>JAQSVV010000429.1:0-670473 GCA_036375495.1 Agrotis segetum
AACCAAGGAAGGCCACACTAACAAATAAACAGTTATTATTCGTTTATTTACTAAACAAATAAAACTAACAAATATTGTAGTAATACTTTGTTTTATTACTTATCATAAGACCACTTTTTTGAATTGCAGATTTAATCAATATTAATTAGACATAAGTTTTATTGAACTCTACCAAATGGCCTAGCTAGGAACAGGGGCTTCTATGAAGGCCATCGTAATAAATAGGTTATTTAACACTAAAAGTTACTGTTATTAAATCTACGTTAAAAAGAAGTGGTTTATATGATTGTTATATAATAAAACAAAGTATCACTTTAACATTTGTTAGTTTAATTTATGCAATAAATGAATTAATAATAACTGTTTTTTTATGAGAGTGGCCTTCCATGGTTCACCACCTTAATTTTACGTTGTCTATTCCCGATATCCAAGAAGCGAGGCCTGTTACGTACTACCAAAATAATAGCGCGAGCGATTCGCGGCTGCGTCTGTGATTTTCAGTTGGATGGATCTTTGTAAACGGAAGGAATTTGTCATCACATGGCAATAACTACGAAATTTTAATGATTGGCCTTCGAAGGAGCATGGCCTTCCATGGTCCACCCACCTTATTAGTTGCTAAAGACGGAAAAAATACAATTGTATTATCAACATAATTTAATATTTTTGCAACTGAATCGATGTTGGCTACTCCGCTATCGTTATGTGGTTTTTAAAACAAATTGTAGTGAAAACGCAAACTACAAAAGTAAAAATACATGAATAAATAAGTAAAGCTTACATCTAAAGCGTAAATAAATACTTAATCAGTTACTTTAAAAATTAACTTACCTTGCTGAAATTAATATCCTTTCACTTTATGAATGCATTTATTTTTACAAACAACTCTGTTGTTTTCACTTTTAAATTCTTATATTTACAAATAGAGCAGAACAAAGTTGTGGCTTGTACTGGCTTGACCAACTCAACTACGATTAAAATGGTCGGACTGGCTATCGATATTACGACATTAGTTTCACTCGCTTACCGCGGCCGTCATTCACTCCAGATGGACGCAATACCTACCTACTATGACAAATTAATATTGTAACCATGTTCGTTTCGTTCGTACGACTATTCTCAGTTCTAGCAAAACAAAAAATACCGGATTTTGGCAACGTTTTCATATTTTCACCTGCATTTAACATATATGTTACAAGAGAGATCTAAAATCTGGTTCCTAAATAAAGGTGTATTTATGCTGACATTAATATTTTTGCAAACTAATTTGGGATCCCCAACCCTGGTCATTTTGTCGGGAAATGGCGGGTCAAAAAGTAAAACAACAAAGCAAAAGTGAATTTAGATACTTACCTAAAAAATTGGTATAATTAATTTTGTCAGATACAGAAGGATAACACACACACAGGTAAACCTGTGGAGCTAAATTTACTGATTGCAGCCCGTAGAAACAATATTAGAGCAAATCTTTATGGGTACCACTACCTACGTATCATGTTAACTCGCTTTGAAACTAAAATCAAACTGAAAGACCTAGTTTCTATTTTTTATTTGCTTTACTTTGTTTTTGGATAACACGTATTATTGGGTTCCACCCACTTAATTAAAATTTACTTTTCAGGTTAGGAGCAATAGGCAATTCCACTCTAATAAGTCCTCGGTTAGATTAGAATAAACAAAAAATATTTTTTTATTTAACAAATTATTTAACAAACAAAATTGACGAAGATAGGTAAACGGGTCCACAGAAAAAAAACCACCCTGTTCCTTCAGAATGCCCAGAGCCACGGTGCCGTTTAAGACGTTTCCGCCGAGTGCCCGGGTTCCCGGGAGGCGTATTTCCAAAGCCTATACTATTTCAGTCACGAGTCGGACTCTAATCGATGAGCTTTTGTTTGTGCATATTTCTCAACAATACCTAATCTATCTCAGTAAAAAACTTGACTCAAATAGATTAGCTTTTGGATTTGATATTTTCAAAGAAAATGCACGGACAAAATCTAGTACCATTGGCGGGGTCTTTCAGACCCCGCCATCCCCTTCTAACCTAACCTGTCCGAGTCCCGAGTCGGGGTGCCCACTGTCGTATTCGCGATATTCAAGTACTACAAAATTTAAGAAAAGTTAAATTCCGAGGTAAATTTACTCATATACACCGTGTTCTTCACGTTATCCATAAACTTTAGCAAATACTTCTATGGCTTTTACAAATCAAATCCAACAAAGGAAGTAGTACTTAAAAAGGCTTCGTTACAAAGATATTTGTAATTTCATTTAATGAAATTTAATTGAGCTATGCAGTGAGAAAGTATCTTAATTTGGCCTATGTTGCCGCTTAGTGCAATTAAAATGATAAATCTATCAAATACTATTTGCATTTCATTTGCACGTACGAGAGGAACCCGAGAGTTAGCGAAGAAATACGATCATTTGCGATAACGAATCTTTCAAAGAGATTAAACTGGTCGCTATGGATACCTAAGTTGTTATTTGTCATTGTTTGTCATGCATGATTTTAACTGTCAGGATTATTGTTTATTGTAATTTGCTTTTGGGTTTCCGACTAATTTAATCAATCATTTTGATTACAACTTTCACTATGCCGCACGAATATTCTGCTCAACACCAAGCTGATATTCACTTCGTCTACGGTTTCTGTGACGGAAATGCTACAGCAGCTGTGCGAGAGTACCAACGGCGATTCCCTGGTCGGCGCGTTCCTGATATACGAACATTTATTAACATACACAGGAGATTTTGTGAGATCGGAATTAGACCACGCCGCCCTGAACGAGCAATCAATTTGAGCGTCGCTCAAGAAAACAGAATAATGAACCTTATTATTCATGATCCTACACTCTCAACGAGACGCGTTGGGAGAATCGTGGGTGTATCTCATAAGCTAGTGTGGAAACTGTGGAAAAGATATGGTTTGCATGCCTACCACTACAGAAAATCCCAAGGCATAATACCACCTGATCACTTCTCAAGAATTGTTTTTTGCCAGAGAATGAATCAAGAACTGATAAATAATCCAATACTGCTTCAAAAAATTCTTTGGATGGATGAAGCCCAGTTTACAAGAGCGGGAGTATTCAATTCCAAAAATCAAGTGCAGTGGCATGAGAGCAACCCGAATTTACATTGGCAGGCGTCACATCAAACTGAATTCTCTGTAAACATGTGGGCTGGTGTTTTTAACAATCAGCTGATCGGCCCTATTGAGATTCCCCACCGCCTAAATGCTGACAATTACTTAGAGTTCCTAAGAAACGTCACTAGCTTCGAATTTTTCGAACAAGTGGATCTTCAAACTCTGCGAACCATGTGGCTCCAACATGATGGGGCCCCTGCACATTATGGCACACAAGTGCGTGAATATTTAAATGCAACGTTTCCTGGCCGTTGGATTGGACGAGGTAGCACAAATATCGCATGGCCAGCTAGGTCCCCAGATCTGACTCCTTTAGATTTTTATGTCTGGGGAACCTTAAAGGAGAAGGTGTACTCCGTACAAATTCAGAACCGTGAACAGCTCTTAGATAGAATATCTCAGGCTGCTGAACAAATAAGACAAATGTCTGTAAATTTAAATGGCCAAATTAGGACTCGTTTGAATATTTGTGTCGAAAAAGAAGGTGGTCATTTCGAAAACTTTTTACATTAAATTTATTTTTTGCTTTTTAGAGTTTATTTTTTATTAATAAAAATATTTTTGAATGACATTACGGCTGACGTAGTTGTCTAACCTACAGTGTTATATGGATCTTTGGACACTCCATTGAGGTTGACAGGAGAGCGCTCATTTGTGAAATGTATTGAAAAATAAGATGGTGGCGTTAGTTCTGATGTTGCCCACGCAACAAGTGTGCTTATAAATTATAATTATTCTACTCAAATGCATAAAAAAAATATGCTGTGATTACCATTTATCTTAATTTGACCGAGACCTATCTTTTGAGAGTATTTTTACGAATGTACGTGAGCTCTAAGCGTGGTCCCCAGATTGCGTGTTGAGCTGCCCCTCTTTTAGTCAATAATTTTGAGATTGAATGTTCGTTACTTAAGCCAAAACGGCAGAATGGGAAGATAATTATGGTAGCCTACTCCCCTTCCCGTCGTTGGAGGTCCGGCGTTGCTTTAAGCCTAGACCAAAAATAAGGACTGCAGAAACGTTTTGCGAAGGCTGCATGTCGTGGGAAGAGGTTATCATGATTTGGTTATGGAATTTCGTTTTTTTTTTTATTCCTCAATTAAAAAGACAATTCGAAATACGTATCTACCTTCTTGGTAGCCTTATACGTTCTCTTTAGATAAGTATAGTACATTGACAGTGCTATGAGGAACGAGATAAAAAATCAAAGAAACTGTTTTGACAAGTTTCAGCCCGCCAAATGTTATGAATGAAAATACGACGTTGCCAATTCGGATAAAGAGGCATGCATATCGGGTTATTTACGTCTAGGTATTTAGTTTGTATGAAAATTAACAAAAAATAAAAAATAAGAATTTATTAATGTGTCCATAATGAAAAATGCTTACTTCCGTGGTCTGAACATCTGGTCGAAGTTTATGTATATCGTCCGGAACACGGTGTATAGAACTAGGTTTTGTACGTGCATTTTCATTGAAAATATCAAAACAAAAAGCTAATCTATTTGAGTCAAGTTTTTTACTGAGATAGATTAGGTATTGTTGAGAAATATGCACAAACAAAAGCTAATCGATTATAGTCTGACTCGTGACTGAAATAGTATAGGCTTTGGAAATAGGCTCCCGGGAGGTGCCCCGAATAATTAGTCATCTCTCATTTTTATTCCTTCAAGTCCAATCCATTGGTGATATCCAAGAGCATATCGAGTACCGTCAAGATACATCTGGAAAGTGCGTAATTAAAACAAGGTTAACAGGAAATACGATTTAGGTAAGTAGTACCCTAAAAAAATTACCTATTTATGCGGGAAGCATTTTTTTTTTTTTAGCGTGGTAAATCATCAAATGAGTCCTCCAACCCCGGGCAGGGCGGGAGGGACTGTCAGACTTCTACTGACTAAAATCCACGGTGTCCTTCACTAGCCTGTTATGTTCCGGGGTCACGGTAAGGGAATAATCCCGCGACCCCGGCAGGCTTTGGCCCTCTGAGAGGGGGGCCCCGTCATTATGCTGACGCTCTTTGAGGCGCGCGTGGGACACAACGCGCCGTCACCCGGGCATGGTCCTTGGTCGGGCAGCGAGTTGCCCTTTACTCGCTGCCCGCATGCCCGCGCCTACGGTGGCCGGAGATCATCTGCTGACGTCCGACGCCGCGGGCGCCTACCACTGCGGTTGGGGCGGAGGGAGGACGCTGTCCTCTCTCGCTCGCGGCCCGCCTCCTCCTTCACGAGCATTACTACCTCGCAGAAGGAGCAGATCGCTTCCCACTTCGTCTCGCCCCGCAGCATGGCCGCAACCAATGCCGGGCGGGCGCGGGCGCGAGAGGTCTCCGCCTATCGCCGCCGTGAGGACACGTCAGTGCACCGCCCAAGCTGGGCAGTCTTGCACCGTATCTACTGTGTCCTCCGGGCGATCTTCGCAGTGGTGGCACCCGGGCGTTTCCTCCTTCCCCATCAGGCACAGTGGTACCTCCCGAAACTTCCGTGTCGGGTGAGGACCTGCGTCATCCGATAGGTATGCGGGAAGCATAATAATTATAATTTATTTTTGCTTAAAAATATAGAGTCAACGTATCACAGTGGAAATAGAAGTTTTGTTGTTTTTAATTAAGACTATTAGGTATTTATCATTACAAGAACAATGCTCTCATTCCGAAGTTGAAGAAAATACATTACTTAGATTAGGTTATGTTTAATATTGTTCAGAGTTTAACGATGAAACACTAATAACAGTCCTCTGGGAAATCTTATTTTGTTGCGCGTGATGAAAAATGTTGGTACCTACTTATAATTTGTATTTTTATGCCTACGACAGAGAAATATAATTAGGAGTGACTGTATTAATATATTTCCTGTAGGTAGCTGTAGGTAAACTGGTATACATCTAGGAATGTGATATAATAAGATATAGACTGGAAATCTTCATTTTAGCGTCCTAAAACTGGTCTCTAAAGTCAAAAGTCTCATAAAATCTCATGTATGCTCTGTAAGTTATTCAAGATCAAACTTTACAAAAAATGCGATTATCTAGGTTTTTGTAGCTCCAACGACGCTAACATAAAGATGTAGGTAGCCGACTAGCCGTTGAGCAAAAACGCGAAAAGTTTTGTGCCAAACATTTTCTAAATGCGCTCTGTCGTTTTTTTTTTTTTTAGATAGAGTAGGTACATACGGAGCTTGCTATCATTCCGAGGTGAAATTCCTTATTTGACTACTTAGACCTAAAACCTACTTATTTGTAACTAATTTAAAAAAGGGGAGGTTCCCAATTAGTTCGTCTGTATGTAGGGGAAAGGTGTACGAGATGATCCGTTGAGGCAAGATGATCCTCGGATATTGCAAAGAAGCCGGTAGCGTTATCTAGTTGTTTTCATTGGTAAAACGTAGTCCCCGATATTCCCCCGCCTCAGTCAAAAGTATTGGTGTCGAGAGTGACAATTAAATTTTTTGAGAAAAAAAACAAATATTCCGTGACTTTGATCTAAGGTAAGAGTGAGTTGAAGTTTATATCTAATTTGTTCTAGGTACTTTATTACTATGGTGTGGTATTAGTTAGCTTTGTATATTGCTCTATTTTGTTTTTTTAATAGCTTGGTAACAGTTGAAAGCACATAGTTTAAGTTATCGAACATTGAACAAAAAAGTTTATGTTGGGGCAAGATGATTATGTTACCGGTGTACAAGATGATCCCCACAGATCTTCTTGTAAACCGGTAACATACCTACTATTACGGGGACATTTGTATGGTATTATGTTTAAGTTTATATATTTTGCTTTTAGACAATGCCTCGTAATTATAAAAAAAACTAATCGCGGGTTGTGGTCGAAAGACTCCATGATCAAAGCACGGGATGCTGTTAAAAATGGCATGCCATAAAGCACAGCAAGTAAACAGTTTGGGTTGCCTGTATTGTCACAAAAAACGCGGGCTAAAGTCAAAGATAAAGTGGCTGTCAGTAGAATCAAATATAGTGTAAAAATAAACCCAGATTATGGTTTTATTTAGGTTATTCTCTTCCTGGATCCTGGGATCATCTTGCCCCTACCGCAAGGATCATCTTGGACACCGGGGGGTGTACAAGATGATCCTTTGTTAACGTTTTAAAAATGTGTTTTTTTAATAGTAAAGCATCTAAAAAATTAAAATTTTGAGTATGCCAACAATAAGATAAATAAATTTACTATGTATATACGTGTTTACATTCGCGCTAAGTAGAATATCATTGAATCTACAGGCAATCTCCCTTAAGGGGATCATCTCGTACACCTTTCCCCTATATTTGGTTTTTTTACCTAGAATTTCTTGATTCTTTTTAAATGTTTGTTCCCCGATTTCCCGATGACGCTGACGCCTTTACTGATTTGAAAAATCTTTCTTTTATTTGAAACTATAAACATCATCAGATCTTGACCTGATGATCAGGGGCGTCCCTTGATCAACAGGTCAAGATTTGATGATGATGTTTTATTGGAGAAATCGAGGGAACACTTCAATAAACGATAGCAAATCTACTGTGTGTAGGTACAATCGACAATGTTGAATCATGACCCATTTTCACAATAAATCGTTTGAATGCTTCAATCTGACAAATATCAAAGTCATTACCATGGACATTTGTATATTATTCATGAATCACGCGAATTTGGACTAAGAAAATGATGCGTCATAATTCAACTCTGTCGTTTTTTTTTTCAATCTTTAGATTTTCTTGATTTTACATGTACCTACCCAGAAAATCTATCTCTTATTCATTTTATGGGTCAGTTCAAAGCGACGCGACGATGCGCGCACTCTTTTAAGAGCCATTCAAAATACGACTTTATTTTCTACACCAAAAGATACACATTTCGTTGTGAGAATTTAGAACACGTAGAGCGGCGTAAGCGGCGCCGCGCTGCGCAGCGCTGCATCATGCAGCGACGCTGGTGAACATTCCTTCCATTCATGACTAACTATAGACCTAATACCTACTAATTTGTAACTAATTTAAAAAAGGCTGGGGGAGGTCCCATACACGGCGATCAGGATGACATACAATTCATGTACCGTTAGGCGCCGCTCCGCACGTTATAAATTTTTGGTTTTTGAATTTTCGACAAAAATGGAGGAGGTTCTTAATTGATTCTTGATTCAATAATTAAAAAAAATTTTAAATGAACTAACTCATAACTAATTATTTCATTGTTCCCCGATTTCCCGATGACGCTGAAGCCTTTACTGATTTGAAAAATCTTTCTGTAGGGTCGCAAAGTAGAGCAGCAATCATGTTTTTATTTGAAACTATGACGCCGAGAAAACTATTCCTGGAGCAACATCATCAGATCTTGACCTGATGATCAGGGGCGTCCCTTGATCAACAGGTCAAGATCTGATGATGATGTTTTATTGGAGAAATCGAGGGAACACTTCAATAAACGATAGCAAATCTACTGTGTGTAGGTACAATCGACAATGTTGAATCATGACCCATTTTCACAATAAATCGTTTGAATGCTTCAAACTGACAAATATCAAAGTCATTACCATGGACATTTGTATAATATTCATGAATCACGCGAATTTGGACTTAATTGTATTTGAATGTCTGTAAGAAAATGAGCTTATGGTGGGTCATAATTCAACTTTGTGGATGTATGTATGTACATAGTAATATCGATTCGAATACTTTTTTGTTTCTGCTATTTTCAATCTTTAGATTTTCTTGATTTTACATGTACCTACCCAGAAAATCTATCTCTTATTCATTTTATGGGTCAGTTCAAACCGCGACGCGACGATGCGCGCACTCTTTTAAGAGCCATTCAAAATACGACTTTATTTTCTACACCAAAAGATACACATTTCGTTGTGAGAATTTAGAACACGTAGAGCGGCGCCGCCGTCGCGTCGCTTCGCGTCTCGGTCTGGCTCTACAGTCTCGACAAATATAACGACAAAAATCGCTCGTTAAGTCTAATCGATGTCAAATTTCTTTAATAGATTTTCAACCTTATGCTTTCGAAATAAAGTTGAAAGTCTATAAAAGGAATTTGACAACGATACGACTTAGCGACCGATTTTTGTCGCTGTCTAATGTCGAGACTGCAGGGGCTGAACTGACCCTAAAATATTTTAAAGGGGTTAGATGATTTTGTTTCATTTTAAGACCTAATAGCGTTTGTTGCCCATTTTTCTCAACAAAGTAAACCTTACGAATGGGTAATATTGGGTATCCCTCTATTTTGTATCATGTAACACTTAACGTTTTATTCAAAAGCGCCTTGATGCCTTATATTAATTGGTGGATTGTTTGGTTTTGATTTTGAAATACAGCTCTGGATATAAAAACAGACACGACTAGTCCGATGGAACTACATACAAACAAGATACGTATATTATGTTCAATAGAACAGGTCGAGCTCTCATGAGCTGCCAACCAGTTTTCTCATCCATAATATTTAAAATTTCTAATACAATGTAAGGTCTATTTAACCTTTTAACCTGAGACTTTCTTCGGGTTATTCCTACATGCGTATAACGTGGTAATTTCTACCTAAATAATATTTTAGTTCAGCTTGTGGCTTTTTGACCGGACAGACACCTGCACAGGACAAACGGCTTTCCGATGCACAGGGGTATCATACCATCATACCACCAACTTCCAAACTCAGTTAGGTACTGAGAAATTCTCTGGGCTGGCTATAGCGGCCAAGCTTTTGGGTCTATATTGAGGTACTGGCCACTAGGAGATCCCATCTAATAAACAAACCTGTTTGAAAACTCTATGTTATCTATGCCTCTTGATTTTAGTAGCTGCACTATCTCCAGTGAAGTGAGATGTAGCTATTTAGGTAGTGCAGGCGTTTGTGCAGTAAAGTGCAGGTAAAGTATCTAGATCCCACGTTTTTGATAAAACTTTCACCTTGGGCTGGCATGCAGGGCCTCTGCCTCTTATCCAAAAGGATAAGAGGCAAGATTATACTGGTTTTATGTCCATTGACTTTGAGCTTACTGCACCAATCTAAGATAAAGCTTTCTAGTTAATTTAAGTTACGAGTAGTGTTTTACCTACCACACGCTATTTTTTTAGTACGATTTTTCTGTAGAAAGAAATATTCCACCGTGGGCAGGGTTTGAACCTGCGACCTCCGGATTCATTACCTACATCTGACGCTCTTGCCTACGTACATAACCGGCATCAGCGTAACAGGAATTCAAAGCCTTACCTAAGGCGTAATTTACATGCAATTTTATAGAACTACCTACGGGAACCGAACACAGTTCCGAATAATTTTTGTTCGAATTTTATTTTAACAAAAACTCTTGATCAACGTCATTTTTGCTATAAATGCATTATTTGACATATTTTAGCTATATCATCGAAGTATCATGATTGTGTCATAGGTATTACTTTACCGAATTATGTTTCGCCGATATACAAAATAACTTTTTGCTGTTATCCGAAGCCTCTTTTATACTTTTTTCATTTGCCTGATGATTATTATTTTGTTTGCCATATTTTCACCACACCGACACAAAATCTTACAGAATATTATTTGGTCACAAATATAGCCGCTGTTACTTGATAGCAATTGGCTCCAAAACTATTGTTTATAATAAAAAATGCTATAAAATTTTATGACAGAAACGAATCGATTCAAAAGCAACCTCAGGCAGTCTTGTCTGCATTACCCCTAGAGTGTAATATGAATCCACGTAGGCGCGGAGTGGTGGGGTGACCCGCGACCTGAGGATCAGCGCCGCTGCTGCTGAGGCTGGCCGGCCAGGCCGACCAGCAAGCCAAGGCTGCGGTGGTGAACGTCAAAGCCATCTGCGACGATAAGCTCGCGTGGCGTCACCCAGACCCCGCAGCGCCGGAGCCGTGACAGAAACAATGCTTGCTGCATGTTGCATGCTGCGTACTTGCATGCAGACTGATATTATACTTTTATAAAATGTAACTTCGGTCAAAAGTTTTTCGTCGAGTCATTCAAGTCGAAAGTCTTATTATTAAAATCAAAATAGGTCAAATGATAAAGTGGCAAACGTGACTTCGAAAAAAAAAGAAATAATGAAATGTTTTTCGAACTTATGAAAGGCAACCGCTATCTACTTGTTATTAATTATTATATTATATTTGTTATTAAAAGATACAAACCAGAAAAAAAAAACCATACAATTTCTTTATTAAGTATCTTAATACTATACCTAATTTAGTTTTTAATGATTATGAGTTTATTAATAATCTCCTTTCAATTTTTTTCTTAAGTTCAGTCATTAAATGCGAAACAATGATTGAAAATATATGCATCTCTTAGTGTAGTAACATTGTTTTAATTTTGCTACTGACACTTATGGCTAGACAATTTAATAATGAACATTCGATAGCAACAATTTTTTTCAAAATACATAATATATTTGATTTTATAAAGTTTTTATCATTGTATGGCGCTTGTTTTCAAGGGTAGATTGCCCAGGGAAACGCCTTAAATTCTGAAGTTAGACGTACTAAAATATGGAATGGTCAACTGTCTCAGAATTTTGTGTTATACTCTGAATACATTTATTTTTATTTCTGTTTTACGATGTAGTTACATAAAGCAATAAAATAGTTATGGCTTTAGAACAGCCATAGCTACAACAGTTAAGTTTAATTCCTAAATAAATAGCCATAGCGGCTAGTTTAGATTCGATTTTTCTTACATAACATTATTATATAACAATTAGCTGTGCCCGCGACTTTGTTCGCGTGGATTTCGGAAATAAACAATGTCTTTTTTAAATTAAAATAAAGGAATTTTCCAAAATAAAAGCCTTAAACTTACTCCTTCTTACATCAGCTACCTGCTAATAGAAATCGCGTCAAAATCGGCCTAGCCATTTCAGAGATTAGCCATTACAAACAGACAGACAGAAAGACTGACAGACATCATCATCTAGCCTTTTCCCAACTATATTGGGGTCGGCTTGCAGTCGAACCTGATGCAGCTGAATATCAGTATTTTACGTGCATGGAGCGACTGCCATATCGGACCTCCACAACCCAGTAAGCTGGGTAATACGATACCCCATGGTAAGACTGTCGTCTTACCATGGGGTATCGTACTGAAGTCAGATTTATGAGACACAAAAATTGTTAAAAATGTTATTTCGGTGGTGTACCGTATATTATAATATTCCATCTAATGAGTCCTCCCCCTCCCCCCTCAAACACGACCACACAACAAAAAAGATTTAGAGAAAAATACGTCATATATTGAGAGTTTCAAATAAGATTCCTGTGAGCTAGTGATTCATCTATTTAACTGTCATACATATAAAAGTGAAACACTCATAGGACACGAAATCTCAGAAACTACAAGTGCTCTGGTGTGAGAAAACATTAAAAAAAAAACTAGTCTGTTTAAACAACACAAAAGTGACAAAATTGATTCAATTAAGTTGATGGACTCAACAACTCGAATCACCTTGAAACTTAGTGTCTAACACTACGCTTGATTAAATCATTCAATTGAAAGAGTTTCAAGTTTTTTCCTTTTCTTTTGATTGTTTGAAGTCAGGTATGAGCTTTTTTATTGGGATCTAGTGCTTTCATGACTTTCTTAAAAGTTTTTTCAGCGAAACTTCACTCAGTATGTTGAACTTGCCAGGTGCAAGAATTTCACTCTTCTTTATTTTTATTCCGCACAAATAATAGGGTATTTTGGGGATATTTGACTGAAGAAGTCTACTAGTCCGTCAAATAGTTTTACAAAAAATATATGACAAGTATTTTTTCTTTCATTACGTAAACGAAAATCCCATCAAAAACATAAATGTGAAATGAGAGCCAAGCTCAATATTACGTATGATATATGCCTTGGTTGTTGACTTCAAAGAAAAAAGAAGTGAAATCTAAATGGGTGCCAAGTTCAATGGTCAGCCCTGAAATTTATTTATAACAAAATAAAATATATTTCTTCTTATAACTAAGGACCATACATTGTAGCCTAATTTCTGGCTTGGCTAGTTCTGATATACGAATTATTATGTTCGATGGTTAGTACTACCAGCAAACCAAATTTTTGGTATAATAAAATAAAAACTGACAAGTTAAAGGTTTAGAACTTAAGAAGGATATATAATTCGTATAATTATGAGAAATAGCCAAGCCAGAAATTAGGCTACATGGCTACATATGGTCCTTAGTTATAAGAAAAAATATATTTTATTTTGTTATAAATAAATTTCAGGGCTGAGTGAAAATTATAATAAAATGATAAAAAATTACCAGTTCCTGATTTTTTCCTTTCTATTCACCTAATTACCTATCTGCATGCCAAATTTGAACTTTTTAGGTCATCTGGAACTAGGATATAGTTTTGATCTATAGGTCAGTCATAAAAATGACGATTTTTGGACGTCAATATCTAAATAACCGTTTGAGATAGGTTTATAAAATTTGGAACATATATATATATCTCGCCAGTCTCAATATATATGCCAAATTTGACAAATCTATGTTAAACAGTTTTTGAGTTATGAGGGGCTAAAAAGTGCCTCCAAATGGTTCGTGCAATATTACACACTGTGAGCGCGGAGCTTGGCTGGCCACGCTCAGCCGCGTGTCTAGATAATTGACGATGTTACGACATTTTTAAAATTGCCAATACGTCACTACCAAGTAAAGTTTTTAATTGCTTCTGACGTGACACTCAAATGAACCGTTATATTTAAAAAAACATTGTTTCAACAAAAGAAAAATGTGTCCATTATTTTTCGAAACTCTAGCTGGTGAAGTAATTAGACTTGCATTTTATTATTTCTGAACATATTGTCTGCATTACCTGCCTATTAACTTACCAGGTTTAATGTTTAGTTGTTAGTGCTTTGTATTTTGGATCAAACCTAGGGTTGAGGAGAAAATTGACGGCACGGTTGGACTGCTACGCTGGGTGTCACGGGTTTGATTCCCGCACGGAGCAAGTATTTGTAAGATCTACATGTAGTTGTTTCGGGTCTGGACGTTTTTGTATGTGAATTTATGTTTTCAAACACACCCACGACTTAGGAGAAATAAAAAAAGCTTTTTTTAAAAAAGAGAACCGACTTCAAAACCAAACACAAAAAAATTGAAAAATAACTTTTCTTTCGGAAGTCGGTGGCTTTGTTTTTTATATCATTGACTGTGGCCACCGACTTACGAAAGAAAAGTTATTTTTCAATTTTTTGTGTTTGGTTTTGAAGTCGGTTCTCTTTTTTAAAAAAAGTTTTTTATTTTTCCCTTTTTAGTTTAGATATTCAACAAAAAATTTCATATAATCGGCGTCTTTGAAAATCTACAACCCTTGTAAGCAACAAAAACGGATCTAAGCGGGCAACTTCACGAGATATCCATTATTGTTGTATACTAAAACCTTCTCCAAAATGTAATTCCGAACAGTTTTCTGAAAACCGCATCAAAATCGGTTCAGCCGAACGCGAGATAATCGCGGACAAACATGCAATTGTCTCTGAAAATCTACAATCCATGTAAGCAAAAACGGGTCCACGCGGGCAACGTCACGGGATATCTATTAGTGTTATGTACTAAAACCTTCTCCAGAATGTAATGAACACTTTCCTGAAAACCGCATCAAAATCCGTTAAGCCAAACGAGAGATAATCGCGGACAAACATACATACATACATACATACAGGTCGAACTGAGAACCTACTTTTTTTTTTGAAGTCGGTTAAAAAAAATAGGTTTATAGTTTTTAGGATTTCCAGTCAATAGCAGGCCGAAGTATGGTCAAGAGTTAGTTATGTTTAATCAAAAGATTATTAATATTCTAAACAATTTGGAACATTATATTATTATTATTTTAATTATTCCTAATTATTATTGTTCAGTTTTTAGGGTTCCGTAGTCAACAAGGAACCCTTATAGTTACGCTATGTCCGTCCGTCCGTCCGTCCGTCCGTCCGTCCGTCCGTCCGTCTGTCCGCAGTTTAGCTCAGAGACGCACAGTACTAGAGAGCTGTAATTTGGTGTGAATATACGGATTTGTTGTGCCGAAAAAGTGGTAAAATAAAATCTCGTAAAATATTTTTTTTTAGGGTACCTCCTGTACTTACACGTAAAGTGAGGATTTTTTTTTTCTCGCGTACCCCTTAGTGTGGGGTATCATTAAATAGGCCTTTAAGAAATAATGATAGTTTCCATTAACAATTTTTTGATAAAAAAATTCGTTTGTGAAATATTAAGCTTTAAAGTGCTAAATTTTGCTCGATTCGAGTGTCCCCCCCCTCTACCAGCTAAACGGTTATGTTTGGGGGTGTGAAAAAATTCACAGTAGTAGTATATATAACGAAGTTTTAAAGAAAATTATCATGACTAAGTAGGCTTTACAACTTTACGAGTAATAGTCGACCAACTTATAAAATGTACTTGGGTAATATGTTTTCTTAAACAAAATGTATCGGAAAAACAATAAATCAACTGCAAATGTAAGTTTGTCAACTTTATTTTTACAGTTTTAATAGGTATGTTTTTACGGTATGTTTTTTTGGGGATAGGTAGGTTTTTATCGTCAACTATTTAACTAACTTCAAAAAAAGGAGGAGGTTCTAAATTCGTCGTAATCTTTTTTTTATGTATTATCCCCGATTTCTCAAAGACTTCTGGACCGATTTTGAAAATTCTTCTTTTTAAAATTACATTCAGCGAATCAGTTTAGTTAGTTCGCATAAGTATTTTGATGGGCAACTACGGAACCCTACACTGTGCGTGGCCCGACACGCACTTGGCCGGTTTTTTTTTTTAAGATTTAATTTTTGCTGTGTCCTACCAGGGTCCATAATTGTATCTAGCTATAAGCATTATTATTTTAAAATCTGTATAATTGATATTATGGAATATGCAGTTATGAACATAAATATGAGTACCTACTGTACCTGTAAGTATAACAGTTCTCTATAGATTGATTAGTTTCCAAGTAGTTTCATCAGTTCGCATTCAATGCCATAACTTGGCGCGAACTTGCGTTTGGTTTCTATGTATAGCAATTGAGAATTGATCGAACATATTGTTATCATGAATCTACATGAACTAGTAGGAAATAATATTTCCTCCTCTCGGGACTGACCTTATCTAAGTAAATTATGTTTACATAAGGTCAGTCCCGAGAGGAGGTCGTGGCTAAATAATTACAGTCGCAATAAACCAGTCTTCCGGGTTAAGCCACGCTTGCCTGGGTTAGTTTGTGGATGGGTGACCATCTGTCATTGACACAAATGTCATGTTGTTAAAAAGTACTTACGATGGACAAAGTGCTCGTCAAGACGAATCAAGCGAGGCTAAGCTCGTTTGCGTTTCATTACAGAGTTCCTATGGTCACCTTCCAGCTCCACAACGACGATATAATACTAGACTCCGCATGCACGATCTAAAGAACACAAACTATTCTGCCAAGTTGCTGAGGTACTACGTAAGGGAGGGGGACGGGGTACTGCGTTGTGATTGGCTAACTCAAGGTCTGTGCTGTCTCAACGTATTTTTTACGGCTCACAGGATTGGTCGAAATGAGACGAATGTAAGACTTTTTTGCCTAATGTGTTGGCAGACATTGGTCGCCTGTTATTAGGAGTCTAGTATTATATCGTCGTTGCAGCTCCATCATCAGATCAGCTCCATGTCATCATAATATTGCATTGAGCCTTACTACGAGCTCTGAACGCGATCCCGTTTAGGCTGTGGGAAAGAGACAGAGCTATACAAGTCATCTAGCGTCATCTCTTTCTCACAGCTGGACAGCGTTAAGAGTTCATGGTAGGCCACCAGCTCAATCGGAATCCGGAAAGTTGATCTTTGGCTTGCAAGATTTAATTACAGACAAAGGGACATCATCATCATCAGCCTATTAATGTTCCCACTGCTGGGACACAGGCCTCCTCTCTGTGAGAGGGGGTGGGCCATAATCCACCACGCGGGCCCAGTGCGGATTGGTGAATGTCACATGTCTTCGAATTTTTGGTTCTAGGACATGCCGGTTTCCTTACGATGTTTTCCTTCACCGTTTTGAGAGCAGTGGTGATGAAATTAATTACACAAAGTAATGTGCCTGCTGGGATTCGAACCCACGACCTACAACGGGACAGATTAAAGTAAATAACATTGTTTTGAAAGCTAATGAATACTGGAGACATAATATTACAGAGTTTCATGACAGTTATGTACGATAAAAAAAAAAAAAATATGCTTTATGGCTGTGGCATAAGTTTTTTCACGTTTTAAAGATTTTAACTGCTGTATTTTAATATTAGAGAAATCTTTGATTAGGTACGCGACACTATAAAAAAATAGGCTTTTTCGATTCTTACTAAAATAACGCCACAAGGAATTAAAAAAAGAACAATTTTCGTTAAGAGGATAGAATAGCTGCTGCCATTTCCAAAAATAGGTATTTAGAAAAGCTCCTACTTGTCCTTCTCACGCTTTGAAAAAACCCCGATCGTGCGATAGAGAGCGTTGCAGCTCGCGACTGACTGTAAGTACTCGTATTTTTTATATGAAATTTGTCTCTCGGGAGAAAACGTTTTTGATTCTGGTGTCAATCGTTTCAGCATATTATATTCTAGGATTGTAGGTTTTGTTGTTTTTCTTAAACTTCTTTGTTTTTTTAATACAAAGGTTTTACTTCAATGAAGATTTTGTCGTAAAAATAGTAACTTTTAGGCGCCTGTAACTTTCAAACTATTATAAATTTTGAAAAAAAGAAAACCTATAAACCTAGTTTTTTACTGTGTCAGATGCATTCTAAAAAATTATTGAGATAGGATAACATCTAGGGGGAGAAAAACGTTTTCTCTTTTTGTATGGACGAGCGCTCGGTAGACGATCGTCTTAAGGCTATGTCAACCAAGGAGGTCGTTCTCCCTGAAACATAAAAATTGTAATAAAAAATGGAACTGCAATATATTTTGGTCACAATACAAGTATTTTTAGCAACCTTTTTTATTTATAATCAGTGTGAATACGTAGTTATTTTTTGGAAAATCTAAATCATGCGTTTATACTTTTTGGCGCTTCAATAGGCTCCTCGCCGAAATTCTATTTCTAAACTCATAAAAAGAGAAATATTATGACTATGACAACAAAGGAGGTTGTTGTCCTCAAAGATAAAAATAAATGCTTTTCAGAGATGAAACTGTGATTTATTATTTGTGACTTTGGAATTGTGTGCATCATATTTTGTATTAAACAAGCCATAATATCATAATTATTTTTTATAGTGCGGTTAAGTTAGTGTCTGCTTAATTTACTTTATAAAAACATGTACTTACAACATACTAATAAGACTGTGTCAGTTTTTTTTTACTTTTATGAACACATTAATTAGGCACATTTAAAATGAACACAGAAAGTTACAGTTACACACGTAAATGAAAGCAAGTAATATATGCGTCAGAATGTATAAACAGTACCATAGTAATTTGCCTTTCTTTCACAAATGAAAAATTTCACTGTCTTGTAAAAATAACAATCTTTCAATACTTATCTATACTTACTTAGTCTAGAATAAATAAATAAATTATTAACAAGTTCGTTAAATTAAATTACTGCTAAAGTTAGAACAATTATGACGAATTACTTAACTAATGAACATCAACATAAAATATTGTCATAAGTGTATCTTTGAATTGTCTAAAATAAATTGTATTCGTAATGGTCAATTGCAATAAATAAGTACTAACGTCGACATACTTTTGCCATCAATATGATATCGTTTATTTACAGTGGGTAATAAATTAAAACATTATAATTAACATAAAAATTACATAATTATAATGACTACAAGAGTTTACTAGCTATGGATGTAGCTTCAAATATAAACTTCCAAGTTCTTCTTTTCGTTATTTTCTCTGCATTTGTATTATCATAAATACATTTTAACAAAATAAGTTTAATATGCTTAACAATCATAATCTTATTGCCGAATAGGTACCATTTTAGTACTTAAATTTCAAAACAGATATATTATGTGTATGTAAGAATATTTTCTGTAATAAAACAAATAATAATAATATTATATTTTAACGGAAGTCTCTTCTCTTCCTAAATTTATATCCCGTACAATCCATTGTAGCGACCATTATTTATTATTATTATGATATTTATGTTTATGTAAATATAATTCAAAGGCTAGCTGATTTTCAAAAGAACTGGACTTTTTTAGTGACTATCAATTCACAAGGCTTCGTAATACGAGCGCTACAATAGGTAATAATTAAGAGGATTAATTCTTTCCTCCCTTTCAACCCACATCGAGTTTGTAATCAGTAAAGTGGATGTCAAAATAAATATAAATCAGTCATCCAAATTAATTAAATTCAGAAAGTGTAAATTACATAAAAAATTGAATCTATTGAAACAAATAATGGAACTATATCTATAATGTAGACAAACCCGAGTCTTTAAGTTTAGGCACTGAGTTGAGTTGAGACAATCGTTTCTAAAGGGCTTGGCATTTTTACAACAACAGCTTGTAAACTGATTTACATAGCGTTATTGGAAGCTTATGACAATGAAACACTTTTCTGACTTTTCGTTTCACTTTTCGTTTTACTAGACGACTATCACTTATGTAACTACCTACTTCTCACTTCATTTAGACTCTCGGGTAATTAGGTACTTAATGATTTCATTCATAAGTTTCTTTAACATATTGCAATTATTATTGCACCAAATAAATCTTGAAGTTCTACTGAAGAAAAGTTTTTTGAAGATTTCAACTATCTACATTCAATTTAGGTAAGAAGCATAGTGCTCCATTCCGTTGTCATGGTAACCGTAGTGTCCACCAGCTATCTCAGTATCTCTTCCCTTGAAAGAGTTATGATTCTTGAAGGCGTTGAGCAGGATTAGGGTAAGTGCTAGTTTTCCTACTAGGAAAGACTTGACTAGCATAAACTTGAGCATGCCAAGTACTAGGGGAATTATCGCTGACTGCAACACGAACGGCATTAAAAACATCGGCAGAAATTTCTGCATCATGCCTTTCTTCTTGCCTCGACCTGAAATAGAACAATGGGGACAGTTATAATAAGTAAACTGACTGTTTTGATGAATTTAAAAGAAACTCTTAAAGTACCTAAGTTAAATAAGTGTGTTTTTTCCACGAAGGCCATTTGCCTCTGTGTGATTCTGAACTAAGTAGGAAAGTGTAACAATGCTTTATCTTATGCTAAGTAAAACACCGTGAAATGGCATAAAGTTATGTTTGCGTGACATTATGAAACTACATTCTGTAACTTTCACGGCAGCCACGGTATCTACAAATAAATATATTTAGCGTATGTTAGCTCTAAGTAGTTAGCATATGTTTGAAAAAAAAAAGTGTGTACCACAATAAGAAATATAATTTTTAACATAAAATGTTACCTAACATTATATAAATGACGTGTGTATAATTTGAAAGTGTATAAAATAGGCATTAGCTTAGCATACGTATCTAATTTTCGTAATCTCGAAAGAATAAATTAACTTTTAAGGTGATTGCGTCGATGTTGCCCGCGAAATTCAAATTTTCTTAGGGTGCGTCCACGTCTCTCGCTCGGCTCGCGCGCAGCTCGGAAACGGCGTGCGAGCTGCGCATTTGCGGCGCATTCGCCAGATGTGGACGCACCCTTACGTTTTTTGTTATTTGCAGGACAGTGACATGTTGTAACTTTATCAAAATATGAATTGCGGTAATGGCGGCTAATAAGTATAATTTTAAATATAAAAATTATCAAAACGTTCGCTGCGTCAGCTCTCACATAGAAAAGCTGCATCTAAGTTAGATTTTGGAGATTTTAATAAGTATAATAATAATATCTCAGGCTGCAATTGATACCTTACAGCCCTTGGCTACTAATCTACTATTATGTATTTATTTAACGATATGGATTGTATAGTACAACGTGGTACAACAGTGCATAGGAAGGTTTCAGTAATTAGGTAGATATTAATTCAAGTTATACGAATAGTTTAGTAAAATAGGTAGGTATTAACTCAAAGGAAGCCAGGACACTAATAAAAAAAATTGCCTTAGTTAAGTATTATTTCTATTTCTCTATATCTTATTAAGTATTGTGTTGTAAATTACAGAATTATACGCAGTTTTTCGAAATATTAGTACTTAGGCACTTTTGATTATATAATGTCTAGATGGAGGGTCGTCTTTAACATCTACGGCGAATACATCATGCGCCAAACTCTTGAGGGTTGGAATGGGGGCGTCAAAGTGGGTGGTCGTAGAATATCCAATCTCCGTTACGCAAATGACACTACCCTTTTTGCATCATGTGAGGCTGAAATGGCGGAGTTGCTGCATCGCTTGGAATCTGTTAGCCTTGGAATGGGTCTCGCTATAAATAAGAGTAAGACCAAGCTTCTCATCATTGATCGTTTCGAAGCCATCCAACGTACCGACCTCTTCTCAGAGTATGAAACTGTCGACCAGTTTCAGTATCTTGGCTCATTAATTACCAATAAGGGCAGCTGTGAACTGGAAATACGGAGAAGGATTGGTATGGCTAAAACAGCGATGACACAACTGAACAAAGTATGGAGAGATAAAAATATCACCAATCGGACAAAGCAGCACCTGGTCCGTACACTTGTCTTCTCCATCTTTCTCTATGGGGCAGAGACTTGGACCATCAAAGCTACTGATAGGCAAAGAATAGACGCTTTTGAAATGTGGTGCTGGCGCCGCCTTTTAAGGATACCATGGACAGCCCACCGCACAAACGTCTCGATCCTTAAACAACTAAACATAGAGAAAGCGCAACCACTCTCTTCAACCTGCCTGCAACGTGTCCTCAAGTACTTTGGTCACATTGCTCGCAGAGGTACCAACAATATGGAGCGGCTAATGGTGACCGGAAAGATAGAGGGCAAAACACCTAGAGGCCGAAGCCGTAAACGGTGGTCTGATCAAGTCTCGGAAGAACTCGACATGCCTATCAGCACTGCACTCCATCAGGCCACTGACCTCAACAGATGGAGGAAACTAGTTGATAAGTTGAAACGGAGTCACGATTCTCAGCAGTGAGAGAACGATTGAGAAGAGAAGAGAGATGGAGCGTCAAGTGCGCGCAAACGTGTCAAAAAGTGTTAGCCAACTATTGTGTCACAGGTGCTTACCCGCCGATCAGTGCAGATTGTGTCACTTTACTGTCACTACGTATTGTGTCACTTTACAACCGAAAGACACAAAGAAATTCTTGAAGCAACTTTTTGTCGTTTTTCTGTCAACTTCCTTAGGGTCAGTACAGACCGCGACGCGAAGCGACGCGACGATGCGCGCACTCTTTTAAGAGCCATTCAAAATACGACTTTATTTTCAACACCAAAAGATACACATTTCGTTTTAAGCGGCGTCAAGCGGCGCCGGATGCGTCGCGATGCGCCGCGCTGCGCAGCGCGGCGCCACTTAAGCCGCTCGAGGCCGCTCGTGGCCGCTCGATTCTGCGGGAGGAAGGGGGTTGGGGCGGGAAGCACGTGGCGAAGGTAGACACTCCGCTGCACCGCGCGGCGTTTGGATGCGCCGCGCGACGCATCGCGGCGCAGTGCATCGTCGCGTCGCTTCGCGTCTCGTTCTGAACTGACGCTTAAAAGTAAAAGTTTTTATGGATAGGTACCTACATTCGGCTTTAAGGTATCCCACCCTGATTTGTGCGTCAACCTTTCCCGTTCCTTTTGAATCGCAGTAATGACATTATTCTCGTATTGTAGACTATCAATATTTAAATAAGCAGCTCTAACCGTACTTTGATATAAAAAATATAAAGGGGTTTGAAGATTTGTGGCATACCTACCGTCGCCATTTTGATTTTTTTTCAAAATCGCTGCCAGCTATGAAACCTTTTTATATCGTTAGCTGACATTAATGCCAACAAAAAATATTAGTACAACAACCCGCGTAAAGTTTCAGGTTTCCGAGATAATAACCGTGAAAGTTAATCACGTGACATTCACAATTCTAAGCTAGTGTATGTGTTCGAATGTATCAAGATGTTAAAAATAATAACTTTTTGAACGTGATATATTTATGTATGTTGCATTATATTATTTAAATAATAATAATAAATTCATTTATTTCAGGTAAATTACACCCATTGCCAATGCACAAAACCAAAAAAAGAAAAATAAACAAAATGTAGTAAAAAAAAAAAAAACAAATCAATAAAATAAAAACTAACAAATAAAATTTAAATTAAATCAAAATAAATAGAATTAAAACATTATTATCAAATGAAATTAAAATCATATGAAATCAAATAAAAACCAAATGTCACAAAAATAAATTTAAACAAACACATTATCAAAAATAAATAAATTAAATATATGTCGGCGTCACATTGTAAACAACTCGTGCATCGGGCCGTGCGATGGCGCGGTTCGTAGCGGCAGCGTAGCAGACGGTAGCAAACCTCCTCGCTGCGGGGCGGAGTTAGAAATAAAATTGATAAAGCAGGCCGCACGGCGGCGTTAAATCAGGCTAATTGTTGCTTTGGTTGGTTACAATTTAGAATTTTAAACATTATTTTCATAGATTTCTCTTAACAATTGCTACTGTAAAGTTGATCTTGCCACTCAAAAAGAAAAATTGAGGCCAAGGCTCTTGTATTAATATTAGAGGTTGAACACCCCTTCAACAGATGTTATTAAATTATGGCACCAAGTAAGTTATTTATATTTGTTTTCTAGATTTGAATTGAACCCAACAACAGAATCTGCTGCAACATCTAGTCCTTAACATCATGTTACTCCTGTGCAGCCTAATTAAGTAAAATTGTTTCATAAAATTATTTTACATTACATAATTATATTACTCCTTTTTTTGCTGACTATGTGTGTGTGAAATATTATTGTTTCCACCACACGCTATCGAGCATGCGTTCAATTTAATGGGAACAGAAAACGCATTTTTTTCCTGAGAGATGACAGATGTGCTTATTCCGAACCTAATAAAAAATTATTGCAAAATAAGTTAAATTACTGATAAAATTATTATTTATTACAGGTAAACGTGCACTATAACACTGAAAGCATAACAATAAAGTGGCACAAAAACTAAAATTAAAATTAGAAAAACTTGCCATGAAGTATAAAGAACAGAGGAAGAAAATACGAGCAGCCAAAAAGCTTTCAATGAATAAATCATTTTAAGAGCAATTGAAAAATTACCTGAAGAAATTCAGATATTTACGAAACTGCAACTTAAATCTGCAGTAAAACCGAGAGGAAGACGTTTCTCCAACCAAGAGAAAATAATGGGACTAACTATATTAAAACAAAGCCCGAAGGCATATAGACTTTTACAGAAAATGTTTGTCCTGCCATCGGTACGTTGCCTGCAGAATTTGCTAAGCACATTTAGTGTACAACCAGGATTAAACGAAAAAATATTGAAAGACTTAAAAAACATTGCAAGAAATTTGCCACTAGAAAAAAAGTTGGTGAATGTTTTATTTGATGAGGTGTCGTTAGCACCAGGAATAACATATAATGAAACTATGGACAAAATTATAGGATTTGAAGATTTCGGAGACCACAGAAATAGAATTCTGGCTGACCATGCACTTGTGTTTATGATAAAAGGGATTAAAAGTAAATGTAAACAGCCCATATGTTTCACATTTTGTAAGGCCTCAACAAAGAGTTATAAATTAAAACGTCTTTTAACAAAAATCATAAAACAAGTTAATGAAACTGGCCTGAAAGTAGTGGCAACAATTTGTGACCAAGCGGCCAAATGTTAGAGTGGTGCGGGAGTTATGCAATGAAACTAAAGCAAAAATTTGAGAAGAGGAATCGAATATAATTCGAAAGCATTTGAAGTAGAAAATCATAAAGTATTTCCTCTTTTTGATACGCCCCACCTTCTTAAAGGAGTGAGAAATAATTTATTAAAAAAAATGCTATATTTATACAAAATGGTGAAAGCAAATGTGCTAAATGGGAGCATCTAAAAATGTTATTGGATGTAGACACTGGAGATGACGAAATTCGATTGGTAAACAAATTGACAGAAAAACACGTAATCAGTAATAAAATCCCGAAAATGAAAGTAAAATATGCAGCACAAGTGTTCAGCCAGAGGGTGTCTAGCGCTTTGCGGTTCCTATCAAGTTAGTACCTATATTTATAATTTCACATACTTTGAACCTTGTAACATTATCTAGCAAATTTTTCATGTGTTATTAACAAATATTAATATTTTGTTTCAGAACACAACATTCTGCCAGAAGAATGCAAAGGGACTGCAGATTTTCTATTACTATTTGACAAGCTGTTCGATTCTTTTAATGGTCATTCTTACGACGGGTCACCAAAACTATATAAGCAATGCTTGAAAAATAACTCGCCCCATTTCCAACTGTGGTATGATTTGTTGCCGATTTTAGACTCGATTAAATTTGAATCAGTAATTAGAAAAAATGATTCCGTGGTGATTAAGCATGAATCGATTCCATCAATAAAAAATTGGATTCATAATATTAAAACCTTCATGGAATTATGGGAATATTTAAATGTAAAGTATGGTGTGAAAAATCTATTAACTAGAAACTTTAATCAGGACCCTTTAGAAAATTTTTTTAGTGGTATTAGGAGTAATGGTGTGCGTAATATTAATCCCAATTGTAATCAGTTTATGTGTGCGTATAAAACTTTATTGATTAATAATTTTAATTCTGTACATTCTATTAGAGCTAATTGTGAGAATGATTCTAATAAATCATTTCAATCAATGGTAAATCTGCTTGGCGATAAATCTAATGATTCAGAGAAAAATGATTTTGCATGTGATATTGATGCTTTATTAACAACGATGAACAATTATAAAAATAATGATTCTTTGATTTATAATGAATCGAAAAAGTATGTGACCGGGTATGTGATTAAAAAAATGAAATCAAAAGTATTCAAAAATTGTGATAATTGCGCACGTGATTTGTGCAGACCTGAAGCTGATTTGCAATCATTTAATTATGAAGTTGATTATACAAAGAAATCATTATTCCACCCAAATGAAAATTTTAATTATTTGATGAATGAAATTTATCACATAATCATTACCTGTCTACGTGATTGTCCAGAAACAATATTATTGAGTAAAAAAATCAAATATTTACTTAATTGTGCATGCGATTATAATATAATTACTTGTATTCAACATAAGGAGGAGTTGATTGAATGTATTAATAATCTATCAATTAAGCTAATTATACATAGTTGGTGTACTGGGGTAAATCGGATTTTAAATGGAAGGATATCCCGATTCGATAAGAATGACCATATAAAAAATCAAGCTTATGAATATTGTAAAAAAAACACAAATAAAAAAAAATAATCAATGTTCACCGTGTTTTAATTTCTGCCACCCTCTAAAATCGAATCTTTAGATTATAGAAGTACTAGATTGGTTGAAATAAATATTTTATTTGACAAAAGATTAAATCTTTGATTTTAGAATATTTATTTCAATTGATCTAGTACTTCTATAGATAAACTTTAAAATTGAAAATATTACACTAGTTTACAAAATTTTACTTTTTATTTATACCCCGAACCGAATGTATGTCAATATGTTAATCTACCTTCCCTAAACCTAAAAGTGTTAGCAGAAATATTTTATCACGTCGGATTTTTTTTCTGCCGTCAATTGTTTTTTTTTTAACTACCCGACGTGGTGGTGATATTTTATTGTTTATTCGTTCGCTTCAAACGACAGTTACTTTGCTTTGGATTGATTTAAAATGGCTAGCAGAAAGTGCAAACAAAGTTCTGACCGTTTTTGTTATGTTTGTGGACAGTTTATATTTTCAAAAAAGAGAAGACCTATTGTAGATTCGTTAAAAACTGCATATCTTCATTATTTTGGATTTCCTGTTGCAAATCAAGATAAAAACGGGTGCCTCACGTGTTTTGTGAAAGCTGTAGAATCATCTTACTCCAGTGGTCATCAGGAGAAAAAGTTTACCTTCCATTTGGTTCGCCAATGCTATGGAGAGAACCTAGTAATCATGAAAATGATTGTTACTTTTGTGTTACGAAGACATTGGGATATAACAAAAAAAATAAGGCAAGTATTATGTATGCCGATGTTCCGTCTGTTACTAAGCCGATTTTACATTCAAAAGATCTACCTCATCCAGTTTGTCCCGGTAGTTCGAGTGCAAATATATTAGATGACAATAACAGTGATGTTGAATTCAAGTCGATTTCTAGTGATTCTGACGAATTTTCACCTCAAGAAAACACTCCACATTTAATTAATCAGGCCGAATTAAATGATCTTATACGAGATTAATTTACAGTTATCAAGATCTAAAGCAGAGCTTCTTGGCTCCCGCTTACAACAATGGAACTTGTTACTACCAGACACAAAAGTTACGTTTTTCAGAAACAGAAGCAAAGTTTACTCAGAATTTTTCAAAAGAGAAGGTGAATATTGTTATTGCACAGATATCCTGGGACTTTTCGAAGCAATGAATCAAAACTATGATAAAACAGAGTGGCGCCTATTCATAGATTCTTCAAAATATAGTCTCAAAGCTGTTTTATTACATAACGGAAATAAGAAACCTTCCATACCAATAGGACACGCAGTAAATTGTAAAGAGAGCTATGAAACGATGCGTACTTTGATTAATTTAATTAAGTATAAAGAACATCAATGGAAAGTGTGCGGCGACCTCAAAGTCATCGGTATGTTAGTGGGATTGCAGGGTGGTTACACGAAGTACTGTTGTTTCCTTTGTTTGTGGGACAGTAGAGCGAAACAACATCATTATGTAAGGAAAGAATGGCCTGTTCGAAATGAGTATATTCCGGGAAAAATGAACATTAATCACGAGCTGTTGGTCGATCCAAATAACGTCACTTTACCCCCTTTACACATCAAACTGGGGCTCATGAAAAACTTTGTAAAGGCGCTTGACAAAAACAGTGATGCTTTCCGGTATTTGCAAAAAATATAACAAGGGGTCCAAACATTACAGAGGGAAAACTGAAGGAGGGTATATTTATTGGTCCACAAATCCGTAAAATTATGAAAGATTCTCAGTTTGAAAACCTTTTATCGATTAAAGAAAAGTCTGCTTGGAACTCATTTAAAATGCTTGTAGAAAATTTTTTGGGAAATAAAAAAAGTGAAAATTATGAAGAAATTGTTAACAATTTATTGAAAAACTTTCATGATATGGGAGTAAACATGTCATTAAAGATTCACTTTCTACACTCTCATCTGAATTTTTTCCTGAAACTTAGGAAGTATGAGTGACGAACAGGGTGAACGTTTCCACCAAGATTTAAGGACTTTCGAAGAACGACATCAAGGATTTTGGGATGAAAATATGTTAGGGGATTACTGTTGGTCTATCATAAGAGAAACTGATTCAAATAACTATAAAAAGAAAGCAAAAATTAGTCATTTTTAATTTATTTTTGTATTAATCCTAAAATTTTTGTATTTCCCTTCAAAAAAATAAATATTTTTTAAACCAGACGTGACAGGGTCGACGGCGCGTTGTGTCCCACGCGCGCCTCAAAGAGCGTCAGCATAATGACGGGGCCCCCCTCTCAGAGGGCCAAAGCCTGCCGGGGTCGCGGGATTATTCCCTCACCGTAACCCCGGAACGTAACAGGCTATGAAGGACACCGTGGATTTTAGTCAGTAGAAGTCTGACAGTCCCTCCCGCCCTGCCCGGGGTTGGAGGACTCATTTGATGATTTTACCACGCTAAAAAAAAAAAAAAAAAAAAAAAAAAAAAAAAAAAAAAAAAAACCAGACGTGACAGAATTTTTTTATTATTTTTTCTGAATAGTTCTACCTGAACACAAAATAAAATGACAACTTTCAGCTGGGGTATGAAAACCGTGTAAACTAGTGTTATTATCAGGTCAGGTACACGCCACCTATCGGATTTTTTCGGCATTAAACTACCGTTGCGCCACCTGGCGGGCAGGGTCAAAAACTCAATTTTCGAATCATAGAGTGGCGCATCTATCTCAGTATTATATATATAGTCTATGGTTGCACCGCGCGGCGTTTGGATGCGCCGCGCGACGCATCGCGGCGCAGTGCATCGTCGCGTCGCTTCGCGTCTCGTTCTGAACTGACGCTTAAAAGTAAAAGTTTTTATGGATAGGTACCTACATTCGGCTTTAAGGTATCCCACCCTGATTTGTGCGTCAACCTTTCCCGTTCCTTTTGAATCGCAGTAATGACATTATTCTCGTATTTGTAGACTATCAATATTTAAATAAGCAGCTCTAACCGTACTTTGATATAAAAAATATAAAGGGGTTTGAAGATTTGTGGCATACCTACCGTCGCCATTTTGATTTTTTTTCAAAATCGCTGCCAGCTATGAAACCTTTTTATATCGTTAGCTGACATTAATGCCAACAAAAAATATTTGTACAACAACCCGCGTAAAGTTTCAGGTTTCCGAGATAATAACCGTGAAAGTTAATCACGTGACATTCACAATTCTAAGCTAGTGTATGTGTTCGAATGTATCAAGATGTTAAAAATAATAACTTTTTGAACGTGATACATTTATGTATGTTGCATTATATCTGGATATTATTTAAATAATAATAATAAATTCATTTATTTCAGGTAAATTACACCCATTGCCAATACACAAAACCAAAAAAAGATAAATAAACAAAATGTAGTAAAATAAAAAAAAAAACAAATCAATAAAATAAAAACTAACAAATAAAATTTAAATTAAATCAAAATAAATAGAATTAAAACATTATTATCAAATGAAATTAAAATCATATCAAATCAAATAAAAACTAAATGTCACAAAAATAAATTTAAACAAACACATTATCAAAAATAAATAAATTAAATATATGAACTTAACACAGTCAATACCTTCTCTCCGACATTGGTACAGCAACATGTCTGTTGGAACAATGTCGGATGAAGGGGCAGTCCAGCCTCCCCGCAATCATCGCCAGTACGCTGTTGGGGCTAACCCGAACCCTACGCACCAGAGACGCGGCGCGCTTTCGCATGCTCGCGTGAAAACAATCAATACGCGCCTCTGCGAACATGCCTGAGGCGCTGCAGTATCGAGGTAGCCCCATCAACGCCCTGAACGCATTATTGTATTGGACGCGGAGGGCGCTGTAAGTTCTGCTAGAGTAATGTGCCCACAGACTGCATGAGTACAGCGACGTAAAGTACGAGTATGCTCTAAATAACGCCGCCTTAACCTCCTTAGAGCACCGAGCAAATCTGCGAGCGATCATGTTAGCTCTAACTGACAACGCCCTCCGCTCCCGTTCCATGTCTGCGTGATCCTTGAGGTCGACAGTCAAGACGTGTCCCAAGTACGTAAACTGGCTAACCCTTTCTAAAGGAACTCCATTGAGCTTGACTGGAGGTATGTTTACCGGACATCTTGCCTTAGCGGTCTCAAAAATCATACATTGGCTCTTTTTTACGTTGTACCCATGACCACAAGCATATTGGCGCTCATCAGCACCATGTCGTCAGCATAACTTAGATTATTGACACATGTGCCGTCAATGTGACAGACGACATGCTGGCTGCTGAGCGCCACGATCAGCCCGTTAATATACAAATTAAACAAGGTAGGAGATGTTAAGCCACCCTGCCTAACTCCACATTGAAGCTGATACGCATCCGACATTGCTCCCGCCCACCTGACATAATAAGACTGGTGCATGTACCAATACTGGAACATGCTGATGAGTTCCGGTGGCAAATCTATGCTTTTCAGCTTGTCCCATAGCAGGTCATATGCTACGAGGTCGAAGGCTTTGGACAAATCAAGGAAGCACGCATAAACAGGCGTTTTACGATCCATGTAGTATCTGACGGTATGCTTAAGGCACAGTATAGCACTTTCCATGGACAGCCGGGGGCGAAACCCAAACTGGTTGTCGTGCAGAGTTACTGATTTATTTAACTGTGCGTTAAGCAAACAGTCAAATACTTTAACGGTCACAGTGGCAAGAGAGATAGGCTTAAAGTTACTCTTATCAGTAAGGTCACCAGTTTTATTCTTCACTACAGGCCGCGGACCACGGTTTTCATGAAGTCCGCTGGCAGGTAGGAATGGCTCACGCACAGCGAGTAGAACATTGCCAAAACCCTAGTAATATGTGGTCCAGCGTGATGTAGGTGCTCAATGCTAAGGCCATCGTGACCCGGGGACTTACCTCTTGAGATAAGCTAAAAAACATTAAACGATAAACATTATACGTCTGATATAATCTACTTTTTGAACTTAATAACTTATTTTTAGACCGTCTACACTTGTTTGAATGTAATATCTTCATATGATTTAAGTATCAATACGATAATAAATACGTTAAATTAGCGGCGTGCCGTGGATTACACCACAACGTAGGCAACACACACTAACGAAAAAAACAATGCAATATAAAAATGATTATAAAAAAAAAACAAAAAAAAATAGGAATCCCTTAAAAATAACCGACAATTTTTTTTATTGATGATCCTTCTTTCGGTCATCAGTATGGCAGCTATCAGCGCTTGAAATAACTGGCCACGCAGGTCGGAGTTTCGGCGACGAAATTAGACGTTCGTATTGTGTTTGTAAATCTTTATGTATTTTGAAAATTTGATAAAACGCGTTTTCCCAGTCTGTTATGGGAATAAGCTAGATCGATTTTTCACCCCCGCAAACATCCACAGCAAATTCAAACGAATTCAAATTCAAAAAGTTGAGTTTTCGAGAACGCTAAAATATACCTACAATAAAATATAAGACAAATAGGTACTGTGCGTTTAAGTGTAATATAAGACAGAAAACAAAAATGTAAATGCAAGAACTCACCAAACTTGTCATTTAGGCTTATTTATCACAATGTCCATTGTTTATTCAACAAAGATTCGACGATTTTGGCCTATTTCACACGATCCGTTTGTTTTTATATGATGAATTATCATATTTCCAGGTTATTCTAGCTTCAATCTCATCATTAAACGAATATTTACTGATTTTATCTTCGAACAAAGACATGACCACCGGTTTAAGAACACATGCGAAACAAAACACAACCTCACTCATTTTGAAAGTAAACTTATAACACTCTTGCAAAAACAAGCTACTAACTTATTATGTATATTCACGCTACGTTAGTTTCTCAAACATTTTGCGATGTTTTCGTACGACTTGTATTAAAAACAAACAATACATCGAAGACATCGTAAATAGTAATAATCTGCCAGGTTACTGACAGTCCGGTTTTGGGGTTGCCAAAACACATTTTCTTAATTCCCCAAACATAAACGCGAAATTTCAAATAATTCAAATAGAAAAAAAATACTTGAATAAACAATAAAGTAAAAAAACATGCAGTTTGCATTTACATTTTAAGTTACTTAAACTTTTTTGATAGGTGCAAAAATGACAATATCATCCTGATTTTTTTACCATTAAAATAAAAGAAAGGGAATTTTCAACAAAATTGCCACACTGGCATTCATTCATACTTTCAGCCAGCCAATAGCACCGGGCTTAGGCCTGGCCTAAACCGCGGCCATTTTCTACGCACACGACGACATAATCTTACATGTATGCAGTTCATATACACGGCCGCGCACCAAAACAGTGCGTGATTTATCAATGGACTTACTACGAATGCAGGCTTTCTTACTACGACTGGAGATGGAGTCGGGACTATGTTCTCGGCGGCTGTGAAAGTTGCTATGAACTTTTTATTAGGAGTTTTAACTTTTTAACCCATTAGTGGCCAAATCAAAACTAAAGACCGGATTTTCAAAATTCTTTTATTAATTGAAATATAGTAGCTACAAGAACTAAACAGTATCACAAAAATCACAAATGGAATAATTTTCATGATTTTTCAGTGGTGTTCCCAAATTGGCACAACGGCTTTATAAGAGTGAAAATTTGCGAAACACGATTAGGTGCCACATCATCATTTCCTTCTTCTTCGTCAGTCACAAAGCTTAGCTCTGGTGGAATGATTGAGGAGTGGCTGGAGAGACGTCACGGCGTCGGACCTATCAGATGACGCAGGTCCTCACCGGACACGGAAGTTTCGGGAGGAACCTGTGTCAGATAGGGAGGGAAGAGACGCCCGAGTGTCACCACTGCGATGATCGCCCGGAGGGCATGGTGGAGCATACGGTGCAGGGCTGCCCCGCTTGGGCAGAACACCGCCGTGTCCTCACGCAGGCGATAGGCGGAGACCTCTCGCGCCCGGCATTGGTCGAGGCCATGCTGCGGGGCGAGACGGAGTGGGAAGCGGTGGACTCCTTCTGCGAAGCAGTACTGCTCGCGAAGGAGGAAGCGGGCCGCGAGAGGGAGAGAACAGCGTCCTCCCCCGGCCCCAACCGCGGTGGTAGGCGCCCACGGCGTTGGACGTCGGCAGACGATCTCCGGCCACCGTAACCGCGGGCATGCGGACAGTGTCAACAAAATGACGGGGCCTCCTGTCAGAGCGCCAAAGCCTGCCGGGGTCGCGGGACGTATTTCCCTACGGTGACCCCGGAACATAAAGAGCTATTGAGAGACACCGTGGATTTTAGTCAGTAAAAGTCTGACAGTCCACCCTACGCGGGGTGGGAGGACTCATTTGATGATTTTACCACGCTAGAAGAAACCCCCGAAGTCATTAGTCCACTAAAATATTGCTTGCGATTCATGTTGATTCTGTAAATGAAAAGGTTATTTTTAGTACACTTGTAGCCGTTGTACCCAAATTGGCACACCTATATTTATGTCACTACGTTTTTATATACATGTAAAATAACTGCAATAAAATAACTTTAGAGGTTAGATTATGTACCTGTTATACGAAAATATCACCAATATTCACGACATTCATAATCTGTATTGAAAAAAAAGAACAAAAATTCACTTACCTGCAGTGTCCTCCGGATTACGAGGTTGAACGTATCCAAAATGAAAGATTTTTGAACAAATTAGTATAATCCGATATCTTTACCTAATGATCGCACCTTCGACTGCACAACAAAGTTACACAATCTTTACTATTGTGAAAACTTTTTTTATTTACCCTTTTTAATTTAGTGTTCCCAAATTGGCACAGTGGTCAAGAATGGGTTAATCTTTTGTTTTATCTTATTACATAGTTCCAATAAATATATTTGTTTTATTTGTGCGTTGTTATGACAAGGTAGGCAGTGCCTACATGCCTCTATGAACGGCTCGCGCCTGCGTTAAATAAAAGTATAAATATGACACAACTCGCCTCACCCGCCTGCATTGTAGGTGTCTCGCTCGCACCTTTGAAATGTATGATGTATTATATTTTAGTGATAAATATACATATCCATGGTATGTCACCTTTACTTTTTGCAATTTTGGTAGGGATGGTTAGATTTTGCCACATTTTTAAATATCGTATTTCTTGTTTGTTTATGAAGCCATAACTTAGCCGTTACAATGTATCCCTATCATCAACAATTCGCACCCTTCCTGTAAGAAAGCGGTAAGTGAATTCGGACAACTTTACAGGAGGTAAAAAGAACGTGTTCAACATTGTAAAAAAAATCCCACGAAAACCTTGTAAATAGCAAAAGATGGCATTTTGCAGCGGCGAAATGATAGAGTTTCCGATTTTTCATTTTGCTATGTATACTGGGAGATCGTGCGGTCCATGGCCCTCGTGTGGTCCATGGCCCTCTACGGGGCCCCTGTGTGGGCCCTGAGCATCCGGACGCGACCACAGAAGCTGGTCGCATGCCAGAGGGTCATGGCTATCCGAATGATCCGGGGATACCGCACGATTGCCGGCGAATCGGCCAACCTGCTTGCCGGATTGCTGCCCTGGGATCTGGAGGCGACTGCCCTCCAGCGCGTCTATGAGTGGCGCGTGGAGGCGCAGCGCCGGGGCGTGACCCCGCTGCCTCGTGAAGTCGAGGCGCGGCGCGAAGACCTCCAGCGCGATCTCAGGGCAGTATGGAAGGAACGACTGTCGCGACCGACGGCCGGGCACGCTGCAATTGCGGCGGTAAGACCCCTCTTTGAGGAGTGGTTGGAGAGAAGTCATGGCGTCCTTACCTTCCGCCTGACGCAGGTCCTCACCGGGCACGGGTGCTTCGGGAGGTACCTGTGTCTAATGCGGAAGGAGCAAACGTCTGGGTGTCATCACTGCGAAGATCGCCCGGAGGACACGGTGGAGCATACGGTGCAGGACTGCCCAGCTTGGGCAGTGCACCGACGTGTCCTCACGGCTGCGATAGGCGGAGACCTCTCGCGCCCGGCATTGGTTTCGACCATGCTGCGGGGCGAGACGGAGTGGGAAGCGGTCGCCTCCTTCTGCGAAGCAGTAATGCTCGCGAAGGAGGAGGCGCGCCGCGAGCAAGAGAGGACAGAGTCCTCCCTCCGCCCCAACCGCGGTGTAGGACGCCCACGGCGACGGACGTCGCGAGACGATCTCCGGCCACCGTAGGCGCGGGCATGCGGGCAGCGAGTAAAGGGCAACTCGCTGCCCGACCAAGGACCATGCCCGGGTCGACGGCGCGTTGTGTCCCACGCGCGCCTCAAAGAGCGTCAGCATAATGACGGGGCCCCTCTCAGAGGGCCAAAGCCTGCCGGGGTCGCGGGATTATTCCCTTACGGTAACCCCGGAACGTAACAGGCTATGAAGGACACCGTGGATTTTAGTCAGTAGAAGTCTGACAGTCCCTCCCGCCCTGCCCGGGGTTGGAGGACTCATTTGATGATTTTACCACGCTAAAAAAAAAAAAAAAATGTATACTGGGAGATATGGTTGAATTATACGGTTACTTAAATAATCCCCGAAACTGTTACAAAAGAAGCCGGTGTAAAAATGGATACTGCTTTGTTGCCATCTTTGGTGTACCGCATTGGCTGCGTTAAGTGTAGTTATTCCATTATTCATGCTCCAATTTTAGGCCAGTCCGAAAGTGTAAGTACCACTTACGTAGTTTTTACACGAAGAATTAAGTAAGTAAGTGAACTTGCAAGACTCTCCTTCGTAATAGTATCCAAGAACAAATGCCTATGTTTATTTACGTTTATAAAGTTATTTTAAATCTTCGTGTTAGATATGGGTATGTGTGTTTACGGCTTTATACCTAGGGAAAGTTTTAAAATAAAGAAATGTATGTATGTATACATCTTTATAAGAATGGAAAATTATTTTATTTTTTATCGCAAAAATACACATTTTTTGTGACAGTAACCTTATTTTTGGCGCTAGCTTCATGAAAATTTGTGAGAAGGTGTATTAGATTACGGCCGATTTTTTGCATTAATAAAAAAAAATTGACGCAAGTCGAGTTACGCGTTTTTTCTAGGAATGGTGCGAATTATGACCACTACGGACTTGGATTGGCTTGTAACGGAAGTGTATTTACTTCGCGTGTAAAAAAGGAGATATTTTGATTTCTTTTAACGAGTCCGCGCTCGAATATTCTCGCAGTCAGACGTAATAGAAAAAGTAAAAAATGCCTAATTGTGCCGGATTGAGTTGTAAAAACAATACACAAGTAGTAGGACGACTATGCCGAAGTTTGTATACTCAATTACAGTTGTATCATCAAAATATCTATGCAAAATATGACACGCTCGTCTCGATACAAATCGAAGAACATATTGCTTCTACCCAGATATATTGCTGTGATGGCCACAGTAAGCAGAAACATCATGAGGCAAAATAGGTACCTAGTTTTAATAACATTATCAATTCATCATCATCATCATAACAACCGTATAAAGTCCACTACTGGACTAAGGCCTCACCCAAGGATTTTCCATTGGATGGCAAAATGATGATGCAGGCGGATTGACGAGCGCATTTATTTCAGCTTAGTCTTCCGACGCTGCTGCCTGGATCTTACATTTTACCTTACCTATCCCTCGATCGACTTTTACCTACGGTCTGCCCGGGAAGACAAATAGCTGGCACATTCTACGTTTTTCTTTTTCTCCCAGACCAGGATTATCAATTACTTACTAAAATATTTAATAAAAAAATATTAAGCCTTTTTATTCTGAATTAATGTGGTCAACTTTAACACTTTATATCTCAGAAACCTGTAACTTTACGAGGGTTGGTGTCCTAATATTTTTTGTTGTTATTGATGTCAGCTATCGATTTCTATAGGTTTCATGGCTGGCCGCAATTTTGAAAAAAAATCAAAATGGCGGCAGTAGGTATGCCACGCTCCATAGTAAAATCTTCAAACCCCTTTGTATTCTGTTTTGTATTAGTATGGTCAGTGTGATCTTAAAAAGTGACATTTAAGTCCATGGTTTTTTATTCGACCAAACCGGTTTGTTCGCGCCCGCGCACTTTCAAGTGCTCCAATTATTTCGGCTTATGTTATTACAAGTGTAGTACTTTGTTGACGTTGTTTTGGAAATTTATGTCGGAGAATCAACACAGAACCACAACAATTTAGAAGGTTTTGTGAGTGTTATTTCCAATATCGCGACCCCTCTGATAACGATTCTCCGTTATATATAAAATTCTTCATCATTACACACATATAATAATTTAATTCTGAATACCAAAGCCTTCGAGTTTTTCTGGGTCCAGTGGTTTTATTTTACGTTTTTACTTTTTCAAAGGATTTTAATAAGTGGAAGATTTAGTTATGAATCAACAAATAAAGTCTTTAGTTTTAATTCTAAAGATTTTATTTGATGATTATCACATAACTAATCTATATAATCAATTATGGGAAACTGTCCCCGAACGTTCGAAACGCGTCGCGCGTCGCGTGATCTTTGATCAGAATGCTGGCTCTTTTTCTTTCTTTTTTTTTTTTGGTTGTTTCCGAATGAAAGCGATGTGGATCATCTTTCACGCATAAACGCCTCTGGTGTTTTTTACCTACAGTTTTATTTAGTTTGTTTTCAATGAGTGTTTGCGTTCCTGAAGCATATAAGAAAAACATATTTTTTAAAATAATTATATACTAAGGGCGACTTTCACCAAAAGTTAAACATGTATAAAATTTTATTTAATGTCAAAATTCTATTGAATTTTGTGCTTAAATAAAATTTTAAAAATGTTTAACTTTTGGTGACAGTCGCCCTTAAATACAAGACAACACACCAATAACAGTAACTTTTGGTACATCGCTGTGACTAGACCAAAGCACAAAAAAAAAATTAACGAAAAACAAAAAACCCGACTGCGTTAAAAAAACTAAAAAGAAAGAAACATGCCCAGTAGTTAAAGAATTCACTCATTCACACTCACAGTCGGGGCCCATTCAAATTATACGAGTACCAATCAAATCCTCCCAACGGGCCCCGACTGTGAGTGTTTCTTTTTAGTTCTTTTTAACGCAGTCGGGTTTTTTGTTTTCGTTATTTTTTTTATTTCATACTTTTTAGTTACTATTCAGAGAATTATTGTTTTGCAAAACAACTTTAAATCGTTATAGGTATATCCTAAACTGTTATTAAAAATGAAAAACCGGCCAAGTGCGTGTCGGGCCACGCACAGTGTAGGGTTCCGTAGTTGCCCATTAAAATACTTATGCGAACTAACTAAACTGATTCGCTGAATTTAATTTTAAAAAGAAGAATTTTCAAAATCGGTCCAGGAGTCTTAGAGAAATCGGGGAAAATACATAAATAAAAAGATTACGACGAATTTAGAACCTCCTCCTGTTTTGAAGTTAGCTAAAAATAGTTGACGATAAAAACCTACATATCCCCAAAAAACATACCGTAAAAACATACTAAAGCTGTAAAAATAAAGTTGACAAACTTACATTTGCAGTTGATTTATTGTTTCTCCGATACATTTTGTTTAAGAAAAATTTTATCCAAGTACAATTTATAAGTTGGTCGGCTATTACTCGTAAAGTTGTAAAGCCTACATAGTCATGATAATTTTCTTTTAAAATTCGTTATATATACTACTGTTGTGATTTTTTTCACACCCCCAAACACAACCGTTTAGCTGGTAGAGGGGGGGGACACTCGAGTCGAGTAAAATTTAGCACTTTAAAGCTTAATATTTCACAAACGAATTTTTTTATCAAAAAATTGTTAATGGAAACTCTCAATATTTTTTAAATACCTATTTAATGATACCCCACACAAAGGGGTACGTGAGAAAAAAAAAAAACATCCCCACTTTACGTGTACAGGAGGTACCCTAAAAAAAATATTTTACGAGATTTTATTTTACCACTTTCTTGGCACAACAAATCCGTATATTTACACCAAATTACAGCTCTCTAGTACTGTGCGTCTCTGAGCTAAACTGCGGACAGACGGACGGACGGACGGACGGACGGACGGACATGGCGAAACTATAAGGGTTCCTTGTTGACTACGGAACCCTAAAAATGATAAAGGGAACCTAAAGATGATTTTAAAATACCTATTCAACGATACCCCACATGATATAGTTCATCGACATATTTTTTTTTCATTTTGACAATTCGTCTGGTTGTCGCTGTGGTGAATTTTGATTACTGTCATGTCTTTAGTGACACTCGCAAGGCTAAGGCGTTTGTTATCCACCAATCATATTCATTTGTTTTCATAACGCACACACACATAATGAGTATGATTGGTGGATATCAAACGCATCCTTAGCAACGTAGCATAGCGCATCTCTGGTGGAAAAGCAGCCTAAGACGAATCGATTGACGAAAAAATTGTCAAAATCGGCCTACGCATTTGGTCTCTAGAACGCCACATAGAAACAAACATACATACATAGACTGATAAACACATTACCCTCCTTTGCGTCGCGCAGTCGGGTAAAAATGTGGGTCGTAAGCGATCAAAGTTTTGGTAACGTAGCCTATTGAATTTTCCTATCGCTATTCTACAAATACTACCGCTGTTTGTGACCGCTCTGATTATTGACTATTTCTATGCCGTACGCATTTCACTTTGACTTTCTAGGTACGATACATAAAACTATGAATTAGGTCAATGTTGATAAAAATTCCTTTCCATTCTACATTACCTAGTTCCTTGGTACTGATTTCAAGGCCCATATTCGTTACTTTCAAAAAGAGGGGACCCGGTAAGATGTGGCATTATAATTTAAATAGGTACCTATTTGAGAAATAAAAATTTAAAGCTCGTGAGATCGAATGCATTTTACAATGTAGGCAAATAGCTAGACATAAATAATCACTGATAAATATTGGATAACCACTGAATTCTACCGACGAGGATGTTCGTTTTGCCGACTAGTCTAACTTAGAACATTTATATTTATACAACGTGTAACGTTAAAAGCGCAAAACCTCTCGTGGGGTAACTCAGCCCATGTTACTGAACATTGATTGTTCTAAAACTTTTGGAAAAAAAAAAAAAAGATTTTTCGTACTGATGGGCTCGATCAATTTCTCATTTTGTATGAAAAATCTGTTTTTTTTTTTCCAAATGTTTTAGAACAAACATTGATCAGTAACATGGGCTGAGTTACCCCACGAGAGGTTTTGCGCTATTAACGTTACACGTTGTATAGTGAAGCTGTAGTAACTATCTTAATTGTTGCAATCACGTGTGGAGAACGGTTTTTTAAGTCATCGATTCTCTTACATAAACGCTTTCATAATTAATTGTCTCGAGGCTCAGTTGGTCACACACATTATTATAGTTACGTAAATTGTATCTTGGCTGGAATATAATTCATTCCAATGTGAAAGTTAATCTGCCTGTTACATGTTTAATTGCGTCTGTTACTTTTATTGTGTTGGTAAAATAATCTGATAAGTTCTACAGTCCTGAGTGGATTACAAGGACTTTTTTTGGGAAAATCCTAACACACATTCGCAAAATCCTACACCACTGCAACTCTTGAAAGCCAGAATCAACAGTGGCGACCATAAAAAATATACCGCGACAATGAAGCTCGACGTGTCTTGGAAAGTGAATTTAACTGTCTTGCTTCTTGCAACGACATCAATCAGAAAATAATAGTGGAAGGGAAGGAACTAAAATTTAGTTTTCACTTCCCTCCAACTCAAGCAGGAAACAGAACAAAACAAGGCCATTTTTGACAAAAGGATTGAACATTTACAACTGGGAGAAGCTTAGTTGCCTAGCATAAGCACAAGGACTGTCAGACTCATGGCTGAAAATCCACCCTGTTTCTTAGGCCCTTAGCGTCCCTATTCGCCACAGTATAAACCTACAGGAGTATGTCTTGTTTAGTAGCACCAGCTCCTATGAAAATAATCATAATATTTTTCTTTAGATCAGGTGTTTGTTGGGATTTTTAACAGTATTTTTAATTTTGAAATGGCACGTGTAGTTTGAGAATACCAGGCGCTATTAATAGTATAACTTAACTGCTTTCATAATGTCAAAATTGACAGCGGTGTGTCAACACATATTCAAGTTCGATGTAGGCGTTCGATTCATTCATATAGGCCGTATTGTCACCATTACTGACGGTGTTGGTGATACCGTCAAAATTTTAACCACGTCATACCGAAACGTCGGCATCGCAACGACAAGAACCGCAACCACAAAAATCACCGAACTTGAATCGAGGCATCGCAACGACTAATTGCTGTCAGAGACTATTCATACATTACGTCAGCTCGACCGTATTTTGTCACTTTGTAGTTGTGTAAACGAACTGCGCCGTCGACCTGGGCCTCAAGTCTGCTAATTGTATTTAACTCACATGCTATTGATATTCAATTGAGACACAATCACGACTCCATTACGATTAGAACAAATTTGGTATTCTGCAAAAACTTGTATAAGCTCAATAGAGTCGTAATAGAATCGTAGTGTAATTGTAATTGCCTCTCAGTTGAACAGTTATAAGTATTGCCATAAGAGAGTAGAATACGGAAAAAGTCCACAATAGATTTACAATTGTAACACGATTGAAGCGCATATTAGCAAATATTCTAATAGCAGTTCAATGGAATATCACTGGAAAACCATTTGTCTTAAATTAGTAGCAGAATACCAGTTGTAGTTAAAACTGCTACTGAGATCCAATTGATTCAATTGAGTCATTACTAAATTAGAAGACTTGGGGCCCTGGTATAGTCCATGATCGGAAGGCAAGTCACCTTTACTCACTGTTTTGTATAGTTTTTGGTGAATTCCTATGTAACAAACCCATGGGAGTTTGTAAGATAGGATAGAAATTCTTCAAATGGCCTAAGTTTTGATGAGTATATATTATGTTCATATTTTTCAATACGCATTGAATAAACAAAACATACTAATTACTAAACGGACTAATTAAGCCAAAAATTGATAGTCGAAACTAGCCCATCTACATAGCTATTATTCAATAATCAAATCCCGTATCAAAACAGTTGCCTACTTTGAAAAAGTAAACAATATCGAATGCTTGAGTTCTAAAGGCCATTGCTGAAGCTGTGCAGTTAACCCTTGGTCTCGCGAAACTTTCAAGATCAAAAGGTACGATTCCACCAAAAATATGCGGCACATTTGTTCACGCACTATTTGTGCTGAACATCGGCAGTGCATGTACTAAACTGTTATTTTTAACCCTCATCAGTGTCCACCGGCAAGGCTGTGCGTATTTGTTTCCTTATAGTGCAACACATTTGTGCGCGAACATTTTACTGAATTAAATTTTCAATGTGTGCGCATAAAAGTATACATTCCTAGTCTTCTATTTCTTTTCATTCTAACATGATCTCATTGCCATTTTCCTGAAGTTTGTAATCTGCGAAACTTATAATGGTCGAACATTGCTTGGTCAGTGACCTTCTGGTAATTATTAAAACAGCGGACTAAGATCCCAGGTGTGTTCTTTAGTTTTGCTTGAGTGAGCTGACTAGAGCGAACATTAAAATTTGTACAGCACAGCAGTGGAATTGCATCTTAAGACGTATGCTGTCAAGTCCAGTCTTAGAAGTTCCATCTATGTTGAACAAACAACCATAACTCTGGCACATGTTGGCATAGAAAATAATTATGGTAAACGGTGAGGGCTAGAGATATACGGCACTTTTGAGATGAAAATATATAATATAAACCGTGGTACTTTGATTAAAATAAAATAGTAATTAAAGCCGTGGTACCACAAAAACTTTTAAACGTCTGTTAAACACTTGTATAAGAAAATGTCAGATTATAACGTTGAAATAAGGTTCGTTTTGCAGTCACCGTTTTAAGACAAGTCAACAGATGTTTAAGCTTTGTAGTAAGGCTGTTATAGTTTAAAACAAAATATTAACTTTGCTATTATTATGCGATTGACTTAGAAACGTATGTTTTTTAAACAACACAAATAGCTAAATTAAATAACAAAATATAAAATATTTGCCTACGGAACTGATCCGTGATTTTAATCACATTTTTTTGTTACAGTAACATCAAACGAATATTACCTGTTTAATTATAAGTATTTTTACAGATTTCTGGGTAGGTAGCTATTCTGTTTAATATTACGACAAAATTAACCAAGATTTCATGTCATGATCATACTAGTACATAAATATACGCTTACCTTCAGTCAAACTCCTGTCTTCATCCACTTCGAAGGACAACAACCTCCCCGTACTATTATCCTTAGGGATGTTCACGAAAACACCATCGTACAGTTCTATTTTATCATCTTCCACGTGATCTTGTCCTGGCGGCACATTCTGCGCAGACGCAGCACAGATTGCAAGGCATAGCGCGAGAAGGCACAAAATCCGCGACGAGTGCGGTGCTTCCATTCTGCCGGTCGTTTGGGCAGTGCACCTGCGCCGGCGCGCCCCACTACTCCTCCTACCGTACCCCTAAACAGATCTAAGTCAAGCGCGTCAAGTTTTCCACGATCACACTCTCCGATATTCAATTTCACTTATTATTTGTGAAATTAGTTCGTAACGTGATGTTCGTAATATGAAATATTATGTACTAGCTGTGCCCGCGATTACGTTCGCGTAGATGTCGGAACTAAACAACGTATTTTTTTTTAAACAAAGGACTTTTTCTGATTTAAAAGTAGCCTAGTAGTAGTAGTTAATTCTTATTACTCGTACATCAGCTACCTGCCAATAGAAGTCCCGTTAAAAATCGTCGGCCCAGCCTTTTCAGAGGTTAGCCATTACAAACAGACCAACGACGTCGTTGAAACAGACAGACAGACATAAATTGTAAAAAATGTTATTTTGGTGTATGTATCGTATATAATATTCTTAATGCATGAACTAAAAAACGGTTATTTCAATATTTCAAACAGACACTTCAATTTTATTTTTATGTATAGATTAGAGATTTCGCTATTGATTTACTGACATTTAGGTACAATTGAAGAGTTTCCAACATTTGTGCCTATTCATCTAAACTGCCTGTAGGTATACTGTATACGGTTTTCCAATAATAATAGATGAATCTGGAATTGGAGCTTAGCGTAATTTATTTCTAGAATCTATTTCATGTTTCCGTTGCTAGAATTAATAATCATTTCATACACTTACACTTAATAGTTCAATTAAGATATTGTATAATATTATTATTGGATATTGAAGTAGAAGCTAGTAAAGTACAACATAGCATGCAAACTTCATTGCTGAATTTGATAAACTTAATTATTGCTTCAGTAATATTTGATTCATTATTCTTCTCAAAGTCAGTAAACCAACATACTTATATCTGTTTGTTATCAATGAAAGTAGATATCAAAGTATATATAGTCATGGAACATCTGAAGCACTAGCATGACTTTTCACGTTTTTCCTGACTTAATAACGGGAAGTTTCAAGTCAATTTGATGGAAAAGATTAGTTCCTTACACTAGAGGCGCTTTTTAATTTTCCATAAAGTAAACGCCGTAGATAGTTCAAGTACACAACTAAGTAAAATACAGAAATCTTGTGATAAGACCACTATGTAGTATCTAATAGATACTCAAATGGTGACTAACGGGAGAATTGGAGCACGTCGACAGGCTACTAGCCTCACTGAAGCGAAGCCAACCCGAGCACCAATGTTGTCGGCTCTTTCTGATCCATTACACCTCGACCAAGCACCGCATTGAGGTCTCTCCAACATTTAAATAAGAAACCCGAAGAAAACACGAAGTGAGTCAATTAAGTTGTTTAAAAGTAACTAACGTTCTTCAAAGTTTCTGATTACTTACAATTAAGTCGGTAGTTTGTTTACATTTACACAAATCAACGTTGTAAGTTGTCATTTTTAACCGACTTCTAAAAAAGAAGGAGGTTCTTAATTCGAATGTTTGTATTTTTTTTTTAATGTTTTTCGGGCATAACTCCGCCGTTTAACAACCGATTTGAGAAATTATTTTTTTTTGGATAGGGTATACTTTTGGAATGGTCCCATTAAAATTTTATCAAAATCGGACTAGCTCTTTTTGAAATATCAACAAAAATCAACAAAAACCTAAAAAGTTTTCAACTTTGTCTACACCGATTACTCCGAGGTTTCTGGTACGATTTCGATGATTCTTTTTTTTGTTCGATACAGTATATCTGCCATTTGGTCCCATAAAATTTTCATTTTGTTTGGTGCAGTAGTTTTTATTTTTGGTAGTTCTCATTGTGTACATACATAATCGGCGTTGTTATTACCGGTGCTACGGATTACAACATCTTAGTGCACATGTAAGAAAATATGTATTTGACAATAATTTGGGTTGAATACTGAAACTAAAAAGGATAAAATAAAAAACTTTTTCAAAAAAAAAAAAAATGTAACCGACTTCAAAACAAACACAAAAAAGTTCAAAATAACCTACAAAAAAACTTTTCTTTCGAAAGTCGGTGACAAAAAGTCAATGAAACAAAAAATAACGTCACCGACTTTCGAAAGAAAAGTTTTTTTGTAGGTTATTTTGAACTTTTTTTTGTGTTTGTTTTGAAGCCGGTTACATTTTTTTTTGAAAAAGTTTTTTTTTTATTTTGGTTTTTCTATTTTCTAGCTGTTCCTATATCTCACATTAGGTTCTTGTCATCTTCCGCGGGACTGTCTTAGGCTGCCTGTCCATTGATGCGGAGCGAACTGGCGGAGCGTAATAACGATGAATAAAATTCGCGGTGTAAGAGTCAGATGAACGTATCTACATTTTCTCAATTTTACAGGAAAGCAAAAATACTGTGAAAATTCGGCTCTTTAAACTTTACCAGCTTATAATACAGATAAAATACTAGCATGGAAAAAAAAAATGTTTTCTATGTATTGCCACACTCTTAAAGCTTTGAAAAAATTAAAAATTATTTATTTATATATGCTTACTTAGACGCAATAGATATTTCGCTTAAGATTCGGTTGACATACGTTACAATTGCCCTTAAATTTTCAAACATTTGTTATCAAACTTAAATACTGTCTGTTGTGAAGTTAAGTTTTAATAAGTGTAGTGATGGAAATGAGTAATAAAATAGTATTTATAAATCAATAATCTTTATTTACTCCTGAAATTGTACAATTTAAATAATCAAACCAGTAATTAGCATATCAGCGTTTAGAAATAATATTAATTATCTTCGATATTGTTGGAGTTCCAACAGTAAAACCCTTTATAAAAATCATTGCTGCGTTGGGATGATGCCTAAGTCTGCATAAGTCCTGTAAATCATCATTCATTTTTCTCTACAAAGGTAATATATAATATGCATTTTTCAACACAATTTGTTCACAGGTATTCTTTTGCTCTTCTGATAATCTAATGACTTTTAAAATCATCATCCTCCAGATCATATTTAAAAATTATGTTTATTGTCTAGATAGAATACTTACACTTATTTTTAGCCAGTTGACAGCATTGCCATCACGTCCGTAGATAGTTCAAGTTCTTAACTAATATAGTTTTTAGGTATTTAATATCTATGAAGTCTTGTAGTTCCCATTTCATTGACGTCATATGGATTTTTTCGGGAAGCTTTTCTTATAATTGTATAGAATCCAGACGGATGAAATATAGGTACTTTTTGGGTAATTCTTCTTAGCTTGTTCAATAGTTGCGTGGATGTTATGTGCTTCCATTTGACTATGTCCAGGTTCAAAATCTTCCAATTTTTATTGTTTTTCTTCATTTTATTGAATCACTGTATTATTGTCACTTAAATCACTATTACGAAGTTAAAGCAAAAAAAAGTATTCTCCTAACTTCAAATCTGGGGGCTCCCCGCACTGCGTGTATCAACTCGTTGAGAACTTTTTTTTTTAGGTGGTAAAATCATCAAATGAGTCTTCCCGCCCTGGGTGGGGCGGAAGGGACTGTCAGACTCTTACTGACTAAAATCCACCCGTGTTCCTTCCTATGCCCTTTACGTTCCGGGGCCACGGTAACCTGGGTTAAGAAAAAACCCGCGACCCCAGCAGGCATTTGGGGCGAAACACGACGCGCCACCGACCCGGGCTTGGTCCTTGGTCGGACGGCGAGCTACCCATCACTCACCGTCCGCAAGCCCGCTCCGCCGCTGTGCCCTCTGCTGATCAGAGGGACACGCGTTGGAGCATCCACACGACAGGCTATTCGCATACGGGCAAAGAGACCACTTAGGCATACAGTGCCTAAGGAAGAGTTTTTGCCCTCATCCCAGGGTGCACCGGCCCGATGCACTGGTCTTCCCCCCGGACGTATCCGAGAAGGAACTCCAGTCCACGGGCGCACGTGGAGGTTTCCTGTCATAGCACCCCAACTCGTTGAGACCTTATATCAAGTTTTAGGTGCCAAACTAACGTAAGTTTATATTTTGTCAATGGACTATAATACTAATCAAACAAAATAGTACTGCCACAAAAACGTAAATCGCAATACATCGTTTTGGCCATTGACTTGTAGTATTTATCTAACAAAAATGTTTGTGCCAAAAAAACGTAAATACACAAACGTTACACTGGCTTTTTAAACTAAGCATCAAAACAAAATTTTGTAACGGCCAAAAAAACGTATAAGCTTTTACGTTCTTTTGGTTTGTATAATATTGCAAAACAAACTATATTCTAAGAATAAAAATATTGTTTTTAGAAATACGTTCCTATAGCTCTAAAGAGTTAGGAAGATAATTAGAACTATTTAAACGGTATTTATAATACGTTTTTCTGGTTCCATTGAAAATGATTCTTATGCTATTTCGTTTTTTTGGAATTTGTTAAATATTGACTTTACCGTTACGTCGTTTTGGCAATTCATAAAGGACTATATTGTGAACCGTTTTATGAAAAAAAACGTTTTTTGATTTTTTTGTAGATACGTTCATCTGGTTCTTACACCGCGAATTGCACCACTGGAGAGGAGTGAAGATTTAGTGCAATCCTATTGGTTAATATTTCCTCGTTTCTCAGCTCCGCCAGCTCGCTCCGCATCAATGGACAGGCAGCCTTACAAGGACATCATGACCCAGAAACCAAAGGGCAAGCGAAAAAATAGGGTGTTTTTTATTATAAAGACTCTGATATCGCTTAAAGTACCATCCTAAAAAAAGAGGTCTTAGTTGTCTTATCAAATATATTAGTCTACACTCTATACTCTAAATAATTGGGAACCTACGTACTTGTATGAAATTCATGAACATTAAACTTTATAAATATTATATCTTTGTCTGTTTTATTACTGACATTTTCTAGTCAAGCTACCACAAATTCACACTACCCAATAATGTGTTTTCCATCTTAAACCCCTGAGTATCCTGCAAAGTGATACACAAAACAAAGAAGATAGGTAACTAGATACCAACTGTAGTAAGCTGGTCGAGATAATAACAATAGTAGAAACAGTTATTGTTAGCGGTTAGCCCACATAATAACAATCTGTTTCTCTAGTTCTCTGCAACTGGCATGGCAAGCATCTGAAACGCTCCCAGGATTTCCACGAAACCTCCATTCATTTGTTAGTCCCAGGAATCATAATACTACGAAGTAACTAACTTCACTAAGGGCGCTTACCTATGGCGCGATTCCAACTACCGACAAGTGAAAATCAACTTTACCACTACGATAAAATTAACCATAGCCTACGATATGACATAAAACACTTTGATATCTAGGGGTAGATGAAAAACAAAACACGATCGTCACGACGATGTCAAGTCAATCGAATTGCATTATTATTTTTAGGTATCTAAGGTTGATTTTCACTTGTAGTTGGAATCGGTCGAATCGCGTCGTGGGTAAAGTCCCTAACAGTCTATACGCTTGTAATAACCTAGTGCACACAGCCAAAATATGTTTAACGCAATGAGAAAATACGATGGTAAACAACGGAAAATTTCTAAGGGCAGACAGTTCGAGGTTGGAATGTTCACTAAACGAATTTTGGTATTACTTTTTGGGTGACAAGGCGTATTTACGAGTATAGCGCTCTTTCCCAAAACATCGTGGCAGTCGCTAACTTATTAAAACTCCCGACTTTCGGGGCTGAATTCAAATCTAATTAAATGCTCGATGAAAATAATAATTTCAGAAGTAAAGAGTATTTACTCGTATTAACATACTAGGGGTTGATTTTTCAATACTCGGATAACTTTCATCTGTGGAATAATAATGGCGGTTTGACAGCTTATCTATAGAAAATGTGTCAAACCGCTATTTTTATTGCTCAGTTAAAAGTTATCTGAGTATTGAAAAATCAGCCCTTAGCTAACCTAATAATAATTAAAACTAACAAAGATCATCTAAACTTTCATATATTCTTTCACATCAACGGGATAATTAAGAACGCTTGCCACGCTTGTTGGTTGAATAGTCCAGCCCTCTGGTCACGCGAAGAGTCGATTACATTTAGAATAGAATAAAATATGCTTTATACCATTCCCACTTTTCAGTGAGAAAAAGTAACTTTTTAAAGTGGGAAACACCAAAACAGTGAGAAAAAGAGCTTTTTACTCACTAGTAAAAAGCTCTATTTCTCACTGTTTTGGTGTTTGAATTTAGAACACATTGCTGCGGGCCACCCCCGTCAGCCTCCGTGTTGTTAGGATAATGCTACTATTAATTTCAATCATAGTTCCGAGTTTAATGTCAATTTGTTGGCGTAGTGACCGAGCGATTGGACTACTTCGTCGCGTGCAGTGGGATCGATTCCCGCACGGAGCAAATTTTCGTATGATCTTCAGTTATTTGTTTCGGATCTGGGTGTTTGTGTATGAGAATTTAGATGTTTGTAAACGCACGTTTGTCTTTTTTTTTTCTTCGTTATATATCTTTCTCGTGATCATGGTATAAAGTATCGTATGTAACTCGTGAATAAAACGGATTTAAAACGAGGGCCTGAATCACTCGCTTCGCTCAGGTTTTAAATATTCAATATTAAATATTCATGAATCACTCCCTACGGTCGTGATTCAGTCATTAAAATCCTTCGCTTGCTCTTGATTCATAAATATATGGCCCTCGCTTTAAAAAACTTGGTGAGCACTCGGACCTCATGGCCCTGATGTTTTAACCTCAAACGGCTCAATATACATAGCTGTTAGTAAAGCCATTGTATTTACGCCGTTTGAGGTTTTTGTTTGTTGAGAGAAAGTAAATATTTTGACGTTGAACTTTTATGGAGTAAGTAACTTTGATTTGAGAGACCAATATTTTTGTTACAATATAAAATCTAAGTTTCATGGTGGTGTTAAGAAGAACTTAGTTTTTATTTTCTCTATCTATTTGCTATTATAAACCAGTACTTACATAGTATTATCTTATCAGTCTGTAACGATCCCACGGGTTTTAGACCTTCTTTTGTAACAGGAACGGCCATAATTCACTATGCGGGTCCATTATGGGTCTTCAAATTTTTATTCTAGGTTCTAGACTTAAAAAATAATTAAGGTTTATTGGAAAAATTAACTCGTTTGAAAATAATCTACACTAATCTACTATATAAAAATAAGTCGGGTTTTCCTTCCTGACGCTATAACTCCAGAACGTTTTGCATTCGTTGGAAAGGTCTCGGGCTCCGTGAGGTTTGTGTGGCGAAACGGAGTTCACCGGGTTTGCTAGTAATAATATAAAGAAGAGAAAATAAAATTACCTAGTATTTTTGTGTGTGTGTGTGTGTTTGTAATGAATTAATTCAAAAACTACAAGACCGATTTAAGTTTTTTCACCAGTTGAAATTGAAAGCTGCTTTGGTGCCGAGTGACAGCTAGTATTAAGGCTGCATATTCTCAAAGTTGGCAACGTCGCAAACAGCTGTCAAATATTTACAAGTTTTAATTAATTTGGCTAATTTTCTTTATGAAAACAAGAAATATCGCTCTGTAGTGCACTAAAAAAATGATATAGGAATGCAATTAAAACACTGAATTTGATGTTGTAACCGTTTCTGGTGTATAAAAGGCATTTGGAAAGCTTCCAAGTTCCAATCTTTTACATCTAAAAGTCTCTAGTTTCGGTGTTACGATATTAATTATTGCATTCCCTTATAAATTTTTTAGTGCACTACAGAGCCATATTTCTTATTTTCATACAGTAACAATGCTAAATTAATTAAAACTTGTTAATATTTGACAACTTCCTACCTATCAATACCAAAAAAAATATTATAATTCTTTTTTTTTTAAGTAACTGGTGTGTTATCTTTCTCTTCAAACAGAACTCGTTTAGTAATAGTATCTTCGTAATGCTGCCAGTGAATGCACATTAATTCAGTCAATGGACCTGTACTAAACTGGTTAGAAACTCAATGTTAGCCGCTTACTCTAGATCGACGTTATGGCTATCTGTAGGTCTTTGATTTATACGTAGTATTTTATACAAGAATACCTGTAAATATTTAAGTTATTTTTTTTTTGCTTTGTTACATTTCTTTTCTTTTACACATTTGAACTTTTTGCTTTATGACATTTTTTTTCTTTTGTACACACTTTGAACATTTATCTATAAAAACTGTCAACGTCAAAACGACATTATTTTCACGTTGATATATATTTTTTTAATTTTATTTTACGGATATTTTTATAATTTCAAAGAACTTGTTTCTTCTCGAGGAAATTCCTGTTTTTTTGCGTAGACGGCGTGTAGTACAAAGAAGTTTGCTCAATATAGCGCGCAAAGCTAGAATTCAAGCCATTATTTATTATTCTGGAATATAAATGTGAGTATGTAGGTTCTTAAATTGCTATTTTCAAACCTTTGTATATCTGGGTAATTCCTGTACTTAAACATTTAAGAAATTATATACTTTATTACAATAAAGTAGTTAACTAGTGGATTTGGGTTCATCATACTTCCTTATTGTAAGACCTTGTTGGTAAGGCAACATATTTTTTTTATCATTAAACCCCTTCAAAGCTTTTTTTTTTATAATTTTCAAAGAACTTTCTTCTCGAGGAATTTCGTGAATTTGTGCGTAGGTGGCGTGTACAAAAGAGTTTGCTCACTATTCTATAATTCAAGCAATGGTATTCCGGAATATGCCTTAATGGTACTTAAATTACTTGTCTAACATCTGTCTAGCTATGTTCTGTATACATTTCTATTTAACTGAAGAAATTATCAACTTCATTCCAAATAGTAGTAGATTTCGGTTCATCATTAACAGCAGAAAGAGGCAGCAATCCCTTTTCGGTCTGAAAATTTGGCTCCCCAAATACTGCGTTTAAAGGGTCGGTCGTTATCAAATCGTTGTTGTAACATTTTTTTTTAGGTAAGTATTAATAACCCCCTTTTAAGGTTTTGTCTTGAATCACCCCTGCGTCCCTTTTTACCCCATTTTATCTTGTAACTAGTAAGTTTTAGTTTTACTAGACATTCCTTTTTGAGGTTTCTACTTTTAAAGCAAGCATTGAACCATGTGACAACGAAAAATGGCTTCAATAAAAACGCTTTAATTATCGGAGATAATAACTGTATTATATTGTTAACTCCGTAGTATCGTGACCAAATAACATGCCACACAGCCCGTAAATTAATCTTCGAACATGATATAACACGCAATTTTATAAAAGCACGTCATCCTAGTTAAAATACATTAATTTGTTTCTGAGTCACTAAAAATAACTTGTTATTCAACTTTTTGACTTTTTTGATTTTGACATAACTTTTACTTTTGAAAGTGAAACTTGACTAAATATAATTTATACTGTGTAATAGTTTTTGGTTAGGCCAATCATGTTTCCGGCTTGGAACATTCAACAAAGTATTTTCTCCTTTATATTTACCAGTTATTCCTTCTTTATAAACAAAGATCGAATGTAAAATCAGAATGATGTATTATCGATAGTAAAGTTTACTGTCCTTAACGTTAAAGTTAACTATTGTATGTTTTTCATGGAATAGTTTATAATAAAAACAATAGTACTTAAGGCGGCGCTAGTCGCGAGCTCGAACTCACTGGCAGGCATGGTCAAAAACCATGATATTTCACCGGAAATCGAGCCATATTGTTCATGTGTGCGCGAGCGTCATCCCCCCGTGGAGAAAACAGGGGAAAACTTATTCAGTGAGATGCACGATCATTCAGAGTAAAAGGCGCGCGTAAAAAAATACGAAAAAGCCTTTGGCTGTTGGGGTTTTATGAAAAAACCACTGCACCAATTAATTTCAAATAAAATTTATTAAATTCTTCGATAAATTTGCTGTGTCGGTACGGACTTCGTTTTAGAAATTTGATGCTTCTTTAGCTTCTAATTTACAGCTAAAGTTGTGTTTAAATTAGCAAAAAAACGAATCTTTAGAAGCTCGTAATTTTTGAATAGCTTCATATTTTACAATTCTGCTTCCGTACAGACAAAATTAATAATGAGACAAAACGATACCATATTTAATTTTGGATGTACTTTGTCAATTAATGGAGTAAAACCCCAACGAAGTTTCTATGGAAAAAATGTTGACTTGTTTGCTCTTCAGTTTATTATTTTATTGATTAGTTTGGGAAAACAAACAGTTACCTACACACTAGCAATAAATATATAACAGAAGGTAGACATCATACTTATTTTATAGTCCAGTCAACGAGGCATAATTATGTGGTCCGAAAAATTCCTCCGGCACTGAAATTTGACATATGATGAAAGAAGGTGATACAGAAATTGTAGATGCACAATCGTCATCGTCATCGTCATCAGCCTATAAATGTTCCCACTGCTGGGACACAGGCCTCCTCTCTGTGAGAGGGAGTGGGCCATAATCCACCACGCGGGCCCAGTGCGGGTTGGTGGATGTCACATGTCTTCGAATTTTTGGTTCTAGGACATGCCGGTTTCCTCAGGATGTTTTCCTTCACCGTTTTGAGAGCAGTGGTGATGAAATAATTTACACAAAGTAATGCGCCTGGCGGGGTTCGAACCCACGACCTACAACTCGTAAGTCGGGGCCGATACCACTCGGCCACCACTGCTCTATATCACGATGCACAATAATCCAACTTTTTTTTTCGAGATGACAAAAATATGAAAATTGCTTATAACTCTCTGTGAAAAATTCCTCAGCCTCAAATTCTTTTTGTATTTGTGTAAATGTATAAGTTAGAATAGGTAAGTATAAAAATCCAAGAAATTTTCGATTTCAGTGTCACTCGGGTCACTCCTAATCAACTTTTTACATTTCGCGCTCTAACTTCTAGTGAAAAATTGCACTGCCGATTTTTATTTTTTTATGTGTTATTTTATCCTTAAATACATAGGTTTGTTAACTTTTTCATTTTCAAACGTCATTATTTGATTGATTTGACATCAAATAATAGATATTGTTAAAAAGGAAAAAGTTTTGGATTACGTAACAAACCTATGTATTTAAGGATAAGAAATCACATAAAAAAATAAAAATCGGCAGAGCAATTTTTCACCAGAACTTAGACCGCGTTATGTAAAAAGTTAATTTGGAGTGACACTGAAATCGAAAATTTGTTGGATTTTTATAATTCCCTATTCTAACTAATACATTTAAACAAATACAAAAGGAATTTGAGGCTGAAGAATTTTTCGCAGAGAGTTATAAGCAATTTTCATGTTTTGGTAAAAAAACGGAACTTTTCGGCTAAAAAATTTTGGATTATTTTGCATCTATAATCTGTATCACCTACTCTCACCCTATGCGAAATTTCAGCGCCGGAGGAATTGTTCGACAGTCTTCATACAAAAAGTCCTCGTTGACTGGACTAATAAGTCTGTAACTCACTACGTTATCCACAGTTTATGAAATGCGTCACTGAAAGACGGTTAACAAAGGAATGGAACAATCAACCTCTTGTGAGGCTGCCATAGCTTAGTTGGTTAAACGCCTGGAGTACTTATGGGTACATATTTGAATATCGAAGATTAAAATATCTACGCTTAAAATATCGATGTTCAAAATATCGAAAATGAAAATATCGAACGACCATAAAATCGAAAATTAAAATATCGAAAGTTTAAAATATCGAATGATTAAATGATCTACGTCCAATATATCTAAAATCTAAATATCTACAAAAGTTACATCGAAAGATCTAAATATCGAAATACAGATTAATTATCTAATGTCCTAAATATCGAAGTACAGATATTATCGAATGTCCGAAATATCAAACCTAACAAGGTAAGTCGACGGAGCCCCGCTTCGCGGGGCTCCTATTTCTGTTTGCAAGGTTTAAAGTACCTAACACGAAGAGGATGGCGGGGTCTTCTAGACCCCGCCTCTTCGAACCTAACCTGTCCGAGTCGGGGTGCCCCAAGTTCCGAGCTCGCTTCGCTCGCTCTTGCTTCCGAAGTCCGTCCAGCTACCTTGTTGGGTAGTAATCAGTAATTTGACTGAGGACGCAAGAGCGAGCGAAGCGAGCTCGGGACTTGGGGCACCCCGACTCGGACAGGTTAGGTTCGGGAAGAGGGGGGGAAGAGGGTGGCGGGGTCTGAAAGACCCCGCCATCCTCTTCGTGTTAGGTTACTTTAAACCTTGCAAACAGAAATAGGAGCCCCGCAAAGCGGGGCTCCGTCGACTTACTTTGGTAGGTGGATATTTCAACTAGTAGGTATTTTTAACGTAGATATTATGAAATTAGATATTATGAACTGCGATGTATTAAACGTCGATATTTTGAATTTCGACATAACGTCTTTCGATATTTTGAATCATTCGACATTTTAATCTTCGACGTTTTAAGCGTAGATGTAACATTTTTCGATATTTTGTTACAATCGATATTTTAATTTTCGATATTCTGAACATCGATATTTTAAGCGTAGATATTTTTATCTTCGATATTCAAATATGTACCCGTACTTATCCACAAAGACGAGGTTCGGTCTCGCTAGCAGTAAGTTTTTTCTTCCAGAAAAAAAAGTTTTTCTTCCAGAAAAAAATTAATACGATTCGCAACGACCTCGGTATTGGTACCTAACGGTGCGTACAGACTATAACATGTTATATAACATTTTTCATAGAGTTGTAGTGTATAACACATGTTATATAACATCTTACATGGTCTGTACGCACCTTTAGAAAGTGGATTAATCCTTTTTGTGTTTTTTGTACTCGTTCATCCATGATAATTGTTCTTTGAAACCTAATGAATTTCCATATTAATTAGAGAAAGGTAATCTTTCCAATTGCCTGATAACAATAGACTCGCGTTTTTTTAATTAACATAAAATGGCGTATTCTTTCATATTTATAAAGTTACTTTTTTATTTTGTTTATTTAAGAGCGTGAACGTTTTTTTAATACCTATAGTCTATCAAACTTAGATTATGTATAGAATGAACTTTCTAGTAACCTTCCAAGAATGGATCCAAAAATACGGAGACAAATTATTACCCCCCATTTGATTCCTGCCTAAAACAAGTGAACATCTTCAAGAAAAACATTTAAATGAGTGCGTGGCAATCACTCACACACAAATATAAAAAGTGGCTTCACTAAAATAAAAACATAACGTTTTGTTTCAAACGTGGAATCTGGACATTTTAAAAACCGCACTATAAAAATGCCAAGGCAGAATATGGCCGGGCACGCCGCAATTGCGGCGGTAAGACCCCTCTTTGAGGAGTGGCTGGAGAGAAGTCATGGCGTCCTGACCTACCGCTTGACGCAGGTCCTCACCGTACACGGAAGTTTCGGGAGGTACCTGTGTCTGATGCGAAAGGAGGAGACGCCTGGGTGTCACTATTGCGAAGATCGCCCGGAGGACACGGTGGAGCATACGGTGCAAGACTGCCCAGCTTGGGCGGAGCACCGACGTGTCCTCACGGCTGCGATAGGCGGAGACCTCTCGCGCCCGGCATTGGTTGCGGCCATGCTGCGGGGCGAGACGGAGTGGGAAGCGGTCAGCTCCTTCTGCTAGGCAGTAATGCTCGTGAAGGAGGAGGCGGGCCGCGAGTGAGAGAGGACAGCGTCCTCCCTCCGCCCCAGCCGCAGTGGTAGACGCCGACGGCGACGGACGTCGCTTGATGATCTCCGGCCACCGTAGGCGCGGGCATGCGGGCAGCGAGTAAAGGGCAACTCGCTGCCCGACCAAGGACCATGCCCGGGTCGACGGCGCGTTGTGTCCCACGCGCGCGTCAAAGAGCGTCAGCATAATGACGGGGCCCCCCTCTCAGAGGGCCAAAGCCTGCTGGGGTCGCGGGATTATTCCCTTACCGTAACCCCGGAACGTAACAGGCTATGAAGGACACCGTGGATTTTAGTCAGTAGAAGTCTGACAGTCCCTCCCGCCCTGACCGGGGTTGGAGGACTCATTTCATGATTTTACCACGACAAAAAAAAATAAAAAGGCAGAATATGGCGCCAATTTCATCCTATTTTTCGTTGAAATGCATTGTATCTGCAAGGTCATTAAACCTTCAAATGATTAATTGATTATGATCTTTCTGTCACGTTTCATTAATCAAAATAACTGGAGGCTGATATTAATCAGCCAATCAGCAAAAGAAATCGTAAGGTATCGGAAACTTGAGTCGCCTTGTGTACGAAGGGCCTAACACGTGTTTTATGTGCGCTCGGGTCTAAGAAACCCGACCAGGCACGCGGTGCAACTTTTAACTGGTAAGTTATTATTTTTATAACTTTATAAAATATACTGTCGTATTTTTTCCCTTTTTTCGTTAAGATACAATATTGAATATTAATTACAACCTGTTGTTATAGTTTGTAACATCAAAATAAATAAAAATAACCATTTATGTTTACGGGTCTGTCAGACCCACCAGGCATGCCATGTGATTTTTACCTACCAGGCCCAAGGGTTAAAACAGCCAAACCATTGGAGAGAATTCTAATCCCGTATTTCATAAATAAGTACCTATTATTTCTTTTTATGACTGCGTTTTCAGCTTGGGTGCTTGTCAAGCAAGAGACAGAACAAAACAAGGCCAATAGACACAAAGGGACATTACAACTGGGAGAAGCCCAGTTGCCTAGCACCACGGGTGGGGTGCTAAGGATGGGAAACCTCCACGAGTGCCCGAGGACTGAAGTTACTTTCCGGATACGTCCGGGGGGAAGCCCAGTTTCTCGGGACGGTGCGCCCCGGGGTACGGGCAAGAACTCCCCGTAAGGGGTTTTCTTGCCCGTGTGCCAATGTCCCGTCACACCGCTCCACCACGTGTCCCTTTGTTTGTCTGAGGCCACAGTGGTTGGAGTAAGAGCGGGCCCGGCGTGCACTAACCCTGCCGCCGGGCAGGCAAGAGGAGCGTCAGCATAATGACGGGGCCCCCCTAAAGAGGGCCAGTCCTGCCGGGGTTGCGGGACATACGTATACCGCGACTCCGGCACATGAGGGGCTGCCGAGGGATACCGTGGATTTTAGTCAGTACGAGTCTGACAGTCCCTCCCGCAAAAAAAAAAAAAGCACCACCGGTAAAAATCACTAAGTACTAGTATTCGTTAATTATGAGCTGCTATATTATTATTTAATTGTGAGCTTGGGTGATTGCTACACATTCGCATTGAAATATTATGTACCTCTAGCCGTAGAGATATCCATGGATATATGTTTCGGTTTTGGTTTCAGAGAAGTCCATGTAAACACGGACTTCGTTAGCTAATTGATTTCGCTCGGTCTTAGTTAGTTCAATTCAATAGAGCTTTTCCATGTGAGTTTAGTGGATCTTAATACAGGGCTCTTCAATGTAGGTACATCGTGTACTCTTTACCATGGTGTGTTTGCCCCTTAAAAATAGTTATCTGTTATGCAAGTATTAGTTTTGTGCTCCGATTTTGAATAAGAAATCTTCGCGAGTGTGAGGTGAAAAAGACTAATAATATTTTCACCTGTGAGGTGAAAATAATATTAGTCTTTTTCACCTCAGGAAAGATTCTATTTCTCATTCAAAATCTGAGCGCAAAACTCGATTTTGTGCTCTAGACCACAAAGTGTTGTTCAAAATACGAATACGCCTTATATTCAATTGTTTTCTACACTCACAGGCGAGCCGCTCCGCTCCCACTACATTTCCTCGCTATGTGAGGTGAAAAAGTGTTGCACTCGGCAGTAACGTTTTTCTGCGTCTCGTACCTTTGAAAACTTCGCATCCCTCAGGATTCTACACTTGAACCGCTTGTTTATCCCGCGGTTCAATCATAGAATCCTTCGCTCGCTCAGTTTTCAATTCAAGTACTCGCGCCAAAAACCAACTTTTGCAGCCTTGCATAACAAATAATTATTTCACCTCACACGCTCGGAAAGATTCTATTTCTCATTCAAAATCTGAGCACAAAACTCCATTTTGTGCTCTAGAGCACAAAGTGTTGTTAAAATTCGAACACGTCTTGTATTCAATTATTTTCTACACATAATTATTTTCATAGCGAAGAAATGGTCCCCCCTATGTGAGGTGAAAAGTTGTGTGTTGCACTCGGCAGCAAAGTTGTTTTGCGTCTCGTACTTTGGAAAACTTCGCATCGCTCAGGATTCTATATTTGAACCGCTCGTTTCTCTTCGTTTATCTTAGAACCCTTCGCTCGCTCAGTTTTCAATTCAAGTACTCGCGCCAAAAATCAACTTTGCAGCCTTGCATAACAAATGACAATTTTTTTATTATTCGTTTATAGTTAGATAAAGTTTCATTGAATTTTTTTGCCTTAAAGTAAACTTAATACAGGTTGTTCGTTTTAATTTTAAAACAGTATTATTTCTAAAAATAGGAGTTAGACTAACGAAGCCGAATGATGGTACCTGTACAATTGTACATAATATACAGTGTGTCCGGACACGAGTTAGCGATATTTGAAGAGGATATTCCAGGCTCATTTTCATCGACAAAAATGCTTTAAAAAAATTCTTACTCCAATACTTCGCGAATGGCAGCCATTTTAATTTTTTAATCTGTGGAACTGGGGTGTGTACAATAAAATGCAAGTATCTTTGAATCCAAGAGACCTACATTTATGCAAATGACTTTATTGCAAAGTTAAATGTTGAGGCTTATCAAAAACTTACGAAAGTTTTCTAAATAATATGTAAAAATAACCAAAAAACATGGGCAAACACGAAATTGTACACAAAAATTACTGAATAATTTCACATTTTTAACTCTAGCTCGATGAGTACCCCCGAATTTTGCTAGGGTTTTTAGATTAAATTAAAAGTGTTTGAGTCAGGCTATAAAATGATATATAATTATGATGAAAATTATCACTCTACGTTAAGTAACTTAGGAGTTATTCTCATTTGAACATTACTTTTCCCTCTCGCCCCGCAGCAATAAATCCAAGAAACTGTAGTATTTCAGTTTAAGGATGGTTACTTGGGGATCATTTACATGGTAGTCAAAAATGCCAGCTCATAAATATTCGTTGGAACGATTTAGCTCACCCAAAGAATGCGACACCTGTAATATTGGGGTACATTCGCTAAGGAAGGGTGATGTTCAAGTAAGAATAACTCCTAAGATACTTAATGTAGAGTGATAACTTTAATATCATTTTATAGACGGACTCAAACACTTTTATTTTAATGCAAAAACCCTAGCAAAATTCCGGGGTACTTTAAATAGAGCTAGAGTTAAAAATGTGAAATTATTCAGTAATTTTTGTGTACAATTTCGTGTTTGCCCATGTTTTTTGGTTATTTTTACATATTATTTAGAAAACTTTCGTAAGTTTTTGATAAGCCTCAACATTTAACTTTGCAATAAAGTCATTTGCATGAATATAGGTCTGTTGGATTAAAACATATTATTATTTGCATTTTATTGAACACACCCCAGTTTGACAGATCAAAAAATTAAAATGACTGCCATTCACGAAGTTTTAAGTAAGAATTTTTTTAAAGCATTTTTTTCGATGAAAATGAGCCTATAACATCCCCTTCAAATATCGCTAACTCGTGCCCGGACACACTGTATACGCACAATTTATAATATTCAAAAACTGATAGGTATTGAAGTTTCGCTTTATTGCGAGACATGTCTATAGGTACTAACAATAAAATAGTAAACGTACTTCGAAAAACGTTGTTGCTAGCCACAATTTTTTTTTTCTAAATTTATTTGACTTTTTGAAAAACAAAAAAGGTGATAATGTTCTGCATTCCACGTGAGAAAGTAAAGTTATTATACTTGCCATTATGTTATGTGTACCAGACGTGCCGCCATTTTAATTTCATTTCGCGCCATTGAGAAAGTAACAACAAAGTATAAAACAGCGTTACATTGTTTGAATAATTTATTTAATAAATACTTAAAATTAGGTTTAATCGTCTATCTTTCACAAAATCTCACAGTTTTCGCGAGAGGCAGACGAATTTAAATAAACACTTCGATAAAATCTTAATACTCTTATGAGGGGAAAGAAATAATTAAATTCCTATTAATAAATTAATTCATAGCGAATAAATAAATGCTTGTTAATTGAACTGATTCGTTCAGTCGTTGAGGTAGCCGTAGCGTTTATTCGATTGGTGGGTTTTCGATTGTGAGTCACTTGAACATGTGCCTACTTAATACCTAGTGTTTTTCATGGAATATTAAGAAATAGAGCACCAATGTGAGGTGGCTTTCTTGTATTTGACATGAGTATGTTGAAAGTCGCAGCGCTATACTTTACTAATCGATCGACTCTGGATCTATAGTGATTGCGATAGTATCCATAATTCTATACCATCTCTTTTTTTACCATTAACACTCCATCACTACTCCATGCTTATTCCAAACATTCCTAATAGTGTCGTTTCTAGTCAGAAATTGGAGCATCGTTGTCAGACCGGGCCCAGGGTGATAGCAGGGGACCTGGTGCGGGCCAGGGGGCGGGGATGGCGGGTGCAGGTAGCAGCTCAGCTCGAGGGTGGAGGTGCACCAGTGATGCTGGCGCCGCGGCGGACAGGAATAGTCTTGATACAGCCTGGAGAAAAAAGAGGTTGGTATTGGTTATAGGTATAATCACGACCTGAAAGACTTTTTATCTAACTTAAGGCGTAGATAAACGTGAATTGGGCATCAATGAGGTTACGTTAGAACCATTTTTTCCCGTAACCTTTTCAAGATTTATTTATTTTCAAAATAATGTAAGTATTATTATGACACTATGAGGGCAAGCTTCATAATGTGTAATTATGAAGCTTGCCCTCTTGGAATAAAAAAAAATAATTAAATATCACAAATGAATACGCAAAGTGGCCTCTGTTTTTATAATTTAAAACCATTTTTCTCCTAAATCTTTTTAGTCGTAGTCACTACTCGTAAATCGCGTAGCCACCCCTCCGGCGCCCAATATTTAGTGCGTCAAGGTCAATGGCGTTCTGCCTGCCCTTAACAAATAATATAAATCCATGCTAGAAAAGGGGACGTGGGACCGTCTGGGATTATGGTACCGTCTGGGGACGAGCACTACTCTCCCTCTCTACACAGGTCGATTGAGTGATCCATTTAAATTCCATTAAATCTAGAATATTATCGAACTCCGCTATCACACCGCTACCATTGCGAGGATCGCCCAGAGGACACGGTGGAGCTGTTCCGGGTGGGAGGACTCTTAGAATGATTATACCTCGCTAAAAACGTACCTCTTGTTCGAAATTAATCTCAAAATCTAAATGGTCAGTTCCTTTCACTTTTTTTGATTAACGTCATAGAACATAGAATTCAAGACTTTCAAAATCAAAACGAGAGAGACTAATAATGTTGGTACCTAGTAACAGTTGTAAGCGAGTTTAAAACCGACTTCATGCATTTATATCGTGTAAAGTAGAAAAAATGAAAGTAAGTTTCACTTTTTCAAAAAATGAAACGGTTGATAGACACTTTAAATTAAAAGTATTGACTGCGTAGTGCGTACTTTTATAAATTCAATATTTGTAACAAAATTGTTTTTAATTTTTTTAACTTACAAAGAAATTGTTAAGTTTTTGTAAGTAGGTATATCTCTGTGAAGTTTTCAGAGAAAACCTTCCGTTTTGTGTCAGAAATTGTTTAAAATACTAAACAATGGAACTTACTATTCTCTAACAAGAAAATAGTACTATCACGAGCCCCACATAAATCCTATCGGAACGGTCATTTTATAGAGGACGTGTTACCATTTCCTGATACAGGTTTAGGGGAAATCATAAACAACATTTACCTACATTTGACTGTAGTTTCTTTTCTTCAAATAATATGCTTCCCTTAGTTATCGTGATCTCGCTTTGTATGATCATTCAGCGCATACAACGATTATCTAGTTTGGTATAGCTTGATGTGTAGCCGTGTGTACATGAATTAGGCATCTCACATCATATTTTGTTCTTATTTTATTGTTTCTTATGAAGCTGACTTTCATCGCTCAGTTTGCACGCTATCCAAAAAAAAAACTATTCCTATTGACTTGTCACTCTTGAGTGACAAACTCTGCAGTCTTAACTTAAGACTACGACACATTCTTTAATATTTATCTTTAATCTTGACTAAGGACTACAAAACATTTTCATTTATGATTTGCAACTTGTCTGGGAGGAGATGCGGAGCTGGTGGTCTATCTTCCGGGTTAAGTCGCGCTTGCCGAGGTTGGTCTGTGGATGTGGTGACCATCTGTCAAAGCGAGTTTACTCCGTGCCTCGTAAAACACGTAAACCGGCCCGGCTGTCATTTGTAGTTCGTTCACAGTCGTTACTGTTAGTCAGAAGTTCCAAAAGTCTGACACTCAGTCTTTCCATGGGGTATCGTATAACCCAGTTACTGGGTTGTAGAGGTCCGATAGGCAATCGCTCCATTTAAAATACTGATACCCAGATGAATCTGTTTCGAGTGGAAGCCGACCCCAATATAGTTAAGAAAAGGCTGGGCAGGCACTTATCTGGGCCCTCTAGGTAGCTATGACCTTACCTGACTGACAGCCACAATGAGTAGCATGACTCCAATGGCCAAGTTCTTCACAGAGATGACTGCCAGAGCCATCAGGAGTGTGGAGATGACACCCAGCGTGAACATGACGGGCAGGAAGATGAAGGATAAGCGCTTCAGGGCATTGTGACCAAAGGTACGGCCGACGCTTAAATCTGAAATGAAGCACTGAATTTAAAGCCCGAGCTTTTGATAGCAGATTTTATTTATTACAAACTAGCACACCCAGCGAACTCCGTTTTGCTACCAGATGGCCGACACCTTTCCAACGAATGCAAAACCGTGGAAATCTGAATTCTGGAGTTATAACGTCAGGAAGGAAAACCCGACTTATTTTTATATAAGTAGTAGATTATCTTACGACATAGTACCGGCACAAAAAAAACATTGCTTTCACTTTGGCCAGTTACAGACTCAAAAGGACTACAGGCTTAATTAAAAATGGTGATGAATTCTAAGCACTCACGTAAGATATTCGGCTTATTACATAGGAGCGCTTTAACAAAAATCCAAACTTGCAATTTTAGCCTCCTGCCTCATGCATAATTAATTATGCACATTTATGCAGGAAAAGTGTGGATTAATTAACATTCCATGCTACCTAACCATGTTAATTTTAATTTTTACATTCAATATTTTGAATTCCCTCAAAGGGTAACGCCAGAAGCTAAATACATGGCTAAGCGCGCACTACGAAGATTAATTGTAGCGATTTTTAAATTGCGAAATGAAATTGCAAACCAGTTCGTGAAATCACAAACGATTTATTTCGATTGTAGTATGTTTCTGTGTTCTTTACAGACTGTCGATTTTTTTCGCAACGATTTTTTTTCGTAGTGCGCACTTTGGTGCTCTCATTTTTTTTGCGACGTAAACTAAACGAGAACTTTGAAATTAATTTGACGGAAAATAATTAGTTCCTCGTTCGTATACTTGCGGCGCTTTTTCATTTCTCCATAACAAAAACAGGGTTTAGGCGCATTAGGGCTAACTCTCATTTGGGGAACCCACTCCATAATGGACTATTACTTCTAAATACTTCAAGACAATTATGCTGTAAATAAAATACAGAAATATAGGCACACTTAGAAGACGGCTTAGAAGTCGGTTACAACAGGCAGGAAGTTATTTCGATACAACGATTTACACAATATTAATAATATTAATACGTCATCATACTTTCTAATAATCAATGCTAATTTATTTTAAATCCATACAAATATTAAAAACCTGTGGAGTTTCTTTGGTTGAACGCGCTAATCTCGGGAACTACTGGTTCGAATTGAAAAAATATTCTTGTGTTGGATAGTACTTATCAAGGAAGGCTAAAGGATGTATTTAAACATCACGCTAATACCAACAGAGTGAATCCACGGGGAACAACTAGTTTAATATAAGTTCAAAGCGATGTCAGAGGTTTGAAGGGTAGATACGCAGATGCAGCTAAGACGTTGGTCACATCTGTAGAAAAGAAGAGTCGCTAATATCTAAATTTATTTAGTTGGTATACTTATACAACGTGTATTTTGCTTTTTTAAACAAAATGAGAAATTGATTAGGCCCATCAGTACTTTTTATTTGCGAATTTCCAAAAGTTTTAGAACAAACATTGTTCAGTAACATGGGCTGAGTTACCCCACGAGACGTTTTGCGCTATTAACGTCACATGTTGTGTAAGTAATTATGCGAGTTTTAATGGTTGTAAACCTACGCCTGATAGAAAACCCCAGAAAAAGTTCTAGTTTAAGGTAACGTCTATTTCAATAACTAGGTTTTTCCCCGCGGTTTTATCCCCACTGCTTGACTCCTGTTGTAGCCTTCTTCGATAAATGAACTATCTAATAGTAGCCATACACCATCCTGCCTATCGACGATCGATTTGACGCTTTTTTTTTTTTTTAAGGTGGTAAAATCATCAATTTGAGTCCTCCCGCCCTGGGTGGGGCGGAAGGGACTGTCAGACTCTTACTGACTAAAATCCACCCGTGTTCCTTCCTATGCCCTTTACGTTCAGGGGCCACGGTAACCTGGGTTAAGAAAAAACCCGCGACCCCAGCAGGCATTTGGCGCGAAACACGACGCGCCACCGACCCGGGCTTGGTCCTTCGGACGGCGAGCTACCCATCACTCACCGTCCGCAAGCCCGCTCCGCCGCTGTGCCCTCTGCTAATCAGAGGGACACGCGTTGGAGCGTCCACACGACAGGCTATTCGCATACGGGCAAAGAGACCACTTAGGCACACAGTGCTTAAGAAAGAGTTTTTGCCCGCATCCCAGGGTGCACCGGCCCGAAAAACTGGTCTTCCGGGCGCACGTGGAGGTTTCCTGTCATAGCACCCCATCGATTTGACGCTTGCAATTGTTTTGTTGTACTTGATGGCATGACATGCCAATTTGATAGGTCACCAAATCGATTTGACACAACGTCAAATCGGCAGCAGTGATGCATTAATTTGTTATTAGTTTTTAGATTAGTTGACATTTTACTTCGTTTTATTTTAACTTAAATAATTATGATTCTGAGATTTATAATTAGTTCACAATTTTTAATGTTTTTCGTTTTTCTTTTATATTTTTTTTGTACTTATGTGAATAGGACTTACATTGTCTGATATAAATAAATTATTATTATTATTATTTGGCTATTATTCGGTGACGACAGCTACAATTTTATAAATTTGTAGCTATCGGTCACCGAATAATAGCTAGATCTAGCTATAAAGTTGCTAAGTTGGCATCGCTGTTGCAGATTTGAAGTCAAATCGATCGTATGATAGGCAGTATGGTGTATGGTGTATATGGACGAACTGCCAATTTGAAACAATTGCAAGCGTCATACGATAGGCAGGATGGTGTATTGCTACCATAACACAAAATATTGTTTTAATTCGAACCAGTAGATTCTGAGATTAGCGTGTTAAACCAAACAAACTCTTCTGTTTTACAATGTTAGTTTCGACTAGCTTTTGCCCGTGGCTTTGCTCGCGTTAATTTACATTTTCGCCATCCCTTATCTAATGTAATGAGTGGAAATCCAAATCAAACAATACCTACCTACCTACAATTTTTTTCTGGGAGATAAAGTTCCCTACGTCTGCTTATTTTCAGGATGATTGGTTCAGTGATTTCGGCGTGAAAATATTACAAACAAACTCACTTTCGCATTAATTTATAATATTAGTTAGGATTAGGATTCACACCTATCTGCCGTACCTAATACAAAATAAATCTGTGTGAACATTTATGCTGAATAATGTAAATCGTGTCTCGTAAAACGTGCAAAACACAAACTTTTAAAGCTTATAATGTAAATTGCGTTATAACTACGAGCTTAACTTTCACGCTACTACTTGGTAGTAAAAATAAATCTTGTCCCAGATAAGAGACCAGCTCTGTCTGAGTAGTGTAAACAGGCGGATTTTTGATATTACGAGTATTTTAGGTAATACATCTGGTTTGAAAACCATGCTTAAGACCGCAATTGCTGACTGACATAATGGTATTATGAAATCTTTCGAAAGAACAGGATTAGCACACGCGGACTGGGTGATCAGACAGCAAGTCATCATTATCACAATGATGATTTGCCGTCTGATCACGGACCATGCCCGGGTCGATGGCGCGTTGTGTTCCACGCGTAGATCAGAGCTGTCAATAATCTAACGGGGCCTCCGTAGAGGGCCAATCGACTACCTCGGTCGCGTGACTGTCTAAAGAGGTAAGTGTACCCCTGGAACTTCCACACGTAGATCAGCGCTGTCAGAAATCTAACGGGGCCTCCGTAGAGGGCCAATCGCCTACCTCCGTCGCGGGACCGTTAGAGGTAAGTATACCCCTGGAACGTAAAGGGCTATTGAAGGAACACCGTGAATTTTACTCAGTACGTCACAGTCCCTTCTGCTTTACCCAAGGTGGGAGGACTCATTTGATGAGAGCTCTTTTGTATGTCAATACTCCACATGACTTATTCCACTATAGTGCTAGTTGCTATTATATAATTACGGTTTCAACTGGTAGGTGGTCGCGTTCAAGTTTAATTAGTGAAATCTGTCATAGGCAGGCATTTTTTGAGACTCAGAGAGTCTCAAAAAACAGCTTTAATTTTATTATTTAGAAAAAATAGTATATTATGTCATATGGATGCCAAGGGAAATTAGAAAATATCTAAGCTTGTTTCAAATTTGATAACATTTTGAAGATCCGAATCTTTCAAAAACGTGCACAGTCCAATTTAAAGTAGTATAGCGTTTTTATGCACCTAAGTAATAAAAAAAAATCTACTGCAGATCTTTAAACTCGTGGACCATCAATTGACACTTAGCTGAAGATTGGTCAGAGCACTTTTTTCAGGAATTATTAAAACAACCAATTCAGAAATACATAAATGTGCACGGAAAATAGGATGTATCCAATGAGACGGTACATCACAACCACTAGGGGTTTATTAACTTTGTGCATTTAAATAAAAATAAAAATACCTTGACTCAAGAAATCCTTAGTTTCCACATTATCACACTGCACTACAGAGACGAAGACTACGACGTACGTCAAAGACAATAGGGTAAGTTTGTTGCACATTTTGTCTAACACTTGGTAATTTGGCAAATCAATTAGTTGGTGATCTCCAGACGCCTGCTGGTGTATGACTGATTTGATACCTGCCTGCCTGCCAGGATATAAAGTCTCCTATGAAAGACAATGGCCGGTGAGACCAAAGAATCACGACAAAAGAAAGCGCAGGACAACGTGACTGCACGGTAGAAATGTCGGCCCCAATATCGACGCCTGCGCCGGTTAAGGACTAATGTTGATTCATTAACGGTGCGTATGCTCCCGTTGGACATTGTAGCGATCGTTATCGTCAAATGAAAGGTGAAAGTGATGATATATCCTCCTCATCAACTCAGGGTTTCTTTAACTAACTTTGTTTGGTATTCGGTGCAATGACTATATTGTGAAGCAAATTGGAAAAGTAATGAGAAATGTAAGAGCAATAAAACTGTTATGTCAGGCAACTTTTACTGTTTCCAATAATGTAAATTAAGACGATAAACAAATTATTATATTTTTATTATTTTCTGTGACTTATTTTACCAACTTGCAAAATATTTTCTTAATTAATTGGCACCGAGTTAACTTTGTTACGCTTGAGCATTTTTAAGTATTATGAGTTTAATGACTCCGATGTAAGTGTTGACTTAATGGATTCAACTCAAACAAGATTTACTATTTCTAATCTTATCGGATGTCATTATTAGATTTAATTAAAATAATTTATGTTCGCACTGAAGCATAGGAATGCAAAATCAATCATAAACTTTATGACTCCTGTAAGTTTTGCTTTCATTTAATTGCAAGTAAGAATAATTAGTGAAAATTATGATTTGCGTGTGTGGAGCATAATTAGTGGGCATTAATCAGGAATCTTGTCACGTACGGGCGTAGAGAAACTCGATCGTGGGGCAGCGGTGCGCGACACTGCGCGGGCGTTGCATCGCATCGCTCGGTCGTGTCCGTGACCGTGCGTATGCTAATCACACACTAAGTTCGGCAATATAGGCCATTTCCTGTCAATACGGAATGTCGAAAAATCGAAACGACAACCTATCGCCTAGAATTTTGGATCGAAATTAGTGCTTTCTCGCGTTGCTCATTTGTTATTGAAATACAAGCTTGTCAACGTTGATTTATCATTCATGTCGTGAATAAGGCAATGTATTCGTGTCTCGAAATCTGGCGCTTCGACAGTCGGTCTTTAAGATCCCAGTGTAGATGTTTGAGTATTCCTATAGTGTAAGATCAAAAACACCAAAATACATTTGGTTTTCTTCAGCTCTATGTAGGAGGTCTCAGCTAAAACAATGTTCCCAGAGCTCAGAAGTCCACAATTGAACATAGGCCTCCCCAGTAGATTCCAATAGGACCGCTTTGAAGCGGCTTGCATCCAGCGTGAGAGCTGCCTACTACTTAAGACTACTTATTTAAAAATACATAGAGAAAACACAAGTACATAGAGAAACAAAAGTGATAGCAATTCGATTAACATGCACAGTTAGGTCAGAGATGTTTTAAGACAATCGTACATAATCAACTTCTTGCGCTCAGCAACATATTATAGAAAATAACATCTAGGTATTACTAAGTTTCCCATGACACAATATGTGTAACTATAAAGCATGAGAAATGAAAATCGAATTGAATAGGCGTAAACAATACTACATCAACAAACAATCGACGCATCTCGATTAATATCGTACCGTTTGTGTTTTATAATAGTAGTTTATGTAACTAGTACATAATGAGGGGTATTATACACGAGTGTGAGTTTAAAAAACGAGCGAAGCGAGTTTTTTAATAGTATCACACGAGTGGTATAATACCTAGTTATGTACAGTTTCATACACTACTTTATCTACTCTCATTGAACGCGAACATTTCAAATAAAAAATAAAAATTAATAAACACTAATCTAATCATCCACCGAAACACAAACGTCAAAATCCCAACATTCCCTTGGAAAGCGCGCGCAGCCACAGATAAAAAAGTAAAAAGATGTATCTATGATCAGTAATCTGTATCATAATGAAAAAAAAAATTAAATTATAACATTGTTTTGTTAGACAAGCAGTGTTATAATTTAATTTTTTAATTTCATTACGATACTCTATGGTATAAAGTGTGTCATTATAAACTCGTTTTGTGTTTTGTATTTCGAAGTTTACGATATGAGAGTAGATAAAAACGTTTATACACACGTGTAAACAGTTGAAAAGCGAACTTAACTCATATAATTCCAACATAAGCTACAAAGGTTGTCACATAGTTCGCAATTATACAACGCGTTAAACGTTTAAAAAACGTTCAGTCTCGTAAGCGTAACTCTTACATTCTCTAAAATTGATTGTTTCGCACTGATATGCCACGCAAACGCATAAAAACTGGTAAATTACACACATCGCTTATTCTATACAACGGTTTAAAGTAACCGTTCGATATCGATAATAATGACTGATGCCTAGACGTTGTTTTATTAACTGAGACTTTCCATTGCATTTGCGCATGGCAATAAAAAATAAAAACAGTATTTTTGGTCTGTGGTTGCTTTCATTTGTTACTGTCAGTCATATAAAAGCATATAGCGTGTATTGCTGGTCTTCTTTTAAATACAATTTACATGCACATCCTCGTCGTTAATTAGGTATTTTTTAAATGATTATGCTGTACCGTCACGCAAACATAATAATATTATGGATACAAATGTGACACGACAAGTCTATCATACATCAAAAAAATCATGTAGAAGTAGAGGTCGTCCAGTGGTCGAAATACGACCACATTTTTTTTTTTAAGTTGGAACATTTAATCAGGTTTTATTGTCAAAGATTCATAACTTCTTTTATTGAAGTTCAGAACGACAGGGACATTTCATAATTTTTTCAATGTGTGTAATCGCCTAGTAATGCGAGGTGTTCCTTCACTTGTACTGCACTTGTGTGTAAAGAAACATTTTAGATTAATTAGATAACAATAATATCTCCCTGACTGAGGAGCATTCGCGTTTAATGTAACGTTTGTCAACGGACACGCATTGATGTTACAAAATGTATCACTGTATTACACATTGTGTCATTAAAGTATGAATTTGTAACGTTACATTACAAACGAACGATCCCGAAAAACACACCACAATGTTATTATTAAAATTTATGAAATGTTAAAATGGTATATTATTTTGATAAAAATAAGTATACACTATATAAATCATATTTGGGTCTCCTCCGTCCGCGTAAGGGCTACACCACATCTGGCAACACGGAATCGCCCTTTTCCGTCGCCCTTTTTTCTTTCTGTCGCTTAGAACTGCCATTTGCTAGACCGAGACAGAATGCATAATGCGATAGCACGCGGCGAAATTCGCGAGACGGCCGGCTGCTGTCGCATTGTCTCGGTCTAGCAAATAGCAGTTCTAAGCGACAGAAAGAGAAAGGGCAACTGAAAAAGGCGATTCCGTGCTGCCAGATATGGTTCAACCCCAATGATATTATAAAGAAAGATACGCCATGTTCATACTGAATGGCGTTCAGAATTGTTGCGTTTTTATTATTGTAATTTAAAACTACGACAGCGATAGATAATGCGGAACGTATTAAGATAGAAAGAGATAGGGATAGTAAAGAGCAACAATTTGTCTTACTTTGTCCTCAACAATTTTTGCGTGCTAGTGCGATATCTACCTCTTTTTATTTATAATATCATTGGTTCAACCCTAATTTGTAAAACTGTTGCAATGTTTCGCCTTTATAATTATTATGTTTGGATAGCTTAGAACCTGTTTGTTGTCAAGAACTTTCCGTTTTATTTTTTGTGAAGGTCTGTTTTCTTTTTAAATCGTTACCATAATATCTATTAATAGCCGGCAGCGGCACACGGCTAGAGGAAATTTCCATCTCACGTCTGGGGGACGGAATGTAGATTATTGACTTCAAACGGAAAAAATGAGATGCCACTTAGTATAAAACATAGATTCTTTAATGATTTAAAAATATTATTTTAAAATGTGACATGTCTATATGACATAAGTTCATTTTATTAACATCTGTATTTTGTACTGTACTTAAAGCTTCACATCGGGCTATGCAAAAACCAATAAATCTTAGCTTCGCTTTACTGGGTCTTTTTGTACCATAAACAATAAACTTATAGTACTTTTGTATAGCTTGATACCTACATAGCCATGTGTACCTACATTAAATACCTACTTTGATTGATTGATTCTCGCAAGTCTTAAAACGCACCTCTGTTTTGTATGGACACCCACATTTTACTATACCAGTAGATAATATACTATTCAAATGGAGTTTTAAGGTATCCCAATAACATTGTTTTAACAAATAGGTAGATAGATCCCTAGTTTACAACGACGCCAGTAGTGCCTGATAAATAAATCGGACAATAAGGCCAAGCAATTAATTTTATGTAACCTAAAAACATTTAATGTATTAGCACTTTCGCCTTTATTTATGAGTGCGTTACGGAAGCGATAATCCAACGGTTGAGTCCCGAGTTGCAAGTGGAACGGAAATACAAACAGACCGAGGAACTAGCAATAACAGTAACTACCTATCAGTGACGGATTTGCAGTTCTAGTCGCTCTAGGCCCCACACCATGTGCCGCCCCTGTCTCAGCAACCATCACTTATAGACTTTATATATATATAGAATATAAAAATGGATCACTAAATGTGTTGCTAAGAGCAAAACTTGAAAACGGCTGGACCGATTTGGATAATTCTTTTTTGGTTGTGTTTGTACACATCAGGACCAGGTTTTTATGGAAGGTTTTTTTAATTCTTTAACTTTCTACCCGTGCGAAGCCGGGCCGGGCCGCTAGTAATTAATGATTTACTTTATTGAAATTAGTCGACGCAACGTTACCGTACTCTAAGCTGGTTTGTAAAATTTTCAGAGGTTTTAGGGATTATTGCACATTTGAAGAATAGTTATTTATGATACTAGTGCGGTAAGTTGGTATTTACAAACGAGTAGACGAATGTAAACCCGAGGCGAAGCCGAGGGCTTACCATAGTCACGAGTTTGTAAATACCAATTTCTGCACGTGTGTCATACAATGTTTTTCAACACATTTGCGAGAAAACAGTACAATATGTAATTAAAAAAACTTTATTTATCAGTAGAAAAGTCGCAACAATTTTTGAAGTTCCTAATATGAAAATGGCGCGAATTTGCAAATGGCGCCACATGCACGTGGTGGAAATTAGAACTACATCTTTCGTCTCATTTACTCATAAGTATTAAAGTGAGACAACGTATTGAGCAAAAGCGCTTCCAAGGAGGTTCGATCAGTCAGGCTGTTTATTCTCATAACGTGAATTTTTTTTTTTTTAATGGAAATTAAAAAAAAAACCGTAAAGAAAACGCACGGTGCTATACAACGGGGTGTGCCGTAAAGTAGGTACTTACTTAGGTGAGAGTACCTATTTTACCGCACGCTCCGTTGTATGGTGCGTAATTTTTAACTTTCGAACAATGTATACAGGCTTCGTAAATGCATTTTTCGAGCAAATATGTTGAAAAACATTATAAACGGTTTTAGACTATCGTAAGAACTATTTTATGTGTATGAAATGATTTATACTTCAATACGCAATAGGTAGTGATTTAGAAAAATAAGGTACGCGAGCCTAAATAAAGATTATTTGCATTTCAGTTATTTCATATCAGTGATTTTTATGACACGATTGGCCGCCCCTAATATCTGGCCCCTCTAGGCCGGGGCCTACTGGGCTTTAGGTCGAATCCGCCACTGCTACCTAGAGACTTTCAAAGAGCGTCAGCATAATGACGGGGCCCCCCTCTCAGAGGGCCAAAGCCTGCCGGGGTCGCGGGATTATTCCCTTACCGTAACCCCGGAACTTAACAGGCTATGAAGGACACCGTGGATTTTAGTCAGTAGAAGTCTGACAGTCCCTCCCGCCCTGCCCGGGGTTGGAGGACTCATTTGATGATTTTACCACGCTAAAAAAAAAAAAAAAAAAACCTAGAGACTTGGTGCATGAACGTTATGATAAAAATCTTTTATTCTCACTGCTAGGCATGTGATTGCTAGGTCTTGTTTAGTGTTATTGGGTTTTTCGTCAGCATGGCATGGAGATTGTGATGGAGGATGGAGAAGTGTAATGGAGGTCGAATTTTGCCCAGAAGTGGAAGTTAATAATAACAGTAAACCTTTTAAGAAAATGGACAATTTGATAGCATCACTTAATTGCAAAAGATATTGCCAAGTTTCCCTTGAAGCTTCGGCCCATAAACCCAATGAAGATGAACTAGAACTAGGTATATAGGGTGACTGGTAATTAAACACGTGATTGTGCTCATGATAACAAACTTTTATTATGGGAGCAAAGCCGAAATCGTGAAAAAAATATCAGCTGTTCAGTACATTAAACAAACATAAATGTACTAAACAGCTGATTTTTTTCCCGCGTTTTCAGGTTTGTTCCCATAGTAAAAGTTGTTTGTTGTCATGAGCACAATCACGTGTTTAAGTATCGTGCACTAATTACCAGTCACCCTATATGTGTATATCATTAAAAGGGAAAACAATTACAGAATTTAATGGTATAATTATGTAGTTTTCCATCAGAAATACACCGAAAAGAATGTTTGTATGGAGTTGACGGCTCAATACTCAAACTTTAACGTTAGCTAATAATTTTTTAAATAATTAATTAAATTAATAACTTTTTGCATTTTTTTCACACTTTTATATGTTTTATTGATTTATGTTATGAATTATTTTAATTCAGAAATTCTGTTGGACACAACATGAATCGGGCAATCCTTGTCATTCCTCTTGAACAAGTCCATCAGTTACTTAGTTTTGAAAAATACTGGACACGTATTTTTTCATATATTAAACTAATACACATTTACAAAATATACGAGTATGTATAACGCATCATAACTCGAGCTCGTGACGTCAGAAACAAGTAAAAACTGAAGTACAGTTAGTGACGTTTTGCCAATTTCAAAAGAGTCGTTTATTTCTCAATTTTGGTTCAGGTGAAAAAATTTAAAAAAATGTGTTCATATTTATTTTTGATAATCTAACTGAATAATTAGATTTTTTCAGTCAAATACCCCTTTGTTAACATTACTTAGCAGTAAGCCATTTTCTGAAATGTTACAAAAAATAAATGTTGTGCTGTTTCATGCGAAAGTGCTATCAATGTTAACTGTTAGCCAACGAAATAGTTTAAAACAGATAATAAATAATTCTTTCGCAGTTTAATACTAGTTCTCGTAGTAAAAGTTGCTTATATACATAATAACTTTCACCTCCTGTGTCGTAAAAGTAATGCGTTATTTATGAATAATATTATACCTAATCGAATTCATAATAATTATGTTAAGCATTTTTAACCGACGAAAAAAAAGGAGGAGGTTCTCAATTCGACATGTATATTTGTTTTTTTTTATGTATGACCACGCATAACTTTTCCTGACGTGGTCCGGTTTCAAAAATTCTTTTTTTGTTGGAAAGAGTATATTTCAAAGTTGGTCCCATTTAAATTTCAAAACTAAAATCGGCCTCTAAGGGTAAAAAAAGGAATTAATTGTCAATCTTCCTACAGAATTTTCAATTATGAACCGATTCTGTTGAAATAAAGTTAACAATTTTAGTTCTGAGAACATTATTACATAGCAGAGATGTGGAGAACATGACATGGTGGCGTCACCATGATCAGATCAACTCCAGATCCCTGTTATTTTGTGAAGTCAGTCCCAAGAGTTCCATAACAGTTAACAGCACTTTATCGTGTTTGGGCTCATTTCACTAGTCTTGATGAAAACTTTATACCTACCTAGCTAGGGTATAATTGTCATCGAGGGTTTAAGGATGGTGACAGAGGGCTATAGCAAGAGATCCATAACAGTTAACAGCAACTATATCGTATTTGGGCTCATTTTACTCATCTTGATGAGAACTTTAGACGTAGCTGGGGTATGACAATCTTTGAGAGTTTGAGAATGAAGACAGAGAGGGTGTAGGAAGTCGTCAATAGTCAAAAAAAAAAAAAAAAAAATCTTAATTTTTTTTTTAGTTACGGACACGAGATAGGAAACTCAAAAGTAAAAAATAAAACCTTTAAAAAAAAAAAACCAAACCGACGAAACATCGAACTGAAAATCAAAAAATAAATTTTGAGGCGGCGCCAAAGAAACAATCAACGAATTAGCTACGACGAGCTATTCAACCACGACAAGCTACACGTAACGAGCTTTTCTGCTCTTCAAATAGTTAACTTATATGTTTGTTTGTTTGGCGCCGCCTCAAAATTTATTTTTTGCTTTTCAGTTCGATGTTTCGTCGGTTTGATTTTTTTTTTAAAGGTTTTATTTAGGACTACGCACCGATAGGGTTAAACGGGATTACTAAGAATTCGTGTCTTCTGTCCGTCTGTTTGTCTGTCTGTTAGTCACCAGGCTGAATTTGATACCGAACCGTGATGAACCGTGATAGACATTATTATAACATAGATTAGAACAATTACATAAAGGGGTTCACCATCATCAGATCAACTCCAGATCTCTTTTATTTGTGAACCTGTCGTACGCGAATCCGAACCGCACTATCGTGTTTGGGCTCATTTCACTAGTCTTGATGAAACTTTATACCTCAGCTGTATATAATCATTTACTAAGGATGGTGACAGAGGGCATAGCAATGAGATCCATTAACAGTTAACAGCAACCTATCGTTTGACTCAAACTCATCTTGATGAGGTCTGTTTAGAGTAGCTGGGGTATGACAATGTTTTTGCTGGAGCTTTGAGAATGCAAGACAGAGCCGGCCGCTATTAGGACGTCGTCAATAACGAAAAAAAAAAAAAATGCAAAAAGATTTTTTTTAGTTAAGACACGAGATAGGAAACTTAAAAGTAGGCAAAAAAAAACCATATTTAAAAAAAAAAATCAAACCGACGAAACATCGAACTGAAAATCAAAAAATATTTTTTTGAGGCGGCGTAAAGAAACAATCAACGAAATGCAGTCAAACGATCGAGCTATTCAACCATCGGACAAGCTATACAAACGGGAAAGTCTGGTGTTGAATTTTAGTAACTGTATATTTTCATAATTGTTATTTTAATTAAACTAGTTAATTAATATATTTTTTGCTTTAAATCACTTGTTGGTTTTATGTAGGTTATGTACTTTTTTTTTGAGTAAAGCACTATACAAGCCTTGGCCCACTATGTCTGCTTCGCTGGTCACGCTATGTTTGCCTCAGCTAGCCTAGCTACGCTCTAGGCCTTCCAGCTTGGCCATCATGCAGCCCGTGCTGAACCTCGCAGTAAAGGCCTCGGCCTACGGCCTCGGCCTTTATCTCAGCTCGTCCATCAAGTGGTGCATGCTGGCCGCGCTGTGTCGGCCTGGAGCTGCGCTAGGCTGCGCTGTCGGCCATCATCAGTGCGACCAGCAAAGTAGCCATTATAGGCCGCGGCAGTAATGTACTATTGAGTTACGAATTTAAAAACCAACAATAGAAGGCGTGAATAGAAATCAAAAACCTGGCTGTAAACAATTAAAAAATAATTATAATTATGAACACAACCCACTCACTTTAACCCCGTAGGCTGTAGCGCAGAAAAAATAGAAGGGCTAACCTCATATAAATTTGAATAAAAAAGAAAAATCTATCATCTATAAATACGAGCGAGTTTTTTTGTTTATTTTTTGTTTGTTACGCTTTCACGGAGAATTTTGTTGCGGAGATAGATGTGACTATGAAGACGGTTACATGCTGTATAAAATCTGACCAAAGCCATGGGCAGAAACTAGTAGAGTAATATACAACGTGTAACGTTAATAGCGCAAAACCTCTCGTGGGGTAACTCAGCCCATGTTACTAAACAATGTTTATTATAAGACTTTTGGAATTTCGCAAAAAAAAAGAATGGTTTTTCATACTGATCGGCCCGATCAATTTCTCATTTTGTATGAAAAAGCATTTTTTTTTTGCTTTTTAGTTTGCTATTAACGTTACACGTTGTAGAGTGTTTGCATCAACAAGTAACGATATTGGACACGTTAGCCTCAAATACAAAATAAAGAAGTCCCATAATTGTCCGGTTTATACAGTTTTGGCAATCTTTGAGCAGGCCGACGTTCGGCAGGTAGTGCTACAGTATAGCGGAGTTTATCGTTCTAACAAAAACGAGGCGATTGATCATTAAATAAAATTCAGAGCATGCCGCCACTGAAAACCGAGAAAGTTATGGATACTCAGCGAAAGTAATATTAGCTACTTACGAGACACTAGGTAGGCCTCACAGTTTTTATTGATCTTAGGTGGCTAAGCAAATCGCGGTAATTTCAATATAACAAAAATAATAAGGTTACATTAAATAGATGATAACTACGGCTAGATTTTTTAACATTTTTCAGGAATGCGGAGCAGTAAATAATGAGTCTATGTTTTCCTTTTAACTGTTCGCAATAACTTTCTTATTCTTGTCGGAAACATTTCTACGCAACACTGTATAAATCATTTTAAATAAAACGCTACTTCCACCATTACGGAAATGTTTATAACTAACTTAAAAAAAACACAATCCTCGATAAAGTATTTTTTTCGTGCGCGTCCAAATATCGCTTTCGCCCGCTGTGGCGACGTACTGAGCATTTTGAGCGAGTAGTGAGGGAACCTGCTTAGGCGTCAGTTCAACCGCAGCGATGCGCCCGCTCACCGCACTGCTCCTACTGGCCGCCAGCCAGTGCGCGTACGCACAGCAGCATCCGCGAACGTCGCGCGAATACCTCGATACCACGCTACATTCGCTCCTCGGACAACATTACCACCCTGTACAACGCCTGTTATCCTGTGCAAGCGCTCTAGGTCCTACAAAATGTATCAGTGCTCTAAGTGTTTGGCGTGCAGAACGCGCCATCGAAGCTTACGCCAAAGATCCCGCCACCCGGTTCAACCTGACTGAGGATGTGGAACAGTTCCCATGGATGAAGTACAGTAATACCACTGAGGAACAGTTACACTCACAGCTCTACGATGATACCAATAAATTGCTTCAATATCGACCCATGCGATTCGACATGATACCGGGCTATAATTTACAACTGGGTTCTAAAGGAAATGGATCGTTGAAAGTCGACATTTTTACAAGTAAGTTTATATTTCACTTTTTATTTATTTCTTTCCAAGCTGAACAGCACAATAAATTATGTACCTAATTGGGATGAATGAACGGATGAACGTAGCAGATGCAGACGAATAATACTCGTATTCCTATTTAAAATGCTTTGAGCATTAAGTTGCCATAATAAGCCCCTTTAAAATTTGAGTTTGATACACTTCACTGTCGTTACCGTTACACTTGAAACGTTGTCGTTACTTTGAAATTATGTGTTATTTTATAAAATACCTAATTATCATAATGAAATGTAAATAGGGCGACCTGAAGCAGCACTCGTTATCTTTTTTTTTTCCTAGTTATCCCGTGAAAGTGGTGCGACAACTATGAAAATTATTTCATTTCTTTCATTGTTTTCACTTTCAGGTGACTCAGCGGAAACAGGTCGAAGCAGCATGAAGAAACTGAAGAAATCGTTTTACAAGTTCGCGCCATTAATGGTAGTGCCAGGTCTAGTTATGTCAGCCATCTTTCCTTTCATCTTGCCAGGATTAAAAATGATGACTCTAATGGTTGTAATGATGAACAATATGGCGCTGTCAGGAGCCATATTTACACTTCTAAGGAACAATGCTTTCAACGATAAGTATGAACACAAGGTAATTTACGTCAACGACGGATATAAGAACGAGAAGCATGCTGCAACAAATATCGAAGAACATATCCATTCAGACCACTATGGAGGACTAATATACGATGACTATAAGAGGCCTCTCAAGCATGAAGATCACACATTCGGTGAAGAACATTTTGACCATGGAGAAGAAATACCAGCCTACTCTGTTAACCCAGAATGGCTGAAAGCTTACGCTGATGGGAAAATGCTAGCTATCATTGGGAACGATAATTTTCATAACGGAAAACATTAGACCAAAACATTCTGTCTACAAGATAATAATCTTGCCAGTTCATAATTAATTAGAATAAGAACTCTAGCTGAGAATTCAGATGCTTTAATATTGTGTTTTTATAATCAAAGAAAACATGTTGAAAAATGTGTTTTAATGCCTAGAAGGCTTAACCGCATGTCAGTGGTGACAGTTTGTCTTGCTGGCTTAACTGGTTGGTTAAAGCTGATGTGCGGCCTACAGTACCTACGTATCTGTATGTAGACATAGTATTAATAATTTATTAAATTTTAGCTAAGTATTTATTAGCTGAGACACAATTTTATTTATTTATTTACTTTGCTCACTGTCTGTTTGTGTTACCTACTTGTACCTAAATGCTGTGTTCAATTTTGTTAATTAATCTACTTCTAGTCTGTGCCACATGTTTAAAACATATAAATAATAATTATAGAATATTGTTTATGAAATGATGTTGTTAGTTATTACTAAACCGGGTTATTACATGTAGCTTGAAAGTCAGACAGCCAATCTGTCCAAAAGGGTATTATTGTGTTGACCAATATCTGGATTGAAATGTTTTCTACTGACTTTTTAGACCTTTGTGCTTTTATAGATGAGTTTTGAGGAAAGAAATATTCAGCTGCGAGTGGGATTGAACCTGCGTCTTCTGGAGAGTGAGTTGCAGTGTAGCCAAATTGGTAAGGCGTCTGGAGTACTTATCCAGAAGACATAAGTTCAAATCCCACTAGCAATTTTCTTTCCTCAATAGGCATATTTAAAATCGCGCATCGCGCGTACTTTAATCGCATTAAAACATGCGATCGAGTCGTACTATGCTTTTTATAATAATAATATGATCAACCTGCATGATTTGAGTTTGCTTCTTATGTTTATACAACTTTAAAACTTACCCACTTACGTAATTAATGTTCTTGTGTATCTGTTTACACGCTAAAGATTCCAAGCAAAAATCCAATAATTGACCGACGCGTTTACATCGCAGCGGCGCTGCGCGCCGGCGGTAAACCTCTCTTTGAGGAGTTGCTAGATGGGCGCCAAAGCATTCTCACCTTCCACTTGACGCAGGTCTTCACCGGACCCGAAAGTTTCGGGAGGTTTGGAAGTGTCGGTATCTGATAGGAAAACGCCTGGACGGGGACCTTCCGCGCCCTGCATTGATTAAGGCCCTGCTGTGGGGCAAGACGTAATGGGAATGAGGGAGAGGACAGCCTCAACTTCGCAAGTTGTGAGGCGTCTCCCACGGCAGCTGGGTTGTGAGTCACAACCCAGCCGCCGGGGGAGACGCCCTCGCCCAAGGCATCGGACGCAACCGTAGGGCATGCGGACGGCAAGTAATGGGCGACTTGCCGCTGATCATTGACCATGCCCGGGTCGACGGCACGTCGAGATCCACGCGCGCCTCAAAGAGCTGTCAGCAATTACGTCAGATTCTTTACAATGTTTATTGATTAATATTTTTTTTTATTTCCTGAATGCGATTTTTATTGCCTCGCCTCATTGCTACGAAGATTCTCTTCAAAGTAAAGGAGAACGAGCATCTTCTGCCCGTGTCTCCAAAGTGAATGTCTCCGAATTTAGAGTCGCGGGACCGTCTCATCAGGTAACCGTGGCTCCGGAACGTAAAGGACGATTGAAGGTCTGACCTCCCGTCCTGCCCTGGGTCCTACTCATCGGATGATTATACCACTTAAAAAACCGGCCAAGTGCGTGTCGGGCCACGCACAGTGTAGGGTTCCGTAGTTGCCCATCAAAATACTTATGCGAACTAACTAAACTGATTCGCTGAATTTAATTTTAAAAAGAAGTATTTTTAAAATCGGTCCAGGAGTCTTTGAGAAATCAGGGAAAATACATAAGAAAAAACCGGCCAAGTGCGTGTCGGGCCACGCACAGTGTAGGGTTCCGTAGAATAGTTGACAATAAAAACCTACCAATCCCCAAAACATACCCACCTATTTATAGCTGTAAAAATAAAGTTGACAAACTTACATTTGCAGTTGAAGATAATGTTCTCCGATACATTTTGTTTAGGAAAATATGTAATCCAAGTAAGTTTTTTAAGTTGGTTGACTATTATTCGTAAACTTGTAAAGCCTACTTAGTCATGATAATTTTCTTTTAAACTTTGTTATATACTACTATTGTGAATTTTTTCACACCCCCAATTAACCGTTTAGCTGGTAGAGGGGGGGGGACACTCGAGTCGAGCAAAAATTAGCACTTTAAAGCTTAATATTTCTCAAACGAATTTTTTTGTCAAAAAATTGTTAATGGAAACTATCAATATTTTTTAAAGACCTATTTAATGATACCCCACACAGAGGGGTACGCGAGAAAAAAAAAAACATCCCCACTTTACGTGTACAGGAGGTACCCTAAAAAAAAATATTTTACGGGATTTTATTTTACCACTTTTTTGGCACAACAAATCCGTATATTTCCACCAAATCACAGCTCTCTAGTACTGTGCGTCTCTGAGCTAAACTGCGGACAGACGGACGGACGGACATGGCGAAACTATAAGGGTTCCTTGTTGACTACGGAACCCTAAAAAGGCATTAAGACCATGTTTTTAATTTTTTAAAACGGCCTATAGACGTATTGTAATCTCACATAATATAAGCTAATAAAACAAAATGTCAACGGTTCACAATTTATTAAAATGTTAAGAATTAATTTACAAATAATGTTATACCTACTAAAGCCCGCACAAATAAACGTCAGTAATTATACGTATACCGTATAATATTTCGTTCATTAGGTTTCAGAGTGGGCATTATTAAACTTATTTAAAGCAGTGTTTCATTTAAAATGTTTCGCTGCTAAATAAATTAAAACTTACAGCAAGTTTGTTTCAAGTTTTACTATGAGCCTGAAACATCTTAAATTAAGCGTCGTTTAAAAGTTTGCTAAAATATTTTCAAACGTGACGCTATTCAGGCCCTTAGGAAAGCAATAATTTAAATAATAAATATCTTTAACAGTCACCATCAGAACATTATCACATATTAAAAGTGTACGAAATATACTAAATACTAACAGTATTAGATACATATGTCGATTCAGTCACTTAAGAATGATACCTACCCACGATCTCTTGTGTGCATTAAATATTTCTTAGTCAACGTTTTATACAAGATATCGGCCGGATACCGTTTATCTAATGTAATTTTACTAAGCATGTGTAAACAACATCATTTACTCAACAAAACCAAGAAAGTTCTCAAGCATTATTTTACTTAGATATGTTCTAAAGTATACTTGTTTACATTACATTCACGATTTGTTATTTACAAAATTACAAACACTGAAATTACTTTCTATCATTTGATTCATAAAGATGTGACACGATGTAGGTACTAATCTAATTTTTTTGAGCAAATTGTCATCGATTTTACAAACACGATTTGTAAACGTGCGTCCAACATAACTGATGCTTACAAAAACAATAACAGTCAGTCACCAGAAAAAAGATATTGGGACGATCATTCGTACAGAAGAAAAAATAAAAGAGATTCCATATCTAAAGGAATCTATTCAGTTTTTCTGTGGACGATTTCAGCGAATTGTTTTTCTTCTTCGGTCATGTCTGCGTCTTCCCAGCCCCACACCGGGTTCTCTGGGTGATAGTGCTCTTCCTCTTCTAGACTTTTCTTGGACCACGCGTGGGAACCGTCCCCAGTCCTGTTCACCCTCTGTCTGATCATTTCTGCTGAGACTGTTTTCAAATCGTAAGCCAAACCTGTAAAAGAAATAGTTAAAAAATATAAAATTTGACTGAAAACCTAAGTTTCAAACAGAATATTTTTTTCCTGTGTAAGTAATCCCATCACATCGGCTCACGGATATTTTGATATAAAGCTCTAAAGTTCTAATCCCTTGAAAGCTGCTCTAATAAATTTTATACCATTCCCCATCTGAAAAGCTACTACTTTGACTCACTGAAAAAAAAATATTAAAAGTTTTGTTTGAACTTAGAACACATCAATGTATTCAACGACTGCCTCAATGTGTGAAGTGCACGTAATTTCTTTTAAAAAGAGTTACATTGAAAATGAAGGTGTTACATATATTAGTATACCCGGGTACATTGGATTGATAACAATCTCATTATTAAATTCCATGGGGCCGGGCCAGCCTGACGTACATCAACCTCCTTGCAACATGGTAATAACAAGAAAATTACTCTTAATTTTAGTCAACGGTCTAATTTCAATGGCAATTTGTTGGCGCATCAGTGGCTGAGCGATTGGACTGCTACGCTGCGTGTCGCGGGTTCGATTCCCACACAGGAAAATATTTGTATGAACTACAATAATAGGTAGATACTTGTTTCCGGTCCGGGTGCTTGTGTATTTGAATTTAGATGTTTGTTAACGCACCCACGATACAGGACAAATTAATAGCGTGGAGCAATGTCTTTAAATGAAGAAAAAAACTTTTCCTTTTTTCTTTACTTGCTAATAATTTTGCCCCTCTCTAGGATTTTATCCAGTGTCGTACGAACCCGCGGCACGCAGAACAGCAGTCTGATCGCTGAACCACTGCGCCAACTATACCGTAAAAAAAAAAACTATTATCGCATAATTCCTTCTTTTCTCGTATTCATGGTAAAAAGCAATGCAACTCTTGAATTATAGAATAAGTTTATAAGTGGAATAATCTTTATATCGAGGGCCATGAATCACTTGTGTCGCTTAAGCGCTTCGTCCACGATAGATTAAAATAACGTAGAGCGAGTCTCATAGGGCAATCTACGACGTGTACACATTAGCGAGACTACCCTAGCTAGAGTATCACGTTAATGTGTACACGTCATAGATTGCCCTATGAGACTCGCTCTATGATATTTTAATCTATCGTGGACGAGGCGCTTTAGGATAAAATAGGTACCTACTTACTTGAATCACTTGTTATGCTCGTGATTCAATCATCATGAAACACTCCCTTCGGTCGTGATTCATGTACTAGCTCTGGCTCTAAATCCGTTCTTTATTTGCTAGTTGCATAATATAATAATTATTTAGCTGAACAGCTTTCAATTAAGTTAAGTTTAGGTGCCATTCGGCTTTGAGTAGTGATATTTAAATTATTCAGTTTCGAATACCCGAGTGCAATAGCATCTGTCATGTCACAGACTCGTAAAACAAAACAATTCCACTAACCTAGGAATTATTGAATAAAATACAAAACAAAGCGTCCACAGGTCCGCATCGTACGTATCGGACGCATCGCATCAAACGGGTTTCTGTGTCGGCAGCGATCGCATTGCCGACGCGAGTATCAGCAATCGGATTGACGATGCCATGCGGACCTGTGGACGCTTACCAGTATGAGTTTTCATACAAGGCAAACTAAAATCCGTTACGTACGATACGTCCGATACGTGCGTTGCCTACCTGTGGACGCACACCTTATGTAGGTACTCATGATTTCAGTAGTGAGTTATTTTTCAAAAGTCTTTTAAAGAACAAAAACCCTGCAAGAGAGACCAGCAGGCAACGTGGGTAGATTTGGGTTGCAGTTACAAAGTTCCATTAAGGCATTAATTATTCACTAAGAATAGTCACGAATGTATACTTATAAGACCACTTTTGCATTTTGAACGGTTGTCTGAGCGCTGAAAGTTAAAAATCAAGAAGCAAAAGTGAGTTATGGCTAAAATTAGAAATCTTATTTTATATATTACTAGCGATCCGCCCCGGCTTCGCACGGGTGTAATGCTGATACTAAATACACTACAGAAAAACTGTGAACGTTGTATATAAAAACATAGCGGCCCGCTCCGGCTTCGCACGGGTATAAAATATATAGCCTATGTGATTAAAATCGCAGTAGTTTTGATTTATTCATCTCTGCCCGTGTCCCGCACGCGTTAAATTTGGAGTACCATGAAGATTTCCTGATATCTTTGGAATATCTAAAATACACTACATTTTTACTTTTTACATTTTTAACTATTTATTTTATTTTTACAACATATTACAGAATCACTACACTACGAGTATCGTAGTATAAAACAAAGTCGCTCTTGCCGCACCGGGCGGCCGGCCGGTACCGCCGCAAACGCTACGTCCCGCAAGTTTTAAATCTGTAATATCTTCGAAAACATTAACTTAAATCAGTAAAGTGACGGTGACTCACGGTGTAAAGGGCCATATAGATCTATATTAAAAATGAACAATGTCTTAATGCTGCTGTTAAAATCGCTTCGAAAATTAGCCATTATTTGTTAGTAAATGTAAAAAAAAGTTATTGTGGGTTATCCATAAGAGATAGACATATACCATCAGCAGACCTTTTCAATGTGTACAATACTTAGTACATTATTTTGATAAAACTCGTAAGGCAATGTAAGCGGAAAAAATGAAATTAACGACATCACATTAGAAACCTCAAAAATAACAGTACTTCTCCACTATTTAATGGATGTTATTATACATATAAACCTTTCTCTTAAATCACTCTATCTATTAAAAAAAACCGCATCAAAATCCGTTGCGTAGTTTTAAAGATTTAAGCATACAAAGGGACATAGGGACAGAGAAAGCGACTTTGTTTTATACTATGTAGTGATGATTTATTACCATGTTTAGCAGCGAAGTCTATTAAGGCAGTAGATAAGTTTGTGCTGTAGTTTCCAAGTTCCGCCGCTTTGTAGTCCCAAGGGAAGACGTGGTGGTAGTTGTGCCAGCCTTCGCCGAACGCACAGATCGCGACCGCCTTGTTGTCAGTAGCGCCTATGTTTCTGGAAAAGCAATATGTTGCGTTAGTGAAACGGCTCATAATTATTTCGTCAATTATACGTAATGGGCTGCTCATAATCTTATTTTTTTGTAATTTCAATATTACTTAAATAAGTCTAGAGTATGCACCTAGCCCTCTACTGTCAGATAATATTCGTACTGACTGAAATCAAACGGTGCTTCTGCAATAGCCTTTTTAATTAATTACCTTCCGGGGTCATGGTTTCTTGATAATACAGTTCTGAGACCCTGGCAGGCTTTGGCTTTGTTTTGTTGTACTTACGGTAGGTAGCATTTATATTTATTATGTCTGACTAAATAATTATGAAAGCATTCATTGTTATATCCAGATGTCTGCGCCAAATTTTTATGACTAACAAACTGGTCAAGACTTTGACGTTTTAGAATATACATACAGACGGCCAGACAGACAGACATGACGAATCCATAAGGGTTCTGTTCTTTTGCCATTTGGCTACGGAACTCTAAAAATGGTACCATTTTAAAGTTTTAACTGCTATGTTTAAAATTATGTCACACAATTATTAAAAGGTTATCAAGGAAAAATCTCAAGTAAATGATTACATAATTTTTGCTCGCTAGTGTAGGTAGATACTACGACATACATAATGACAGTTTTGAAATTAGTCGTCTTATCTAATATTAATACAACATCAGTGGGTATTAGTATGATCAAATAAAAGGCTACAATGAATTTCTGTAACTGAACAAATACTTAAATGGCCTGAAACAGCAGGATGTTGGTAGTTAGAAAGTATAGTCTTTATTACATAACAAACATCACGCGATCTACAACAACCAGTCCTGTACACATCGATCGACCATGAACTATTGGCAGTTATAAATGGATTTAGATAATTTCTAATTCTTTCTAGTTGTTGCTAGCGGCTTCATCCCAAAATTATGTCTCTAGCTAGAACCTTAAACCAGGATAAATATTATATTATCTAATATTCGGCGGAGCCGTGAGACACACATTATTGTTGTTTTTATATCATCATTTTTTTTGTTTGTTTGTGTTGTGTAAGTAATCCTGTTGGCTAGTCAAATAAATGTTTTTTCTTTTTTTTTTTTTTGTGATGTTCCAGGCTATAAACCTATGTCTTCAAACGACTGAGTACAGATGGATGTTTGTACATCCAGCTGTCCAACCAACTTCAGAATTATTTGTTAGATATTTACTCGTAGATACAGTCATGATTAAATTATTAAGGCCGCATATTCTGAAAGTTCGCAACGTCGCAAAAAACTGTCAAATATTTACAAATTTTAATTAATTTGGCGAATTTTTTGTATGAAAACAAGAAATATTGCTCTGTAGTGCACTAAAAAAATGACATAGGAATGCAATTAAAACACTGAATTTGATGTTGTAACCGTTTCAGGTGTATAAAAGGCATTTGGTAAGCTTCCTAATGCTTTTTTTATATCTAAAACTATTTATTCAGTGTTACGGTATTAATTATTGCATTCCCCTATAATTTTTTTAGTGCACTACAGAGCCATATTTCTTATTTTCATACAGTAACAATGCTAAATTAATTAAAACTTGTTAATATTTGACAACCATTTGCGACGTTGCCAACTTTCGGGATATACCTACGCTCTTAAAAGTTGGTGAAAAATTCAAATCTTTCAGGCAAACAGATAAAGTTTTGAGTAGGTACTTTTGTTTTACGTTATATTCAAAAACAAATTATTTTCATAATAATTAACTAGCAAAAATACTAGTCACTTGAACTCTTAGTTTATTCAAAACCATAATGGTTATTTAAAAATATGATTGTTTGAATTGTTCTTCATAGTTGGAATAATAAATCATTTGCAACTTCGTTCAAACACATTAGGCTCTTTAGGCATTCATTAATCTAAAACTTTTGATGTTTACTGTACGGGCGATACCGCTGACAACACCTAGTTATGAATATTATGAGTTTGGTTTGTTTTTATGTACTTAGAGTATAATCTACATGTTTATATTGGACAACCCAATTCTTGAGGATGGTAATAGACTATTGTTACATGTTACGACTCTTGGAGCCGAGAAAAAGCAAATAAGAAAACTTAGAAAGTAATAAACACGGTAGGGTGGGGCTCGTTGGCCTAATTTCTACGCGAACGAATTCGCAGGCATAATCCAACCAATCATAATCAAAAATCAAAGCATTATACTCGTATTTCGAGTAGGATTTTTACGGGCACTTTTGAATTGTTACAGACAAATAAAAATGTAATTATACACTAAAAAGTTATGGTGCTACAGTCCCAGTCACAAGACATAAAAACTGTGAAAGTACCGTAGATTTATGGTAAGCGTCCACAGATCCGCATCGTACGTATCGGACGCATCGCATCAAACGGATATCTGTATCGGCAGCGATCGGATTGCCGACGCGAGTATCAGCAATCGGATTGCCGATGCCCCCTTCATCGCTTCTACTGATCGGCATTCCGTATGACGTCATCGGTACGCATCGCATTAAGGCATTGCCGAAGAGCCGTCCGTACGATGTGGATTTCAGTGGACGCAGTTGTATGAGTTTTCATACAAGGCAAACTAAAATCCGTTATGTACGATACGTCCGATACGTGGACGCACACCTTAACTAGCTTCTGCTTTAGAGAAATAACGTATAACATTAAGTAACTTTTTTTTGTAAACACAATTACTTTGACTTTGTACCTTTGGCTCCGAAGGCACTACCTTAAAAATATGAATTGAAAAATACAAATTCAAATCAATGCCACTAATATCAAAGTACACGCTTACACAAAATAATAACAAAAAAAAAACAGTAATAATTCGATCAATAATCTGTGAGTTAACCGATCCATAACCGGGTCAAGTATTCGCTGCATTTTTTCCAACTTTCACCGAATGTTCATAATAATATAAACTTGGTTAACTTATAAGTGAAATTTTCATTACTAACTTGTCGTAGGGCCTATTGCCCCAGATGTGGGCCGCGGAGTTGACGAGCCAGGTGAAATGCAGGGCCACTGTGTATCTGGTGATGGACGCCACGTACCACGAGATCCAGGCGTTCTCACCCCAGAAGTAGACGGGGATCCAGGCCGGGATTATGAAGCAGAGGATTGGCATCACCACGAGATATGTTCTGGAAAAAGATGCAACAAAATAAGATGGCGCACGGCTGTTTTGTTCTTTTGCTCTTCATTAGAAATTTGTGCATGTGAGATTTAATGTTTGATAAGTTACCTGCGATACCTCTATGACAGCATTTTCTTTTAAAATAATTAAGTAAATAATTATGTAACGCTAATTGCAACCTGTATGTGAGTTTCTAGGTATACTAAGTATAACTAAGTATAGTCGATTTGTTATCTTACTCTTTAATAAGAAGTCTACAAAAGTACACAACTTAAATTCTACTTAGAAGATAAACAAACATGTATTCAACTGTTTAAGTAAACATAACTCCAAGTTCACTTAATTCAAAGTAATTTAACGATTTAGTTGTCTCTGTTAAAAAACGAATTCTAGGAAAATTAATTAACTAAGTACGAGTATTATTAAATTACTTAGATGATATTACTTGAATAATATTTTTTATCTAGAATTTGTTTACATTAACCATGTTTTTTCTCGTAATCAACAACTATAATTATTGCGAGAACATGCTGTCTTTCGTTGTTAGGCTATATTTCAGGACGAAGCTGCTATAATTGCCGTTATTTTATTTTTCTGTTTTTTTTAACAGTCTTCTGTTTGCTGCTCTACAACAACAAAATGTACCTACACAAGTACTTGTGGGTAGTGATAAAATCCTGAACACATAAGTTGAATAAAAAATTAAATTAGGGGACCGATCCAAATTATTTATTATCTACGATTTTTTTTTGGTTCCCCAACGTGACGTATTCTTTTTATAATTATTAATACATAATTAGGTACTTTAAGATTGAGTTTTTTTTTTATTATTTGACTGGCCTGTTGGTCTAGTGGTTAGTGACCCTAACTGCTATGCCGGAGGTCGTGGGTTCGATTCCCACCCAGGACAAATGTTTGTGTGATGAGCACGATCATTTGTTCTGTGTCTGTGTGTAATTTATCTATAATATGTATGTATTTAGAAATACTCGTATATAGGGTGACTGGTAATTAGTGCACGATACTTAAACACATGATTGTGCTCATGATAACAAACAATTTTTATTATGGGAGCAAAGCCGAAATCGTAAAAAAAATATCAGCTGTTCAGTACATTAAGCAAACATAAATGTACTGAACAGGTGATTTTTTTTTCGAGTTTTCAGGTTTGTTCCCATAGTGAAAGTTGTTGGTTATCATGAGCACAATCACGTGATTAAGTATCGTGCACTAATTACCAGTCACCCTATATAAGTATGTTTATCAGTCATCTAGTACCCATAACACAAGCTCTGCTTAGCTTGGGACTAGATGGCGTTGTGTGATAGTTTGTGGAATATTATTATTATTATTTAGTACTTTTTAAAGGGATCTTGGTTTTTGTGTCGGGGGTTTTTAAAATTTTTAATTTAATTTTTATTTGATACTTTTTACAGGTAAACACTTATTATATTATATCTTTTTATTGTTGGCGGATACCGCACAAATTATTCAATTACCCGGGTGATAAATCATCTTTAGCAGAATTGCAAAGACTGAGATGTATTAATTGACACTCTCACTTGACAATCGGATTTCCATGTCCCAATTTTCCCTCCACCAATTTTCTCATCAAACGAAGCTGAGAACACTCTCGATTAAGTAATCAATATTCCCTTTCAGTGGCTTTCATTTGAGACCCCACTCGAGTATATTTGCAGGAATTCGGTTATTTTTCCCCACTTTTACCCCCACAACTTGGCTCAATCGATTTTCATTAAACATATCTAATAACACTCGCACGTAAGTCAACTTTATCACAAAAAAAATTGAATTGAAATCGATTGATCCGTTCGGATTCTATGATGCTACAGACAGACAGACAAACAGACACGTCAAACTTATAACACCCCTCTTTTTCTGTCAGTATTTAATGCACTGACTAAAATCCACGATGTCCATTAATACCCCTTTACGTTCCAGGGTCACGGTATTCGTTAGTCCCGAGACATCAAACGATGCTAAGAACACTCTCAATTAAGTCATCAATATTCCCTTTCCGTTTGCTTTGGTTTAAGACCCCACTCGAGTTTATTTGCAAACCCTCGGTTACCTTTCCTCACTTTTACCCCCACAACTTTTAAACGGCTCAACCGATTATTATCAAACATGTCTAAGAACACTCGCACGTAAATCACCTTTAATACAAAAAAACCAAATTGAAATCGCTTCATCCGTTCGGGCTCTACGGTGCCACAGACAGACAGACAGACAGACACGTCAAACTTATAACACCCCTCTTTTTCCGTCGGGGGTTAATAAAACAACAAATCATGTCATAACTATTCCTTCCGATAAATGATTAATAAATGATTAACATTTATTTAACATAAATGTTAAATAATTGTCAAATAAAAAAAAAGGTGCGAGGCCGGGGGCTAAGGCCTTAGCCCCCGGCCAAGCCGCCAAGCAATAGCTAGGCAGCTATGCCCATTGTGCGTTAATGACGGGGCCCCCCTCTCAGAGGGCCAAAGCCTGCCGGGGTCGCGGGATTATTCCCTTACCGTAACCCCGGAACATAACAGGCTATGAAGGACACCGTGGATTTTAGTCAGTAGAAGTCTGACAGTCCCTGCCGGGGGTTGGAGGACTCATTTGATGATTTTACCACGCTAAAAAAAAAAATGCCCATTGTGCGTAGTTTGCCATGAACGGTTTCAAGTTGCTATGAAAAACAATCAAGGTAAAGTTCATATCTGACGGAACATGCGTCGCGTATCGGCCGCGTAACGCCAGAACAGACAAATGTATAAAAAAACACTTGACCGATGCAATCAACGACGATATAATACTAGACTCCGCATGCACGATCTAAGGAACAAAAATTATTCTGCCAACTCGCTGAGGTACTACGTAAGCGAGGGGGACGGGGTACTGCGTTGTGATTGGCTAACTCAAGGTCTGTTCGGTCTCAACGTATGTTTACGGCTCACAGGATTGGTCGAAATGAGACGAATATAAGACTTTTTTGCCTAATGTGTTGGCAGACATCGGTCGCCTGTTATTACGAGTCTAGTATTATAATTATCGTCGTTGGATGCAATGATACGTTAGTGCGCCAAAAACATTCAATGATACGCTCGACGTATTTCTCGTCAGATATGAACCTTCCCATATACAAGTAACGCTCTTCATCTATCAATACTCAGTTAACTTTTTTTAACAATGAATCCCAATTACCTTTGATCGTTACACGTGAACTTCTGGAACGATTTCGTTCTTTCTTTTTTTGTTGTGTTTGTTATTATCAGGAAAAGGTTATATTGAAATTAAAAAAAATGTGTAAAAATTGAAATTTAAAAAGCTTCGATCATGATTCATCATTATAAACACACTTTTCTTGTTTGTTTATTTGTTTGTCGTTCCGGTTGGACTTTTGCAAATCAATTTGAGGCACTTCCCGATAAACTAGCAGGCTTTTTGCACGCGCTCCGAGTTCTTATGACAATTATACATGACTAGCTAAGAAACGTCATAACAAATCCAATATGGGGGCCTCCTCAAGATGGCGGACTGGTTGTTTGAAATACACCCTCATGATATGGGTATCAAATGAAAGGGTTTTCTGTCAGGAATACAAAAAAAATAGTCACGCGACTTAAATCCCATATGGCGGACGTCCAAGATGGCAGACAGGCTTTGAGGCACTTCCGGATAATCTAGCAGGCTGAAATTTTCAGGGTAGCTTCAAACCCGATGAACAAAGATAAAAATAATAAAATAATTAATAGATTTAAAAAAACCTAAAACCCACGATTTTTAAATATCCTAAAAATAAGAAAATAACCCTACGGGGCTGAGCGAGGGGCCACTCGAAACGTGGGGGCGTATCTTTGCAAGTTACACCCACGATCTAAACACGTCATGTAAATATATCCCATAAATAATCCCTTAAATAGTATACGCCACCACGTTTCGAGTGGCCCCTTGCTAAGCCCCGTAGGGTTATTTTCTTATTTTTAAGATATTAAAAAAACGTGGGCTTTTTTCCATGTAAAAAAGGGGGTAAATAGAAAACTTTTGTTTTTTATTGGCGTGGTAATATCATCAAATGAGTCCTCCCACCCATTGCAGGGCAGAGCGGGAGGGACTGTCAGACTTGTACTGACTAAAATCCACGGTGTCCTTCATTAGCCCTTTACGTTCCAGCGTCACGGTAATGGAATAAGTCCCGCGACCCAAGTAGTAAACTTCCTACTTACTTCTTTTGAAACATAACAATCGGGTCTTTCTCCAGGTCGGACATGTCGACGGAGGCGCCTTTCTCGAAGACATCCTTGTGCTTGCGCACCATCAGCCAGCCGATGTGGGAGAAGAAGAAACCTCGCTTCGCGTTGTGAGGGTCTGCGTCTGTCTCCGTGAACTTGTGGTGGACTCTGTACCAGAAAAGATTTCGTTAGTGAAGTAATTCGCTACCGATCTAACATTTACAGTACCTAGAATAAATTGTGTAATTATATTTTCCATCAAACGTGTGACTTTTTCATTTCACGATTTTACACTTTTTTGTAATCACATCAAATAATTTACTCTTATTCATTTTAATAAAGTTTCAGAAAACGTCTGTTAAGGCGCTCCCTTACCCGGAGCATTCGCGTGTAATGTCACATTATAGATTTGACTTTAAGCATTACATTACAATACTACCTCCCTGAATGACAAGCATTCGCGTTTAATTAGTATAGATTTGATACAAGGAGTGCATTGTGATGCTTGATTGTCTTCCGTCATTGATTGGCATATCGAATCTGTAACGTTACGTTATAGGTGAATGCTCGCGGTGAGAAAGCGCCTATAAATAACCTTCACTTAACATTTAAATACATTTTAGTAAGAGGTATATTTAAATAGACAGCAAAAAAAAAAAAATTAGATCGTCCGGAACTTATATACAAAAAACCTTTTGTATGTACCTATTTCCAATTAGAACAATTATTTTATAAGCAGATATGTGAGTTCAGCCTGAAGATACAATTATACTGAAAATTAATACGTAATAACTTGCGCTTAAATAAGTGAGGTAATTAACTTAAAACCTAAGTAGATAAATGGTATTATTCCAAGACACGTAGTCACGACGACGACATATAGTCGGGTAATAAAGAGGTAAAATTTGTTTGTTTGTATGTAGGGGGTAATCTCCGGAAGTAATGAACCAATTTTAAAAATGATTCACTGGTCGAAAGCTACATTATTCGTGAGTGCTATAGGCTATAAATTGTAAAGATATCATTTATATTTTATCGCCCAAAGAAGTGGGCATGGGTCAGCTAGTTTTGTTATACGAGTAAGTTCAACGATTTTTTTGAAAAAATTAAATGAAGAGTTTGTTTGGTTTAAAAGATGGTTTGCAGAACATGTCACTTATGGCATCACAAAGAAAGCGTGGGTACAAAGAATGCGTACTATGGTCCAGATTATGATTTAAGAAGTGTAATACCTAATAAGGCCCAAGAACTAACGCTGAAAAAAAAATTACTGATAAGTAAGTTTTTGTAATCTATCTAATATCTTTAGAGCAATTCTTATATATTTATATATAATCAGGATCTCGGAAACGGCTCCAAGGATTTTCATGAAACACAGATTAGGGGTTTTTCGGCTCAAGGAATTGTATCAAGGTCCCAGGTTCGAGAAAAGCTCGGTTCCCAAGATATAGACATTTAAAAAACCGAACGAAGCTCGGTCAACTGGATATTTTTCATTATTTAAGAGTTGATAAAAATCAGCTTAAAACTATAATTTGTTTCATTTAAAACTAGAAAATAGATTAGTTCACACTTATAATTATTCATTTTCTAAGACTTTATAAGGGCCATGACACTAATTAATATAAATGAAATGAAATTACGATTTATTCCCTTTACGTCGAGTCCCGTCACGTCGAGTCTGGAAGTCTATTGTTCTCCAAAGTATTGATATTTTACGCTTTCTATTACCTTTATGTCGAGTTTGGTGAACAAGTACAGTCAGGGATGTAAATTAAAAGCCAATGGCATAAAAACATGTTAAAACAAGTATATGTGAAGATTACCTAAAAAGGAAGCTCAAAGGAGCCCCGCGGAATTTAAACGTGAAATTATAACATTGTAATTAAGTGATATGAGCGCCGATGGTCAATCAGTCGGCGGCGGCGCGCCGACTTTTTGGAGAGCCGGCGCGGCGGCGTTGACTTTTATTTAACTACTATAATTAATTAATTTGCTTTACGTATAATTGAAGATTTATTATAATTGACGAGAAAATTGAACAGTGAGTCACGAATCTCATTACTAACGTTAATATTATGCAATTCATCTCGTGCGATGAAATCAGTATAACTAAAGTTGATGTAGTCCAGGTTTCAGGCAAAGCTATCTATGTATTCGTAGACTAGTTTTTGCGACTTCGTAAACTTTGAAATTAGTTCGTTCAGTAGTTTTTATTTTATGTGCATTTTCAGCTATTGTGTACACGGGCGATGTTATTAGTTAGAAATTCTAGTGCATATTCGTTCGTATACAGAAAATTATGTATAATGGGTTGAATATTTAAACTAAAAAGGGCGATATAAAAACTTTTTCAAAAAGAATGTAACCGACTTCAAAAACAACGGCTCTGGCTTTGCTTCTTTATTTCGTTTAGTTTTTTTGCCACCGACTTTCGAAAGTAAAGTTATTTGGCAGGTTATTTTACCCTTTTTCGTAGTCGTTTTTGAAGTCGGTAACATTTTTAAATACACACACAAAACTAGCCGGGGAATCCTAATAGAACACACGTGAGTGAAACTATAAATACTGTTGTTTACAAAGTGGTGCAAAAACCTCGATCAACGTACAGATATAAAATTAATATCGACATATCCGGCATAGTACTAAGGTTACCTAACTTATAGTATTTTTAAGGGTAGTTCTTCAGAGACAAAATTTTCGATGTCTGTGGGTATATTTCTGTAACCAACTAACAAAACGGCATGGAATATTTTTTTCTGTACAGTTTAGCTTTAGCTCTACCTGGGACAAATTATATTTTTTTAATAGTAGCTATCTATATACAAAATAAAAAAATCTGAAGTCTGTTCTCCTGATTCATATAGGGCGTCCGTTTCCCATTTTCCGGAACAAAATGGTCGATGTCGCATTTTCCTTTTGATTCATCAATATAAATTATAGTTATATCGAAAGGTAATTAATTGACCTCTTACAAAAAAAATACATATTAGATATAACTACGTTAGTGTAATTTTAATTAAGTAAATAAGAAATGTCCGGCGTATAATACTGATTCATGTGGAGTAAGCTTTGCTTGACTGTACTTGGTCGAGGAATAATGATGAGAGTCTGGGATCCCACGTGGGGGGAAACCTGTCGTACAACGAACGTGCTAGAAGGCGGACATGAGGCTGGTTGGCTTAGAACCTGGTGAAACACAGGTAAATGTCTGATTCATCTGTGCTTGGTTTAGGTACCTTGCTGATTACAATGCCTAATTTATTAATTTTATTTTGCTGTTTTAAGACTTTAATCTGAGTTTCGTGTGATGCTTTTGGGTTACAGATTCGTGTAGAAAAATGATAATACTGAAGTCTGTATGGATGATGAGTTAAGCATGATTTTAGGCAAAATCATGATTCATCTGTGCCTGATTTATATGTTCAAAAACCCATATGAATCTGAAAATAAATTAGTTTTCCTCTTTTCCAGCCAGAAAGGAGCACTTTTGTTACGTTATTTTACTTTTTCATGTCAGTAGAGTGTGTGTGACATAATTTTGACATTATTCTTCGGTTTTATTCATTAATAAGTCAAACTCTATCTATTTTATTTTATATTGCTGTTTACAACAATGCCACTATCAATAGTAGAAAAGATGGAACAAAATATATCTATGAGAAAAAGAGACTCACAGAACGTACGAATTTTTCATCCTTCTAAGATGGAAAATAAGAAAAGTTCCAGGAAAGTATGCTGCGTGGAAAATAGAAATGAAAGAATTATATTTGAAAAAATAGAGAGAAAAACAAAAGTAAACAGAGATAATATTATAACGTATCATTAAAATATTATCTCTGTTTACTAACAAAATTCTCGCTTTTCTGTAAGTATTTATTTCTGTAATTGTTAGTTTAAAAACATGAATTTTATTGTTGAATTGACCAGATTTTTTCCTTGATAATATGATCACTGTTAATAAATTAATTGTCTAATAAAAAAATAATATTGTTGTTATAATATTATGATTATTTTCTTATTACAAAGCCCATTTTTATTTACATCTGTTAAAAAATCTGATTCATCTGGGCACAAAATTTTTAAACGTCGATATCTTAAAAACTTCTTTGTAAAAAGAAGTCCCTCATACAAATAAATGTTATTTGGAATATCTATTTTCATATGGACATGTGTTACTGAGCTGAAACTGAAAGTAAAATTTGACCATATGAATCAGTCAAAGAATTAAATTTCGAAGAACTACCCTTAAATACCGTATGTGTACAAGCATTTAACGCTGGAGCTCCGTTCATGTTTACAGTTGTTAGATTAGTATCTATATGCTTTTGATATCAAAAGTAAACTTTACAAGCGCCTAATTTTCATAGCACCAAATAAATAAATAGCAAGCAAAGTCCAGGTGCCAAAAATCATACTAGTGCTAATTTGTGAATTTGAAAATGGAGTCACGTTTATATTATATAATGGAGGTGGCAAATATTAACTTAATCTTCATTTCTGCGGGTGTTGCTATGATCTTTGGAAGCAATAGTGTCATGTCAAAGCTTTAAGCCCGCCATTGACGATCAGTCCAAACATTAAACTGCGGCATAAAACTAGGGCGTCACTCCAAAGGTTTTACTCCATTTAGATTTGCCCATTCACTGGCGTCAGTCCGGCTCTTCATTTTTCGGATCGGCCGCGGGGCAATACACTGACGAAAAGTGAACTAATTACGGGGAATTTGTGTAGAAAATGCATTCTGGTTCTGAAGAAGAAACATTAAGTAACTGTGTTTACTAGTGTTGCCAATAAAACTCGAGAAACGTGAAAGAAAGCAATGGATGAAGGAATTAATATCGACATAAAGGAATATTCACTCAGGTCAATAACTTATGAGTTTCATTAAACCGTGACTGGTAGAAACTACTTAAGGATGGACGAAACGTTCATATTTCAGCTTTTGAAATTGTACTCATATATTGCTAAACAGGATACAATAAGTAAACTTTAGCGCTCATGAATTTCAAGCACCTTCGTCTTAAATAGCTTCAGTTACCAGGTGCCAGCGAGCATACTAGCGCTGAAGCCTTGTGAATTTGAAAATCGCGATTGACGGTCAGTTTGGCGCGACGCGCCGCTTGGATTTATGGTAGTCACGGCAAATATTTCCGTGGCGATCGTCATTAAAACTCTGGGGTGACGTTCGCCATGACGGTCAAATCTTTGGAGTGACGCCCAATAGTTTTATGTCAGTGTCAATGTTTGGACTGATCGTATGGCCAGCTTTATATGCAGAAGTCGGAATTAGGTAGAGCTATTCATGTACACATTGATTTCATACAGCGAAAGAATGAAGTGGATATGCACCAAATTCCGGGATTACTTTTGAAGAGCAGAAAAAAACCCGTGATTTTTAAATAAAAAAGGTGGTTTACTTTACACAATGTACTTTACCATTTTATCTATCGCTGAGGTTTTCATTATTATTGTTTATTGGCAATGATGATTTCCACATGGGATTGTCTATTAGAAATCCCGAGAGCATCCATATTATATGTAACGTTTCGATGCAAGTCGGTACTAAAATAACTCTACCTAATTCCAACCTCTGCTAGGCAACTAGGCAACTGGGCTTCTCCCAGTTGTAATGTCCCTTTGTGAAAGGAAGTGGAAACAGTTGTTTTTCCTACTCCTTGAATTCTTTTCTGATTAATTTCGTTGCAAAAGTTGCTGGTAAATTCATTCTCCGGGATACGTCGAGCTTCATTGTCTCGGCTCTTTTCTGGTATTTGCCACTCTTGATTCTGGCTTTCAGGAGTTGCAGTGGTTTGGGAAAAGTGTGGTGAGTTTGTCCCAAAAAAAAACCTTTGCTTATTTGGCATAGACAAAAATCATCTTGTTTTCCGAGTTATATTATAACAAAAATGATCTAGACGTTAATTTTATTGATACACAATTCTGTATTTGCCAATTTATAGGAAACTAGCGATCAGCCGCGTACTTCGCACGTTTTGAACAGAACATCACGTTTTCAATATTAATACATTATGTCAATGTTATTGTGTCTTTCACACGAATATTCTGGAATAAGTTTTTTCGTAATTATTGGTAAAAACCGAGTTAAAATCTGATGCACATTTTAGAAGGAAAACGAGGTAACAAATACAGTCGCGAAAAGCTACTTTTACTTATGATTTGCATGTACCTGAAATGAGTATCTATCTATTGTATTATTTTTGATTAGGCATATCTAGATGGAGTGCTTCCCTACAATTAATATTTTGCTCATAATTTCTTGCTCATGCTCTTCTCCATAGAGATCTACGCTTTGGATTGAGCACCTACTTACTAGTTTTTCACAGTTTTTATGTCTTGTGACTACTGGGACTGTAGCACCATCACTATTTTTGTAATTGTTTTATTTTATGTCAATTGATAATTCATAAGTGCCTGTAATTGACCTAGTTGAAATAATCGATTTGATTTGATTAATATAAAGAATTTTTCCGGGATTTCACACTGTGCGTCTTTTGAGTCCGTGTGATTACGTGTAAACCAACATTAACCCTTAACGTGGCAGGACGTAAAAATCTTTAAAATATGTACTTTTTTGATATATTTGGCGTTAATTATGACTAAAAGATACGAAAAAAATAAATTAAAAAATCTAGATATCCTGGGTTTCGGGAAAAACTATGTACATCACAATGCACACTGCCAATTATGCCCAAATGTCGATATTATATTGTTTGTACATTGTGATGGACATTGCCAGGTTGATAATAAAATGCATTTTTAATTTAAATTATATATTTATTTTAATGAAAAGGATGAAATATTAAAAATCTTAATTATTTTGTGTGGAAATTACGGAAGCAATTACGTTTTTGTTTTCCCACAACAAAACATAAATGCACGTTACATTTTATACAGAAGACAGTTGTCCTACCACTTTTGCAGTACTTGCAACGCATTGTTTCATCCCCTGCTTCTGGAAGATGACCCTTGTCATCGAATCGGACGCTATCTGTTGGACGAACGGAGACTGGCTTATGGATTTTTAGATCCTCGCCTATGTCTTTCTGTGGACTATGACGGAATACTGATTTGGACCAATGATAATCTAGAACAAATTTCTTGACCGCAACTTTTTTGGTCACTGCATTCCTTGTTGTCTTCTTACGCTTAGATCTGGTAAGTGGCAACTGTTGTCGGCTAGTGCCGGGCTGAGGAGACGATTGTTCAACGGTTGGTCTAATTGGTAAAGACTGTATGGAGTTCAGTGTAGGTAAAATGTTGTAGTTGCTTGTAGTCGGTGATGGAAAAACTTCGTTGAAATTGGCGTTAGAGGTGCATCTACAGAGATATCAATTTGCTCATTATTGGATTCAGTCGAGCTATCTAGTAAATTGAGGCCCTCAAGCGAAGACGCTAGCGAAGGTGGATCAGAGGTATCTGGAGAAAGTGGTATATATACGTTGGTTTCTTCATCGGACGAAGAACTACCCTCAGAACAAGCATTTTTTTCAGGAACCAAAGCCAAGATTTTGTGCGAGCGAGTTAGTTTTAAATTCTGCAGGCAAAATAAAAAAAAACAAAAGTCAAAACCAACACCTTCTCTCAAAAATAACAAGCAAATACCCCAAAACAATCAAAATCCAAATACTTCGTAAACCTGGCAATGTACAGTGTGGTTACCATAGTTTACGGTGAGTACTTCAGCGTGTCATTGGCAGCGTGCAGTGCACTGTACATTCAATTCTTTTATCAAATGCGTGAGATAGTGTCTAGGTAGCTACGTAAACATGCACTAATTGAATGCTAAATATTTTTTACAGCAAATCACAGACAAAACATTGCCAATTTTCGAGCCAAAAAGTAAAAAATAAATAAAATACTTACTCGTGTCACACGTACAGCTTGTTGCTTCGCGGCCATTTTAATTTTGACATGTGTGTAATAGTGTTGTCACAGATAAATAATTTTCTACCAATTCTACTGTATTTGACAATATATTGATCAAAAACAGAATTATGATTTTTTCCAAATCTAATGAGAGATATTTTTTTTAAATGTATGTACAGTGTGATGTACGCTGTCAAGTTAAGGGGTAAGCTGATATTTTTTGACATGATAAATTATCAAAGATCAAAGGTATAGATAAACATAATTTATTATTTAAATTATTATTATCTATACCTTTGATCTTTAAAAAAAAAAAATAGGAATTAATGTCGTCACCAACCTGTGATCTCGCACCCATTCATAGATGTGATTTTGAAAGGCCATCGTCTGCATGAAAGCCAGGAATAGCCGCAGTGGCCACCGTGCTTTATAGGAGCGATGTGCCCATAGCCGGTGGGCTCCGGCTGTCACGCCCATACCTGACATGATGGCAAAGCTAACTCCTGAAAATAGAAAGATAATAATAGAATTACATTCTATGCCTTGTACTTGTCGATGCCCCCAAGCAAGAACTCGGTAATGTACTATTATGGGGTTTATGCTGTTATGTCAAATTCGGCATCTATGGACTGGAATACACCTAAGCATTTTTTTCCAGATTTTTCCTAATGATATTTGCAAAGAAATCATGACAAACGTGTTTATTGTTCAGTTTAGACAAAATAATATTTCGTCAAAAAACCTGTTATAGGTCTATACGAAAAAACTATTTGTTTTTTATGTTGGTAAGTTGCGATTACCGGGTTATTGGTGTGAATATCATTTAATTTTTTATTTTTGTAAGTTGCGATTACCGGGGTATTGGCATGAATATCATTTTCATTAAGTTTTTGGTAAACGTGTTCATGGGGTTTTTGTTGAAATAAGTCTAAAGTACAGTAGCGGTTCAAAAGTGGTCAAACACACTTTTAAGGAAATAGCTTGACGTTTTGTTTGACTTACGACCTTCTATTTTTAAGAAACACATTCATCATTAACTTCTGATTGTATAGGATTCATAATTTCAACATATATAATACTTGTTCAGTTGGCCTAATGGTTAAGCGTTCCACCACATAATGTGCGGTGAACAGCAAGGCACGAGTTCGATCCCCTCGCAGTGATATTCTTTTTGTAAGTTTTACTCAATTTTTAAATATTGTAATGGGACAGAAATATGATTATAATCGCTTGTTCACAATTTCTGTGAGGTAGACCAAGTTTTAGGAATATTTAACTTGATCGAAATCAAGTTGTCGTTAGATTGTGGTTGTTGGTTAGTGACGTGTGAATATATAGATAGCGATATATTTAAGTATTCTCATAATGCCGGCGAATATCAATATTGAGGAAAGAACGAATATTTTTGCAATGTCATGTTGAAGTTCATCAAATGAGTTGACTGTTGACTGAGGGATTGTCAGATTCGTATGAATGTGATATCAAAAATATAATTTATAAGTTTGTTAATTACATAAATAAATAAAACAAAATAAACATTTTAATTCAGCATGACTTTTTTTATTTCCACCAAGACCAAAAAAAAAACATTAAACTAATATTTAACTTTTTTTAAATAAATAATAAGCATGACAAATTGTAAATTAACATGAATAACTAACAAGACATTGATTAATAAGATCATGATTTAAAAAAAAAACTAAACAATAGCTAAACACATTATAAGACTCAGATCTCATTGATATAGCTCCACTTAGCCCAACAGCTATCAGTAATAAAATAAGTCAATTAAAAAATTAGAAGTGAAGATAAAACAATATTATCCAATTTAATTAGCTGATTATAAGACTAAATTACGTTTAATTATATTTAAGAAATTATAGGGTTTATTTTATAAAGTGCGGCCATTTTAGTATGTTATCCCATAAAAAAATTAATGTGTAATTTTGTCTATATGTTAACAAAAGAAATATTAAAGATATGACTATATAATAAAGCCATTTGAAATAGTAATAATTAGCAGGCCAATTTCTCTATGCGTTCCAAGGCCGCGGTGCCTTGTTACTATTTCAAACAAACGTCTCATGGCACTTCGGTCCTGGAACGCAAAACGCTAGTTGCCCTTTGCGTTCCAGGGCCACGGTCCAGAAACAGGTTGTTTAAAAAAAGTTAGGTATTTATTTAAGGATGAATGTTCTTTTACTGAAATAGAAGCACGCAAATAAATAACATTATCACTACATAAAAAATACTGCTACAGCTATGATTGTGAAGGCACCACGGTCCTGGAACGCAAAGGGCCAGTTGCTCTTTGCGTTCCGGGGCTGCGGTTCCCAAAATTTTTTTTCTATGAAATCAAGCTTTTTGCGTTCCACTAGGTGCGATTTAGCAAAAAAAATAATAATATCGAAATATGTTCTATATCTGAAAAATTAATTTTATTATTATTTTCTTAACCATAAAAAAATAACCACTCTCCATAAATATACCCTATTGAGGACATCAGTTTAATTTTCGTTTTCTTTATGAAAAGAATGATTGAAACTTAGCCTCAAATCTAAGCCCTAAATTAATAAGAACTGTGAATAAAATGATGTTTTCGCTAACTAAGAATGAATACAACAAAAGCCATAAGTATTAAAAATATGGTCGTGCTTTTAAACGTTTCTTTTATTTCTATAAAACAAAAGGGTTTTTGGCTGATTGGTGAAGTTTTCTGTCTTGAGTGCACGGTGAAACTGAACGGTTATTCATTTCGTGTTGAATTAGTTACTCATTGGGGGAAGCCATTTCCTTCATATTCATTCACCATAATTTTATTATGATGTCTGACAACCGTCTTTGTTGGACTTTGGTCTCGACCGTTCCTTATATCTCATATCCACTTCCACAGGACTCACAGTATTTCACTAGAACAAAACATGGAATACTATTATTATCTTTATGCAAAATACAACTGATAATTTATTTTACTAAAAGTAAAAACTATAAGTAAATAACACGTTTAACTATCTTTTAAACAAACCTATTGTAGGGAATCTTAACTAATAAATAAAATATTAACATGTGAAACACTTAAAAATTAAATATTAATACTCACACTTAGTCCGGTTTAATTTGATATTTGTATTGTTTCATCCATATTTATGCACGGCTATAATATTCAACCACAGTGATTATACGTAGGGCACTAGATAAGTTTTGAGATATCTTAAAACTATCGGAAGTATATGCGTCAAATTGTCACCGATAATAGTGCCTCTAATTAGTAGTCAGTATCAAGTAAAAAAATATCTTTAATTAACCGCAATTTTATTTTGTGAATTTTTCTTTGCTTCAAGATGTCAGAGTTGACGCGTCGTGATTTTCGTGCAATTATGCTCTATAATTTCAAGCGGGGTTTGAGTGCTGATGACTGTATCAGTGAATTAAAATTAGTGTTTCGTGAGAAAGCTCCATCCCGTAGCTCAGTGTATCGGTGGTATAAACAGTTCCAAAGAGGAGATTTTAATCTGTCAGACGATTCTCGCTCAGGAAGGCCTGTCGAAACAGTGACTTCAGAAAATGTAGCAGCCGTGAAGGAACTAATTGAGCTAGATCGACATGTAACATACAAGCAGATAGAGGAACTCTTGAAGATTAGTGCACCATCAATTCACACTATTTTACATGACCATCTTCAAGTAAGAAAAATTTGCACGTTGTGGGTACCTCATCTTTTGACAGCGACCCAAATGGAATGCCGTAAGAAATGGTGTCAAAAAATGCTTACTTTGTTCGATGGAGGAAATCTCCTAATGTTAATTCTATAGTAACAGGTGACGAATCATGGCTGTATTACTATGACGTCAAATCTAAATCCAAAAATAAGGTGTGGATTTTTGAAGATGAGGAACAGCCCACCGTCGTTAAACAGTCTCGATCCGTGAAAAAGAAAATGGTCGTTGTTTTTTTTGGCAGAAGGGGTATTATTAAAAGAATATGTCTTGATGAACAGAAGACTGTTACGGCGAAATGGTACACAGAAGTTTGACTACCTCAATTGATCGAGTCTCTCAAAAATCTGCGACCAAACTCACGGCTTGACACTTGGCGGCTCCATCATGACAACGCACCAGCACATCGCGCTCAACTCACTCAAGAATTTTTGAGCCGTACTGGTCTAATTCCACTTGAGCATCCTCCCTACAGTCCTGATCTCGCACCTTGCGACTTCGGACTCTTCCCAATGATAAAGTATAAACTGAAAGGTCAACGGTTTGCCAGTGATAACCAATTAATTCATGCTTGGGACTTGGCGTGTGAGGAAGTCTCTGAAGAAGTGTGGAAGAAAATTTTTGATGATTGGTTTCGACGCATGGAAAAGTGTATTGCAGCCGACGGAAACTATTTTGAAAAACTCTAACATTTTGATATAAAATCTCAAAACTTATCTAGTCCCCTACGTATTATTTCCACTGTTAATATTTCACTACAAAACAATAACATTAAAACAGCGTAACATAGATGTAAACAATCGTCACACAAAATATCCAGGAATCAACAACGTTCTATAATGAGACTCGAAACGAACTAACATAGTTATGTCTACCTCACAAATCGAAATAATTTACTTTTGTAACTTTTGTTTTATTTCCCTGACCTACCTACAAAACTTTATTATACTTATAATTATAATATGATGATAACGGTCGACACATAACACTAATGACTAGTATTAGTAATTACTAAAAAAAAACAATTTTATTTATCAAATTTCTACAAAAAAATGCATGAAAAATAACAAAAAGAATATCGAAACTATTTAAAATTATTAAATAAAATAAAAGTAATTAGAAAAAAGTGAGGATCGATCCTTCGCCAGCAGTGATGGAAATATCCGAGCACGTTAACCACTGCGCCAGCATTACTTGTAGGAAAAGGTTGAAATTATGAAGTATACCGTAAGTTCCTTTGATTTGTATAGTATTAAAACAACTTATAATAAAAGGTCGTAAGTCACAGCGAAGCGTCAGGCTATTGCTTTCAGAAATTGACCCAGGAATTTGGAGTTCGACTGTACGTGTTCCGTAACGTGCACTTACAATGTTATTTTTTAATACCTTTTTAAGAAATTATTTGACATTACCACATTACCTCCGGTAGAAGCCCTTATTGCACTGTTATGAAATATTTTATTTGATAAATTTACTGCAATAACCCCGTAAGTACGATTTTAGGTATTATTTATTTTTATAAATTACTAGGTTTTGAATAAAAGGATTTTCATAATAATAGCATAGATAGACTTTGCAAAAAAATAGCTTTCATTTAGTACATCAATGACTTCAACACTCCCACTTGTTGAAAAGATATTTGACAAAATCAGTAAATCTTTTCTCCTGTAAAATTTCGATTTTTCGATTACCGGGTTATTGCTTGGAGGCATCGTTGTGACTCTTACGAATTTTCTGTGGTTAGTCTGAAATAAATAATTTCATAAATATTCAAAGATAGTAAAGGTGAGATTACACGGTTCACTTTTGTCTTTCAATTTGGATGAAGCAACCAAATTGATCCATCTAAACTTATAAGTGAATCATTCAATGTCATTGAATGTTGTCGTTCTACGGCGGTGAAAGAATTGAATATGCTCAATATTTTCACTTTTAGCGTTCAATCTTCAACGCGGATGAATGAGAAATGAATGTGTAAATAGGTACAAGAATTGAACGATTCACTTCAGATTCAAATTATTTATTTGTGAAACTTATGTAAGTAAATAAGATGAATTTACAATGTTAGGATCACTATGTTTAGCCTAGTAGGCATAGGCATACAAATTTTGAGCATTTAAGATTGTAATTATTAAATTTATTTTATGCATTTTATTATTCGAATAAATTATCATTTTATACAGAATACATTTTGAATGTCATAGGAAATTAAACAAAAACAGAAAACTTTTACAGTCAGTCGTGCGCGCGGCGTTTCCTTAGCTTCTTTTTTTTTCGATAATTCTTTTATTAAATTATCACATTATTATTGCAACCCCTAAACGTACGACTCATTTGACGACATCTTTCGAAGAATATGTGTTGAACAGTTCATTTTTCAGATACTGTGTAAACAGCAGCATTCCTTTCATTTCTGCTCCATTCAACTAAAGTGATTCAATTTGATTGAACCGTGTATTTTCACCTTTAAATATAGGAATGACAAGATAGTAGCGTAGACAGTAAACATACTGGGTATTATAATATTTACGATAAATATAAAATATACTGGGAATATGTCTCTTATTAAAAATACTTAACAGTTTTTGTTTTTCGAACATTCATTAGTATGAATATTTTAAAATTATTGGAAAATATTTTGTGAAGAATTTTAAGTACTGTCTGCGTTGAAGCTTAGGCCCGGTATCCACCAGAGTGGAGAGGAGAGGAGATGTGAATGAATAAACAATCAGATGTCCACATCTCCTCTCCTCTCTGCTTTGGTGGATACCGGGCTTTAAACAGAAGAGAAGAAGATATGAGATTGATGCAATGTCAGTGTTATAAAATCAAATTCAAAACAATTCAATACGAGTATTTAATTGAATCAAATGTTTTTAATTGACTGGGTGTAATTTATCTATAATATTTATGTAATTTATGTTTATCAGTTGTCTAGTACCTATTACACAGATGGCTGGTTTGTGTGATAGTTGTGGAATATTATTATTATTATTAATTAGGCCAATCGACCTTAATCGATTGTTTTTAGAAACGTTACCAGATGGTTAAAATATTGTTATACTTATGTTTTCATATCGATATTTCTTTTAATGAGACCAGTTTTATTACAGGATTTTTTTGGACTGAAATTTATCAAATGAGTTCTCCTGGGTAGAGCGAAGAGACTGTCTTTGACGGATTTAAGACCACCTTGTTCTTACAGTTGATCTTTAACTTGAGAATTCATTTAATATTCATATAACAGCTAGTACAAAATGGTCCTTTCCTTTCCCCTTTGGACAAATTCCCTGTCAATTTGTTTCGTATTTGTCGAGCCATGAATAAAATAAGTTAAATGTCAAGATGGCTCAAAGGATCACAGATACTCGTAATTATCACAATTAACAAGCGTTCTTTGTTCTGCCTGTTTTATGAAAAGCTCTTTACTGTGCAGTGGAGTAAACAAGCAGAGTCTCTTTAAGACCTTGACGTGACGTGTCTTGGAGCAGCCAGTTTGGTGTTTTGATCTTGATTTAATTATGTATCTAGTTAGAATCTTCGTAGATCTAATTGTTGCAACTGATTCGACTTAATCCGTCTTGAATTTGACGCCAAAATTTTGATTGTCACCGTTTGATTGCACTATTCTTGCCTCCTTTATTGACCTGATGAAACTTAGGTGTTGTGGTGAAATTACGACGCCTCAGTCAAATTATTTAGGGCCGATTAATACATATTATTTTTATGTTTTATAAAAATAAATACTTACCAAATAAAACTGTCCACAATTTGACTTTTCCAGTGAATATCAAATATAAGCCGTAAGTAGCTGCAGCGTGCAGGTACACGAACGCGAGCACGTTTCTCCAGACGACTTGCCATCTGCAATTAATAAGATTGCCATTATTAAGAGTTGCTGTTTTAATTGCTTATAACAATTAGATTAGTAACTGGTGTGACTTGCAAATACAGTCAAGTACCTACCTAATAATTGTTTCTGGTATTACAGTTGTATTTCTTTATTGCTTAGGAGGAGGAGGATAGGTTGGTTGAGACCTTCCTAAATTATAATGTGATTTAGTTCCCATCGGTTCAGTTGCTCAAAGAAGAAATATTTAATTAGAGTGTTGAGGTTTATCATAAAATATTACCTAATGGCCTAAAAATACTTTCCACACTTTCAAATTACCGTTTTATTATATTGGTAAATGTGACATAGTTTGCATAAGCCATAACTTATCTGATAGTTTCAAAGAGTTTGCTTATAACGTCAACAAAGTTATTAAAGCCGCGTTCTCAAAACCCGATAAGTTTCAGAATACTGACAGCTGAAAATGACACTTATGCAAGTTTTAGTATTTATCTATGAAATAAAAAAATAATAATAACAGAAAAATGTCAAGAGGACACAAAATTCGTTTTAAAGCCTTTAAAACGAATTTTGTGTCCTCTTGACATTTTTCTGTTATTATTAGCTTATAAGGTGCGTTCACCTTTAAATTAAAGGTGAACGCACCTTATAAGCTAATCCAAACTATTTGATTTCCTAAACAATTACTGTTTCAACAAAACAATTACGAATTCTAAAAACCGTAAGAGGAAGGTTCTTGAAGAATAATGAGTGGATTTTGAGCACTGTGATGCTTAAACATTTGGCATAATTATCTCCATGGAAAGAACGTGTGAATTTCTTCACTGACCGCATGTATCCGCCATAAAAACACATTCACTTTTCACACCTATGATGTTGACCAAACCTACAAAAGACAGTAAATATTTAGTTTTCTACTTAATGCGGAACTAAACTTCACTTTAAACGTCTTTTGTCTAAACAAAAAAACAGGGCCCCAATTCTGCTAATTTAGTAATGACTCAATTGAATATCAATTGGATCTCAGTAGCAGTTTTAACTACATTTGGTATTCTGATACTAATTTAAGACCAATGGTTTTCCAGTGACATTCCATTGAACTGCTATCAGAATATTTGCTAGTCTGCTCTTCAATCGTGTTACAATTGTAAATCGATTGTGGACTTTATCGGTATTCTACTCTCTAATGGCAATACTTATAACTGTTCAACTGAGAGTCAATTACAATTACACTACGATTCCATACGACTCTATTGGGTTATCAAGTTTTTGCAGAATCGATTAAATTTGTTCTAATCGTAATGGAGTCGTGATTGAGTTTCAATTGAATATCAATAGCATGTGAGTTAAATAAAATTAGCAGAATTGACGCCCAGGTCAAGTGTGAGTCGGACACGCGCACGAAGGGTTATCTAAAAATCTATTTTTTAGTATTTTCTGTTACGGCGGCTACAGAATTATATCATCTATGAAAAATTCAACTGTCTCACTATCACATGGTAACTTTAAAAGTAAATTATTTTCCTTCAAGCTTGTTCCCTCGCCTTTCTGTCAATGTTCAACACCAGATTGTGAATTATGAACAATCAGCACATCATATTCTATGGGAGTGTATTCTTTGGCAGAACGAACGCAATATTATGTTGGATACTGTACAGGCTACATCTGGAGTCGTTTACTATACGGACCTTGTGGAAACTCGAACAAACTTCCGTGCGTTCAAGCGTTTTTGCCATACCTATTATTGGAATCAAATATAACAGTTCACAATTTAGGACCCATTAATATTAGTCATTTTACCCGTGGTGCTAGGCAACTGGGCTTCTCCCAGTTGTAATGTCCCTTTGTGCCTATTGGCCTTGTTTGGTTCTGTCTCCTGCTTGCATGGAGGGAAGTGGGAACATATATTTTTTCCTACTACTCCACTATTCTTTTCTGATTAATTTCGTTGCAGGATCCAAGACAGGTAAATTCATTCTCCGGGACACGTCGAGCTTAATTGTCCCAAGCTAAGCAGAGCTTGTGTTATGGGTACTAGACAACTGATAAACATTCTTATATATTTCTAAATACATACATATTATAGATAAATTACACCCAGACACAGAACAAATGATCGTGCTCATCACACAAACATTTGTCCTGGGTGGGAATCGAACCCACGACCTCCGGCATAGCAGTCAGGGTCACTAACCACTAGACCAACAGGCCAGTCATTGATTTGGGGTCAATAACCTGAATCGTAAATGTTAATATGGTCATGCGTCCGGGATTCCGGGATTTTAAAGAGATTTTTGCGGAATTTTTAAATTGTTATTGAACGTAGGATACGCCATCTTTGTTTGAAATTTAAAACAATAAGTACTGTAGTAGTAGTAAACCGTAAGTATTGAAAAGAAATCCGGGGACAAAGGCTTATCCATGTTATGATTTCTATGACAGTTCGTGACAAAGTACATAAAATCGATCTATGGGTTATGCTGATGACAGACGAACGGCAAGCAATTTTACAATTTGGGTACAGAACCCCTAAATGAAATACTATTCTCAACATTATTAGTATTTATAAGATTATAAACTCAAATAAAAGAACAAAAAAAAATCCTTTTTTGTGAGTTTGTCGTTGTTGGGTCGTTAACCGAATGCATTCTTGTTGCTTGTATTTTTTACTTTTTGAAGTAAAATTCATTCTTCGGGCAATGTGATATTGAGTTTCAAAAGACAAAAAAATGGAACTGGCATGATAAAAAAAAAAAAAAAACTAGCATTGAGTTTGGTTTCATGTTTTATTTAAAAAAAAGGTTTCGGTGGCAATGGAGTTAACATACTAATCATCAACACAGAGTATACGTGCATACTTCTCCAATACCCCCATTATTGTTTATGGGAATGATAATTATTTTAGGGAAATATGGATGATTGTTGTTTCTGAACTTTCTTAGATACTTTTTTACTTATCTTAGATTTCATCACCATTCACACTATTCTTGATTGGTTGTGCTATTCTTTTTAATTCATACAATGTTTTGTCTCTCTCAACTTTCCAGAAAAAACACAACATAAACATTGAATCGCTTAATCTCACCAAAGATCTTTACTTTGGCAGTAAATATATATCAAACACAACACAAATTGATATACACAACGTTAAATTTATTTAAATACAAAGAAGGATGTATTTAATTAAGTTTAACGTAGTGTACCTCAAAATTCAATAAAAGGAGCCTTCCTTGTCTTTGAGAGCTGCCTCTCAAAAACAATATAAACAATGAGTGTAATTTATCTATAATATTTATGTATTTAGAAATATATAAGTATGTTTTCAGTTGTCTAGTACCCATAACACAAGCTCTGCTTAGCTTGGAACTAGATGGCGTTGTGTGATAGTTGTAGTATAAAAAAAAATAAGGAACTCTTTCATGTGTCCGTAGTGAAGTCACTCTTGTAACAGGGGCGTCACCTTCCAACTTATCCTATGATTGCAACATTCTACCAGAAAAATCTCTGATTTTCTTTAAGGTGCTGAAACTTGAGCATTCACGTGTAATGAGCAAATTCATGTATGTTACGGAAAACAAACGAGAGCCGACTGTCAAGTTTGACATCTTCATGAAGAAAAATTTTATGACGACTATCGAAAATGAAAAATGATCGTAGCGAAGTTTGTCTCTATGCTTGCCTCTGTTCGTTGTTCAGTATGATAAAATTAAAAAACAACAAATGTTCAATGTCCTATCACAAGTTACGAGGATCGGCTACCTAGCGCTCGTCCATACTAAAGGAGAAAACGTTCCTACCACTAGGATATACATAGGTTTTTTTTTTATTCAAAATCTATCTATACATAATTATAATAAATTTGTAGAAAAGTGGTGTCTGTACAATGGAAATATATAAAAAAAAGTAACAGGGGTTGTTTTTATATCGATGCCGAACCCGAAGTTGTAGTTAAATTTTTTTTTGTCTCTTTGTCGGTTTGTGTGTTTGTAATCAGTACGCTAATCTTCGGAACTACTGGACGGATTTGAATGTTTTTTTTTTGTTGTGTAGGTATTGAGTCCGGTTAACATATAGGCTATAATTTATCTTGGAAACTTGAACACCTGATGCAGAACCGCAACAGACCTGCTTAACTATAAGAGATACAGAAATGGTGCTATAGCAAAAAATGTTCCACCTGATGAGCATTTTCTGCTGAAAGAAAAAAATTGAAGATCCTGGACACCTGATGTGGAACACCAAGAGCCCATATACACTATGACATATACAGGAACGACGTCTTAGCAATAGTTGTCCAGCCTAATGAGCACTCTCTGTTGACGTAGGAAAATTGAGATCTGGAACACCTGATGTGGAACTCCAAGACCCCAGCTACACTATAACATTATAGGAATGACGTCTTAGCAAGAGAGTTGTCCAGCCTAATGAGCACTCTCTGTTGACGTAGGAAAATTGAGATCTGGAACACCTGATGTGGAACTCCAAGACCCCAGCTACACTATAACATAAATAATATAAGAATGACGTCTTAGTAAGAGTTGTTCAGCCTGATGAGTACTCTCTGTCAACGCATAAAAATTGAAGATTTAGAACACCTGATGTGGAACTCCAAGAGCCCAGCTATAAATAGACTGTTAGAGTATACTGGATGAAACTGGCACAGTACAGATAAGCTTATGTTCAACAGTGCGGCAAGAGCAGACGCTGTCGATAGTAATGACAATGTACTCCCTTGAAATTTTATTTCGCTGGGAAATGTTTCATCTTACAAATAGATACGTTCTTCTCACAGTCTGCACGTTTCTAGGAAACGCCTGAAATAAACTATTTGAAAAATAATGTATTGGCAATTTCTTCTCTAGTTTTAGAAAAACGTAAATGTAAAGAAGGTAACTATCGATAAAAGTTATTCGGTACAATAACAATATGATCACCCTAGCACCATGAGTACTAAGGATAAACTTTAACATCATTATTTTGTTTTTCTCAGTAATGAAGGCAAATGTTTTTATCCACAGAAATAAAAACTAATGATGTTAATAAAATAGTTTCTGACTACGATATTTTGAGGCTTACGATTTATTACAAAAAAGAAAGCCTGGACGAAGGGTAATGACAAACTATTAATGAAGACGTAGATTTTTTTTTATTGGATTGACAAAAGTTTTGTCTTAAAATATATCATCTTATCTATAAACTTACTTCAAGTTAGGTACTAGGCTTTTTTTACTATTTGTAGAATTTATAGTTATATCGAATGTTTATAGATAAAATTATAAACATTCGATATAACTATGAGCGTACTTAAAATAAGTGTTCTATAGAACAAATGCTCTTAAAATAATCCAGCTTTAGATAAAAAAAAAACTCTATAAGATTAAAATAATGTTCTTTATTAAACACATCCTTAGAAAGCCCAAATCTGAAGATTAACCCTGAATAGACAGTCTATAGACAGATTTGTTTTAAAACTTCAAGACAGTATTACTTGAGTAGGCTTATCTAGACTGAGTTTACCGTCACCTTTTAATTTTTTCGTGCTTTCTTTCAGAAGCGTCAATTTCAGTTGAAAGCTACCATAGATGTTCTCAAAATAAAGCCTTGTGATATTTTCAACAGTCATTCATTGCGAAGTAATACGACGTTAGCTTCCGCCCGCGGCTTCGCCGGCGTGGTGTTTTGATAAAACTGCGAAGTCATGTGATTACTTTAGCGGTAAAGCGTAGAAACTTTCGCATTTATAGTATTAGTAGGGATAGTAGGGATGGCACGTTATCCTTTCTTTAGAAATCTCGAAATTTGTTAATCCAGTTGTATAAAATAATACATTATTTATTACACAAACAAACATTTTTTGTGCTCTCTCTGCATATGGACAGAGTCAGAGTATAAATCACTGTTTCACGTAAACAGGTAAAAATAACATTAATATCCAGATAACTTAGTATTTTTGCACGAAATAATATTTACTTACTGATTTGAGTAGTATGATAACTAGTTGACTATTTACTTTAGATGTATGATCTTGATTCTTAAATTATTCTTTTTGGTATCATGATAATTGGCATAACTAAGTATTTAGTTTAAGTATTTACTCGCTTTTGAGTGATTTAATAAACAGTTCGTGTTAACTCTTTTACACACAAAGTTGAAGTAAATAGAATTCGAATAATAATAATAATTTGACCCTAACGCGGTGTCCTGCGTGACGCGGTACCGGTACCCTGCGTGAGCGACGAATACGACGAGACGCGAAGCGATTTGAACGAATTCAACTACTATTATAATAATTATTACTTCGTATCGCATCGCGTCGCGCCGTATTTGTCGCCAGGACACTGCCGCGACGAAAAAGACGTACAATCGCGTCGCGATCCTCGCAGTGGTGACACCCACACGTTTCCTCTTTCCTCATCAGACACAGATACCTCCCGAAACAACCGTGTCCGGTGAGAAGCTGCGTTAGGGTCTCAGCACACATATGGGATCGGAAAGGGATCGTCACCGTATCGCCTCGAGCCGTTCAGAATGGTTTGTATTAAACTCCCTACTGCAACGCACACTAATCGGAATAATAACGTAATCGCCTCGCCTCGGAACAGGCTCCGAACTTGAATTCCCGCGCTTACGGCTCATCGTCCCCGCGCTTACGTTTCTCCGTTCCCGCGCTTACGTCTCTCCGTACCCGAGCTCACATCTCTTCGTCCACCCTTTCCCCTTTCCCCTCCCGCGACTTGCCTGCTAAAGATGCTTGCCTGCTTTTTCCTCTTCATCAAGTGCTATGGCTATGATAGCCAACTCACGTATTGTAAACCAAGACATAACCGTGCGCTACACTTAACGTTTGGATTCAAACTGATCTGGTGCCAACCAGGTCAGCCAGGGGGCGGCGAGGCGTAAGCGCGGTGTCGCCTAGCCGTAGCCGAGTTGACGTACAGGCGCTGCTGATACGCTTTCGTTACGTGCATACGGTAGGTTGACGCCTGGTTGACAGCGAGGCGAAAGGCGTTACGGTTACGATCCCTTTCCGATCCCATATGTGTGCTGAGACCTTCAGGCGGAAGGTTAGAACGCCGTGACGCCTATCCCGCCACTCCTCAAAGAGAGTCTTACAGCCACGATTGCGGCGTGCCCGATAGTTGAACTGCATAGTTTAAAAAAAAGTAGTACGTACTCGTAATCTCTGTTTTTGTTCTTCACTGGTTCAGCATATCTGACGTCATCGTCTTGCAGCTTGCTGGTCATCATGGTGTTGGCCAGAAGCAGGGGGGCGCTGGACATGGCGGCCATTCCTCCACGCTGCCTGTGATGGATAAAGGCTGATGTTACCAATTTGAAAACGCTTTGAACTTTTGGCGAGAACTGAAAGGTTTAGCGTACGCGTATATAGTGTGTTTGGTTTCCGATTACAGTTTATACTCATTTATCGAAACATGTAGTTTAAAAAATCTATCCTACCTCGCGAATGGCAATAAGTACTTACAATAAAAGGGAGCTTTTTATTTAAAGGTTATTCGATGGAATATTATAATATATAATTCGGTTTATTGAACATGTTTCTCGAATTACGATTCTAGGTGGCTGTCGAAAACGTGCGGATTTGAAGCGGTTGAAATAAAATTAAATACCTATGATTTATCAAAAAGAAATGTGAATTGAAAAGGAAATATTTGCTGTTCGTTCAACATAATTTTCATTGAGTTTTTCTCTGTTTTCTAATAAAAATATGTGTTTGTTTTTTGTTCAATTCGGAACGAAATTATTCTCAGTTATTTCCTAATAATATTCAACGAAGAAAGTGGTGAAATACACAACTTATGAACAATCATAATTATCTGAAGTTTATTAGTTATTTATTACAATTATGTATATAGACTAGGCAATATCTCAGGTCGGTTTCACCTGAACATGAAACCTTGTAACTGAAGCTTGTAAATTATTTCGTGAACACATTACATAGTACCTGCACTTTTACATGCATAAATATTTAGTCGTTAAGTTAGTATAATCCTGTTATCGAATATATTATTATCACCTATAAGTTTATGTAAATATTTTATTCGCTGTCAAAGTCAAACGTTATTATCCTAAAAGGAGAAAAATAACCCAATAACGTTTCATAGAAAAAAAAACCCAGTTCTGGCAGAAACAAGTAGTATCTCAAATTAACAATAGTATAGTGTAATAAAATAATAACCGGAATAATCGGGATCCTTCTGGCAAACATTAAAAAACTGCGAGTTTTGTAATGCATCGTCCATATTAAAAGAAGTTCGAAATCATTCGAAATAGTATTATCTTCCCCCATTTCTCAAAGACATAAGGATATTGGAAAATCCTTTTTTTGTTTGATAGGGCATAGTTTTTATAATGAACAGGTCAAAAAAAAATTCAACATAGGACCACAAAAAAAAATGTCTGATCTTTTGATTAATAAAATTCCACCTAGAAAGTATACCCTTCCAAACAAAAAAATAATTTTCTAAATCGGTTCAGGTGTCTTTGAGAAATAGGAGAACAAACTACTACCATGAAGTACTTTTTCAATGGACGATTGACTGACTATCAAAATAGGAAATTTGTATATGTTTGCCAGTAAGGATTACGATCATACCCGGTTATTATTTTATTACACTATATTATTGATAATTTGAGATACCACTCGTTTCTGCCGGAGCTGGGTCTTTTTTTGAGCACCCTCCTTTCAATTTCAATACTATATTTGATACAATTAAGCGACACAGGTTAAAATAAATGTATTTTTGACCCGCAAAATACTCTTGAAATTACGGTTTTTCACTATACTCCAGTACGTAATTCGAGTGTGTAAGTTATTTTCCATTATTATTTATAGAGAGTTTGATGACGCCATTAGAGGTTCTCAAGTGGTCCATCGCATTATGGTGTAAGTGCTTATATAGAAAGTGGCGTTATTTTTTATTGAACATCTCATTATTGAGATTGCTTATCAGAGATCCCATTTTCCTTAGATAATAATGTCCCCATAAAAGACCCGTACACGCCATTTTTTATTGGGACAAACCCACTACACTATTACCAAACCACTGCAACTCCTGAAAGCCAGAATGAATATAGTGGCAACCACCAGAAAAGCGACGAGACAATGAAGCTCGAATTGTCCTGGAGAATGAATTAAAACAAAAAGTCTCTAAATATTAGAGTTCTGAGTAACCGTAAATGATCGAACATGTGGATAGCGAGTAATGATGGCCGCCCCATCAGGAACAAGCCCGAATCAACGGCGCGTTGTGTTCGACTTCCCTTAAGAATATTTATAAATAGTGTCCGACCTATGTCGGTTTCGGATTCATATCGGTTACGTCTGAAAAGCTGGTTTTGGTCGGACAGTAACGAAAACCCTATGCATGCTACAGCGTACACTTTTCCCCTTTTGAACACCTTGCGAAACAATCCTTATGGGAAAACCAATGTGGCTGAAGACGGTACCTATGCCATTATGTTAGTCATATCCCTTGTGAAAAGGACTAGCAAAATGCTCGGGCGCACGATCAGTTAAACGCACCGACCTTGTCATAGGTCGGGAAATCGCTGCGCTAGCCTTGTCAGGTCATTATAACGTTTGAGTAATAACCGCGAATTAATGTGAAATACACACGATTATAAAATATCTTGATGTTCTGATCTGGATGGTAGAATATTGTCTACTTTCACGTAATAAAAACATTATGTTATAATCATGATTAGTACATACTTCACGCTTCTTGGAGAGAACAAGCGTAGATTGGTGATGATTATTTTTAAATTGTTATGTTTGTCGTAACAGATCTCGCGTGAGAGTGATGGGTGTGAGATGGTAGTCACATGCTCCCCATGATAAATTACCCTGTAAGTATTTTTTATGTATTTTTGTAATAAATAAACTCAAAAACTACTGGACCGATGTCAAAAATTCTTTCACCATTTGAACTGACACTGCTTTGGTCCTGAGTGACATGTAAGCAATATGAGCAAATGGTGAGCGGACGAAGCCGCTGGCAAAAGCTAGTTTTATATATTATTATAAAATATAATTATAATTACAGAATTTTTTTCAACAATATCTACTAACTCTCAGTAAGTTGTGATTGATTTCAGAAATAATTTATGTAGGAGAGATGGATTGTAGAGACAAAATGAATGAGGGATTATTTTACTGATTGCTGAATCAGCGAATCGGTGTTTGAATCGACTTGCTGATTCAAATCCAGGCTTCATGCTGCTAATAAGAAAGTGCTGTTGGCAATACCACCCGACCAAAGATTCCAATCCGGAATTCAATTATATAATTTAATGATTAATCATAATTAATGCTTACATGAATAAGTTAAATGTATGAATACAAAGACATTATTTTAAGTATACATTTAATTATCATTTAGTTTAATTAAGAGTACAATTTTAAATACACCTGGGACTCAATTATGAAAATATAATTACACAATTATAAATAATTTAATAATGTATGCGAATGATTTTAATGTAGATAGTTATAATATATCATAATTATAGGTAATATTATTTTTCTCTTTACTGTCCAAAACCAATGACCGATGAGGCAATCTTTTACAGACAACAAAATTAATGATGTTGGTAGGTATTCAATTGCCGATAACATTCACTTTCTGCCTTTACAATAGTTTGCGTGATAAATGATCACTGTGACTATATTCTCTCACGTTCCACTTACGAATTTCAATGTCATTAGTAGATGGAATATCTTTACGTACTATAATCCTTTGTTTCCTAGGAGATTTGGTAACTTAAGGAAGATACATCATTAATCGTGTTAAATCTGAAATCTGCTAATACATTTTTTTTCCTGTGGTGTGTGTTGCTCTTGGCCTCAGTATAGTCCGGAAGATAAGATGAGGCCAAAAATAGAGCAAGCTTGGGTGAGCTCGGGAGAGCTCCTTTCCTCTCTTTCTGGGTAGAAGGAAATGAAACTCCTGCGCACCTATGGAACCCAGTAAAAAGTTGCAAGGCAGGCGGGCCCCGTAAGGACTACGCGTTGTAACGCGAAAAATGAAAAACCTCTCGTGGCGTAACTGAGCCCACGTTACTGAAAAATTTTTTTAGGTACTAAGACTTTTGGAAATAAGCAAAAAAAAATGGTTTTTCATGCAAAATAAGAAATTGGTCGGGCACATCTGCGCTATTGGCGTTGGAGCTCTTACACACGAGCGGCATGTTCTCAACGGCAGAGGTAACTACAGGCGTCGACGCGCGTCGACGCGTCGACGGTTGCCGCCGACGCGCGTCGACGCCTGTAGTTACCTCTGCCGTTGAGAACATGCCGCTCGTGTGTACACGTTGTATAGTTTCTTCATTGATCTTCAAGAATTAAGCTAGACATACAGGGTATGAAAAAATATTTTGCAAAATTTTACCAACTTCCGCCGTACCGATTATATTTTCTTACGATGCAATGATATTATGATCCTTACATGAAACAGAGTCGAACGGCATTAAATTTTTTTTTAGCTATTTCACCCATTTCTACGGACAACTCACACTTGACCAAAAAATCAAAAAAACACCAAAATTGTCAACATCAAAAAAGAGTTAAAGGTTTTTCTGTATCTTTTATGGATTCGGATTTCTCCCTTTTAGCCAATTTGAAAGAAACACCCTGTATATATTTATAATTATTGTTTGACCGAAAAGAATGCTCTGCGCTACGATCCGTAATTTGTGCCCAGCCTAAAACACGATAAAACTACTACGCATGTTTTGTTGTCACATTTTTACATAAAAGCAAGATACTAGTATCTAAGCACAAAATCCGTAACTTCGGCCGACGTTTCACACATGTTCAGACGGACATACGATGACGTCACAACATGATATTGTGACGTCATTGTATGTCTGTACCAACGACGATATAATACTAGACTCGTAATAACAGGCGACCGATGTCTGTCAACACATTAGGCAAAAACGTCTTATATTCGTCTCATTTCGACCAATCCTGTGAGCCGTAAACATACGTTGAGACAGAACAGACCTTGAGTTAGCCAATCACAACGCAGTACCCTGTCCCCCTCGCTTACGTCGTACCTCAGCGAGTTGACAGAATAATTTTTGTTCCTTAGATCGTGCATGCGGAGTCTAATATCGTTGTTGGTCTGTACAGACACGACGCGCGACGTCGGGACGGCTGTCTAGCTATCCCGACTTCCGATGCGTTGTCCGAACTAAACCCCACCAGATTTGGCCCTCTAAGGTGGATCCCTTTAGACTGCTGACAGAGTGACAGCTCTTTGCACCGTCGACTAGCTAGTGTATCTATACGCAGGCAATGAAATGAAAGCTTCGTGCTATCTGACTGGCGTCACGTGCAACAGACCTCAAACGTATTAAAGGTACAAACAGTCCGAAGCTAGTACCTACTATGTTACCTATATTTTTATTTTCGACTACCGGTAAGCACGAGTATTTACATAATATGGGATTTATAGTTGTTTATGTTGGGCTGCATAAATTGTAAAGCTTTTCGGGTGTGTTAAATGAACTCGACGATGTAACACTAAATGTAGACGGTTTTAATAACTGTATCCTTAGCAAGAGTTTTCACTATTTTACTTTACAGCGTCTTTCCAGTATTTACAGCGTTTCTTGTAAGGAAAAATGGAACAGCGCCTCTAGTGTGCGAAGAAGGAACTAATTTTTTTTTTTGAAAATTGTCGATTTGAAATTGTCAAAGTTCCAGTTTACTTTACGTCTCAAATAATGAAAACTCGTGTTAAAAAAAAAGGGTACATACTTCCAAAATAAACCACAAAAAATGTAAAATAACTTTTCTTTCATAAGTCGGTGGTTTTGTTTTTTATTTAATTCTCCCTCTTTTCACTACCGACTTTCGAAAAGATATATTCCGATTGAATGCGTACTCGTTCGATTATCTTGAGGTTGGAACTTTGTTATACTCGTATCTGACATTTCCCGACAGGGCAGAATAGGTACCTAGCACAGGGTTGCGAAGAGATAACCACGACCCTGGAACGCAAGCAATTGAAGGAACACTGTGGATCGAGTCTGACAGTCCTATATTTACACTTTTCACTCTAAACAGTGCAGGAGAAGCAATAAAAAAAAACCGGCCAAGTGCATGTCGGACCACGCACAGTGTAGGGTTCCGTAGTTGCCCATCAAAATACTTATGCGAACTAACTAAACTGAATCGCTGAATTTAATTTTAAAAAGAAGAATTTCCAAAATCGGTCCAGGAGTCTGAGAAATCGGGGAAAATACATAAGAAAAAAGATTACAACGAATTTAGAACCTCCTCCTTTTTTTGAATTTAGTTAAAAATAGTTGACGATAAGAACCTACCTATCCCCAAAAAACATACCTATAAAAGCTGTAAAAATAAAGTTGACAAACTTACATTTGCAGTTGTCTCCGATACATTTTGTTTAAGAAAATATGATATCCAAGTACATTTTATAAGTTGGTCGACTATTACTCGTAAAGTTGTAAAGCCTACTTAGTCATGATAATTTTCTTTTAAATGTTTTTTTTCGTTATATATACTACTATTGTGAATTTTTTCACACCCCCAAACATAACAGTTTAGCTGGTAGAGGGGGGGGGACACTCGAATCGAGCAAAATTTAGCACTTTAAAGCTTAATATTTCACAAACGAATTTTTTATCAAAAAACCGGCCAAGTGCGTGTCGGGCCACGCACAGTGTAGGGTTCCGTAGTTGCCCATCAAAATACTCGTACTTATGCGAACTACTCGTAACTAAACTGATTCGCTGAATTTAATTTAAAAAAAAAAGAATTTTTAAAATCGGTCCAGGAGTCTTTGAGAAATCAGGGAAAATACATAAGAAAAAAGATTACGACGAATTTAGAACCTCCTCCTTTTTTTGAAGTTAGTTAAAAATTAAAACCTACCTATCCCCAAAAACATACCGTAAAAACATACCTATTAAAGCTGTAAAAATAAAGTTGACAAACTTACATTTGCAGTTGTCTCCGATACATTTTGTTTAAGAAAACATATTATCCAAGTACATTTTATAAGTTGGTCGACTATTACTCGAAAAGTTGTAAAGCCTACTTAGTCATGATAATTTTCTTTTAAACTTCGTTATATATACTACTATTGTGAATTTTTTCACACCCCCAAACATAACCGTTTAGCTGGTAGAGGGGGGGGACACTCGAATCGAGCAAAATTTAGCACTTTAAAGCTTAATATTTCACAAACGAATTTTTTTATCAAAAAACTGTTAATGGAAACTATCATTATTTTTTAAAGGCCTATTTAATGATACCCCACACTAAGGGGTACGCGAGAAAAAAAAATCCTCACTTTACGTGTAAGTACAGGAGGTACCCTAAAAAAAAATATTTTACGAGATTTTATTTTATCACTTTTTCGGCATAACAAATCCGTATATTTACACCAAATTACAGCTCTCTAGTACTGTGCGTCTCTGAGCTAAACTGCGGACAGACGGACGGACGGACGGACGGACGGACGGACGGACGGACATGGCGAAACTATAAGGGTTCCTTGTTGACTACGGAACCCTAAAAATTGTTAATGGAAACTATCATTATTTTTTAAAGGCCTATTTATGATACCCCACAATAAGGGGTACGCGAGAAAAAAAAAATCCTCACTTTACGTAAGTACTGGAGGTACCCAAAAAAAAAATATTTTACGAGATTTTATTTTACTACTTTTTCGGCACAACAAATCCGTATATTTACACCAAATTACAGCTTTCTAGTACTGTGCATCTCTGAGCTAAACTGCGGACAGACGGACGGACGGACGGACGGACGGACATGGCGAAACTATAAGGGTTCCTTATTGACTACGGAACCCTAAAAACAAAGGATATGTAGCTCTCCATGGATACGTTATGGTGCTATCAAAAGTGTCTCCAGAGTCCTGATTCGTCAGATTTATTAACATACGAGTAATTTATCGAAATAACATTATCATTTCAGAATGTGAATAAATTTTTCATCTTTATACATTAATTTGTTAATTAAATTAATTTCGAGTGTTTCTGTAATAATTATTTTAAGTATACATTAATACGTAATGAGCTCTTTTACATATAGGTAGGTAAGCAGGTAAATGCACTGCCAATATCAATTAAAATAACAATTAACGGAAATGAATTAAGGTAATTAGCTCTATCAATAATGAGATGCGTATTTAATCTGCGTTTACAGTAGGATGGTAAAACTGATCTTTGCAATAATAATAATAAAAGGTTTTTAATAGGGCTTGCATTACGATAACATCGTGAAAGCTAAGAAAGATAAGCAAATTAAGTATTTTGATTTGGCTCGCGCGCGAAATGTGGGTTCAGCGATTAGTTTGCCGATGCCATGGGTACGTCGGACAATTGAATGGCTTATTGACAAAGATTCTCGATTAACACCTAAGGAGGCTTTCTTTAGGTAGTTCTATCAAAAAGCCTGATACAAAACGCAGTTCTTCTACCCGACGTAATGTGCTGACATCATCATTTGACTGGCCTGTTGGTCTTCAGTCAGGTTGTCAGAAGAGCTCGTGGAGGCAATACAAAGTATTAAAATATGAAAAAAGTGATGAAAAACACCAAAAAACAATCATAAAAAAATTTAATCTTAAGAAAAATATGACTACTTTAGTTTTTTTTTAAATTTAGAGATTGATATTGTGGGTGCAACTAAGTTTTATTTTATTTTTTATCTGTATAATTAAATTCTCAATTGAACAGTCTTCGTTTCATTAGGATGGCATACGTAGTTCGGGAGATATTCGGGTTTATGTGACTGACCCGTTATTTTTGGAACCGAGTGTATAATATGTATGTATTTAGAAATACATAAGTATGTTTATCAGCTGTCTAGTACCCAACACAAGCTCTGCTTAGCGTGGGAATAGATGGCGTTGTGTGATAGTTGTGGAATATTATTATTATATATTATACGAGTATTATCATCTGTCTAACCTTTTCTCAACTATATTGGGGTCAGCTTCCAGTCAAACCGGATGCAGCTAAATATCAATATTTTTCATGGAGGGACTGCCTATCAGACCTCCACAACCTAGTAACTGGATAATACGATACCTTATGGCAAGACTGGTTGTCAGACTTCAGCCTCTAACAGTAATGACTGTCAAAGATCTATAAATGACAGTCGGGACCAACAGCTTTACCTATTTTCCGAAACTCGTTATGACAGATGGTCACCCATCCACAGACCAACCTCGGCAAGCGCGGCCTACCCCGGATCGACCTGTGTGGCTGTAATTTAGCCACAAGCTTCTCTCGTAAGAATAATGTACTGACATCAGACAATTTCATCTGTCGTTTCGTTGGCATGCGTCCGACCGTGACCGATAGTACCCATGAAGCTGTCTTTGTTATGTCTCTGGGATGTGCGAGAGTGAATAAGCAATTAAGGGGGTTTTATCTGATACGTTAAATACATGCCTTTAAAAATGTTGCTATTTTATAACTGCACTGCTTAAAAGATTTTAAATAATAATAAGACAGGCATCACATTTGAAAGTCGCCTTTGAAAGTGTGGAACGATTAAAAAGAAAGAGATTCAATTATAATTATATTAGCTTTTATCACTCTAAAATACATTTAAATCGGTTGTGAAATTAAAAAAACCAGCATTACTAATATCGTGTCCGAATTTAACATTATTATTAGTGAAAGAAGTTGAAGGAAAGAAATCGGGTAATTGCACACATTATTACTATTGAACGCACGAAAGAATACAACGTTTACAAATCCTCTTAATTTTGAATGAGGAGTTTAGGAGGCATCAATTCAAGACATCATAATTATACTCAGTGCATAAAACAACGCTAGAGTAATTAATAAAGATAAAAAGACAATAAGGGTCGTGAGAAGATACCTGCCTATCTAACCTATGTATATGCACGTACTGATACATTGTTCACTGCTAATGTGACGGTAATTCCTTTAACATTAAACTTCTAGAAAGATGGATGTTTACACTCTAACAGTAAACGTCATTCGAAAGTTATATCATTGAGAAAATTGAAGAAAAGTGACAAGAGCGTACTTTCACAACGTACAGCAAGTGGCTCCGAGTGGTGCATTATGCCATGTATTGAGTTCTGCACGTACGTTGCTTGTTGACTAATTACTCAAGAACCGGACGATGGCCACTGGGTTCGGCCATGCGATCTCAGCTCGAAAAACGAGGCCTCAGAAATATAACGTAGTTTTTTTATTTTCGAAGGTTCCTCACAACATTCAATGACAAATTAAACGACCTCATTTTTTTGAGTCAATGTTGTTATTTTCTGTTTTTTGAAGGCCCTACATTTCGTTGATTTGAATGTAAGTATTTAGGCAAGTATGTTACAAGTTACAATAGCCTCAATGCGTTAGACTTCAAAATAAATTGAGAATCTTCGAGGTATAAATAGCTTCGATTTACAACATAGGTATTTAACCAGTGACTTCAAGAAACCGCAAAACGGATGTTTAACTTTTTCGTCTCCTTTACGCCTTTTGCCTACATCCGTTTTACATTTAAGGTTCTCAAAACCTTATCTTGGCTCGTTTTACAAAGTTTACCCTGACCTCTTTACAAATAAAAACACTCAACGTCTTAAAAGAACGACAAATCAAAGGGAATTTTTCGTTTGAAATATAAAATGAAATTACGAGAAATCAGCTGTTTTCTTTGTAAATGGTAGTTATTAGCATTGCAACAGCTGACGGAGGCAAACGGGTTTGTAAGGTGCATTTTTGCAATCTTTGAACTCGATACACTAACCGTGCAAAGGGTGTGAAAATTTACAGTATTTGAAGCTGTAAGTAATAGCACAATTTAAGAATCTGTTTTAAACAATGACAATCGTATCCATACGAGTCCATAATTAACGGCGTATGGTCAAGCGAAAGCGTCGTTTGATGAGTCGGAAAAGTTGCCACGCACCGCCACCAGTAGGCGCCCGTATCGCAAAATTAACGCAATCCAAAGTTTTATGTATTTCATTTCGTCAACTTCGACATTTCGTAAAGTGTTCCCTTTACCCAAAATACATGTATTACTCTAGTAGAAATATTTTGATATAAGGATATCGAAACATTTACTAAAACAAAATGATAGAAATACTTATTGATGTGGATAAATATTTTGTAATATTTTTATCATTCAAAGTCTTACGCCAAAATTTATTTTTTAGCACTTTGACACAGATTTTGCTCGTCCCGAGACTTCGAAAATAACTACTTACCTATTTGATTAGAAAATGAATGACAATTTACGAAAGTGACAAAACCTAATCGTTAAGCCCCAAACACACGCGCGCACCTTTGGCAAGGGCATGTGCTTTGTGTTCCACGCGCGTATGAAAGAGTGTCAGCACAATGGCAATGACGGGGCTCTCTTATAGAACCAGTCGCGGGCTAACGAATACCATGACCCCAGAACGTAAAGGGCTATTGAAAGACATCGTAAATTTTAGTAAGTATTCCGAGTCTGACAGTCCTCCCGCCCTGCCCTGGGTAGGGCTGGTAAATTATTTAGCACGCTAAAAGCCCAAACACACGCTCCTTTTATTAACGTGCGTTCACAAAGCTGGTGTGTAATCTTTATGTTCGAGAGTGGAAAGCTACGGGTGCTTGACACCCTGTCCTCCACCATCTGGTGTTGGTACTAATTTTTGATGCATTTTGATGTAATGACGGACACTAGAACAATTTAATGTCAGTAACCTCTTTTAATTAAATCTACATTCTATAATATCTTATCCACAGTATTTTTTTTTGGACAAGATCGCCGTAATAATCACTTTTCTGATAAATCGACGGTGTCCTTCAATAGCCCTTTCTGATCCGGGGTCGCGGTAAAAATAATCACGCGACCAAACGGTAGGCTTTCTTGAGAGGGGGGCCCCGTCAGTATGCTGACGCTCTTTGAGGCGCGCTTGGGATACAACGCGCCGTCGACCCGGGCATGGTCCATGGTCGGGCAGCGAGTTGCCCTTTTCGCTGCCCGCATGCCCGCGCCTACGGTGGCCGGAGATCGTTAGCGACGTCCGTCGCCGTGGGCTTACACTCGTTTCGGATTTTTAAACACTGTCCTATCTTCTAAATATTACTATATATGCTATGCTTTCCGTTTGCCCTGCAGTATGGCCGCGACCAATGCTGTGATTGTAGAAATCGCAAAAGTGAGGAACGTCGGTAATTGCCCAAGCTTTAATAAAAATCTATTTTAGCGTGTCCTTTTTATTGATATTGCATCAGACAAATACCACAACTTTTACAGGAATTGTAGGTTTGTGGATTCGCCTTGTGCACTTTACAATTTTATGTAATTTGTTGACTCCAATTCTGAATTTGTAGATACAATTTTGTATCAAAATCTACAGCCCACCGATTTTTCTCATCATAGACGATATTTAACGAAGTCATTGGTATGCCTTATCAAGTTGACTAAGTACATTTTGAAGTATTCAAACAGTGAACAGCAGTTTTCATTTAATTTAGATAAAGACAGTTTCAGTAGAAATTGTCAGATCGATCTGTGACGAAACTAAATCTTTATCACCTAGTGAAGTGCTTCTCCAATCGATATTCAACTTAGAAGTTGTTTTCAGTGGTACACCACTTATCTTGACCGCAAATCTGCATTTATCGTTAGCTTATGTGAAATGGTATTTAGATGCATAAACCGGATTAGATGGCCACTGAGGTTCGGAATGCGATCTCATCTCGAAAATACGTACGGCCTCACGATGGCAATATATAACGTGAGCTAATTTATTATATGATCGATAGGTTCCTCACACATTCGTAATGTACAGAATCATACGACCTCATTTCCCTTGTTGAGTCTCAGGGGTCGTGAATTTTCTGATTTTTTGAGGCCCTATTTTATTCTTCATTGATTCATGAATGTAAGTTATTTAGAAAGTATGTGACTTATTTACAATCAGTCCGTTCAATCACGTCCCATGTAACTTCAGCGGAACATAGTTTTCAAGAATCTATAAGCCGAGGTATCATTAGTTTTTATTTACAACGATAGGTATTTAACCAGTTACTTAAGAAATCCGACAAACGGATGTGAAAAACTTTTTCGTCAGGTTTACGCCTGTTTGCCACATGGCGTTTGACATTTAAGGTTCTCATGGAACGAAAGTGATGCTCGTTTTAAAAGGCAAAGATGAGAGGACGATAGTGACCTCTGTGCTACAAATAAAACGGCGTCGGTGCCCAAACATATTGACGTCTTTTTATGAATCAAAGGGAATTTTTCGTTTGAAATAAAAATGAAATTACGAGAATTTAGATACTAGTATCTTTATAAATTTAGTTAACAGCATTGCAACAGCTGACGGAGGCAAACGGGTTTGTAAGGTGCATTTTTGCAATCTTTGAACTCGATACACTAACCGTGCAAAGGGTGTGAAAATTTACAGTATTTGAAGCTGTAAGTAATAGCACAATTTAAGAATCTGTTTTAAACAATGACAATCGTAACCATGCGAGTCCATAATTAATTGTTGTGCCATCTTCTGTTGTGCAACGAATGATCTGTAAACCAACATTCCCGCAAATCTATGATGCAAAACTTTTTAACGTTAGAAGACAATGTGGCCATAAGCCCATTACAGAAACAGAAACGATGTCTTTGTTTAAGCACTCCCATTTGTAAATCCTCAAGCACATACAATAGATTTCGCATAAGAAAGTTTTACGATCGTCGCAAAGAGAAAGAAGTACACACTTCAAGTCAACCAAAACGGGACATGGCATACAGCCGTTGGCAAAATATCAACAGATCACACATCACAAATAACTTCTTAACAAAGCTTTGTAAACTTTTATGGACTCTCGAAGAGAAGAAAAGTAAATAATGGGAACGAGACTTGTTGTGCGCTTGACCTCGAGTATAACCGAGTACAGTGAATGAGATTGCGTGGGGATCGCCGAACACTTTCACCGGCGCGGGCGCATGGCCCCGAGGTACTTGTAAAACCGGTGGAGAGTGACCACGTGGTGCCCGGCGACCGGCCGGCGAATCTTACGAAGCTCTCAGCTCGTAAGAACTGGAGATTTTGAAGCTCTATTGATTTTCTTCACATCGTGACTGAAAATCTTACATTAGGCGATTCAGTACCTAGAACTCTTAATGAACAAAGTTTCGATATTAAACTTTTGTTAACTTACAAATAATTTAATTACTCTTGATACCTCATTATGGCACACCTTAAGCTCAGTTATTTTTATAATAAGTTTATTTTATTTTAACAACAAATAACTTTAATTAAAGATATATACGATGTAGAAGATTCTATACGTATTACAAAGTGTAATAAATAGATACAAATATAACTACATCGCGGTCTAGTAAGATATTAATACATGTACAGTTTTATGTTAGCCTTTAAAATTTTCCAGAAGAAAATCCTTAATATATTTTTAAGTTGATAATTTTTATGTAAACGTGAGCATGGTTCGGTGCTTGTCATATTCCGCTGTGATTTTCCTCAAAGAAACCTAACTAGTTTGAAATTATGCTTCTGAGACATTTGTTTCGGTAATTTATTTTTTATTACGTCAATAGCCTTCTCCGTTATAATTATGTATCTACGGAAGCACATAACCGTTTGTCTAGTCAAGCTCCACTTGCAATAAAATACAATGAATTTATTTTTATATTCTGTGGTATAGACCACCATAGACGTGGCCACGTATAGACGTGGCTTTCCTTTTTATAGTTGTGTGTAGTAATAAATTGCTACTAAATGACTGTAAAATATAACACATGAAAACAAACATTTTTATACATGAAAATTGAAAAGCTGACATGAAAAACATTTTAGTTTAAAACAAAACATTTTTAATACGAACACAATATTGGCTATACGAGTAACTGTAATTATTTAGATTTTGAGAAAACTATAGGTACATAAGAGAAACTTGAAATAAAGTGAAACAATAGTCATAAATTAATGTTTTTTATAACTTGTTATTTTTAAAATTGACATGTTTCTGTTAATACTGTCCGTTTTTAACTGGCCGTGATATTAACAAAAATTTGAAAGTAGCATCAAAATAAATATCTTGTCTGTCTTGTATTAGTTTCGGAAGCTGGGTCTTCAAATGTAAATATTGGGGCAGAAATGTTACCTAATAGATACTTTAAATTAAATTAGAAACAAATGTTTACTAAGATCATAGTGATGTACTGTTTTTGAAAAACACCGTAAACAGCGAAATAGTGATGTGAACCCGCCGGGGTTTCAATCATAACTACGTCTTAATCGGAAGTGGGTCGAAGTCAGCTGACCTTGATAGTTACCTCAATCTAAAAACCGTACTTTTCACCGTTAATGACACTTGTAGTATTCATGTATATCTCGACAATAGGCGAGTCACTGTATTTACTTTGAACTGTGCTGTGTAAAACATGTCTATCATAACCTACAATATAATCAAGATTAGATGTTTTAATTGAAAGATTCGATTCTCGCGTTTGTAGATTTGTAGCTTTTTTTCGTTATTTTTTTTAATAACCGTTGTTGTCCCACTTTTGGGCAAAGGCGTCCCCCAAATCTTTCTAAATGCTCTTTTTTAATGCAACTTCGAACCAGTCATCAAGGTACGGATCTAGATCGTCCTTTACTCCGATCCATCTTTTTTTTACCTATGCAAAATGCATGCTTACATTATAATGGGTAAAACCGGGAAAGCTGCCACCCCTTTTGAAATTAATTTATAAAAGTTTTTTTACAGTAAAAACATTAAAATACATAATTTGTAAATTTGCGGCATCTACTCGTATATCCCATATTGGAACGTTCCATATGCCATGTAAATTACGTAAAGGCTAGATGCCCAACCGAGAAAAATGGCATATATCCCGCAAAAACTGATCGCACCTTGCCTTCCCATACAATCGCATAGAGACCAACTCAGCGGACTCGATAGATAATTGAAACAACATGTGATTTCATCCGCGAAACTACAGTAATTACAATCTAGACAATTATACCGCTTGGGCAACTATCCCGGTTTACCCTTAATGAACTATTTTTACCGATTTCATGTATGTAATATTTCCAGAACTGCCCAGTATTCATATATTATGTTAGTCTATATCAGCGTCTGAACAAATGTGCCAAATTTCAAAAGTGTATGTGTGTAAGTATGTTTGTATGTATGTTTTTATGTTTGTGTTCGCATATCTCTACAACTACTAGTCTGATTTAAGTAATTATTTTTTGTTGTACTAGGTATTGTTCAACTTAGGGAATACTACAACTACTTTCATCAAAATCTGTTCAGCAGTTTTTGAGATAGGGATATTTTTGATATTTGGATTGTAGTTTTTCAAAGTTTATTGTATGTTTGTCCGCAATTATCTCGCGTTTAGCTGAATCGATTTTGATGCAGTTTTCGGAAAAGTGTTTGTTACTTTCTAGGGAAGGTTTTAATATAGGTATTATAACAATAATTGATATTTTGTGACGTAGCCCGCATAGATCTTTTATTTTTGTTGGTAGTCTATGCGGGATTATAGATTTCTAAAGGCGCCGATTATTTATACTACTACACAACTAACTAAATATAAAAATAAAAACAAAAAAAAGGGTACCGACTTTAAAAACAAATGCAAAAAAAAACAACTTTTCTTACGGAAGTCGGTGTATTTGTTTTTGAGGTCGGTACTTTTTTTTTTTAAGATTTTATCTGTAGTTCTATATAACGAACGTGTTTGTCTGCATTTTTTTATTGGGACAAACCCACCACACTATTCCCAAACCACTGCAACTCCTGAAAGCCAGAATCAACAGTGGCAACCACCACAAAAGCGCCAAGACAATGAAGCTCGACGTGTCCCGGAGAATGAATTTACCTGTCTTGGATCCTGCAACGAAATTAATCAGAAAAGAATAGTGGAGGAGTAGGAAAAATATGTTTCCACTTCATAATGATCATGTTTGACTGCATAATAAAAAGTTTAAGACAAATGAGAAAAAATTCGTTACCTTTCCCTTGTTTAAATCTAACTAGCTTCCAACCAATCTTACATCTTGAATGTACAGTATGTTTGTATGTCTCTGCACGGATTTGGATGAAATTTGGTGCACAGATAGCTTCATAACCTGGATTTTTAGTTCCTGTGCGGAAATTAATATAGGTACAAGGTGTAGCGGACACAGGCAATAGGGAGTGATTCAGTCATTAAATAGCTACTTTGATAATAAAATAACGCATTCTTGTTACTAGTTGAAAACGTAGATCTTTCTGAAGGTGAAATTTAAATACAAAAACAATCAAAACAACACAAAAAGTTGTTTTTTCACGATAAGAACTTGTCAGAATTATTTCGTGATATTGTAAATAATATCGAATATCGTTAAAACTAAGTCGTTAGATAAGTACAAATATTATTATAAAACCTGCAATAGTTATGATAAATGGTACAGCAGATTAGAAACGCTATTTTTTCCTTGAAAAACGTTTAACGAACTAATTATCTTCTATTAGAACTTTTAAACGTGCAGTAAAACTGTAATTATAGTCACCTCTATGTATATTGTACATGAAAAATATATTTATTGTCTTTCATGTCTATAGCCTATGTCTTAAAGTTATTGTTGTAACTACAGCTGGCAACTTAATAGTTTATAATGAAAACATTTAAAGAGAAAGTTCTAATAAGAAAAGATACTAATTAAAATTATCCTCATTAAAATAACTCAAAGACACTAAGAGAGTCATGAGATTTCTTTTATCTGGGATATCGTTAAGAATATATAATTAAAGTAAATAATCATTATTAATTATTAACCTAATAGCCTCGCATGATGCACAAAAATACCGATCGGCAAATAAAAGTGGGTTTCTTCGACGTTTAAATTCACTACGATTACTAATACCCTACAATTTATACATACGTGTGTAAGATTTGGAAACAATTGGTCAAGTATTCGACGAGGTATTAAGCAATAAACAAATGAACCAACTGCAGGCAGTGCATTTTCACAGTTACCGTACCTATAATTTAAAAATACACACCACTACTTGCACAGTAAAAGTGCACTTCTATAGTTTTATGTGTGTGGTAAGATTTTGATAGCAATAAATATTGATTGCTGAAAAACTTTTATTATTTATAAAATGTCATTGTTTAATTTTCTTAAAATAAATCTAGTTGATTAAATTTTAATGGTGTTGTCTTGTCACTGCATCCGTCCGAGACGGTATTAACGTCATGGGTTTTCATGACGTTAATACCGTCTCGGATCATACATCATAATAAATAAATAAACACTTCATCACAGTTGGCTAGTAAAGAATAAATTTAATGCTAATGAGTATGTGGTTTTCTTTATTAGTAGGAAAACAACAATTTTGTTTATCGTCTAAACGTTTAAGGGTTTTAGTTTGTTTCTGAACACACAGTTTACAACTGTCGTGGCCTACAAACTGACGCTCGTAAAGTTTATTCAACCAATACAAAGAGGTCGTACCGATGCACTGTTTAGCAACAACCTGTACAATGCTTGAAAATAGCTAGAATATTTTACATGGCCAATTTGTTTATTTTAACCTTCCCAGAATAGCGAATTTGTGTCCTTTTATACTTTTCTATTATTCGCCACCTCAAAAGGTTTCTATACAATAGCATATTTCACACAATCTATTCATTCTTCCTTTGGTAGGAATTTTTCTATTTTTTCAACATAAATAGTAGAAAATATAGAAAAACAAATTATTATGATCGGTTTCAGACTTGTTCTTTGTTGACCAAAGAAAAGAGAAAAGTAAAAAAAAATAGGTATCAACAGTATTATCAGTGTTATTATTAATTATTATTCACTGAAATTCTATGGGTGGATAAAAAATTCAGTGATATATACAGATTAATGTTACAAAAAATGTAACATAATCTAATATCTTTAAACGAGCAATTCTTGTAATATATAATCAGGATCTCGGAAACGGCTCCAAGGATTTTCATGAAAGTTACAGATTAGGGGTTTTTCGGCTCAAGGAATCGATTTATCAAGGTCCCAGGTTCGAGAAAAGCTCGGTTCCCAAGATAAAGACATTTTAAAAACCGAGCGAAGCTCGGTCAACCAGATAATGATAAAAGGCAGTACATATTAAATATTTTTTATGTAGGCGTCTCTTTTCATAATCTAAACCAGTATTTATCAACCTGAAGGTTGCGGCGGGTTCTATGGGGAGTTGTAAAAGGTTGGGAAAGCTATTCCTGAAAAAAAAAACAAAGTTTAAGAGGATTTATGAGGAAAAATACGAGTATTAAGTAAAGGACAGATCAATTATTATTTTGTATCAAATTAACAAAAACTAATCTTCTTTTTCATCTTGAACAACGGGTAGGGGGTCGCAAAATATTTCTTCTTAGTAAAGGGGCCGTACCATGAAAAAGGTTGAAAAACACTGATCTAAACAATCAAAAAAAACTTTTTTTTTTAATGTAACCGCCTTCAAAAACAACCACAAAAAAGGGTAAAATAACCTACAAAACTTTTCTTTCAGAAGTCAGTGTTTTTTTTATTAATTTCATTGTTTTATTGCCACCGACTTCCGAAAGAAAAGTTTTACTTTTTAGTATAAACATTCAACCAAAATTTGAAGTTGAACGATATCTAGTACAACATAAAAATAATTACTTACTTAAATCGGACTTGTAGTTCCGGAGATATGTGAACACAAACATAAAAATCGGTCCAGGCATCTTCGAGAGATCGGGGAACATATATAAAAAAAAAGATTCCGACGAATTGAGAAGGAACCTCTTCCTTTTTTGAAGTCGGATAATAAAGCTAGTAAGTATTAAATAAACGTGGTACAAAATTCATTAATATAAAGTGGGGCATAATAATAAATGCAGACTCATTCATTTCACGTCTGGTGTTGAAAAAGATGGATATATATAATTATGTTTGTGTGACAATGAAAGCGAAGTCTTCAAACGTTTGCTCATATAATTAGCAGGGATTTATCTTTTAGCTTTCTAAAGAACCGCCATCACATTAATTCTTTTCTTTCAATTATTTTTATTTATGCCGCGAGTGGCCTAATTTTTCCGTTCCCTAATTTTCCAAAAGATTATGAAGTTGGTTTAAACATGGTGATGTAGACACAATTTTTTTTTTTCAATTTATATTTGGTGATCATCTAGACTAAATACGAAATAATCTTAAACTATTTTTTTATTTGATCCTTTATATAATTATAGCCTGTACGCCTGTGAAAAATTTTAGCCTGTACAAAAGTTGCTGCTTTCGAAGCAATGACAGAGTATAAAGAAACTACCGTTGGAATGTAACAAAAGCCTTAGCTTTCGTCTGACGCATCTTGTTTGAGCAGTTTTGGCTGATTGGCTTATGACAGTACTTGTACTAAAATGAACATGAATCACCTTTAGGTTAAGCCATGGATGATAATTAAATTCCTCTAGACATGAAATTCAACCCCATTCAAGAAGGTGACTATTGATAATAAAACGGAAAATATATATATAACTAAATAATAATTACGTAACTATTATGAAACTTATTATTTTCAAAGATTTCTTTGATGTGTTTTCTTTTTTTGTGTTTATTACTTACCTAGTAGTAAGTTTTTTTCAGTTTGTATAATTATAATTTTAGTACCTACCTGTAGAATATAATAATGATGATTGGATTAATTTTGAAAGTAATAATTACCTTCTAATTACTTAAATATCTTCTTTCTTTACATAAAATAAAATCGTAGAGCTGTCATTCCTGTACATTGAATATTTTTTTCTTTTTGTATTTTTTTCGAGATAAGTGATCGATTCTAATGCCAGATCAACTTTTATTTTTTTTCGAAATTTTTTATCTTTTTTTGGTTTCATCTATCTCCGAAACTACTGGTAAGTTGTCGATCAAATTTTCCTCAAATGTTCTTAACAATATTTTTCTGTTAATAGGTTGTGTATTATTACGCTATTTTCCCTGGGAGATAAGCAAATTTGAATTATGTTGTTTTTCAATGTTTGTTGTGAGTTGGAAGCTAAACCACTGGATATTATTTATTCAATTTTTCCTCAAATATTCCTTAAACTGCTCTTCAATTAATAGGATATGTATAATTACGCTATTCTCCGTGGGAGATTAGCAATGTATACTATGTTGATTTTCAGTCATTGTTGCCATTTGTTTATGAACCGCTATTTGAAACTTACTGTCAGCGAACCAGCCAGTCTGATTGGTAGCCTGATTGAATCACGTGCCATTGGGTCTCAGGATCAAATCTTGCATTATTCTTTTTCACTTTTTGTTGTTCTTTTTTTAGGTTTTATTATCCTGTGAGAGTTTCAAATAATCAAAAAAAAATATGCATACGTTTATTTCAATAATATTTGCAATTTATTTTTTTCTAATATTTTTAGTAGTTTTCAGTAGTTCTCTTCTTCAGTAGTTCTAGGATAAATCTGCGCTGATTTAAATTGTAGGTAGGTAAGTTGGATATTATTTTAAACGTAACTTATTGTTTCGAGGTGTAGAAATTTTAAAGATTCGAAAACAATAAAATCTTTCTGTTATTTTGTGTTTATTTATGTTTTAAATTAGTGCTCAAACCAGTGCATAGATTCTGTTTTAAACGACAACAAGTTTTACTTATCGAGTTAAATAAAGCTATTTTTTAGGTAGCATGCGGTATGCTGAAGGGGGAAGAGCAATGCTATCGTACGTTCAATTTCGTTAACAAATTGCAGCGATACTGTAAATCGACCAAAAATATAGTCTAATGTTTAAGTTGAAGTCGGATCTTTGAAATTAATGTCGCACAAAGACAAGGACGTTTCCTGTGCAAACTATGTAGGTACCTACGTATAACATTATTGATCTAAACTAATATTATTAATGCAAGTATGTTTGTTTTTTACCTCTTCACGTAAACTACCGACTGAATCGATCGTCCCAAAATTTTGCGTATATAGGGTGACTGGTAATTGTAAAAGTGAACGATACTTAAACACGTGATTGTGCTCATGATAACAAACAACTTTTATTATGGGAGCAAAGCCGAAATCATGAAAAAAATAACAGCTGTTCAGTACATTAAACAAGCATAAATGCACAGGAAACGTCATGAACAGCTCAGCGTCAGGAACAGCTGATTTTTTTTCATGATTTCGGCATATACGTCAGTAGTATAGATAGACACGGATATACGGTACCTTTCATCCCCTAAAATATAAAAGAGCTGTTGCCGACAAAAAAAAAAACTATTACGTTCATATTCCAGATGGCGCCACTTACACGATCCGTATTGTTTCTCAAATTCTAAATTAACGCAAGCGAAGCCGCGAGCAAACACTAGTACTTAATAAAATTTAAATTTGGTCATTATTGTAGCATTCAAAATATATAAATACTTATTTAAAGATGAAATAAAGTGAACAAAATAGTTCAATCAAACGTGATTGCAAGTCGGCACGTGCTTGACACGGTTTTGAATAAATTGTACGATGATTTTTTATGTAACTGTCAATTTATTTACATGCAAATTATTATTTAAATGAAATTCAACGCCAGTTACTGGAAATAAATCAAAATTAACATAATTTCTCACATATAATTATATTCGTTATAGTTTTTAGGTTTAATTTGTTCTGATCAATTTCTATACAAGAAAGTGATTTTTTTACAGAACTAAAATTATAATTTTTAAAATACCTTTCTAACGAGGACTCCAAATGATGGTTCCGAAAAATTTAGATTCCCTTAGAGCCGTCGGGGCGAGGCTATTGCAATTTAAAATAGATTATGCATATCGTTAACACATATTTAGTATACTTATATTATGACATACGGCAGTCTAATTGTTCATCATAACAAAACCTCCACACTTTTTTGTAGCGGTCTCTAAAATATATTTTAAAGGTACACTTTTTTTTCTGTTAGGTAATCTACACATCTACATTATTTCAACCTTTAAAATTACACGCATCTATTATTCTATCTAGTAGTATATATTTCTAAATGTTAAATCTATCCTCTGGGATTATTTCTTGAATTTTCCCGGTTTTCGAGACTATTCACTTATATTAGTCATAATCTGTGAAGTATTTATGTTATCTACACTTTTTTCAATTTTTATAAAAGTAACTGTTGCTGAGATTCTATTAAAAAATAACCATAATAATGACAAACGTAGAAAAATATTGATCAAGTCCTGATTCAGAAAGCAGTTCTTCTGGACAAGGCGCGCATTGTTAGGAGATTCCTTTTTCTGGAGCCCTGACCGCGTGGCTTGGACACTGTCCCCTATACCGGTAGGCCGCTACCACTACTGTTTACACTTTAAAATATTTAAGAATACATAATAAAAATAACTTAAATAATAAACGTACTAAACATTTTGCAAAAATTGTACTTGTACTTTGTTTAAAATTGAATTTATGTGTCTGGCCAAGCACATTACGGATTCTTAGAACCATTTCACTGGATCACCCAACGAGCCAATTATGCGCGTATTGGGACTGAAGTTATGAGAAAATAATTATGATGACATTCGCGGTGTCAATGCACGGACACCAAAGAAAAGACTTTCACGAAATTATCGTTTTTGTTGACTCAGAAAATATCTTAAATTACATGAATAGAGTCGCATAAACCGTTACTTGAAAGTTATAATGTTAAATCTAATGCTGGAGTGGTCAATATTTTTCAATAGATAATGATTTTTAACCCCCGGCTGACAAAAGAAAGGTGGAGAAAAAATATATGAATGTGTAGTGCACTAAAAAGTTTAAGAGGGAATGCAATAATTAATATCGTAACACCGAATATATAATTTTAGATGTAAAAAAAGCACTTGGGAACTTTCCAAATGCCTTTATACACGTGAAACGGTTACAACATCAAATTTTGTGTTTTCAATGCATTTCTACATCAATTTTTCAGTGCACTACAGAGCCATATTTCTTATTTCCATTCAGTAACATTGCCAAATTAATTAAAACTTGTAAATATTTGACAGCTATTAGCGATGTTGCCAACTTTCTGGATAAGCGGCCTTAACCACTTCCCTGTCCGATGAATCACATGTGACTCACGACCATTGTTTATCTATTGTGTCTGCTGCGCGGACAGTGAAAGTGGTTAAAGAGCTTCTACAATATTTTATTTTTACGTAGTCGTTCTCCAATTTTTATTAAAACAGTACTCTATCAAGTATTCGAAGTTCTCGAAATCCAATTGACCTGAACCAGTTGGTAATACGAGTATTTACCGAAGCAATAGCTATTCCTGTCGGATTCCGTTTGATTGCATTCCTAGTTCACATCGCAAGAATAACAAACTGTTAATTATTTGAAGCGAGTGTTAAGTAGTATCTTGTCAGTACTGATTGAAACTAGATAATACGCCCTAGTGTTCACTTGACTGGTTTAAAATGTTAAATCTTTCTTGAAACACGATTTTTTCAAGAAATAATGTGTTTCTTCATATTTACATTATCTCGTAGACACAAGCTGACACATAAAATGTGTATAAAAACTGGTTGTTTTATTGTTAAACCAAAATTTTCAAAAAATGATTACTAAGAATTTATAAGATTTAATAAACAGTTTAACTACATAGCATAACGATCAGACAACTCGTCCCTGGAAACAAGTGCCCTTGTTGTTAGTATGCATGATTTGAAATTTGTCCGAAATTTCGATATAGCTGGACATAATCGCTACTTTGTTCATTTATTGAGACTGCATTTTCTTTTCTTAATCTCCACTTATAAGTCTTGTCCGCTACTTAATCCAATATAGGGGTTTTCTGTCTTGCGATTAGCTTATAATTAGCAATTTTAATAGGCATTAGGAATTTATTTTGGATAGACCCGATTAAAGAAATGAATAAATCTACCGTATGTAGGTATAGCCATCGTCTCCAAAATATATTGGGGTATGAGTAAAATAATTATGTATTTGTAAAAGAAATAAACTGGGTGTTACCCTATTTCTGATACTGTTGGGTTACTATTTCTTATATTTTTAAATGTTTTTGATCTAGTTTAAAAACAAGGTAGGTATAATATTATTATGTAGTAGTGAAAAAAAAAATAAACAAAATAAAGGCAGGTATGTTGTGTTCTATAAATAACTCGATCTTGCCCTAGTATACAAGTACTCTACGATAGCTACGTGTTAAATGTTGCGTCGGTAACCGCAAGCAGTTGCGGCTCCATTGATTGTTTCAGTTGCATCTGCATTTTAGCCTTCAAAGCCTCATTTGTCGGTTCATTGCCATACACAACCTTTGAAGTCCCTTTCATTCTGAACGTTTAGGTTTCTCTTCGTGATTAATGCTGATTAGTTTATGATTAGAGATAATGGTTCGAGGGTAATAACATGTATGAACAAATTAGGCATAAACTTGGCTTACTGAACAAAAATGAGTTTACGCCCAAAAAATGAATGCCCGGTTAGTGGGCATAAAAATGAATAACTTGTTTCGTGAAATATTCAGCAGAAGCTTAACTGGCAAAAGCTTAAAGCTTAAACCAAAGGCAAAAGGTTTTTGGTGTTAACGGGCATTTATTGGGCCTTTTCGTTTTTGTATGTCCCCGACTTATCTCGGACATAAGCCCATTGCATCTCTACATAAGATAGGTATTTTGGAGTACACGATAGTTAATGCAGTTTTATGACACTGACATGAAAATGTATGTTTTAAAAAGTCGGTTATCAAAACTATCTCTATTGTATTTGATTTATGCGATGTCATGACTGACACGGATTTTAATACAATTCACGCTATGGTCTGTCCATTACTCGTTGTCGGTGGTTACGGCCGTGAAAAGTACCGTAGATATTTAATCCAGACCATCGTTTAATACAATTTTGTAATGAGGGCTCTTTCGCAAATGACGCACATTTTTGGTCAAATCAAATCAAATCGTTTATTTCAACTATGCCAATTACAGGCACTCATGACAAGAATTGTCAAAAGACATAAAATAAAACAAGTATAAAAATAGTTATGGTGCTACGGTCCCAGACACAAGACAAAAACTGTGAAAGTACCGTCGGTGCTCATTACAAGGCGTAGATCTCTATGGAGAAGAATGAGCAAGAAACTCCATGGACACTCTTTTTCAATCGCCAAAATTATTACAAAAATTTTGTTACATCATTCATCATCAGGTGGTCGACGTTTTAACATCAGTATCTAGTTTAATTAATATAACTGTAGATTTTATTAAATATTACCAATTAATTATAAAACTAATGTTTAACTTTTGTTTATTTTTGTATTTAGTCCGAGAGACTCAAATGAAAATTAAATTCAAACAATAACTTCCATTGTTATGTTAATGTTTCAGAGACTTGTAAAATAATTATGAATTCAGTAGTTTTATTCAAACTGTTTGCATATAATGACATGAATAATTTTAAAAATCTTACCTTATTTCAAAATGGAGATGATTATTTGAATCCAGAAATAAAAACACACACTCTTATTGGATGTAGCACTAAGAAATAAAAAGTTAATAAGTGGCTGGATTTTTTTTAGGGCATGAGACACACCGAGCGCCCGTAACACTGCGCGCAGGTCGGAGCTTTGAGTGGCGCGTGCGCATCGACGCCTTACTTATAGTTTCAGCGCGGTGTAACACTTTCCCCACCTGTCTTCATCTCTTTATAAATGTAAGAGATATTCGAATTTCTCTTTCGTTTAAGATAAGAAAATCATCCAGGAAAATCATTTTCATTGGTGTTTATATTGACTTTCAGATGCGTCAAAGAATTAGTGTTTGATCTAATATTGAAAAATTAAGATTAATTTTATTTCTTTTTTAGTTTCGAGGCTGTAAATCTACAAAACAGAGTTATGGAAACATCCCAAACGATTTTTTTTATTTCTGCCCCGTGGGACTGAAAACAGTGAATGTAAATTGTGGAAAGCCCTAAATTTGGTTAATTGTCTTGAAATTCTAGGCATGCTAGAAATGAAGTTTAATTTTAAAATATTTAAAAACTATCCCTCAAAGAGGGATTTATAAATGTTAAAGATATTTTTTTGGTTTGAACGCATTAATGACTCGAATTTGAAAAATATATTTTTACGAAATTGATATATAAATTTATAAGCAAATGTCTCTTTAAGAAAAGTAGAAGTTGCAGAAATAACATATTAATAATGTAGCCTGCATGTTCTCCAGTAGGAATATGATAATAGCAATTGTCCAAAGAGCTCGTAGCCAAGGTAAATCAAAAAACACACAACACTCACAAAAACCGAAATCTGTTATGGAAGCAGTAACAGAAACAGAGGAATCTGGAAACAGCCAAAGATCGTTATCAAATACGACGAGTTAACACGAGAGAATGCACAGAGCATGTCGAATGACGTGAATTGTCAAAAAATGTCTCGACGACGACGCATCGTCATATCAACCGATAATAACATTCAATGTAAAGCTCCTTTCTTTTTTTGTTTTAGCGTCGTAAAATCATCAAATGAATCTTCCCACCCCGGGCAGGACTGTGAGACTCGTATGGACTAAAATCCTCGGTGTTCTTTAATAGCCCTTTATGTTCCGGGGTCACGGTAATGAGATAAGTCCCGCGACCCTGGCAGAATTAGCCCTCTAGAGTCATCATGCTGACGCTCTTTGAGGCGCGCGTGGAACACAACGCCGTCGTGAGGACACGGCGGTGCTCGGCCCAAGCGCGGCAGTCCTGCACCGTGTGCTCCACCGTGTCCTCCGGGTGATCCTCGCGGTGGTGACACCCAGGTGTTTCCTCCTTTCTCATCAGACACAGCTACCTCCCGAAACTTCCGTATCCGGTGAGGACCTGCGTCATGCAGTAGGTCAGGACGCCGTGACGCCTATCCAGCCACTCCTCAAAGAGGGGTCTTACCGCCGTAAAGCTCCTAGCTCACGATCCTAGTTAGAACAATTTATAGTAGTACAAAAATTATAAATTGTTAAATTTTTGTACTACTATAACTTTTTGCATAGGGGCAAGAGAAACTATAGACCCTGTAATTAATATTTTCTCATTACTTTTGCCTTGTTTCTATTCATACCTGTATACCATACCTATTCCTCTTAGGTACCTACAACTATGCATAAATACCGGTATAAGTTTCAAAACAAAAAAAAAAATATGTAAAGAAAAAATGAACAAACAGAGTAATTTGTGAAAGAAATGTCTCTTGCTTGAAATAATTATCTAGGTGCCTCGTTATTTAAGTTATTTAAAAAAAAAAACATTTTACGAGCACGGTTAACTTAATGCTCTGTATGTCAATCTTATGCCACAGACAGTTCAAATATCATGACAACCGTTCGTAAATCAAGTAATAAAGAGTAATAACAAAATATGCCTTAACGTAATAATTTATTCACTGTCTTAACTACGAGTATGTCTGTGTTTCCAAGAAGGAGGGTGCAAAAAAAAACCCTGGGTTTTCTTTCTATGAAGCGTGAGCATTCTCCTATGAGAAACCTAATAATCTACAAATTATTTATAAATTAAACAGACGTTCAATTTGTGTTTTACTTACCTACTACCACTTACATACTACTTAGAGTTCAGATAAAACCAATTATGAATAAATAGTACATTATGCAACGAGTGAATAAAGAGCGGACTTAAAGCGAGGGCTAATATGAATCAAGAGCAAGCGAAGGATTTTAACGACTGAATCATGACCGCAGGGAGTGATTCATGATGATTTAATCACGAGCGAAGCGAGTGATTCAAGTATTTAAATCCTGAGCGACGCAAGTGATACGATACTTTATACCATGACCACAAGAAAAATAATAATTAAGCGATAATAGATATGTATTTAACGAAGAAAAAATGACAAAGGTGCGTTTACAAACATCTAAATTCACATACACAAACACCCAGATCCGAAACAAACAACTGTAGATCATACGAAAAAATTTGCTCCGTGCGGGAATCGAACCCACTGCACGCGACGAAGTAGTTCAATCGCTCGGTCACTAAGCCAACAAATTGACATTAAACTTGGAACAATGTCTTAAATTAAGAGTAACATTATCCTAACAACACGGGGGCTGATTGGGGTGGCCCGCAGCAATGTGTTCTAAATTCAAACGCCAAAACAGTGAGAAAAAGAGCTTTTTCATCCCACCTATTCGAAAAGGACGACTTGGTTCGCCTTTAAGTGCGCCCAAAACTGGTGTTTTCTATAGGGAACGTTTAGCGGGCAGAAATGAGATTTTAATCCTCTTTATAAGTGCGCCGCAAAGAACATTGCCGCGCACTTTTTGAATTTGGAACATCTTAGTGCTCGGCACCAAAGAAATCGAACGCAAATAGTGTTTAAATAAAGACTGGCTGGAATGACGGCCCATAGTCACGTCGCGTCGCGTCGCTGGCTGAATAAAAATTGTAAGGTAGGTGAACCAAGGAAGGCCACACTAACAAATAAACAGTTATTATTCGTTTATTTACTAAACAAATAAAACTAACAAATATTGTAGTAATACTTTGTTTTATTACTTATCATAAGACCACTTTTTTGAATTGCAGATTTAATCAATATTAATTAGACATAAGTTTTATTGAACTCTACCAAATGGCCTAACTAGGAACAGGGGCTTCTATGAAGGCCATCGTAATAAATAGGTTATTTAACACTAAACGTTACTGTTATTAAAATAATCTACGTTAAAAAGAAGTGGTTTATATGATTGTTATATAATAAAACAAAGTATCACTTTAACATTTGTTAGTTTAATTTATGCAATAAATGAATTAATAATAACTGTTTATTTATGAGAGTGGCCTTCCATGGTACACCACCTTAATTTTACGTTGTCTATTCCCGATATCCAAGAAGCGAGGGCCTGTTACGTACTACCAAAACAATAGCGCGAGCGATTCGCGGCTGCGTCTGTGATTTTCAGTTGGATGGATCTTTGTAAACGGAAGGAATTTGTCATCACATGGCAATAACTACGAAATTTTAATAATTGGCCTTCGAAGGAGCATGGCCTTCCATGGTCCACCCACCTTAGATTGTTTTTTTTCGGACAGTGGCATGGATGTATTAACTGTAGGTTGTAAAACATGTAAACGCATCGTGGAAAAAATTTAATGTTTTCCACGATGCGTTTACATGTTTTTGCCTCGTTCTCAATGGAATCTTATAAATGTATATACCTATAATTTTCATAATTGCGAAAATGTCTCAAATGTAAATATAAGTTTTTAGTTGTTTTATTATTAGATAATTTCAATTTAGTTGTTACTCTATGTTTTATTAACCCGTGTAATAATATTACAATAAAATACGAGGCGCTTTTTATTTTCTCATAGTGGGTGATGAAAAGTAGAGTGTATCACTCGGGCGCAAAACATATTTTTGGCTCGGGCGGCGTATTTTGAATCCTTCGCTACGTTCGGGATTCTACTAAAGAATCCCTCGCTACGCTCAGGATTCTACAGTAGAATCCCTCACTTCGCTCTGGATTCAAAAAAGCGCCCTCGCCGTAAAAATATTACTTTGCTCCCTTGTCATACAATCTACTATTTCATCCCACCTATTCGAAAAGGACGACTTGGTTCACCTTTAAGTGCGCCCAAAACTGGTGTTTTCTATAGGGAACTTTTAGCGGGCAGAAATGAGTTTTTAATCCTCTTTATAAGTGCGCCGCAAAGAACATTGCCGCGCACTTTATGAATTTGGAACATCTTAGTGCTGGAATGACGGCCCATAGTCAAGCCGCTTCGCTGGCTGAATAAAAATTGTAGATTGTTTTTTTTTTGGACAGTGGCATGGATGTATTTTATGTTTTCCACGATGCGTTCACATGTTTTCGCCTTGTTCTCAATGGAATCTTTATAATTTTCATAATTGCGAAAATGTCTCAAATGATATTATTAGATCAATATTATTAGATACTAATTTCAATTTAGTTGTTACTCTTTGTTTTATTAAATAATAATACTACAATAAAATATGAGGCGCTTTTTATTTTCTCATAGTGGGTGATGAAAAGTAGAGTGTATCACTCGGGCGCAAAATATATTTTTGGCTCGGGCGACGTACTTTGAATCACTCGCTACGTTCAGGATTCTACTAAAGAATCCTTCGCTACGCTCGGGATTCTACAGTAGAATCCCTCACTTCGCTCTGGATTCAAAAAAGTGTAGGTTGTAATTTAATGTTTTCCACGATGCGTTCACATGTTTTCGCCTCGTTCGCGCAATGAAATCTTCTATATAATTTTCATAATTGCGAAATTGTCTCAAATGTAAATATAAGTTTTTAGTTGTTTTATTATTAGATAATTTCAATTTGACGGCGCGTTGTGTCCCACGCGCGCCTCAAAGAGCGTCAGCATAATGACGGGGCCCCCCTCTCAGGGGACCAAAGCCTGCCGGGGTCGCGGGATTATTTCCTTACCGTGACCCCGGAACAGAAAGGGCTATTGAAGGACACCGTGGATTTTAGTCAGTAGAAGTCTGACAGTCCCTTCCGCCCTGCCCGGGGTGGGAGGACTCATTTGATGATTTTACCAAGCTAAAAAAAAACATTAAAAATATCTTTTTTATAATCAAAAGGGAATTATGTGATTTTTTGATTGACTGGGTAATCTTACAGAAAATATCAAATGACAAACAAATAGAGGATTGAAATATACATCCAATGATATACACCGTGACTTTTTAGTCGTCTTACAAAAGCAGCCCAGTTCATGTATCCAATGACTAGAACACGTTTGTAATAAAAAAATAGGTATTTGAGAGATTTGAAAAATTCAATAATAAAAATTTAATTCGTTATTATGACGCAAGGCGTAGTTAGAAACACCCTTGTCTCATATAAAATGGAGATGGAATAATCTACCCGATTATTGCACTGGGTCGGTATACTCTACAGCTTGATACGTAAACGTTTTAACAGGGTGTTTAATATTTTTAGTGTACCTATTTATTTAAAATTAAAATTATTCTTGACGATTAAAAAAAAAATAAACTCCCCTAGAAGTATTTTAGGTCGGATACATTAAGTGGACCACTTTTGTAAGACGACTAAAAAGTCACGGTGTATAACACATAGAAATACAACGTTGATTAATAAAAATATTAAACAAAAACCGAAATTAAAACTTTGACGAGCTCTTCTGTAAAAAAGTGACATCCACACGACAGGCTATTCGCATACGGGCAAAGAGACCACTTAGGCACACAGTGCCTAAGGAAGAGTTTTTGCCCGCATCCCAGGGTACACCGGCCCGAAAAACTGGTCTTCCACCTGGACGTATCCAAGAGGGAACTCTAGTCCACGGGCGCACGTGGAGGTTTCCTGTCATAGCACCCCGTTACCTGTACCCTTAGCACGAATTTTCACTCTTTTACTTCACAGTGTCTTTCCAGTATTTACAGCGTTTCTTTTATGAAAAAATGGAACAGCGCCTCTGGTGTGCGAGGAGGGAACAATTTTTTTCCTTGAATATTGTCAATTTGAAATTGTCAAAATTTCAGTTTACTTTACGTCTCAAATAATAAAAATTCGTGCTAAGGATACTGTTTCTTATTACTTACGTTTGAGGCAGCGTTCCTCAAAACAGGGCCATTCGGGAACACGGTTCATGGCACCCGAACTGGGCCATTCGGGAACATGCTTCATGGCGCCCAAATAGGGCCATTCGGGAACATGTTTTATGGTGCCTGAACAGGGCCATTCGGGAACACGTTTCATGGTGTGCGAACAGGTGCATTCGAGAACAAGCTTCATGGCACCCGAACAGGGCCTTTCGGGAACATACTTCATGGCGCTCGAAAAGGGTCATTCGGGAACATGCTCCATGGCGCCCGAACAGGGCTATTCGGGAACATGCGTCAAGTTCAATTTAGACAAGTTATATTTTCAGTGCAGAATATCCCTCGTTCTCAATATTTGCATGAATTAAGATTAATTGATTTGGTTTTGATTTATTTGTCTTCCAATATTTAAAGGGTTGGTCTTTATAGTGCCATGACTTCAACAGCCAGATCAACCTACGTGTAAGCTTATTTTTTTTTTCTGTTAGGAAATCGAACCTGCGACACGCAGTGCGGCTACAGCGCCGGCCACTGCGCCAATTGTGTCTCTGAGCTAAATCTTCACCAGCACGCGTAGCATGGCGATTCCATCTCTATTCTACCAAGAAAAGACAAAGTTATTTCATCGTTATTTCTACACAAATGGACTGTTTTTTTGCACAAATATGACACCATTTATACACTATTGAAGAAAAGAACGTTTATTTTCCATATTTTTCACATTACCATGCTTAAAACGCTACAAATATTTCTATGTTCTGTCATTTTATCTATTCTTCCGTCGATAAAACCCCTTTCTACGGCGCCATGCTACGCCTGCAGAGAGGCAGACTAGGTGAGACTATGGTCCGGCGCCCACTATCGGCATCGGCACGGCTGAGGATTATAGGTATAATAAGCATTAGGTATACATTAAGGTGATGGGTCAATAAAAATACGCTTTTTATTTTTTACTTTTCTTCGTACGTATATGGACTACAGATCTTAAAACTTGGAATATAGTAATTGACTATATGATATAAATTCTCACAAAGTTGAAAACACGATTCATTAAAATTTTCTCGATACAAAAAAAATGCAAAGTTAGGTCTATATTTTTTCTTTTTTGGACTTTATGGCATAACTACTATGAGTTATGGAAAAGATGTTACTTTAAATTGTAGAAAATACCACTATCTAAATTCTGTAAAGACAGTTTTTCAATTAATAACAATTTTAATTCATAAAAAGACGTCAATATGTTTGGGCACATTTTTTTTTTTTTTTTTTTTTAGCGTGGTAAAATCATCAAATGAGTCCTCCAACCCCGGGCAGGGCGGGAGGGACTGTCAGACTTCTACTGACTAAAATCCACGGTGTCCTTCATAGCCTGTTACGTTCCGGGGTTACGGTTAGGGAATAATCCCGCGACCCCGGCAGGCTTTGGCCCTCTGAGAGGGGGGCCCCGTCATTATGCTGACGCTCTTTGAGGCGCGCGTGGGACACAACGCGCCGTCGACCCGGGCATGGTCCTTGGTCGGGCAGCGAGTTGCCCTTTACTCGCTGCCCGCATGCCCGCGCCTACGGTGGCCGGAGATCGTCGCGCGACGTCCGTCGCCGTGGGCGTCCTACACCGCGGTTGGGGCGGAGGGAGGACTCTGTCCTCTCTCGCTCGCGGCGCGCCTCCTCCTTCGCGAGCATTACTGCTTCGCAGAAGGAGGCGACCGCTTCCCACTCCGTCTCGCCCCGCAGCATGGCCGAAACCAATGCCGGGCGCGAGAGGTCTCCGCCTATCGCAGCCGTGAGGACACGTCGGTGCGCCGCCCAAGCTGGGCAGTCCTGCACCGTATGCTCCACCGTGTCCTCCGGGCGATCTTCGCAGTGATGACACCCAGACGTATCCTCCTTCCGCATTAGACACAGGTACCTCCCGAAGCACCCGTGCCCCGTGAGGACCTGCGTCAGGCGGAAGGTAAGGACGCCATGACTTCTCTCCAACCACTCCTCAAAGAGGGGTCTTACCGCCGCAATTGCGGCGTGCCCGGCCGTCGGTCGCGACAGTCGTTCCTTCCATACTGCCCTGAGATCGCGCCGGAGGTCTTCGCGCCGCGCCTCGACTTCGCGAGGCAGCGGGCTCACGCCCCGGCGCTGCGCCTCCACGCGCCACTCATAGACGCGCTGGAGGGCAGTCGCCTCCAGATCCCAAGGCAGCAATCCGGCAAGCAGGTTGGCCGATTCGCCGGCAATCGTGCGGTATCCCCGGATCATTCGGATAGCCATGACCCTCTGGCATGCGACCAGCTTCTGTGGTCGCGTCCGGATGCTCAGGGCCCACACAGGGGCCCCGTAGAGGGCCATGGACCGCACGACACCAGCGTACAGCCTACGGCAGGAAGCGTTTGGCCCGCTGAGATTGGGCAGCAGTCGCCTGAGGGCGGCCGCTGCACGGTTCAGCCTTGGGGCCAAACTCAGGAAATGCTCCCTGAAGTTCCACCGGCTGTCGAGGACGAGTCCCAGGTACTTCATCGTCCCCTGTACGCCGATTGGAACTCCTTCCACCGTAATGCTGTAACTCGACGGTGGCGCGTTACGGCGGCCATGAAAACACATGGCCTCCGTCTTGTGCAGCGCCACCTCGAGTCCCAACCGCCGGATCCTCTCGACAACTGTCGCGACCGCTTCCGTCGCCACGTCGGCCGCCGCCTGGTGCGACTCTCCCTGTGCAAGGACGAGCGTGTCGTCAGCGTAACAAATTACGCTGACGCCGTCAGGGAGGTCGCTGCGCAGCACCCAGTCGTATCCGATGTTCCACAAGGGCGGTCCCAGGACCGAACCCTGTGGAACACCGCACGACATCTCTCGCCGGTTCCACTCTCCCCGGTGACCGGGGTAGATGACGGCTCTGTCCGTCAGGTAGTCCTCGACTATTCGGCGGAGGTAGGTCGGCACCCGGTGATACCGGAGTGCCTCCCTGATGCAACTCCAGGGCAGGGTGTTGAAGGCATTGGTGATGTCCAAAGACACCGCCAAGACGACCCTGCCCCGGGCCACTGCATCCCCCATCGTGAGGGCTCTCAAGCGCAAATTGCGTCCACCGTCGAGCGCCCCCTGCGGAAGCCGAACTGGCTCTCCGACAGGTTCGGACCCACTCGATTCAGGTGCCCGGCGAGGCGGTCTGCAATGACTCTCTCAAAGAGCTTGCCCACCTCGTCGAGCAGCACGATGGGCCGGAATGCGGACGGAGAGTCCGCAGGGCGCCCGGACTTCTGGATCAGGACCAGTTTCCCCGTCTTCCAACGAAGCGGGAACCGGCCCCTCTCCAGGCACGCGCTTAAGAGCCCCCCCAGTCGAGGCCCGAGAGTCCCGAAGGCCAGGACCCAGGCTTTTCCTGGCAGGCCGTCGGGTCCTGGGGCGGTATTTTTGGCTTTGAGCCGTTGTACCGCCACTCTCAGGTCTACCTCGGTCACCTCTGGAGCGTCGTAGACGTCGTCGTCGCTGTGATCCGCGTTTGCGTCAGCTTCCTCCTCAGATTCCGTCGGAGACGGAGCCATGGGCGGGGGAGCATACTCCTCCCCTCTCGAAGGGAACAGGGCGCTCACCACGTCCTCCACGAACTGAGGCCGGAGACTCTGCGTCAAAGCCCAGGGGCGGAGCTTTTCTCGCACCCACTTGTAGGGGCGGCCCCATGGGTCCCCGTCCAGAGTCCCCAGCATCTCCTCGCGGGCCAATTCCTTGGCCCGCCAGATCGCGTCGCGGAGGGCGGTCTTCGCTGCCCTGTAGCCCTCGTGCAGCTCCGCCTCTACAGTCGCCGCATCCGGAGGTCGGGTGCGGCGCCTGCGGAATCTGGTGTACCGGCGGCGCGCAGCAACGCACGCTTCGCGCAGCGCTGCCAACTCGCTTGACCACCAGTACAGCTGACGCCGGGCGCGTCCTTGCCGGACCCGGGGCATGGCCACGTCACAGATCTCCGACATGGCCTCCCGGAACCACTCAGCCTCGTCGTCTATTCGGCAGGCCTGTCCGGTGGTGACACCCAGGCCTGCACGATCGAGGCTTCCAGGAATAGCTCCCGGTCCAGCTGCTTCAGCGCCCATCGCGGACCACTTAGGTTCCGTCCACTTGAGACCGGCGCGTCTGAGGTCTGGGTGGAGACGTCGAACCGGATATACCGGTGGTCGGAATAGGTCTCCACCTCCTCCACAACACGCCAGTCGGTGACGCGCGGTGACAGGGCGGCGCTGGCAAACGTTACGTCTACCACCGACTCGCCCGTCCACCGCACGCACGTGGGGACGGAACCCCGGTTCTCGATCACCAGGCCATGCGCACGGGCCCAGCGCTCGAGCCTCCTGCCCCGATAGCAGTCCGTGCTCCGGGAACCCCAAGCCGGACTTTTGGCGTTGAAGTCCCCCAGGACGAGCGCGGGGAGGGAACCGAGGGCGACGACGACGTCTCCCAGCTCCTCTAGGGAGTCTTGGAACTCGGCGATAGATCGGTTCGGGGAGAAGTAAACGCCTACCACGGCGATCTCCCCGAACCGGGCTGCGACAATCCCGTGCCCTCTCTCGACACGATCGAGGGGCGGGGTACCGGCGGCGGCCGACGAAATTAGGGTCACCGAGCCGTCCAGGTCCGCTACCCAGTCATTCCTGGGCAGGACAAAATACGGCTCGGCGACCACGGCGACGTTGATCAACCACTGCGCCATGCTCTGGAGCAAAAGATCCTGAGCAGCGGCGCAGTGGTTGATGTTCGCCTGGAGGAAGCGCAATGGAGACATTAATCTGAATCCATTGCGTCCTCCTCCAGGGCCCCCCACGGCCACGGCGGCGGCGGCGGCGGCGGCGGGAGCGGCGGAGCGGCGGCGGGAGTGGCGGTGACGGCGGCGGCAGAGGGCTTACCTCTGCCCCTGGCTTTGGGTGCAGGACCTGCCCCCAGCCCGGTGATCGGCCGGCTTACCAGCCGCCGCACATGCGAAGCAGTGCGGCGGGGCAGAGCACGAGCCGGCCTTGTGTCCGGGCTGGCCGCAGCGGAAGCACCTGTCGCTGCGGTCCACCTCCGAGGTGCACACGCACGCCGCGTGGTTGCCCACTTGGCAGCGGAAGCACCTCAGGGGTCGGGGCTCCAGGACCTTCACCTGGGCAGACACCCAACCAACCAGGAGCCTTCGGCCCTCCTGTAGCTTTTTGGCCGCCGACACGGGGCAGCTAACCGTAACGGTTTGCAACCCCGCGAAGCCAGGACGGAGGGCGCCCACCCTCACCTGATCTAAGGGCACCCCCCAGTCCTGGCCACGGCATTTACGTCCTCCGCCGTCACGGAGTCGTCCAGACCCAATATGCGCACGTCTGCGCGCTTGGTGGGTCTGGACACTCGGGCCTCCTCCGCGTTTAAGGACGCTCTGAGCCGTTCGGCTAGAGCGTCAGCGGTAGGGCCACTGGCCGCGCCCGGGAGCTCCAGCATCCGAGCCCCCGTTGCGGTGACCCGTAGCCGGAGGCCCCCGGCGATGCCGAGCTCCGCGAGGTTCACCGCCTCCCGCGCCTTGGCAAGCACGTCGCGGTACGACACGCCCCTCTTGACCGCGTCCGGCTGCAGTGTGATCACCACAGCCGCGGTCTTCGGGGCGCGCAATCGCGCCGCAACGTCGCGCTCCTTGCGCTGCCGCCGCCTCTCCCTCCTTTTTTTGTTCCTGCCGCACTGGCAGCCTTCCTCTTCTCCCCGGCCACTTGCCAATCGGCGCCGGCCGGAGGAGTTTTTGGAGGAGGCTGCTGGGGCAACTGGCTCCCGGCCTGGGCCTTCTTCTTTTTTGCCGCCCGTGCCGGCCCCGCAGGTGCCGGGGTCGGGGGCGTCTTGGACGGGCCCGGTTTCGCCTGGCCAGGCTTGGCCGGGGACGTTTTAGGGGCCGTCTTCGCCGCTGGGGCAGGCTTCGTCGCGGGCTGTTTGGGAGCCGGCCTGGGCGGCTCGGAGGCAGCAACGGCCGCGTACGATGCCGCAAGCGGGGGACGCAGGATGCGGTTTTCAAGAACCGCGAACCGCTGGTTGAAAGCCGCCAGCTCCTGTCGCACCAGACTTAAGACATTGCTGTCATCTGTTGGTGCGGGCTTCGCCGGCGGCTCCTTCCTCCGCGTCTGCGGGATCTCCTCCCCGCGGGTCCCCTTTTTATGCCCGGCCAGCTCCGTTTTAAGATGGATGTTCTCCTTTCGGAGAACATCCATCGCCGCCGTCAATTTGGCGACCTCCTCCCGCAACTGGGACACTTCGTCCGATGGGCTCGATGCGGGCGGAGGCCGTCCGCTGCCGCCAGACACTGCAGCCATTATTGTGGCCGTGGCCTTACTTATGGCCAAGTCTTTTGTGGCCTTCTTCCCGGGCCTGCCAGGCTTGGCCTTCACGGTGCGGATGGCGTCCTCCACCAACTTTTCTAAGGGCTCGGCTTCCCGCCCTCTACCGCACGTCCCGCCTCGGCCTTTCACACTGGTGGGGATTTTGCGGCTTGAGGCGGCCTCCTCCTCTGATGATGAGACGTCCCGGGAGCGCTTGAGGAACTCCTTCCTCCTGTTGTCGGCGCTCCCTTCGTCCATCCTTGCTGTGCTTCCAGATTACGCTCTGGAAGCTCACTGATGCCGAGTCGGACTCCGACTCGAGCACCATGCCCCCTTCTTTTTTGGAGCGGCACTCTGTGCCCGCTCGGTGTTCGGTGCGGTGAGTCGGACGTACTGGACTCCAGTGACTCCTCCTCACGGGCACGTGAGCCTCCCTGGCTCGATGCGGCGATGCCGGAGCTCATGGGATAAAACAGAATTATTGTTGCCCCCCCCAGAGTACGTTGTGGGCAGAACGTGTCCGGTGCGGGATCCCCAGCCGAAGCAGTGGGACCCGCCTGGGTAGTTTTTCAACTAATCTTTTTTTACGACTTTTTTAGAAGGTTTCCATGGACACCCCATTTACCCTCCCCGGTTCACTTTTACGTCTAAATAGACGCGTACCGGAAGTGAATTTCCCCCCCTGACCCAGTCTTAACGACTGGGCCCGCTTTTCCTTAGCCGAGCTAACTGCTCGATCCTCCAGGCGGCGCGCCTTTCCCCGGTGTGTCCCTCTTGGTCTGGTCTCTCCCCCGATGTCCGGCATGAGTGCACGAGTGCACCGGCAGGGGCCCTCATCGAGACACGCAAGCCCCACCACGACGACAACGTGAAGACACAATGTTTGGGCACATGTTTTATTCTGCACACATTCACTATCGTCCTCTCATCTTTTGCCTTTTACAAGTAGTGTCATCACTTTCGTAAAAACGAATCAGTCAGCCACTGGCCTTACAGGCTAGACCTGTGACACTTTTTTTATCGCGGCTGTCAGCTTTGTAATAATAAAATTGCTAATTGTCGAGAAAATACAAACGAATGATACGTAGGCTTATAGATTATTCAAAACTATCTTCGATGTGTTCAATGGGACGTGATTGTAAACGGACATGACTGTAAATAAGTCACTAAAGTTTCAATAACAAATTATTTTATTAATAAATCAAGAATTCTTCTGAAAATCATCGCAAAATCCTGACACCGTTCAGACAAATTAAAATGTTGATACGTATGATTACATCATATTCTACATTATTTACATTATTGTTTATCAATATAATAAATTTCACAGTGAATATCAATATCGTGATATCGTACATTGTTGTCGGACTGTGTCCATCCCCCTCCCATCTAATATTTATGCATCTAAATATTTCAATGAAAATGATAAATGCACTATTTGTTTTAGTCAACAATTTGAGATAGTATGTAACTGAAAACAACTTCTAATCGTATCAAACTGCGATATAGGATAAGAAGCACTTCACTTATATTATTATTTATTTAGTTTCGTCACAGATTTTAACAATTTTGAAGAAACAGGAATAAAATAAATTAAATGAAAACTGCTGTTGTCATTTTGAATACTTCAAAATTACTTGTCAACTACAAATAAGGCATAGCACCCACCACCCTCATTACATGATTTAAATATCGCCTATAGTATAATGCTGCGACTATGATGAAAAATCGGTGGTCATTGCTGTCTCACCGCGTGTTCGGTACAAGTTGCTTCTCGCTCTATTGATTGCTTTGGAGTATAAAAGATCAGTACTGGGCTCATGCTTTTGGAGTCGATAGATAATATCTCTAAAGGTTTCATTTATCAGTTTAAAGTGATATTAAAACCTTGTCCCAAAAAAATACTGTGGATAAGATATTATAGAATGAAGATTTATTTATAAAGAGGTTCTGACATTAAACTGTTCTCCTATACCTGTACCTCATATGAGTAAAAAACTACTATATCCACGCCGCTGCTCGACTAATGTCCATTTTACGCGGCGCTTGTCTGTCATTACATCGAAATGCATCAAAAATTAATACAAACACCAGATGGTGGAGGACAGGGCGTCAAGCATCGTTAGCTTTCCACTCTCGAACATATAAAGATATCACGCAACCAGCTTTGTGAACGCACGATAGTAAAAGGAGCGTGTGTTTGGGGCTTTATTTAGCGTGTTAAAATAATCGAATGAGTCCTCCTACCCAGAGCAGGGCGGGAGGGACTGTCAGACTCGGAATACTTACTAAAATCTAGATTTATTTCAATAGCCCTTTACGTTCTGGGGTCACGGTATGTATTCGTTTGTCCGCGACCCAGGTAGGCCCACTAAGGGGGAGCCCCGTTATTGTGCTGTCACATTTTCCGGCGCGCGTGGAACACAACGCACACGCCCATACCCGTGCGCGCGTGTGTTTGGGGCTTAACGATAATTGGTATTGTCACTTTCGTAAGGTATGCCAATTATCATTAATTTTCTACCAAAATAGTAGTTTTGTTCGTAATCTCGGGACATCATGTTATAAAATAAATTTAAGACTGTGAATGATAAAAATATTCACAAAATATTAATCCACATCAATAAAGATTTCTATCATTTTGTTTTGGTAAATGTTTCGACATCCTTATATTAAAATATTTCTACTAGAGTAATACATGTATTTTGCGTAAAGGGAACACTTTATGAAATGTCGAAGTTGACGAAATGAAATACATAAAACTTTGGATTGCGTTAATTTTGCGATACTGGCGCCTGCTGGTGGCGGTGCGTGGCAACTTTTCCGACTCATCAAACGATGCTTTCGCTTTGCCGTACGCCCTTAACTTCATGGGCTCATGGCAATAAAGCAGAAAATGCCGATGCAGTAGCCTCAAGCATACCGAAGCAGTATTTTTGTTACTACGATCATATATCATGGAAATTTCTATTTTACCATTAAGTGAATGCCCATTTAATGCTTTTCATTACCTAAAATCCTCAGCCGTGCCGATGCCGATAGTGGGCACCGGGCCTATAAAGGCATCTTCAATTTTCCATGATTGCATATTCATAATTACAACTATTATGTGGTAAAAAGGACTCCTAACACGTAGGAGCTTTGTTGCTAATTGTTAAAATAAATTACTTGGTGTTTTTCTTAAATATTTTAAAAACAAACTAGTTTCTATTATTAAATATAAATATTCTCGGAATGTAATAATAGACACGTGTCACCAATTAAAATAGTGAAGGATTTCATCTTTTATTTATTTATTTGAATAGATACTGCATTGCACTTGAGAGTTTTCTTACAAGAAAATAATATTGTTTTAAGTAAGTTAAAAGCCTGTTAAATACGGGATTTTTCCCTTCGAAATTTTCATTTTACTACATGAGCCTAGAAAATATTGATATACCTAATTATCAATCATTGTAGTGATAAGAAATCGAGTCAAAGCAGCGCTGAAAATGGCAGGTTAATAAACCGAACTGAAACCTGGGTCCTTATTTTTTGTTTAAATGAATTAAGTAAGCTTTTTTTACTTTTAGGTATACTGACATTTTTTTTTACTCCGCATTTTAAGGATAATGTTTTTAATGAGGGCATAATACTCGTATCACTAGTAAATTCTACAGCAAAAACGAATCACCATTTTGAACAACAAAAAACTAAATAAATCGAAAAGTTATTTAATTAGATTGGAATGAAGGTATTTTGTCACAGTAATGACTATGTTGCTGCTTGATCAAGTTGTAATTGCAATGGGACTTCACTTCAGATTCCCTATCATGACTTTTCAGGATTTCGTGACGTAAAGTAAATGGTAAAGTCACGTTTGTTGGGCCTTTTTCAATTTCCGTACAACGTAAGTAACTAAGGGTGCTTGTACACGGCGCATGTAACCCACGGTGCGGGTTACCCGTGCGACTAACATGCGCAAGCTACTTGATCAAGCTACCCGCGGGGTGCGTGTACACGGTGCATGTAGCTTGAGCATGTTGAGTCACTTCCGCGGGTTACATGCGCCGTGTACAAGCACCTTAAGGCCAGGTTCCAGTACAGTCCGCAGCTATGAGCGCACTACCTCAGCCCCCGCAAAGGGGCGGGGCAAGTCGACAGCGGTGCGGGCGGGAGGGACCGTGTGTGTATATGCCACAGCGTAGCGTAATGCAGTTAGTCAATTACGTTCGAGTGTGTCTGGAGTAGATTTTCGTAAAATGATAGTCGAGATAGTTTTTATTTTACAAAGTGCATACAATGGAGTACTTTCTTAGGCAGCAGTATATTTGATATGTGCCGAGTTTGGGCTCGTTTTGTTGTGATGACATCTTACCTCCGGACTTGATGGAGTAGAGGTACTGTACCTCTACCATGAGTGTTTTTTTACGTTTACGGTACAGTAAACGTAAAACAATTTGTATGAGAATCTGTACAGCGCCTCTATTGAGTAGTAGCGGAACTAAAATCCGTACCATGAGTTGAAAACTAAAAATTACTTTACCACATTTGTTTCAGTTTACCGTAGAGAGTTTAGTTTACGTAGCGTTTTGCATACAAATCGGTACCATGAGTCACTGATTTGATAGATGTCACAGTAAATTACTGTAACTACTGTGGTTACTTCTCTCACCGATATTTTTATTGTGAGAAGTATTTTTTTATTGTTTTTCGTTTATTAAAAATGTCTGAGCGACAATATTTCACTTGGAGGATGTTTGCCGAAGGCCAAGCGGCAGATGAAAACAGATTTTATAGAGGACACGATCCGAATATGCAAAAGCAAGTTGTAATAGACGGACCGGGATTCCGACAGCGCGTCCACTACAGGGACGTATTGTTGTGCACACGTGCCTTGCCTTCGCTGGTGACGCATGCATCCACGCACCCCTGAATGTGTACGTTTTTGGAAAATTACGGAAATGCAATAGGGGGACCACAGACAACGGAAATAATAGAAAAAACACCAATTTGAAGAGTTCACTTTGAAGGCTTCGGTATTCTTTTAGTGATGTTTTTCTTCTTCGGTGGCTCGGCTGCGACTGAACGCAGTGCCGGCGGTCGTACCGCCTTTATACCGCCCGTCCTTACCTTAAAGAGACACACGTATTTTGAGCCCGTTTTTCCTTGTGATTTTTACTAAGACCGAGGCCTTCGTAGCCTTTATTTTCTTATTAATTTAAACCTTAAAACTATGTATTGTACCTTTCTAGATTCCTTATTAAGTCTATTTGTATATAAAACAAACAAAATGTACCTATGTCTAAATACAAAAAATCCTAGAACATAAACTACAAAAATTACACAGGAACAAAAGTTTGATTATACAAAAAGTACAATAACTTAAAAACTACTGATCCGATTTACATGAAACAACTTGTGCAATCACTTTTATAATGAAACACACCCCTTTTAAATAATTTAATTGAAAAATAACCATAAACAAAAAAGTCACTTTTCAACTTACGTAATTATTGAAGAAATTCTAAATTATTTACAATTTCCCTTTTCAAACAACCGGTGACCTTTGTCCGGCCACAGAATATATAACAGTACCTAAAGGTACAGAAGCATTACTCCCCAAAAAGAAAATAGACAAATGTAAAATCTATGCACGAGAGAATAGAGTCCATTTTTACTTGCACCCGCATCACCTACCTACTTTTATAATAGCCTAAACTTCCCGTGCGCAAGCAAAAATGAACAGAATAGTGACGCGCGAGAGTTCATTTTAGTTTATCTGACGCCAACGACATTAAAAGGTTACTGTCGGTCAAGCTCAATAGGGTTGCGACTCGCGAGTTTGGGCACAGTTAGGTAGGAATACGTATTTATGCATTGTTTAATTACATTATTAATTAACATAAAATATATATCACTCCTCATTACCTCCTTATGTACCTCAAGGAATTTTGTTTTTATCATCAGCCTATATCTTTTTCTGTTTCGTCATCGATTACTTCATAATCATATCGATTGGTAGCACAGAATGTTAACAGTAAGTACAATCGACCAAGTGGAATTATGACCCACCATAAGCTTATTTTCCCAGAGACATTCAAATACAATTAGGTCCACATTCGCGTAAACATACATATCCATGGTAACGACTTTGATCTTAGTCAATTTGACAGATTCAAACGATTTATTGTCAAAATGGGTCATGATTCCACTTTGTCGACTGTACCTACGGCACTTTAGGTGAGGAATAATATATACACCGTGACTTTTTAGTCGCCTTACAACGGCAGCCCAGTTCATGTATCCAATGACTAAAACACGTTTATAATATAAAATATGTATTTAAGAGATTTCAAAATTTAAAAATAAAATAAAATAAAACCTGCGGTCTTTGTTTACATCAAATATCAAAGATTTTAAAACGTTGTCAGAAACAAAAGGTAGTAGTTCCGTTTCAATCCGTTCTGGTCAAGCTGTAGTCATAACTTTAAAGATCGATTGTTATCGTTTACGGCAAAATAGGTAACTAGTCCTTATCATTTCATTCATTTCATTGTCACAGGCCCCGTGTTGCGTGTCTTTGTAGGTAAGTAGGTAAAAAAGTCGGGAAAAGAATTACGATCGCTGACCTTGAATGCGTAGTGTAGCCATTTTCTGAGTTTGAACGTGTCTAAACAATAACGTAAACATCTTCCTACTTTCTACCGATCATAATTCATCCTAGTCTTAGGTGCACACAATTCAGCTTAGGTGAGTGAGAGTGATGTCAGGTTTGATATTCGTCTATTTTATTTATCTTGGTCGTCTTGTAGGCCAAATGACAATGCCAGATCCTGCCCCACCTTTCAACCCTTGATACGGGAAATATAAACTAATGAAAAATATTAAATGAAAATAAGACCCCTGATTACATAATTGTTATTCTGCAAGAGATACTTTTAAAAAGTTAGTGATAAAAGGATTTCAAAAACCCAAAAACCATTTCCTGTTTTCATCTCGGCCATGTGCGTTACGCAATAAGCATACCTACACGCAGAGAAAATGACAAATGACACCTTTTAATGTGTTAATGTTCGGATTTAAATATGCAATATTCAGTTTTATTAAAACATTATTTTCAATAAGTGTGTTTACCGAAAATAATGTTTTTTTTATATAAATCACAGTATGAATATACACGCTTAAAAATATTACACATTTGAGCATGAATGAATAAGTACAACGAAACGTCATTGACGCGGAAATACCTAAACAAAACATAGAACTATCATAAAATCTGGACTGAGCACTTCAAGTTACCTAGTACTCAAAAATGAACCGTAATCGCCACCGCTAAGGTTTTTTTTGATTTGCTATAATAATTAGCGTGACGAAAGAGAAAGAGAAGATCAACTTGGATGGCGCTTGTTCCTTTCCTCCTATTGCCAGAAAGTAATATGGATAGAAACAGTAAAATATAACTCTTACTTGCTAACCTTATTTACTTTTTCGGCTTTAAAATATTGCTTTCAGGTTTATTTTTCAATATTCATGTTAGAATAATTTTATTACATAAAAAATAATTTATATTCTGACAAACTGCAGTACTGTTTATCGGCACACAATTGTACAATTGGAAAAATTATAAAATACTATGATGTTTTAGTAATCACTCTAGTATTATTGAAATCTGACGTACAGCTTTTTTTTTTTTTTTTTTTTTTTTTAGCGTGGTAAAATCATCAAATGAGTCCTCCAACCCCGGGCAGGGCGGGAGGGACTGTCAGACTTCTACTGACTAAAATCCACGGTGTCCTTCATAGCCTGTTACGTTCCGGGGTTACGGTTAGGGAATAATCCCGCGACCCCGGCAGGCTTTGGCCCTCTGAAGGGGGGCCCCGTCATTATGCTGACGCTCTTTGAGGCGCGCGTGGGACACAACGCGCCGTCGACCCGGGCATGGTCCTTGGTCGGGCAGCGAGTTGCCCTTTACTCGCTGCCCGCATGCCCGCGCCTACGGTGGCCGGAGATCATCTAGCGACGTCCGTCGCCGTGGGCGCCTACCACTGCGGCTGGGGCGGAGGGAGGACGCTGTCCTCTCTCGCTCGCGGCCTGCCTCCTCCTTTACGAGCATTACTGCCTCGCAGAAGGAGCTGACCGCTTCCCACTCCGTCTCGCCCCGCAGCATGGCCGCAACCAATGCCGGGCGCGAGAGGTCTCCGCCTATCGCAGCCGTGAGGACACGTCGGTGCTCCGCCCAAGCTGGGCAGTCTTGCACCGTATGCTCCACCGTGTCCTCCGGGCGATCTTCGCAGTGGTGGCACCCAGGCGTCTCCAACTTTCGCATCAGACACAAGTATTTTTTCCCGAAACTTCCGTTCCGGTGAAACCTGCGTCAAGCGGTAGGTCAGGACGCCATGATTTCTCTCCAGCCACTCCTCAAAGAGGGGTCTTACCGCCGCAATTGCGGCGTGCCCGATCTGACGTACAGCTTGACATAAAATTATAGAAAACCGGAAGTCGCCACTGTCTTCGCGCTGCCAGCACTTTGAATGTTTTTTAAATTTGTTTTCACTTATTACGTTAGTTTTTGGCATAATAATAATCTAACCAACCTGCGGCAACCAAACAAAAGTTTACATCAATATCAAAGATTTTAGAAACGTTGTCAAAACAAAAAGATTAGTTCCGTTTCAATCCGTTCTGGCCAAGCTGTATAATGATGGGTGCGATGTGGCGGCATTATTTTAGTTGTTTTTATAAACTTCCTAGAAATAATTCGTTTCAACTTCATCTCTCCTCTATTTTTATTGAGTCAGAATAGGTGTCATATCTGTTCTCAATCGTTCTCTCACTGCTGAGATTCGTAACTTCGTTTCAATTTATTAACTACATCAACATCTAGTGCGGTCAGTGGCCTGATGGAGTGCAGTGCTGATGATAGGCATGTCGAGTTCTGCCGATATTTGATCAGACCACCGTTTTGGGCTTCGACCGCTAGGTCTTTTGCCTTCTATCTTTTCGGTCACCATTAGCCGCTCCATGTTGTTGGTACCTCTTCGGGCAATTTGACCTTAATATTTCATGACACGTTGCGGGCAGGTTGAAGAGAGTGGTTGCGCTTCCTCTATTTTTAGTTGTTTACGGATCGAGACGTTTATGCGGTGGTGCATAGTATCGTATATTTTATAATCATAATCATTGCTAACGGCGAGTACTTACACAGGCATAACCTATTAGCCAGAATTATCCACCAGCAACTTGCTTTGTAATACATACTAGTGGATTCTGAGGTACCGTATAATAGGTTTGTGCCCGACCCAGTTTTCGAAAAAAACAAAAAGGTTGCACTCCAGGAGTGCCGGTAGAAGTGAAAACTTTTTTGTTACTATGTTTTATTTTTAATTTGAATGTCTTACGTCATTTTCCAGGGTCACGTGACCCTGACGCGAGTTTTAAATTTTTTACCCATTACAGAAAAAGTGTACAACGCCGCTAAAGAAGTTTTCACTTCAACAAGACCATGTCACGCTATACTGGAATCTGCCTTTATCACTATAGACAGGATTATTGTCGCCAATTAGCCTGATATTGTTGCAATAGACAGATCGGCGCACCGCGTAATGATAATCGATGTTACCATCTCGCATGACGAGAACCTTGTGAAAGCTGAGAAATATAAAAAATTAAATATCTCAACGTAGCACGCGCGGTTGTCGAAATGGGAATGTGAGCTCGGCTATAATTGTGCCGATTGTCGTTACAGCCAATGGCCTGATGGCAAAGGGCCTCGACGAATACCTTTCGGGGCTCTCTTTAGCAATAGTTGGATCAAGGGCCCATTTTGAAGGCAGTGTTATACGGCCCGCATTGTGAGGAGGTTCCTATTTCTGTAGCTCTAACCACCGGTCGTTTTGACCCTGCTCCACATGCGGACTGCTGTTTTTAAGTTTTAAAATGTTTTTTATTAAAGAAATATTTAAAAACGTAATAGTATGTATTTTGGTTACCCTGTTAGAAAGAGACAACCGCCCCCATCGGAGCTAAGGCCTAGTTCAGACACGGCGGGAACCGCGCGCATCCCGCGCGGGAATCGCGCGGTTATGTCTGAACGATTATTTAATAACTCATACAAATAAACTCACGTGATTTCCATGCGATTCTGAAATCGCGCGGTTCCCGCCGTGTCTGAACTAGGCCTAACTCTCTCAGCACGTTTTACGGCATGCAGTGCTCAGTCCAGTTTATATTATAGTTTGTGTATTTTATCCTTGTGTCAAAATGTCACAACTGGCATTATTTACAAAGTCATGTTGATCTTTGAGGGGCGATCGTGTTTGTTTATTTCTATTATATGTATAATTATGTGTTTGAATTGTCTTACAGCTTCCACCAACATCTGTAATCCGTGAAGCAGTGTTAACTAGTATTGTATTGTGCAAGTGCTTTGTGGCTAGACCAGCATTGTGAAATAGGGATTGACGTTAACGTGTTCGACATTTAAAGATATCTAACCTAAATGTGATATTTTATCTAATTAAACAGAAACGGCAGGATTATAGACATATAAAACATGATTTTACTTATCACTGATAAAGCACAAATAGAATGCTACATTTGGTATAGTTGGAAGCCAAATTTTATTTGGTGGGTCATAGCTCTAAGGAGCAACTGGCATTGTCTTTTGTAACCTACCTAATCATGCTTATCTGATCATGATTACTAGCCGGTACTTGAATGACATTAATAAGCACACCACAAGCAGGTAGATAATGTTTTTGATCATTATTAAATATGTACCTACTACATAGATAAATATTCACTTTTTTTACCTTTCGAAATCACGCGGTAGTGTTGAAACGTGAGGCTTTATCACTGTCATTATTTAAACAACCAAACGTTAAGCAGTATTATTTTTTCTTCATCATATTATATATATATTTTTAAACTTATGCGTAAATACAACCTAACACCATACTTAAATACTATTTAAGTAAGCGCGTGCTTAGTGGGTGGCGCGCGGTTAACCGACTAAATAGCCACTACGAAGTGGCCCCCGCCAATGCTTGCAGTTTTATACGGTCAGCCAAGAAAGTGGTGTACCAGTTTTGATTTAGTTTCCCGGTCATCGAAAATTACAACAAGGTTCGTTATAAAAAGATATTACTGAAAGAGACAACATTATCATGACGTAAACCTATGTATTTAGTATTCATACGTCATATGTCACATATAAGTACATGACATTTTAACCTTTAGTATAAATGAAAAGGACATTAGTTTCTACAAAGCAATTGAAATGTTTCCAAACAAAAGTAATAAAAACTATTTAAATAGACAACCGAATTCCATTTGAAAAAGAAAACTGACAATTGACATTTTGTCAAATATATGCAAAAAATCGATATATTTTCCGTGTTATTTTTCAATCAACTGCATATAAAATCATCTCAATGCCTGCCAACTTGACCATTGCCGAAAGAGCACAAATAATTGCCCAATTTAATGAGGGAAGCAGTATCAGTGCGATATCCCGGAATTTGAATATATCGAGGCGTTCTGTCCGCTTTTGGATTCGTCGTGAAGGAGAGGAGGGAAGTTTGTTGGATCACAGAAGAAGTGGTCGCCGGCCTGCACTCTCCAATAACGATAGAGAATTCATGAGACGGGAATATGAAATCAATGGTTTTAAGCCCACAAAACATTTTGCGGAGATGTTCGATGTGAGTGCCCAAACAATAAGGAATCATCTACATTACATGGGGTTGCACCACAGGCATTACGCCAAGAAAATATATTTGACGGATGCTCACAGACTTGCTCGTCTGAACTTCGCCAGAGAGCACTTAGAGTTTGATTGGTCTAATACAGTGTTTTGTGATGAAAAAACGTTTAAATCCAGTCAGCATGGACGTCTTCACCTTTGGCGATATAATTCAACACGGTATAAAGATGATCATGTAATTCCAAATAGAGAATCAGGTCGAATTTCCGTAAATATTTGGGGCTGGATGAGTGCGGATGGTGTAGGAGAATTGTGTTCTCTACCTCCTCGAGCGACGGCTGTAAATTATATCGACGTGCTTCAGAATGCAATGCTACCGACAGTCCGTAATGTTTACCCGGAGAACGAAGTGCCACAATTTGATTTTGTTCAAGATAATTGTTCAATTCATAATGCGAGGATCGTAAGAGCCTGGTTTCGTTCACACACTGACGTAAGGGTAATTCAGTGGCCCTCAAGATCGCCGGACCTCAACCCGATAGAAAATCTTTGGGGCCTTATGGTCCAACGATGGTCGCATCAAAATGAAAGAACCAAACAAGCTCTTATTAGTCACTGTAATTATATTTGGGAGGAAATGCGGGGAACCGATATTTGCTCACGGCTTGTTGGTTCAATGAGGTCTCGTCTTTTAGAGGTTATCGAGGCCAACGGCGGTTACACCCGTTTCTAATTTTTAAAAATTTTCAATATCTTCTAAATATTACTATATATGCTATGTTTTTGTTTGTTAAGTATTTTAAAATTGATTGTAGAAATTTAATAAAAGGATAAATCTATTTTTAGCTTGTTTTTTATTGATATTGTAATTACAAGTTTACAGAAATTGTAGGTTTGTGGATTCGCCTTGTGCCTTTACAATTTTATGTAACTTGTTGATTACAATTCTGAATTTGTAGATACAATTTTGTCATCAAAATCTACAGCCCCCCGCCGTTGATTTTACGACGTCATTGGTTCCATCAAGTTCAAACTAAGAACAGCTGTCACGTTACAAACAGTAATAGTCGTTATCAATAATCAGATAAAGACAGCAATAGAAGTTGTCAGATCGATCTGCAAGCGAAACTAATCTTTATCACCTATGAATCTGCAAGCGATATTCAACCTTAGGGTGGTACACCACTTTCTTGGCCGACTGTACTTTAAAAGCGTAATTATATGCAACATTTGCTTGCTTATTAGGCCAGATATACAGGGTGAATAGGCTAGTTGCCTAAAAAAATGTAATTAGTCCGTCTTTTAGATTATTCAAAAATAAAGGACACGTATTTTTTTATTTGTAAATAGACCGGGTAAATGACAAAGATATAGCCTATTAAAGTTACGTGTGACGTCACGATGCGTGGCATTTTTCGCGCAGAGTGACGTCACAGGTAACTTAAATATGCTATTATCTTTGTTCTTTTTTGTTTAATCGAAAAAAGAAAAAATACGTGTCCAATATTTTTTTATAATCTAAAATACGGACTAAATAGAATGTAATTATTTTGACCCTGGAAACTACCCTATTATTCAACTGGGCTTGGATAGCCATCCAAGCCCAGTTGACCACCCTGTATATCTGGCCTAATAAGCAAGCAAATGTTGCATATAATTACGCTTTTAAAGTACAGTCGGCCAAGAAAGTGGTGTACCACCCTAAGGTTGAATATCGCTTGCAGATTCATAGGTGATAAAGATTAGTTTCGCTTGCAGATCGATCTGACAACTTCTATTGCTGTCTTTATCTGATTATTGATAACGACTATTACTGTTTGTAACGTGACAGCTGTTCTTAGTTTGAACTTGATGGAACCAATGACGTCGTAAAATCAACGGCGGGGGGCTGTAGATTTTGATGACAAAATTGTATCTACAAATTCAGAATTGTAATCAACAAGTTACATAAAATTGTAAAGGCACAAGGCGAATCCACAAACCTACAATTTCTGTAAACTTGTAATTACAATATCAATAAAAAACAAGCTAAAAATAGATTTATCCTTTTATTAAATTTCTACAATCAATTTTAAAATACTTAACAAACAAAAACATAGCATATATAGTAATATTTAGAAGATATTGAAAATTTTTAAAAATTAGAAACGGGTGTAACCGCCGTTGGCCTCGATAACCTCTAAAAGACGAGACCTCATTGAACCAACAAGCCGTGAGCAAATATCGGTTCCCCGCATTTCCTCCCAAATATAATTACAGTGACTAATAAGAGCTTGTTTGGTTCTTTCATTTTGATGCGACCATCGTTGGACCATAAGGCCCCAAAGATTTTCTATCGGGTTGAGGTCCGGCGATCTTGAGGGCCACTGAATTACCCTTACGTCAGTGTGTGAACGAAACCAGGCTCTTACGATCCTCGCATTATGAATTGAACAATTATCTTGAACAAAATCAAATTGTGGCACTTCGTTCTCCGGGTAAACATTACGGACTGTCGGTAGCATTGCATTCTGAAGCACGTCGATATAATTTACAGCCGTCGCTCGAGGAGGTAGAGAACACAATTCTCCTACACCATCCGCACTCATCCAGCCCCAAATATTTACGGAAATTCGACCTGATTCTCTATTTGGAATTACATGATCATCTTTATACCGTGTTGAATTATATCGCCAAAGGTGAAGACGTCCATGCTGACTGGATTTAAACGTTTTTTCATCACAAAACACTGTATTAGACCAATCAAACTCTAAGTGCCCTCTGGCGAAGTTCAGACGAGCAAGTCTGTGAGCATCCGTCAAATATATTTTCTTGGCGTAATGCCTGTGGTGCAACCCCATGTAATGTAGATGATTCCTTATTGTTTGGGCACTCACATCGAACATCTCCGCAAAATGTTTTGTGGGCTTAAAACCATTGATTTCATATTCCCGTCTCATGAATTCTCTATCGTTATTGGAGAGTGCAGGCCGGCGACCACTTCTTCTGTGATCCAACAAACTTCCCTCCTCTCCTTCACGACGAATCCAAAAGCGGACAGAACGCCTCGATATATTCAAATTCCGGGATATCGCACTGATACTGCTTCCCTCATTAAATTGGGCAATTATTTGTGCTCTTTCGGCAATGGTCAAGTTGGCAGGCATTGAGATGATTTTATATGCAGTTGATTGAAAAATAACACGGAAAATATATCGATTTTTTGCATATATTTGACAAAATGTCAATTGTCAGTTTTCTTTTTCAAATGGAATTCGGTTGTCTATTTAAATAGTTTTTATTACTTTTGTTTGGAAACATTTCAATTGCTTTGTAGAAACTAATGTCCTTTTCATTTATACTAAAGGTTAAAATGTCATGTACTTATATGTGACATATGACGTATGAATACTAAATACATAGGTTTACGTCATGATAATGTTGTCTCTTTCAGTAATATCTTTTTATAACGAACCTTGTTGTAATTTTCGATGACCGGGAAACTAAATCAAAACTGGTACACCACTTTCTTGGCTGACCGCCCGCCGCACTAGTGCGCAGCGAGAGCATTTTAGGTAATCTGACGCCGATCACGGCATGGGACGTGGCGGCTGCCGTTGCCAGGACTGGGGGGTGCCCTACCGATCAGGTGAGGTTTGGGCACCCTCCGTCCTGGCTTCGCGGGGTTGCAACCGTTACGGTTAGCTGCCCCGTGTCGGCGGCCAAAAAGCATAAATATACAGGAGGGCCGAAGGCTCCTGGTTGGTTGGGTGTCTGCCCAGGTAAAGGTCCTGGAGCCCCGACCCCTGAGGTGCTTCCGCTGCCAAGTGGGCAACCACGCGGCGTGCGTGTGCACCTCGGAGGTGGACCGCAGCGACAGGTGCTTCCGCTGCGGCCAGCCCGGTCACAAGGCCGGCTCGTGCTCTGCCCCGCCGCACTGCTTCGCATGTGCGGCGGCTGGCAAGCCGGCCGATCACCGGGCTGGGGGCAGGTCCTGTGCCCCACCCACCAAGGCCAGGGCAGAGGTAAGCCCTCTGCCGCCGCCGTCACCGCCACTCCCGCCGCCGCTGCCTGCCGCTCGCCGCCGCCGCCGCCGCCGCCGCCGCCGCCGTGGCCACGCCCTCGAGGAGGGCCCTGGAGGAGGACGCAATGGATTCAGATTAATGTCTCCATTGCGCTTCCTCCAGGCGAACATCAACCACTGCGCCGCTGCTCAGGATCTTTTGCTCCAGAGCATGGCGCAGTGGTTGATCAACGTCGCCGTGGTCGCCGAGCCGTATTTTGTCCTGCCCAGGAATGACTGGGTAGCGGACCTGGACGGCTCGGTGACCCTAATTTCGTCGGCCGCCGCCGGTACCCCGCCCCTCGATCGTGTCGAGAGAGGGCACGGGATTGTCGCAGCCCGGTTCGGGGAGATCGCCGTGGTAGGCGTTTACTTCTCCCCGAACCGATCTATCGCCGAGTTCCAAGACTCCCTAGAGGAGCTGGGAGACGTCGTCGTCGCCCTCGGTTCCCTCCCCGCGCTCGTCCTGGGGGACTTCAACGCCAAAAGTCCGGCTTGGGGTTCCCGGAGCACGGACTGTTATCGGGGCAGGAGGCTCGAGCGCTGGGCCCGTGCGCATGGCCTGGTGATCGAGAACCGGGGTTCCGTCCCCACGTGCGTGCGGTGGACGGGCGAGTCGGTGGTAGACGTAACGTTTGCCAGCGCCGCCCTGTCACCGCGCGTCACCGACTGGCGTGTTGTGGAGGAGGTGGAGACCTATTCCGACCACCGGTATATCCGGTTCGACGTCTCCACCCAGACCTCAGACGCGCCGGTCTCAAGTGGACGGAACCTAAGTGGTCCGCGATGGGCGCTGAAGCAGCTGGACCGGGAGCTATTCCTGGAAGCCTCGATCGTGCAGGCCTGGGTGTCACCACCGGACAGGCCTGCCGACGTAGACGACGAGGCTGAGTGGTTCCGGGAGGCCATGTCGGAGATCTGTGACGTGGCCATGCCCCGGGTCCGGCAAGGACGCGCCCGGCGTCAGCTGTACTGGTGGTCAAGCGAGTTGGCAGCGCTGCGCGAAGCGTGCGTTGCTGCGCGCCGCCGGTACACCAGATTCCGCAGGCGCCGCACCCGACCTCCGGATGCGGCGACTGTAGAGGCGGAGCTGCACGAGGGCTACAGGGCAGCGAAGACCGCCCTCCGCGACGCGATCTGGCGGGCCAAGGAATTGGCCCGCGAGGAGATGCTGGGGACTCTGGACGGGGACCCATGGGGCCGCCCCTACAAGTGGGTGCGAGAAAAGCTCCGCCCCTGGGCTCCCCCGTTGACGCAGAGTCTCCGGCCTCAGTTCGTGGAGGACGTGGTGAGCGCCCTGTTCCCTTCGAGAGGGGAGGAGTATGCTCCCCCGCCCATGGCTCCGTCTCCGACGGAATCTGAGGAGGAAGCTGACGCAAACGCGGATCACAGCGACGACGACGTCTACGACGCTCCAGAGGTGACCGAGGTAGACCTGAGAGTGGCGGTACAACGGCTCAAAGCCAAAAATACCGCCCCAGGACCCGACGGCCTGCCAGGAAAAGCCTGGGTCCTGGCCTTCGGGACTCTCGGGCCTCGACTAGGGGGGCTCTTAAGCGCGTGCCTGGAGAGGGGCCGGTTCCCGCTTCGTTGGAAGACGGGGAAACTGGTCCTGATCCAGAAGTCCGGGCGCCCTGCGGACTCTCCGTCCGCATTCCGGCCCATCGTGCTGCTCGACGAGGTGGGCAAGCTCTTTGAGAGAGTTATTGCAGACCGCCTCGCCGGGCACCTGAATCGGGTGGGTCCGAACCTGTCGGAGAGCCAGTTCGGCTTCCGCAGGGGGCGCTCGACGGTGGACGCAATTATGCGCTTGAGAGCCCTCACGACGGGGGATGCAGTAGCCCGGGGCAGGGTCGTCTTGGCGGTGTCTTTGGACATCACCAATGCCTTCAACACCCTGCCCTGGAGTTGCATCAGGGAGGCACTCCGGTATCACCGGGTGCCGACCTACCTCCGCCGAATAGTCGAGGACTACCTGACGGACAGAGCCGTCATCTACCCCGGTCACCGGGGAGAGTGGAACCGGCGAGAGATGTCGTGCGGTGTTCCACAGGGTTCGGTCCTGGGACCGCCCTTGTGGAACATCGGATACGACTGGGTGCTGCGCAGCGACCTCCCTGACGGCGTCAGCGTAATTTGTTACGCTGACGACACGCTCGTCCTTGCACAGGGAGAGTCGCACCAGGCGGCGGCCGACGTGGCGACGGAAGCGGTCGCGACAGTCGTCGAGAGGATCCGGCGGTTGGGACTCGAGGTGGCGCTGCACAAGACGGAGGCCATGTGTTTTCATGGCCGCCGTAACGCGCCACCGTCGAGTTACAGCATTACGGTGGAAGGAGTTCCAATCGGCGTACAGGGGACGATGAAGTACCTGGGACTCGTCCTCGACAGCCGGTGGAACTTCAGGGAGCATTTCCTGAGTTTGGCCCCAAGGCTGAACCGTGCAGCGGCCGCCCTCAGGCGACTGCTGCCCAATCTCAGCGGGCCAAACGCTTCCTGCCGTAGGCTGTACGCTGGTGTCGTGCGGTCCATGGCCCTCTACGGGGCCCCTGTGTGGGCCCTGAGCATCCGGACGCGACCACAGAAGCTGGTCGCATGCCAGAGGGTCATGGCTATCCGAATGATCCGGGGATACCGCACGATTGCCGGCGAATCGGCCAACCTGCTTGCCGGATTGCTGCCTTGGGATCTGGAGGCGACTGCCCTCCAGCGCGTCTATGAGTGGCGCGTGGAGGCGCAGCGCCGGGGCGTGACCCCGCTGCCTCGCGAAGTCGAGGCGCGGCGCGAAGACCTCCGGCGCGATCTCAGGGCAGTATGGAAGGAACGACTGTCGCGACCGACGGCCGGGCACGCCGCAATTGCGGCGGTAAGACCCCTCTTTGAGGAGTGGTTGGAGAGAAGTCATGGCGTCCTTACCTTCCGCCTGACGCAGGTCCTCACCGGGCACGGGTGCTTCGGGAGGTACCTGTGTCTAATGCGGAAGGAGGAAACGTCTGGATGTCATCACTGCGAAGATCGCCCGGAGGACACGGTGGAGCATACGGTGCAGGACTGCCCAGCTTGGGCGGTGCACCGACGTGTCCTCACGGCTGCGATAGGCGGAGACCTCTCGCGCCCGGCATTGGTTTCGGCCATGCTGCGGGGCGAGACGGAGTGGGAAGCGGTCGCCTCCTTCTGCGAAGCAGTAATGCTCGCGAAGGAAGAGGCACGCCGCGAGCGAGAGAGGACAGAGTCCTCCCTCCGCCCCAACCGCGGTGTAAGACGCCCACGGCGACGGACGTCGCGCGACTATCTCCGGCCACCGTAGGCGCGGGCATGCGGGCAGCGAGTAAAGGGCAACTCGCTGCCCGACCAAGGACCATGCCCCGGTCGACGGCGCGTTGTGTCCCACGCGCGCCTCAAAGAGCGTCAGCATAATGACGGGGCCCCCCTCTCAGAGGGCCAAAGCCTGCCGGGGTCGCGGGATTATTCCCTTACCGTAACCCCGGAACATAACAGGCTATGAAGGACACCGTGGATTTTAGTCAGTAGAAGTCTGACAGTTTAGTTCCGTTTCAATCCGTTCTGGCCAAGCTGTAGTCATAACTTTAAAAATCGTTTAAAAATCGATTGTTATCGTTTACGGCAAAATAGGTAACTAGTCCTTATCATTTCATTCACTTCATTGTCACAGGCCCCGTGTTGCGTGTCTTTGTAGGTAAGTAGGTAAAAAAGTCGCGAAGAGAATTACGATCGCTGACCTTGAATGCGTAGTGTAGCCATTTTCTGAGTTTGAACGTGTCTAAACAATAACGTAAACATCTTCCTACTTTCTACCGATCATAATTCGACCTACACGTATTTAGCTTAGGTGAGTGAGAGTGATGTCGGGTTTGATAATCGTCTATTTTATTTATCTTGGTCGTCTTGTATGCCAAATTTGTAACCTACCTAATCATGCTTAACTGATCATGATTACTAGCAGGTACTTGAATGACATTAATAAGCACGCCACAAGCAGGTAGATAATTTTTTGATCATTATTAAATGTGTACTACATGGATAAATATTCACTTTTTTTCTTACCTTTCGAAATCACGCGGTAGTGTGTGAAACGTGAGGCTCCTATCACTGTCATTATTTAAACAACCAAACGTTATGCAGTTTTTTTTTTCCTCATCATATATATTTTTTTTTATACTCATGCGTAAATTCAACCAAACACCAAACTTAAAATATAAGTAAGCGCGTGCGTAGTGGGCGGCGCGCGGCAACCGACTAAATGTCCACTCCGAAGTGGTCCCCGCCAATGCTTGCAGTTTTATACCTATTCTGCGGAGTGAGCCAGGCCTGATTTTAGTTTATCTGACGCCATCGACATTAAAAGGTTACTGTCGGTCAAGCTCAATAGGGTTGCGACTCGCGAGTTTGGGCACAGTTAGGTAGGAATACGTATTTAATGCATTGTTTAATTACATTATTAAACATAAATATATATCACTCCTCATTACCTCCTTATGTTCCTCAAGGAATTTTGTTTTTATCATCAGCCTATATCTTTTTCTGTTTCGTCATCGATTACTTCATATTCATATCGATTGGTAGCACAGAATGTTAACAGTAGGTACCTACGGCACTTTACGTGAGGAATAATATATAAACAGTGACTTTTTAGTCGCCTTACAACGGCAGCCCAGTTCATGTATCCAATGACTAAAACACGTTTCTAATATAAAATATGTAATTAAGAGATTTCAAAATTTCAAAATAAAATAAAATAAAACCTGCGGTCTTTGTTTACATCAAATATCAAAGATTTTAAAACGTTGTCAGAAACAAAAAGGGTAGTTCCGTTTCAATCCGTTCTGGGCAAGCTGTAGTCATCACTTTAAAGATCGATTGTTATCGTTTACGGCAAAATAGGTAACTAGTCCTTATCATTTCATTCACTTCATTGTCACAGGCCCCGTGTTGCGTGTCTTTGTAGGTAAGTAGGTAAAAAAGTCGCGAAGAGAATTACGATCACTGACCTTGAATGCGTAGTGTAGCCATTTTCTGAGTTTGAACGTGTCTAAACAATAACGTAAACATCTTCCTACTTTCTACCGATCATAATTCATCCTACTCTTAGGTGCACACAATTCAGCTTAGGTGAGTGAGAGTGATGTCAGGTTTGATATTCGTCTATTTTATTTATCGTGGTCGTCTTGTAGGCCAAATTTGTAACCTACCTAATCATGCTTATCTGATCATGATTACTAGCCGGTACTTGAATGACATTAATGGGCACACCACGAGCAGGTAGATAATTTTTTGATCATTATTAAATATGTACTACATAGATAAATATTCACTTTTTTCCTTACCTTTCGAAATCACTCGGTAGTGTGTGAAAGGCTCCTATCACTGTGATTATTTAAACAACCAAACGTTAAGCAGTATTTTTTTTTCTTCATCATATACAGGGTGAATTTTTCAAGTGGGCGTGGATGGCTATTTTCGAAACTGTGAGGAATATCGAAAAACGTTGAAAGGAGTCTCGAGGCTGATTTTGACGAAAACTAAAACTGCATCATTGGATTTTAGAAAAATCAATCATCCTAGCCAGGAATCGAACCCACTGATTTTGTAAAAAAAAATCGCACTCTGTATTATTACACTATTCGATAGTGTTGCTGATAAAGATCAAATTCTGGAAAGTAATCATATACGGCAAACTTAAGGAAATGGCAGATTTTTATGAAATTGCTATTTTTCCAATTTACTTTACTTCTACTGAGCCATAATTTATTCGAAATTAATAAATTTAAATTGTTCAATGTTTCACTGGGTTTGACGTCTCAACAATCCCGCTGTGCTTAGCAATACGAAATTATGGAGTTGAACTAAAAATAACATTATTATTTTAAAGAAGAAATGGTAATTTATGTTTCAAATATATGTGTATATTGCCTTGATGGTTGATCAGTTTTTTTGTAATTATACCTTTTCCTTAAGTTTTCCGTACATGATTACTTCCCAGAATTTGATCCTTAACAGCAACACTATCGAATGGTGTAAAAATACAGGGTGTGATTTTTTTTCCAAAATCAGCGGGTTCAATTCCTGGCCAGGATGATAGACTTTTCTAAAATCCAATGATGCAGTTTTAGTTTTCGTCAAAATCGGCCTCGAGACTCCTTTCAACGTTTTTCGATATTCCTCATAGTTTCGAAAATAGCCATCCACGCCCACTTGAAAAATTCATCCTGTATATACTTTTTTAAACTTATGCGTAAATACAACCTAACACCATACTTAAATATTATTTAAGTAAGCGCGTGCTTGGTGGGTGGCGCGCGGCAACCGACTAAATGGCCACTACGAAGTGGCCCCCGCCAATGCTTGCAGTTTTATACCTACACTGCGGAGTGAGCCAGGCCTGCTAAAATGAACTCTCGCGCGTCACTATTCTGTTCATTTTTGCTTGCGCACGGGAAGTTTAGGCTATTATAAAAGTAGGTAGGTGATACGGGTGCAAGTAAAAATGGACTCTATTCTCTCGTGCATAGATTTTACATTATTTGTCCGTCTTCTTTTTGGGAGTAATGCTTCTGTACCTTTAGGTACTATTATATATTCTGTGGCCGGACAAACGTCACCGGTTGTTTGAAAAGGGAAATTGTAAATAATTTAGAATTTCTTCATTAATTACGTAAGTTGAAAAGTGACTTTTTTGTTTATGGTTATTTTTCAATTAAATTATTTAAAAGGGGTGTGTTTTATTATAAAAGTGATTGCACAAGTTGTTTCATGTAAATCGGATCAGTAGTTTTTAAGTTATTGTACTTTTTGTATAATCAAACTTTTGTTCCTGTGTAATTTTTGTAGTTTATGTTCTAGGATTTTTTGTATTTAGACATAGGTACATTTTGTTTGTTTTATATACAAGGAATCTAGAAAGGTACAATACATAGTTTTAAGGTTTAAATTAATAAGAAAATAAAGGCTACGAAGGCCTCGATCTTAGTGAAAATCACAAGGAAAAACGGGCTCAAAATACGTGTGTCTCTTCAAGGTAAGGACGGGCGGTATAAAAGGCGGTACGACACTACGACCGCCGGCACTGCGTTCAGTCGCAGCCGAGCCACCGAAGAAGAAACATCAATAAAAGAAGACCGAAGCCTTCAAAGTGAACTCTTCAAATTGGTGTTTTTTATTATTTCCGTTGTCCGTGGTATATTGTATTTCCGTAATTTTCCAAAAACGTACGCATTCAGGGGTGCGTGGATGCATGCGTCACCAGCGAAGGCAAGGCACGTGTGCACAACAATACGTCCCTGTAGTGGACGCGCTGTCGGAATCCCGGTCCGTCCATTACAACTTGCTTTTGCATATTCGGATCGTGTCCTCTATAAAATCTGTTTTCATCTGCCGCTTGGCCTTCGGCAAACATCCTCCAAGTGAAATATTGTCGCTCAGACATTTTTAATAAACGAAAAACAATAAAAAAATACTTCTCACAATAAAAATATCGGTGAGAGAAGTAACCACAGTAGGTACAGTAATTTACTGTGACATCTATCAAATCAGTGACTCATGGTACCGATTTGTATGCAAAACGCTACGTAAACTAAACTCTCTACGGTAAACTGAAACAAATGTGGCAAAGAAATTTTAGTTTTCAACTCATGGTACGGATTTTAGTTCCGCTACTACTCAATAGAGGCGCTGTACAGATTCTCATACAAAGTGTTTTACGTTTACTGTAGGTACCGTAAACGTAAAAAAAAACTCATGGTTGAGGTACAGTACCTCTACTCCATCAAGTCCGGAGGTAAGATGTCATCATAACAAAACGAGCCCAAACTCGGCACATATCAAATATACTGCTGCCTAAGAAAGTACTCCATTGTATGCACTTTGTAAAATCAAAACTATCTCGACTATCATTTTACGAAAATCTAATCCAGACACACTCGAACGTAATTGACTAACTGCATTACGCTACGCTGTGGCATATATACACACACGGTCCCTCCCGCCCGCACCGCTGTCGACTTGCCCCGCCCCTTTGCGGGGGCTGAGGTAGTGCGCTCATAGCTGCGTACTGTACTGGAACCTGGCCTTAAGTATCGCCTTTTTATTTATCACCACGAGGTAGCCAATGATGTTACTGTTTGAATATTGCTTACAGTGGCAGTTTTCGACTCGTTCGCCGGGCGCCGCCGGCGCCGCTCTAAATGTGCGATAGTAAGAACTAGATACTTACTCGTCGTCGTCGGTGACAACGCATCAGTCACTTTAACTGCATTATTTTGAGTTCAAGAATGCAGGACACAACTCCAGTACCGTTGGGGTACTTTTCCAAACGTTTTCGTTATTTCGTATTTTTTTTTTTCTAAAAAGACAACTAGGTACTACTACTACTTTACTAAAATATTCTGCGAATATTTCATGCTTCTTTCTACTGCCGTCATCATCATCATCATCATCATCAGCCGGAAGACGTCCACTGCTGAACATAGGCCTCCCCCTTAGACCGCCACGCCGAACGACAATTCGCCACTTGCATCCATCGGCTGCCCGCGACCCTCACGATGTCGTCGGTCCACCTAGTGGGAGGCCTGCCTACGCTGCGTTTTCCGGTCCGTGGTCGCCACTTGAGAACTTTTCTGCCCCATCGGTTGTCAGTTCTACGAGCGATGTGGCCTGCCCATTGCTACTTCAACTTGCAAATTTTATGAGCTATGTCGGTGACTCTGGTTCTTCGCCGAATATCCATGTTCCGGATTTTATCCCGCAAAGAAACTCCAAGCATAGTGTTCGCGACGAAGCGTCACCAACAAACCTAAGTGTTTACAGTGTTCATAGTGCTCATAATAACTTAGTAAAATTATAGACAATTACGTGAAATATAGTGTTTATAGTGTTTTAAATAGAACTTAACTGTTAAAAAATCCGATGTAAAACCGTAAGTACAGTGCATTTTGTAGCCTCAATTGAGTGGGTTTATAGTTAAAGTATAGCTTCGTTTTTTGTATATCCAGGTAGCCTAGACTGAGACCTAGGCCTGGACCTAACTTTTAAACCCATAATCCGTTCGAAAACCCACTCATTTGACGTTGCAAGATGTCCTGTACACAATTTGTTTCTTTAATAAAGATTTTTGAAGTGAAAACTTCTTTAGCGGCGTTGTACACTTTTTCTGTAATGGGTAAAAAATTTAAAACTCGCGTCAGGGTCACGTGACCAAAACTCGCGTCAGGGTCACGTGACCCTGATCGAAAATGAGTAAGACGTCATTCAAATTAAAAATAAAACATAGTAACAAAAAAGTTTTCACTTCTACCGGCACTCCTGGAGTGCAACCTTTTTTTTTTTTTGTGTCTATCATTACTCAGGCCCTAGACTCCTGAAATACATAGATATATCGTTATAAATGTTAGATCTCGTTAGGCTGTTACCCAGGCTACCTAACGAGACCTAAATCTGTGGAATAACCACCAAAACTCCTGAGATAGTGATCTATGAAAATGTAATTTAATTAAAAAATTTAATAGTTTTAGTTTTAACTCGTCATAACTTTTCAGTCCCTTCAGTTACAGTCAAGGTCACTATGTCAGGAGATAGGTAATTTCATAAGGATTATAGTGATACCAAACAACACGTAATCCGTTCTTAGAAAAATAAGAAATTCCATTGTTAAATAGTTTTAAGATAATAAAAATAAACAATAAATCAAGGAAGCGATTTGCGGCTCTCGTTAAGGTAAAGTTCAGGGGTACAATAGTAATTCGTAATTTCGTTCAAATCGTAGTCAACAGTACGGCACAATATCTTCTCTCTCTCTCTCTCCTGAAAACTCAAGCAACTCGCTTCCTGAAGACTTATGAAGACTTATCAGTTGTTTCATTTACTCCGTTCCTACAAAATCGTTCTACACGTCCCTGCTGCTCAAGACTTCAGGCCATAGCACAAACAGCAAGCAACCATCGGTACAGGACGTCAACGCCGCTCCGGACAGCTCATCGAATCATCGCGTCCGGGCGATCACGTCCGTCCCGTACACATAGCTCTTTCCATTGCTCGTTGAGTGACTCTTAGTTTCTATAAGAGGCCAGCAGTCAAAGACCACGTTTCAGAGCCATATGTTATCACTGGCAACACACACTGGTCAAAACACCCTCGTCTTGAGACACTGTGGGATTCTCGATGAGAAGATATCACGTAACTTCCCGAACGCTGCCCATCCGAGTTGGATTCTTCGGGCGACCTCTTTCTCGAAGTTGGACCTACCTAACTGAACAATCTGTCCAAGGTAAGTATAATGGTCTACAACTTCGAGAGTATCATTCCCAACAACAACCGGTAAGGGTGCCACATGGACATTCGACATGACTTTCGTCTTGTCCATGTTCATTTTAAGGCCGACCCGTTGGGAAACGATACTACTGCCGTAATCAATTTTAAATAATGTTTTTTGTATGGGAGCCTCCTTCACCATTTATTGTAGGTATTCTATTTATAGTATTTTCTTAAAGCGACAACAGAAAAACATCATCTGTGAAAGTTTCAGATGTAGGTATAACTATCACGGTTCAGACAAACAGATTTTAATTGCCACAGTGGCTGAGCGCTCGCACGATATGGGTATCAAATAAAAGGGTTTGCTGTCAGGAATATGAAAAAAATAGTCACGTGTCTTAAATCCAACATGGCGGACATCCAAGATGGCGGATTGGCTATTTGAAATGCACCCCCATGATATGGGTTACGAAATTTGCTGAATGGGATACGAAAAAAATTATAGAATGATTTGAAAGTCTAAAAACCCACGTTTTTAAATTTCGATTTTGATTTCCTACAATAAAATTGAAAGGTGTTCAATAACATAGGTATAATTACCGGAACTTCTTTGTCATTCGACGTTGTAAGCGTACATAATCTCTAAAACTGAAATGAAAGCTTCATGATGAGATGAAAGTTTAAAAGCAAACCGTTGAAAATTCAAAATTATAGAATCTGGCATGCATTACTTTGCGGGAATCCAAGATATTAAATGTAATAAAACATATTATCTTGTTTTAATTCCGCGACAAAAATCTAGTCTTGGATGCAGAAAATAAAACACATTATGCACCTTTCCGGCATGTACAGACGACAGCAGTGACCTGCTCTGCATCTAACCCAATCTGTCAAATACCAATCCAACATTAACCTTCCACTAATTGTGATAATTTTAAAATTATCACACCTTTGTTTTTGATTTGCAGGAAACTTCTTGTTAGCACACGGACTTGGGTTCTTACATGTAATGTGCCAGGAACAAACAGCCACAGCTTCATGGCAGGATGACTTCATGGACAATATGCCAACAACACAACACAACTCATATCCTTTATACATAATTATTTATTTACTCAGCTCCTTTACTTCCTTTGTCCGTTCTTATGATAATTTACATGTTTTTTAAAGTGCATGGCTTTATAAAAGAAAACAGTGCGATTTTCCATTTAATAGAATGGACCTTTTTGTTGTTGTGGAGTACATCAGTATAACTGCATAATAATACACGTAGCATGTAGGACCAATCAGTGTCAGAATGTGGTTATTGCCTTATTGGTAATCCTTAATTAAACTACCTTGACTAAACTAAACAAGAAAGTGGTTCAATTGATAGCCTGTATCATCTTTTTGACTCTGCGTGAATCCTGGATTTTCACAGTGGTTTAATTTCAACGAGTGGAATCGATTGTATCTTTTCTAACTTTGGCACTTTTTGCTTTTCAGTCAACGTACACTTCATGCCTATCGAGTCTGTTTGGTGTAAAATGCTATGGAAACTATAGCAGGCGCGCGTAGCTTGTAGATGGATGTAAGAGAAGCTATGCGCGAATGATACGGGAAGGCTCAAACCAGGCCCCGAATGCAATACTCATACTATCAAGTATACCTAAGCAATTACGGATCCATACGGACAACGTCGCAGGATGTTGCATACCAAACCTTAATCTTTTCAAGGGTAGCTCTTAAAATAATATAAGTTTGTTATCGATGATAACTGCATTGCCCGTTAATCTATTTTTTAATCGACTTCAAAATAAAGGAGTTCTCGTTCGCCCCGTTTTTATTTTTGTTTGTGATTATCTCGTGTTTGGGTGAACCGAACTTGATGCGGTTTTCAGCAATGGGTTTGTAGTTGATTGGTGCATGGTCTAAGATGATATCGACGCCTTAGTTTACAATTGCACTAACTACGAAATTCACTTTTTTGAGGAGAGAGCTTTAAAGTTTTTTAAACTTTAGACAAGAATAGTACAAAAACCAAGGAAAATAATAAAACAAATATGCATTTATTCATAAGACTAGTTCTTTAACTCCATCATATCACAATATTGTAGTATTAGTTTAAACGTAACCTTTTCAAAATAGCTAAATAAATATAAAACACCTCAGTTAATACATTTGTGCACTAACATTGATTATGTTGACTGGTACTAAGTGAAAAACTCAAAAATATTTAACAGCATTACCAGGCTGGTTCAAGGTCCAAGAATAAGGATAATTATAATTATGGGTATTGCATCAAATAGATAAAGTAAGAATAAACCAGTGATCATTCATAATGCTTATTTTTATTATGAAATACAGTTTAATCCATAATCAAAAAATAATTAATTATGTTTCAAACCCAAAAAAAAGGTTACTGCCCAATTATATGAGCCAATCTTTAGTTATTGACCAAACCAATTAGTTTTGAATTAAAAATAAAACTGCTATACACTAAGAATTTTCCTTTGTCGTGTGTGCGATCACAAACATACCTAGAAACTCACGCACACGAACACCCAGACCCGGAACAACTATTTGTCGGTCATACAAATGTTTGTTTCGTGCGGGGATCGAACTCGCGACACGCTGCGCAGCAGTCGATCTCTCTACCAATGCGCCAACCGTGACATCTAAACGTTTCTGAATCATTCGAATAAGAATTTTCATAATAAAAATTAACTTTTTAACTTAAATTTCTTCAACAATGGACTCTTCATTTTGATCAACATCAGACGATTCAGTGTCATCACAATCTTCATTGATGTTTACTTACTCATTACATTTTAAAATATATTAACAATAAAGAAATGCAAAAACATTTATAAAGCAGTCTACCAGCATCGGGAACAGGGTCCGGGATATCGGTGGACTCCTGAGAGACGAACCTCCTAATGATAGGCGCCGTGTACAGTAGTACTACCTTCTGAATCAAGTGTTTGAGCCAGCTGCCAAGCGAGAGCCTTCTCTGACATCACGAGGTTCTCGTCATGCGGGAACGTTATATCAACAATCATTGCGCGACGCTCCGATCGATCTATGATCATAATGTCAGGCTTCTTGGTTACAATAGTCCTGTCAGTCACAATAATTGTTAACAAGGAAGAGGAAGAAGTGGATGGAATACCTTTGTAATACTTCTATTAGACATCTACTGGGAGTAGAAATTTCATGCACAAGTGTTCTAAGTTCGTACTTAGCACACTTGTACATGAATTTTCTCGATCCTTTTGCACTACCATCACATAATGCACACTTATAGCACTGCTAAAACTTATGCACAGTTATAGCGAATGTATATAATATGTTTGTGTTTTGAAATTTTCTGCAGTTGTTAAACTTAAAGTCAGTTATAGTATGTCTTGATTGGTTTTACAAAAATAAACGTCATTAGTACAGTTAACGTTAAAAATATCAGGACATAGATACCTTGCCGTACATTTACATTCATTTTTATGTCACATTCAAATTCAAATACTTAAAATGTCAAAGGTTTCTGATGTAATGAAATACGAGTACTTAACAGTGCGCCTGAAATTTAAAATTGAAGTAACATTTTTACCGGCACTTTTTGGTGCAAGTTTTTGACGTTTTTCAGAATGCTAGCTAGTCTGTTTCTGTCAATAGCATTTCAATATTCATCTCTTTCAGGTATATCTCTACTAAATAGTATGAATTAATAAATATTTGGTATTTCTAAGTTGGTGTTCTTTAGTCATTAACGCCACGTATAATGTTGATGACTTTACTGTTGTTAATAAAACGCCTTTTATAACTTATGTTCTCATGACACTACATAATATTGTTGCTCTTAGCTGTTGCCAGGCGCTACGTGAGCGTGACCTCTACGAGATGGCTACAATGCTGCTACAAGATGTTAACAACTATGCGGCTTTTACATGGCTTTTAATCGCTACTTCTATGTCACCCTGGTGGAGAGACAACCTGCGAAAGGCAGCCGGCAGAGACTGGACGAGGATCTGAGAGCTCATGAACGGGCTCAGTGGCGTAGATTGGGAGGGCGTTGAGCCACCTTATAGTAGGGCACAGGTAACAGGCCGTCCACCATGATGCTGCTAAACGCTATGTCGGGTATGAATTTGGCGGCCACGGAAGCGAGGCGGGGTTCTGATGTGGTTTCCGCGAAACGTCTTGCCGTGCGCTGAGATGCCGCCCACGGTGATGTCGTCGGTATGTCCAGTGGAGGATGAATACGGGCTGATGATGATGATGAACTTATAATATGTTAAGCTCACAGCATGAGCCCTCCTCCTTTTCCTATGGATTGTATAATCTCATTAAATTATTTAAAAAACAAAATTGGAAGTATAAATTGCACATAATTGTGTAATACGATAAGAATTCACGATAACTTCCGAATTATTATTTATCCCGTTAGGAAGTTAGGTATTCTCATTTCTTATCTCAAAAGTTATCGATAATGGATAACCTCAATTCTGTATTATTTTTATTACGACAATAAATAGGTAACTTGATATTACATATATCTGGTTGACCGAGCTTCGCTCGGTTTTTAGGGTTCCGTAGTCAACAAGGAACCCTTATAGTTTCGCCATGTCCGTCCGTCCGTCCGTCCGTCCGTCCGTCCGTCCGTCCGTCCGTCCGTCCGTCCGTCTGTGTTTAGCTCAGAGACGCACCAATAATGCTCATACAGCAAAAGTACGTTTTGCGCACGTAATGAAAACGTACTTTATTATTTATATTTTAAATATAAATTCAGTCGTCACTAAAACTCAGCCATGAGCGGGTCGGGTATAACTAAACATACGTAACTTAAACGTAATTAAACTATTGAACATAACAGCGGTTTGGTGTGAACTTACTATTTTCCTACAACAACTAATTACAATACTAATTACAATTACAACTAATTAAGAGCTAATTGAAGCTAGTATTGATGCAAAGTCATGAAAATGAAAACAACAATGATTAGCAATGAAATTCAATTAGGAAAACTGATTAAATTCATATGTTTTCTATACATAGTGATCATGAATATGACCCTGCTCGAATTTTGACAAAATCTGTTTCATGAAATGCAAATGAAACACTATAAGTACTCAATTACTCATCTGATCCTCAATATGGATTCGTTTTCTCACTAAGTATTTTCAAGTTTTGATTTTATAAGCTGAGACAGGGGTTCCCAAACTTCTTCAGCTACAGGTTTACACTTAATGGCTTAGTATTTTATCTCGGCTCCCTAGCTGTAAGATGCCAGGTGTAAAAAAAACAATAATTTCTGGATCTCGTAAAAAAACAATAATTAAATACGCGAGTGAGTGCGACTTTGTATTCAACAGTAGGTATGGGACTCATTTTGAGCATTAGGATAAATTGATTAATTTTGAAACAAAATGCTAAAATACATGGTCTTTCTTTTATTTCTGACACTATGATATAATCAGTAAAAAATAACCCTTAGGATGAAGCCTTTCAATTGGTATAATAAAGCCACAGGTAGTTATTTTTTCTCGTGTAGCTAATTAGATTCCCGGTTCATGTTCTATCTACAATATTCAAGGTAGGGGTGCTTTGCCTCCATGTGGCATAGCCGTGGGACACCCTGTATAGAAAAAATCTTGGGTCCGTGCAACAAAGATCCGGATAATGGTTAACACTTTCAGTGTGTCTCACGGCGCGGCCCACAGAGTACTTTTATTATATGCGCGGCCTCTCTGAACTCTCTACGGTGCTCCAGACTGCCGCTGCACAGTGGGGCAGGAACCCACAAAACATGGCAGAAATTCAAAAAATGAAAAGCATCGTAGGAGTACCCACTTGTTACAGTCATGTTACTAACATATCAATTATCAATGCACTATCATCTGACATTTTTAACCGACTTCAAAAAAAGGAGGAGGTTATCAATTCGACTGTATTTTTTTTTTTTTTTTTATGTTTGTTACCTCATAACTTGCGACTGGGTGAACCGATTTTCATGATTCTTTTTTTATTCGAAAGCTGGTGCTTCCCGTGTGGTCCCATTGTCACCATTTCAGGATCTGATGATTGGATCTTGGAGAAATCGCGGGCAACCCTCAAATTTTATTGGCTGACACATAGTTTTTCGCAAATCTTATGAAGTAGTTCAAGTACTTGCGTATGGAAATCATCATCTCATGTAGCTGAGCTGATGATGGAAGGTACAACTCCTCAAGTAAGAATTTTTTTTTTTTGTGTTCGCATATCTCCGGAACTAGAAGTCCGATTTAAGTAATTCTTTTTTTGTTGTAGGTACTAGGTATCGTTCAACTTAGGGAATACTGCAAATTTCATCAAAATCGGTTCAGTAGTTTTTGAGATAATAGGGAATGAATGAAAGAGATGTTAACGATGTTATTACCAGTGTTACGGATTACTAAATTCTAGTGCTAAGGCTGATTATTTAAACTAAAAAGAGTAAAATAAAAACTTTTTCAAAAAAAATGTGACCGCCTTCAAAAACTATCACAAAAAAGGGTAAAATAACCTAGAAAACTTTTCTTTCGGAAGTCGGTGGTAAAAGAGACAATGAAATTAACAAAATGTCACCGACTTCCGAAAGAAAAGTTTTCTAGGTTATTTTACCCTTTTTTGTGGTTGTTTTTGAAGATGGTCACATTTTTAGATTTTTTTTAAATGTTGGTGTGGCACAATAATACTTTTTATCGACCACTTGTGTACGGATACGCTGCAGGTGGAAAGACTGTGTGCGCTTTAAAAGTATTTCCTTCAGTAATTACAAAAAATATATATAACTTTATTATGGAACCGTCAACTTCAGGCCGTTATCTATACTTAATACTTAATATACTTAATACTTAATAAATATATTATATTTATATTTATAAAATAATATTATAAAGAGATAACATTTTTTTGTAAGTTTGTATGTTTGTAAGTTGGTATGTAGGGGGTAATCTCTGGAAGATATGAACCGATTAAAATTGTTTCACTGGTAGAAAGCTACATTATCCGTGAGTGTTATAGGCTATGGTGTACAAAATACTTGGATGAGGGTTTTGTGATGGGCTCATTTAAATCCTGTAACTTCTATCACGCTAAGGCCGAGACTCCACCAAAGCTGTGCTAGTCGAGACGTGTTTTAAACAACCAATAGAATTGCGTTGCGGAGTGGAGCTGTGTCAATAACGCAATTCTATTGGTTGTTCAAAAAACGTCTCGCTCGACACAGCTTTGGTGGACTCTCGGCCTAAGACATACTTGTACGTGATAATAAATGTCCGACATACGTAGTTACGAGTGATGACGCTACGCTAGCACTTTAAATATTTTTCCAGTTACAGTTGTAATTAATTACATTACAAGAAATAATTCTGACAGCTTAGAATAAGCAAGCTGAAGTGGCAGGCCAGTCATTAGTCGGCGATTTAAATACCCGGGGCTAATCAGGACACATTTGATATAATTTAGCAAATATCTTGTTTATATCAAATAGCTATGGTAAAAAAAAAATATATGGGTCTTGGAGAATCCATTTTTATGCAGACATACGTTTGAAGTAACGACTTACAACAGGAACTGAAAAAAATAATACAGATGTGATTGCTCAAGTTGTGATGTGATTGAAATATCGCATATTTGGGGCTATTAAGAACAGCAATAGAAAAGGGCTGAAAAAAAAACAAGTCTATCGATATTTGGGACATACAATAACTAATACCTAGGTACCACATAAAAATATCCTTTTTTTGGGATTGGTAGGATATTAAAGAAAGATTTTTTTTTTACAAATACGTTTGTTTATTGTAAGCGTAAACTATAAAAGTGTTGCTAGAAATTGCAAAATAAATTTTACTTTTTCCTTACACCAACCAAGTGGGTATCGATGTTTTTGTTAGAAATTCTGGGTCGTCCCAAATACCCCCAAAAACCCAAATAGCCTCGTTTTACTATACTTATTTAGAAAGACAAATTTAATAATAGATGAGATTGTAACGTAATTAACGCACACCCCAGACACCCCAATTAGAATATTTTGTTTTAATCATAATACATATAATGAATTTTTAATTTAACATGTAAATGCATTGTTATTAACTAAATTAGTTATTTTGCAACAAGGTTTATTTTTTATTTTGTGAATGAATGACGGAATTTGTATTTAATACAAATAAAATTGCACTTTTAAGTCTTGTTGCCTTGATTTACGATCTATCTTTGTTTGTTTTGACTGTACAGACGTTAAGGGGGAATAAAAAGATACCTATATAAAAAATGATAGAAATCGATTCAGTAAACGATTCTGAACAAACTAATATCAGGATGTGTGTTAATTATGTTACATGTTGTATAAAGTGATCGCATTTCACTTTGAAATCACGTTAGGGATGAAAATGCGAATGACCTCAGTCTATGTGTAGTATATGTACAGACGCCAGCAGGTCAACCTACTCCATCTGACAAATTGTACCAATCTAATCCAATAAATATAGGTTGCTACTTTAAAATTTGACAGATTGAGGTAGGAAGTTGATGTGCTGGCATTCTGTACATATAATCTGCTTAAACTGCGCTCTTGAGTTCATCACTTTACTCATTTGATGATTTTATCACGATAAAAAAGGCTAAAAATCTACGTCGCGTTGCTGTCTAAGCAGGTTACCAGCCCTCTAACCCCTGCCCGGGGTTGGAGGACTCATTTGATGATTTTGCCACGTAAAAAAAAAAAAAGGTTACCATGACTCTGGAACGCAAAGGGCAATTGAAGGAACACCATTAATTTTAGGCAGTACAAGTCTGATGGTCTTTCCCGCTTCACCCAGAGCCAAGGTCTCATTGGATGTATTTTACGCTTTCCTAGTAGGTACTTACCTATTAAAATTTAAAAAAAAATATGACTCAACCAGGAAGGAAAACAATATTATTTTGAATATGGCCCAAATGATAAGCAATTTGTCTGATACTCGTATCATTTCTAAGTAGTAAAATTATACTTACAGCTATTTATAAAATCCACACATAAATTCGCTCATAATTCCTACAGACATTACCTTTTATCATGTGTATAATCAATAATTATTAGTAAACAAACTCATGTTTTATAGGTAGGTTGGGTACCTACTTACGTGAGTCATAGCACGTACATTTTTCTGATCCTACTAATGTGTGTATGTAGGTTGCTTGTTAATCTTTCACGCAAAAACCACTGAACGGATTTGGCTAAAATTTAGTACACAGATATTTTATAACCTGGATTAACACATAAGATAGTTTTTATCTCGATTTTATGTTCCTGTGGGATAATTTTCGAGTAGTAGCGGGTGAAGCCGCTGACAACAGCTAGTAGTTTAGGGTGCTTGAATACGGCGCATGTAACCCGCGCAAGTAAAGATGCGGGTTACCCGCGCGAGTAATTATTATGCTTTCTGTCTCGGTCTAGCAAATGGCATTTCTAACCGACAGAAAGAGAAAGGGCGACGGAAAAATCCGAATCCGCGTCGTTAGATGTGGGAGCACCCTAACATGCGCAAGCTACCTGCGGGGTGCGTGTACACGGCGGATGTAGCTTGAGCATGTTGAGGCACTTGCGCGGGTTATATGCGCCGTGTATAAGCACCCTTATGTACTCGTATGTTAGTATTAAGGCTTACCGCAGACTTGAGTCAAAACAGTTTTAAGACAGACTATTGCTTTACAAAAACCATGAAGATGCGCACACTTAAAACAAAACGTCTCATAGACAATATTGTCTAATAGACACAAGAACTGCACAGCGACAAGTCTGACACTGAACAGTTTTGTTTCAGGTGAGCGGCGTGTCGTAGACAAAACAGTTTTGTTTATGTTTTAAGACAGACTTGTCTATGTGAGACAAGACTGTCTTAAAACAGTTGTGACTCAAGTCTGCGCTCAGCCTAATCAAGAGGAATTGATATCATAAAATCATACGGTGTTGTGATGACTAAAATATTAAGTCGTATCAATATTTAATTATTCCATTTCCTTGAGTCACCGAATTAAGTGATTAAATTACAGGCACGGTAAAGGATAGACATGACTCCACAATATATGACGATTTCGAAGTTGTTTAAATTGTTAAAGGAGGAGGTTCTCAATTCACCGGAATTATTTATAACTAGCTGTTGCCAGCGGCTTCACCCGCTACTACTCGAAAGTTATCCCACGGGAACATAAAATCGGGATAAACTATCCTATGTGTTAATTCAGATTATAAACTATGTGTGTACCAAATTTTAGCCAAATCCGTTCAGTGGTTTTTGCGTGAAAGAGTAACAAACATCCATACATCCATACTTACAAACTTTCGCCTTTTAATAGTAGTAGGATGTATATTTTCTGAATTTTCAATGACGCCTGGGGGTGTGTAATAACGTCTTAAAACCAGGCTTATTCCAGCGAGTGAAAGTGACAGAGCTATACAAATCGTCTAGCGCCATCTCGTTCACTCACTGGAACAAGCCTGGATTTAAGACGTTGTAATACCCCCCCCCCCCCTGGGCTGATTTGGAAAATTCTTCTTTTGTTTCAAATATTATGCTTCACAGATGATTCCATAGTAATAAGTACCTTACCCTTAGCACGAGTTTTCAGTATTTGAGACGTAAAGTAAACTGGAACTTTGACAATTTAAAATTGTCAATTTTCAAGGAAAAAATTAGTTGTTCTTCGCACACCAGAGGCGCTGTTTCATTTTTTACCGACTTCAAAAAAAAGGAGGTTATCAATTCGACCCGTATGTATGTAATATTATCAGAACTGCCCAGTTTTCGTATATGTTAGTCTATATAAGCGTCTGAACAAATGTACCAAATTTCATAAGTGTATGCATGTATGTATGTATGTATGTATGTTTTTATGTTTGTGCACGCATATCTCCGGAACTACAAGTCCGATTTAAGTAATTCTTTTTTTGTTGTACTAGGTATTGTTCAACTTAGGGTACACTAAAAGTTTCATCAAAATCGGTTCAGTAGTTTTAGAGATATGGATTTTTTCGTTGCGACGGATTACAAGATTAGTGCACATCATGTAAGAAAACTTTGTATTTTACAAGAATTTGGGTTGAATATTTAATAAAAAAAACTAAAAAGGGTAAAATAAAAACTTTTTAAAAAAAAGTTCCGACTTCAAAAACAAATACAAAAAAGTTTAAAATAACCTTTCTTTCGGAAGTCGGTGGCAATAGTCAATGAAATAATAAAAATCAAAGCCACCGACTTCCGAAAGAAAGGTTATTTTAAACTTTTTTGTATTTGTTTTTGAAGTCGGAACTTTTTTAAAAAAAGTTTTTTTCATACCAGAAACGCTGTAAGTACCGGAAAGACGCTATAAAGTTGTGAAAACTCGCTCTAAGGATACAAGGGTCAAGTTTTGATGACAGGATCTTGGGACTCATCAATGCATCGCCTATTCATTATTTAAGCAATCACACATCATAACAATTACGTCTGTACCCACTAGAAATGGTAAAATAAAATCCTTTTTGAAAAAATTAAACCAACTTCTACAGTTTTCAAGCAACAAAATTCTACTAAAATCCAACATTGACTTTTTATTTACTTTAACTACATAAGTATTAATTTTAATTGAAACAGGAAAGAGTTACTTGAGCTGGAATGGTGGTGACAGACGGAAAGAATGACAGCTTCGGCCGAATTACAACGTCTTAAAACCAGACTTATTCCAGTGAGTGAACGAGATGGCGCTAGACGACTTGTATAGCTCTGTCACTTTCACTCACCGGAACAAGCCTGGTTTTAAGACGTTGTAATTCCCCTCAGGAAAGTCTTAGTAATGGGTAAGTTTTACTCTTTCGGTATGGAACCCTAAAAAGGAATATTGATTGTACAATCGACAAAGTTGAATCATGACCCACTTTGACAATAAATCGTTTGTATCCGTCAAATTGATAAAGATCAAAGTCGTTACCATGGAAATGCATGTTTACGTGAATGGGGACCTAAATTGTATTTGAATGTCTGTATGAAAATAAGCTTATGGTGGGTCATAATTCAACTTTGTCGATTGTATATCTTTCTACAATCATATTGACATTAGAAGAAAGCCCATTTACTGTTAACAGCAATGACTTACATTTTGTTAGGGCAATGAAAATGTTCTATAGGTATAGCAGGCCTGGCTCACTCCGCAGTGTAGGTATAAAACTGCAAGCATTAGCGGGGACCACTTCGGAGTGGATATTTAGTCGGTTGCCGCGCGCCGCCCACTACGCACGCGCTTACTTATATAATATTTAACTTTGGTGTTTGGTTGAATTTACGCATAAGTTTAAAAAAAGCTGTTATGATGACCAAAAAAAATACTGCATAACGTTTGGTTGTTTAAATAATGACAGTGATAGGAGCCTCACGTTTCACACACTACCGCGTGATTTCGAAAGGTAAGAAAAAAAGTGAATATTTATCTATGTAGTACATATTTAATAATGATCAAAAAACTATCTACCTGCTTGTGGCGTGCTTATTAATGTCATTCAAGTACCGGCTAGTAATCATGATCAGTTAAGTATGATTAGGTAGGTTACAAATTTGGCCTACAAGACGACCAAGATAAATAAAATAGACGATTATCAAACCTGACATCACTCTCACTCACCTAAGCTGAATACGTAGGTAGGTCGAATAATGATCGGTAGAAAGTAGGAAGATGTACGTTATTGTTTAGACACGTTCAAACTCAGAAAATGGCTACACTACGCATTCAAGGTCAGCGATCGTAATTCTCTTCGCGACTTTTTTACCTACTTACCTACAAAGACACGCAACACGGGGCCTGTGACAATGAAATGAATGAAATGAAAATGATAAGGACTAGTTACCTATTTTGCCGTAAACGATAACAATCGATCTTTAAAGTTATGACGATTTTATATCTTTCATATTAGCTTGGCCAGAACGGAATAACGGATTGAAACGGAACTAATCTTTTTTTTCTGACAACGTTTTAAAAGGTATTTTGATATTTGATGTAAACAAAGACCGCAGGTTTGTTAGATTTATTATTGTGCCACAAAAAACTTACCATCATCATCATCATCAGCCTATTAATGTTCCCACTGCTGGGACACAGGCCTCCTCACTGTGTGAGGGGGTGGGCCATAATGGGTAACCACTTGTGGGCCCAGTGCGGATTGGTGTATGTCACATGTCTTCGAATTTTGGTTCTAGGACATGCCGGTTTCCTCACGATGTTTTCCTTCACCGTTTTGAGAGCAGTGGTGATGAAATAAATTACACAAAGTAATGCGCCTGCCGGGATTCGTACCCATGGTTGTGACCTACATTCTCGTAAGTCGGGGCCGATACCACTGGGCCACCACTGCTCCCTACTACCTACCTACCTAAACTAACTTATTAAGAGAAAAAAAAAATCATTAAAGCTTGGCCAGAACGGGTTGAAACGGAACTAAAATTTTATTTCTGACAGCGTTTTAAAATCTTTGATATTTGATGTAAAAAATGCCCGCACGCATTGTCTGGGAAGTTTTATTATTGTGCCACAAAACTAACGAATAAGAGAAAAAAAAAAACAAAAACCTTATATGTGCTGGTAGCGCTGAGCCGTAGGAACCTACTGTTAACGGTTCTGTGCTACCAATCGATATGAATATGAAGTAATCGATGACGAAAAAGATATAGGCTGAGATAAAAACAAAATGCCTTGAGGGACATAAGAAGGTAATGAGGAGCGATATATATTTATGTTAATTAATAATGTAAAAATACAATGGATAAAATACTATTCCTACCTTGGTTTTTTGTGCATCCAAACTCGCGAGCATCGCAACCCTATTGAGCTTGACCGACAGTAACCTTTTAATGTCGTTGGCGTCAGATAAACTAAAATGAACTCTCGAAGCGTCACTAGGTTCAGGTTAGCATTTTTGCTTGGTCTCATTGGTATTTTTAGGTTGTTATAAAAGTAGCCAACCCTGATCCCGGGTGCAAGTAAAAATGCGTCGGGCTATCATTTACAGCATAGATTTTACATTTGTTTGTTTTCTTTTTGGGAGTAAGCCTTCTGTGCCTTTAGGTACTATTATATATTCTGTGGGTATAGTGTCCCTGAGTATACTGTGACCTTGAACCTTAGCCAATAAATAATGTTTTCACAGACCTTCCAAGCTTCTAATAACTTGTCTAGAAACCACAAAAAAAGCTGTTACGATGACATCAATAAAATATAAGATAAAGCCATTAATATTGTACCTACTATAGATTACCTAAAGTGTAACATATCCGTGCCTAGGTAAAATTTGACGCCGCCGCGTCCGCATCGTGGGTAACCTTGCTTGTGCTTTGTATTTACATTACAATGTGTAGGTACACAATTCTAGTTTTAACCCCAGGACAGATTTCGATAATATTTTGCCAGAATGATGTCACAACTATGTTCTTTCATTTCCAATAAGTGTTATAAGTGGAGGATCTTGGACCGCTTTTGCCCATTGTCATTTTTACAAAAGCACGGACATTTGCGTATAAAAACATGTTTTGACGACAAGTTGATGAACAAAAATGATCTACCACTAAAGTGTTAGTCTTATTTTATTAATTTTCTCAGTAACGTTCCTTGTGAAAATGAAAAGGTAGACATATCAACGAATTCACTCTAATCATTCAGATTTTCTTCCAAGTTTCTTTGATCAACTTGACTCTCAGTGAAAGCTCTGAAAGTGTTCTGAACTACGAGTAACAACTTCATTCTCTTCAATCTCAGAGTTTTCTAAGAAATGTCTCATATTACTTTAACTTGACTGTAACAGGAAGGTACAAAGCCTATTCCACACACGAATTTATAATGCCTGACGATCTTTTCGTGTTAATTTGGGGAAGCGAATCAAACCAGTATTTCCTAGAAAGTAAATGTAGGACAATGGGTGTGTTGCTTTCATTAAGAATTTATGTTTATTTAATGGAATGTGTCGAGTGTAGTCACGTTTCGGTATATAACAGTACCTACTTAGTAATTGATGGAAACTGAATTAAAAACGAGAAATTCAACAATGTTAGGCATTTCCCATGAACTAGCAATCTGTACCCTTAGCACGACCACAGGCACGACTTTTCACTTTTTAACTTTACAGCGTCTTTCCAGTAATAACAGCGTTTCTTGTATGAAAAAAAAATGCAAAGAAGGAACTAGTAATTTTTTCCTTGAAAATATTGTCAAATTGAATTTGTCAACGTTCCAGTTTACGTCTCAAATACTAAAAACTCATGCTAAGGGTACTGATGTGAAAAATGTAGCAAAGCCTTAACTAACGATTAAAGTGGCGAAGGCGAGGGTCGTGCATCTTGAGAGTACATTATCCCAGATTTATCACTCTTCGCTTTTTTTTATTAATCATCATCATCATCATCATCATCAGCCGGAGGACGTCCACTGCTGAACATAGGCCTCCCCCTTAGACCGCCACGCCGAACGACAATTCGCCACTTGCATGCATCGGCTGCCAGCGACCTTCACGATGTCGTCGGTCCACCTAGTGGGAGGCGTGCCTACGCTGCGTTTTCCGGTCCGTGGTCACCACTTGAGAAATTTTCTTCCCCATCGGTTGTCAGTTCTACGAGCGATGTGGCCTGCCCATTGCCACTTCAACTTGAAAATTTTATGAGCTATGTCGGTGACTCTGGTTCTTCGCCGAATATCCATGTTCCGGATTTTATCCCGCAAAGAAACTCCGGGCATAGCTCTTTCCATTGCTCGTTGAGTGACTCTTAGTCTCTCTAAGAGGCCAGCAGTCAAGGACCACGTTTCGGAGCCATATATCATCACTGGCAACACACACTGGTCAAACACCCTTGTCTTGAGACACTGTGGGATTCTCGATGAGAAGATATCACGTAGCTTCCCAAACGCTGCCCATCCGAGTTGGATTCTTCGGGCGACCTCTTTCTCGAAGTTGGACCTACCTAACTGAACAATCTGTCCAAGGTAAGTATAATGGTCTACAACTTCGAGAGTATCGCTCCCAACAACAACCGGTACGGGTGCCACATGGACATTCGACATGACTTTCGTCTTGTCCATGTTCATTTTAAGGCCAACCCTTTGGGAAACGATACTGAGATCGCTGAGCATAGCATTGAGGTGCTCCAACGATTCTGCCATGATGACTATATCATCGGCAAAACGAAGGTGAGTGATGTATTCGCCATTGATGTTGATGCCGAATCCGTTCCATTCCAAGAGTTTGAAAACGTCCTCCAATGCGTTCGTGAACAGTTTCGGAGAAATAACGTCTCCCTGTCTCACGCCTTTCTGCAATTGGATTGGTTTCGTGCTCTCTTCTTGAAGTCGGATGGACATGGTGGCGTTTCTATACAAACACTTCAACACTTCGATATACCTATAGTCGATATGACATCGTTGGAGGGACTGCAATACTGCCCAGGTTTCGATTGAATCGAAGGCTTTTTCATAGTCCACAAACGCTAAACACAATGGCCGATTATAGTCCTCTGTCTTCTGTATAATCTGGCGGAGCGTGTGTATGTGGTCTATAGTACTAAAACCTTTTCGGAAACCGGCTTGTTCGGGAGGCTGGAAGTCATCAAACCTGCGTTCGAGACGGTTCGTGACTCTTGAGAACAGCTTGTATACATGGCTCAGAAGTGAGATTGGCCTGTAGTTCTTCAACAAGGTGTTGTCACCCTTTTTGAAGAAAAGAACAACCACACTCCTGTGCCATGCTTCTGTCGTAGAACCTTCGAGTATGACGGAATTGAATAACTTCTGGAGGACTAGAAGTACCGTCCTCACCCGGCGCCTTGTTATTCTTGAGCTGTTTAAGAGCCATTCTAATCTCGTACAGGCTGATGTCCGGGATATCCTCAGTGTAGAGTCGAGTCAGTTTAGCTCTTGCGTCTCAAGCTGTACCGACACTAGGTTGTCGTGTTGATGTGTATAACTGTCCGTAAAACCTCTCAAGCTCCCTTAGGATCTCCGGTTTCGTCGAAATGATGCTGCCATCGTTAATCTTCAGCTTTGTCATTTGGCTCTGCCCAATAGACGAAATCTTTGCGAAGACTTTTGAGCCCTGGATCCGCTCGATTGCCTCTTTGATCCGTGCCGCACTAAAGGAGCGCAGGTCACGTCTTATTGATTGAGAGATTCGTCTATTGAGTTTGCCATATTCCGACATATCAGCTGAAGATTGCAGCCTCATCTCGGTCCGGTCCTGCATCAACCTGATGGTTCCGTTTGAGATCTTTTGAGGCTTATTGCGGCGCGGGGTCTTAAAGAACTTGGACTCCACAGCTTGGACAGTTTCCACCAACCCATTGTTAATCTCGTCCACAGTTTCGCATTCGGTTAGACACTGGAAGCGATTGTGCAGTTCAAGTTGGAAGTCTTCCGGGTTCCGGATGTGGGCAGGACCAGGTCGGAGCGTGGACTTCACCAGACGGGACCTTTCAAGCTTGACATTGATATTCAGTGTGCCTCTGACAATTCGGTGATCGCTACTGGTTTTTACCTTGGCGATCACAGAGACATAACTGAATATTCGCTTCTTGGTCGTCATGATGAAGTCGATCTCATTTCTGGTAGTACCATCGGGGCTCATCCACGTCCACTTCCTGGATGGCCGCTTCTGGAAATAGGAGTTCATCAAATGGAGTTCTTCCTTTTCCATGAAGTCGACCAGTCGCTGGCCCCTATGGTTTCGCTGCCCATACCCAAATGGCCCCACTCTCAACTCATCGCCATTCCGTGCGCCCACCTTTGCGTTGAAGTCGCCCATAACAACAGTGAAGTATGTTTCGGAGGTATATATGGCCTCGGATATCTCCTCATACAATGCCTCTACTTCATCATCAGAATGTGTCGAGGTCGGCGCATATACCTGTATGACCTTCAACGAATACCGGTTGGTTATTCTGAGTATAAGGTATGCTACCCTACTCGACACACTGTCGACTTTCACAACGTTGTTGATGAGGGACCTGCGGACGAGAAATCCAACACCACCCTGGGATTTACGGTCTCCTTCCCGGTAGAAGAGCATGTTCCCGGAATCTAGAACTATCGTATCCTGACCCTCTCTTCGGATTTCAGATAATCCCAAGATATCCCATCGCATTTTGCTCACTTCTTCCTCCAGCTCGATAATCTTCTCATCGGTCCTCAGTGTGCGGATGTTGTGCGTTGCCAGGGCCAAAGTCCGTTGGGGGTGGTAGCGGGGCATCTGCCGGGGATTCTTAGCACCCCCTGCTCCGCCGTTACCCGATCCGCAACCCAGACCAGGAATAGCGGAGCTGCCGGGGACTGGGGGCCGTGTGCTTCTATTGTCAATCATAATGGGGGGGGGGGGGTTGCCATAATCCCCATGCTTGGCAGGCGGCTTGGGGATCGCAGTAGGGTCACCGTAAGTTTGCAAAGGACGCTGCTGCCCGTCCTTCGGTGGCTGGACGTAGTTTAAGGACGTACCCGGGTTTTTTTATTAATAGAAGCAATTAATAGAAGCAATCAATAGAAGCAAATTAATAGAAGCAATCAATGCAAAGCTTAAACCGTTGGGTCTAGAAACACGCTTTCCGAAAAAAGCTTAATATACCCATATAATATATTGTATATGTTAACAGAAGCAGTTGGGAATGTAAACAGCACAACTCATTTGAGCAGTTTCGAGCAGTTGGGCAGTTTAATTGAGCGGTTGGGGAAAAACGGTACCTTGCACCTTGAAGTTGATTAACAATACATTCGATATTTTCAAAAAGTACCTATTTTATTGCGGCACGTGTTTGTGCCGGATATACTGAATTTTAATACATTTATCGCGTCAATATTCGGGTTATTATTATAAGATAAATACAGGAAATAATAGCTTTTAAAACTGGTACATAATGAGGAGGTACATTGAAATTTTGAAAAATGAACACATGCAATAACCAATAAATAAACTGTGTCAATCTTTATCTTTTTGATGATAAAGTAGTGTATGAAACTGCACATAGCTAGGTATGTATTACACTCGTTTGATGCTTTTAAAAAACTCGCTTCGCTCGTTTTTAGGGTTCCGTAGCCAAATGGCAGAAAACGGAACCTTTATAGATTCGTCATGTCTGACTGTCTGTCTGTCCGTCCGTATGTCACAGCCACTTTTTGACGAAAGTATAAGAGCTATCTTGTTGAAACTTTTTTTTTTTTTTTTAGCGTGGTAAAATCATCAAATGAGTCCTCCAACCCCGGGCAGGGCGGGAGGGACTGTCAGACTTCTACTGACTAAAATCCACGGTGTCCTTCATAGCCTGTTAAGTTCCGGGGTTACGGTAAGGGAATAATCCCGCGACCCCGGCAGGCTTTGGCCCTCTGAGAGGCCCCCGTCATTATGCTGACGCCCTTTGAGGCGCGCGTGGGACACAACGCGCCGTCGACCCGGGCATGGTCCTTGGTCGGGCAGCGAGTTGCCCTTTACTCGCTGCCCGCATGCCCGCGCCTACGGTGGCCGGAGATCATCGAACGACGTCCGTCGCCGTGGGCGTCTACCACTGCGGCTGGGGCGGAGGGAGGACGCTGTCTTCTCTCGCTCGCGGCCTGCCTCCTCCTTTACGAGCATTACTGCCTCGCAGAAGGAGCTGACCGCTTCCCACTCCGTCTCGCCCCGCAGCATGGCCGCAACCAATGCCGGGCGCGAGAGGTCTCCGCCTATCGCAGCCGTGAGGACACGTCGGTGCTCCGCCCAAGCTGGGCAGTCTTGCACCGTATGCTCCACCGTGTCCTCCGGGCGATCTTCGCAGTGGTGACACCCAGGCGTCTCCTCCTTTCGCATCAAACACAGGTACCTCCCGAAACTTCCGTGTCCGGTGAGGACCTGCGTCAAGCGGTAGGTCAGGACGCCATGACTTCTCTCCAGCCACTCCTCAAAGAGGGGTCTTACCGCCGCAATTGCGGCGTGCCCGATCTTGTTGAAACTTGGTAAGTAGATGTATTATTTAAACTGCATTAGGATTTTCACACAAAAATAAAACAAAAACCAATTTTGGGGGTACCCCCCATACTTAGAATTGAAACTCAAACTTTTTTTTTCGCCTGACCCATACGTATGGGGTTTATATAGGTATTATTATAAATAGGTCTTGTAAAAATGATGTAGAGGTTACTAACATAATTTCATTCTATACTGAACGGTTTGCGCGAAAGACACTTCCAAAGTGATGAAATGTGTGTCCGGTCCCTGTAACTTCTAAAATAAGAGAATGATATAACTAAAAAAAATATATGATGTACATTACTATGCAAACTTCAATTGAAAATTGGTTTGAACGAGATCGAGTAATTAGTTTTTTTTTTAATACGTCATAAATAGTAAACCGCAATTTACCTTGCAAAGTTAGAACCAACTCCAAGAACTTTTATTATTATGTAATTATTATGTAACTTGCTGCTAAAGACCCCTTTATGGGCGAGCGAGTCCGATTCGCACTTGGCCGGTTTTTTAAACTCATACTCATGTATAATACCCCTTATTATGTAACAGTTTCATAAACTACTATGTATTTCTAATTTCCTTACGATATACTATTTGTAAAGTACGTTTATATAAACTCGTTTCGAGTTTTGTATTTCGAGAGTAGATAAAATACATTTATGGTTTCCCGGAAAAAAGGTAGAAATATTTTTTTTTTTGAATATTTTTCGACTACCTACAGAATATTTTTTGAACCGACTTCAAAAAAATGAGGAGGTTATCAATTCGAATGCATTGTTTTTTTATATTTGTTACCTCATAACTTGCGACTGGGTGAACCGATATTCATGATTCTTTTTTTATTCGAAAGCTGGTGCTTCCCGTGTAGTCCCATTGTCACTATTTCCGGATCTGATGATTGTAACTTGGAGAAATCGAGGGCAACCCTCAAATTTTATTGGCTGACACACAGTTTTTCGCAAATCTTATGAAGTAATTCAAGTACTTGCGTATGGAAATCATCATCTCATGTAGCTGAGCTGATGATGGAAGGTACAACTCCTCAAGTAAGAAAATTATGTTTGTGTTCGCATATCTCCGGAACTACAAGTCCGGTTTAAGTATTTCTTTTTTTGTTGCACTAGGTATCGTCCAACTTAGGGAATACTGCAAATTTCATTAAAATCGGTTCAGTAGTTTTTGAGATAGGGAATGAATGAAAGAGATGTTAACGGTGTTATTGCCGGTGCTACGGATTACAAAATTCTAGTACACATGTAAGAAAATGATGTATTTGACAAGAATTTTGGTTGAATATTTAAACTAAAAAGAGTAAAACAAAAACTTTTTCAAAAAACTTTTTCAAAAAAAATGTGACCGCCTTCAAAAACAACCACAAAAAAGGGTAAAATAACCTACAAAACTTTTCTTTCGGAAGTCGGTGACTTTTTTTATTAATTTCATTGTCTCTTTTGCCACCGACTTCCGAAAGAAAAGTTTTGTAGGTTATTTTACCCTTTTTTGTGGTTGTTTTTGAAGGCGGTCCCATTTTTAATTTCCGAAGTTAAAAAATTACATTTTTATTCTAAAAACAGTTGTTGTCGCAAGTAGCTAGAAAATCGTTGAATTTATAGATAACTCCTTCGATTGTGGTGTTTTTTATATGTATAAGTAATTGTTTATTTTAAAACAGTTTAGTGTACTATTTACTCATTTGATATTGTAAATTACTTGGAAAACCCACAAAAACTAGATAACTTACACTTCATTTACACACGAACTAGAGAAAAGTTCCTGTGGGGTTATTTGAACCCCACATGGTACTGGAGAAGTATTTTTCACCTTGTATGCTAAGGTCGTTATAATAACTAAAACTCGTTATTGTTAAATGTGGTATCATGCATGGCACTGTAGCATGACCGTATGCAATAACTAGTGCATGCGGTTGACGATTCCCGTAATAGAAAAGGTCGCATGAATTCTCATTAGTCACACGAGTGATTAACTGCACTGCTTACAGTGCGGCTAACGCATGCATTCAACAGAGTAAGCAATAGTGTTTATAGCCTTGACTGTAGCATAACCCAAGTAACACAGTCTGGAAGTTTTAAAACCAATCTGTCTATAGACTGTCTATTCAGGGTTAATCTTTAGATACGGGCTTTCTAAAGATGGCTTTGATAAAGAATATTTCATCTTATAGAGTTTTTTATCTAAAGCTTTATTATTTTAAGAGCATTTGTTCTATAGAACACTTATTTTAAGTACGTTTATAGTTATAACGACAGTTTCTAGATAAAATGCTCTACAAATAGTTAAAAAAGCCTAAAGCCTTATCTATAAAACTACTTCAAAATAGGTACTATTTTGAAGTAGTTTTATAGATAAAACGATATATTTGAAGACAAAACTTTCTACAGATATTCTATTTTAGCTAGTGGTACTCTTATCTTTTTTTTCTATAGATACTTCAGTCTAGATAAAATGCTTTACTAGATATTACGTCCGCGATGACATTTGTTGTCGTCGTCTCCGTTGCTTTGAGAAATCGGGCTTTTCTGCCATTTGGATACTGGTGGACACTGGCGTGGAGAAATTTCTTTACATCGGCGTTTACCGATCACATAGCGGTGACCAGGAGACTTCAGCGCTATTCAACTTCCTCGTGGAGACGACTGATGTGGCCCAGCAAAGGTATCCAACCGCGAAGCTTTTTTTTCTGGGGGACTTCAACGCCCACCATAAAGATTGGTTGTACCCGTACCAGAAAACTGACCATGCTGGGTTGGAAGTGCGCAAATTTGCTTTAACGCTGGATCTAACCCAGCTGGTGAATGTGGCAACGCGGGTACCGGATGTTGTTGGCCATACACCCAATTGCTTGGACCTTCTGCTGACTAATGATCCGGACAGTCTGTCGGTGTCGGTCTCAGCCCCGCTGGGTTCGTCTGACCACTGTCTGGTGAAGTCCGTATCGACCTGCTCTCCTCCAGATGAGAGCCCTAGAGGTAAGAGACGAGTATGGCGATACGTGTCAGCAGAATGGGATGAGATGCGGCACTTTTTTGCGTCTTATCCTTGGCGGCAAGTGTGCTTCTCCTCGGGTGATCCCTCGTGCTGTGCTGACGAGGTTGCGGACGTGATTCGGCAGGGGATGGAGTATTTTATTCCATTCTCGGACATCCAGCTCGGTCACAAATCCCAGCCATGGTACAATGCAGAATGCGCGCTCGCTGAAGCCCTCAAAGAGTCTGCCTACCAAGCTTGGGTCAAACTTCGCGACCGGAAAGCTAAGGCACGTAGGGTTCGCGCGAGGAAGAGAGCCTTTAATTCTGCCGCCAAGTACTGCAAGAGGGTTCTGCGTAAGGCTCGTTTCGACCATGTCGGGCGTATTGGGGCAAAACTAGTATCGCACCCCCCAGGTAGCAAACAGTTTTGGTCCCTGTCGAAAGCGGTCGAAACGAATTTCTGTCGCCCCACATTGCCTCCAATGCTAAAACCTGATGGGTCGCTGGCTCATTCTGCATATGAGAAAGCAAATTTATTTGCATCTCTCTTTGCAGGCAACTCACGTCTAGAAACTGGGTCCAAACAACCACCGACTATACCTCGTTGTGACTCTTCGATGCCGGAGGTCACAGTTCATATTAAAGAGGTACGAAGAGTGTTGCGCAATCTAGACGTGAACAAGGCCAGCGGGCCGGACTGCATATCAGCAAGAGTGTTGAGGCAGTGTGCGCCTGAACTGTCTCCTGTGTTGACTCGCTTGTACCGTCTCTCTCTTGAGAAGAAAATAGTGCCAAAATCCTGGAAGCTTGCGAATGTACAACCTGTGCCGAAAAAGGGCGACCGTGCTGACCCTGCTAATTACCGACCGATTGCCATTACCTCCATTCTCTGTAAGGTTATGGAAAAGGTACTAAACAATAAGCTGCTGACCTACCTTGAAGACAATGATCTCCTGAGTGACCGTCAATATGGCTTTCGTCGGAGACGGTCAACTGGTGATCTTCTTGTGTATGTCACGCACTGCTGGGGCGAAGCGATCGAGAAACACGGTGAGGCACTTGCGGTTTCGCTTGATATCTCGAAGGCATTTGATAGGGTCTGGCACGCTGGTCTACTTAGCAAGCTTCCTGCTTATGGCATCCCAGGTGATTTTTGTAGCTGGATATCGGACTTCCTTAGTGGGCGGTCGATCCGAGTTGTCATCGATGGCTGCTCCTCTGACCTCATGGCTATTGATGCCGGTGTCCCTCAGGGGTCCGTTCTCTCTGCAACTCTTTTCCTGCTGCACATCAATGACCTACTTCAATCTGGTATTGTTGGGTACGCAGATGACAGTACAGTTTCAGAGAGATACTTGTCCAGCGCAAAAACCACCAGGGATGAAGTTTGTTCCTTGAGAGAGGCCATGGTTGAGCGAACAAATTATGCCTTAAACCTTGTTGCCCAGTGGGGTGACGATAATTTGGTCTCTTTTAACACCACCAAAACACAGGCTTGTCTTTTTACCGCTAAAAAGAGTCATTTGGACCTAACTCCTACTTTCCGGGGTGCATCTGTACCTGTGAATGACCGACTCGAGCTCCTGGGCATGGAGTTGACCTCTTGTCTCAATTTTGGCGCCACCATTGAGTTCAAAGCCCAACTTGCGGCCAAAAAGCTGGGCATCCTAAATAGAGTGAAGCGGTACTTCACGCCTGGACAGCTATTAACTCTTTACAAAGCACAAGTCCGATCCTGCATGGAGTACTGTAGCCACCTTTGGGATGGCTCAGCTAAATATCAACTTGCCGCTCTTGACTCAGTGGAACGCAGAGCTAAGAGGCTCGTTGGCGACATAAAATTGGTGAGTGCCAAGCTCCATAGCTTGACTCATCGCCGCAAAGTTGCCTGCCTGTCGGTTTTCTACAGATTGTACTTCGGAGAGTGTGCCCAAGAACTCCACGATCTCATCCCACCAGCCCCTTTCTATCATCGAACATCTAGACGCACGGCAAATTACCATCCTTACCTTATTGCTATACCGCTAATTCGCACTAAGCGTTTCCAGACGTCTTTTATAATGCGGACAGCGAAGGAATGGAACTCTCTGCCTGCGTCTGTTTTTCCGAACGCATACAACCCAAATCTCTTCAAAGTTAGAGTGAACAGGCTTCTTCTGGGTAAGCTCGCTCCACCGTCGACCTTGTCTTAGTCTTTCCTGACCTAGACTAAGGTCAAGAGCAAACCCATCACACATAAAAAAAAAAAAAAAAAAAAAATATTTTTAAGTTTGTCTAGAAAACTGATAGAGAAGTCGTGTTTTTAGAGTTTTTATCCTTAAAAGTGGCTTAGCTAAGTGCATTTGCACTAGAAATTAAAATTGGATGAGTTTATGCAAAGGAGAAGATGAAACAAATTAAAAGATCTGGTGGTTTTCGTCGAAAAATCCGCAAGTATAGACGGAGTGGGAAGCGGACGCGTCCTTCTGCGAAGCAGTAATGCTCGTGAAGGAGGAGGCGGGCCGCGAGAGAGAGAGGCGCCCGCGGCGTCGGACGTCAGCAGACGATCTCAGGCCACCGTAGGCGCGGACATGGGGGCAGCGAGTAAAGGGCAACTCGCTGCCCGACCATGGACCATGCCCGGATCGGCGGCGCGTTGTGCCTCACGCACGCCTCAAAGAGCGTCAGCATAATGACGGGGCCCCCCTCTCAGAGGGCCAAAGCCGGATTATTTCCTTACCGTGACCCCGGAACATAACAGGCTACTGAAGGACACCGTGGATTTTAGTCAGTAGAAGTCTGACAGTCCCTCCCGCCCTACCCGGGGCGGGAGGACTCATTTGATGATTTTACCACGCTAAAAAAAAAGTATTTAAAAGAAAGAAAAATGAAGAAGAGTCGACCGAAGAAGAATCGGAACTTCCTCCAAACCGTAGAAAATTGTTGATGATAATATGAGTATCAAAAATGAAAAGGTTTGCTGTCAAGAGTACGAAAAAAAAAATCGCATGACTTATATCCAATATGGCGGACAGGCTATTTAAAATACACCCCCATAATATGGGTATCAAATGAAAGGGTTTGCTGTCATGAATACTAAAAAGTAGTCACGTGACTTAAATTCAAAGTGGCGGACTGGCTGTTTGAAATCCACCCCCATAATATGGGTGTCAAATGAAAGGGTTTGCTGTCAGGAATACGAAAAAAATTGTCACGTGACTTAAATCCAAGATGGCGGACAGGCTATTTAAAATCCACTCCCATGATATGCGTATCAAATGAAAAGGTTTCCTGTCAGGAATACAAAAAAAAAATAGTCAGGTGACTTAAATTCAAGATGGCGGACTGGCTGTTTGAAATCCACCCCAATGATGTGGGTATCAATGAAAGGGTATTAATGTAATTATAATTATTATTTCTCACATTGTTTATACTTAAATAAATCAGAAATACTTTTTACTCGAGTACCCTCTGGTATTGATTAATTATATTGGTTTGTTACTGCATAAAATGGTCTTACGTTCACAACACATTAAATTACCTATTCACTGAAGAACGTCTAGAAATACTGTGACAAGATAAAAAGGAATACAGCGTGACAGTTACTAGATAATTTTAAACCACTCTTAAATCTGTTTATTCTCTCACTAGATAGTTTAGTATGTAGTAAGTAAAATTATTCTAGAGCCATACTACAAAAGAAATCTCTAGACTGTTTGTTCTATAGAAATCGGTTTTCTAGTAAATTTTATCTGGACGCCATTTTCATTGCCTCTTTTTTGCTTCAAATAATTTTTGTTACGTATTTAAATGTTTTTATCATTAAATTATGTCTAATTAGACATTTGATATGTTTTAAATTACTATATTTTAAATAAAATGAGTATTTTAAGCATTAAAATGTAAATTCGAAAATTTGGTTATACCAAATAATAGTCATATTTTGAAAAAAAAATGTTAAATCTTACATTTACAGCGGGCGCTCTTATTTTACAAGAGTTTTACATAATATTCAACGATAGAATTTCAATCGCATATTGATTTGCTTATTTACCCATTATTAAAACACAAATTAATAAAAAGTTATTTTGTTACGCCATGATGCAAATATTATTAAGTAAAATAACTCTTGTAAGTTCCACGCCATTATGCGTCACAAGTAAAATGTTACTTAAAGTTGTTAGTCTTAAGATGATTTGGTTTTAAAACTTGACGAGCACTGATTCCTTTAAAGGTCTTAACTCTATCTATAAACTATCTACTAGTACGCTACTAGATAAACGTGTGGTCTATAAACGGTTTAGAGAGACACTAGAAACATCTCTTAAGTCAATTTGATCTGAACTCTATCTAGTCATATTTTCTTAACTCATTCTTAAGAGAGGGTACAAGAATGTGCCCACTTTTACTAAACTCTGTCTATAAGCGTTCTAGAAGATTGCTTATAGATATTTTATTCTTATGGTAGACAATTCAATTTAATTCTATAAGCTATCTAGTAGTACGTTTCTAGACAAGTTTGTGTTACTTGGGAAATAACATTGTACCTAGGATAAGGTTGTCGTTTTTCAGGAAAATAGTTTTTTTTAAGCTACCAGGCTTCTCGTCATCAGTACCTACAAAATAAAAATATTGTAATGTTGAAAAATTTAGGACCAAAAGACGCGGTAGGTATTGAGTCCCACCAGGGTAGCTACATTTTTCCTTCCTCAAAAAAACCTTACAAAAAGCTTTCTCCCATTATTAATTATTCGGGAAGTTTCCATAGCAATTTGTTTTAAAATAAATGTTGAGTTGTCTTCGATTTCTACAATGTCACCGTGAGGTGAGCTAATGCGTATAATTTGTCGCGCTGAAAACTACAAGCTGAAAATAAATTGGCAGATTTGATGATTTTGCTGAAAGCAGCCAAACTGATGTAACTGTAACTAAACGACGTATAGATTTTTAAATAAAAAACCGAAATACTCAGTAAAAATTAATCAATATTATGGTTACGCTCATAAACGTCAAATTCGCGGCACATCTAAGCAGTTGGCCTCACCAAATATACCTAAAGTGTGTCAGACACGTGCGAGGAAAATTACGTAGTTTTAGGCGCGTGGTGAGCTGGCGACGGCAACGAAGAGCGCGTCGCGAGGCGAGAGGCGCGTGGGTCGCGCCCCGCTGCCGCCACGATGACGCATCGTGCCGAGTCTGACGCAACCGTGGCTAGCCGACACTGTGTGTCCCACGATAACATGAAAATAATATATGAAATACCACTCAAAAATAATGAACAGCACAAAAATTCAAACCTAACTAAAGAGTTCAAAAAAACAAAACAAAATATTTTCAATTTAAAATACAACACAAAATAAATTGGGACGACAAAACACTATTTTACATAGACACAATAGAAATCGTTCATTCAGTTTGAGTACATTAGCATACGTAACCGGAGCAACGAAAATATCCTGAGATCTATCGTCGGAATGATCGTGCGTGTTAGTATCGTGGCGGAGACATAGTAGTGGAATAGGTAGTGCAGTGTTTGGACGGCGGGTCGGCCCCGACCCCATCCCATCCGTGGTGTTGAGCAGTCCACCATAGAACGCCGCGCGCGCCGCCTGTATCGCACCACACCACGTGCTGCCTACCGCTCAAGCGACGCCGATTGTGAAAACGTTTAATAACCTAGCTTTTCGTCGCGCGAAAAGCCACAAGGTCGCTCTAGATTCAATACGTTTTTTTTGTCAAATCTGTGTTAAAACTTGTGCCACCGAATCGCTCAAGCAACTGTTCACTTCAATGCAGTTTTCTGTTTATAGTGAATGAAAGTAAATAATCGCAGCGACGCCGCTTTTCAGGTAGTGTGTCAAGGTTAAATATTATGCGTACATCTAAGTTATTGTTAAGCTTGTAAACCAGCTGTGTTTGACTAATAGATTTCCTAATGTAACATAGTGTTTCGGGTCTATTTTCTAAGAAATCGTGTATTTATCTAACCCAGTAGGTAACGATTCCAAACGTATTTCATCTTCAAGTGGGGTTAGTTCGCCTGAGGTCCAGGGTTCGATTCATACGACGCGTGATTCGAATACTGAAATAACCCTATCGTGACGCGGCAATAAATCGAGACTATAATGCCTGATATATATTATTGTATTTACTAAAGGGACACATTGACTGTGCACCGATTGAGAACTTGATAATAAATAAGCATTCATTAGTAGTCCGTTCACAGGCTTTGGTAAACAATACTCCACTCTTCAATAAGCTGTACCTACCGGTTAACGGACAATCTATGATTTATGAATTGCTCTTATTCTAGTTGTATTAATATGAAGTCGGTTAAATAGAACATTGATCTACCCTACATCACGTTTTTTTTTATACCTTAAAAAAACACACACACATCAAGATAATAATTATGACAAAACATAAAAACTTTTTTAAAAAAAGTACCGACTTCAAAAACAAATACAAAAAAGTTTAAAATAACCTTTCCTTCGGAAGTCGCTGATTTTGATTTTTATTATTTCATTGACTATTGCCACCGACTTCCGAAAGAAAGGTTATTTTAAACTTTTTTGTATTTGTTTTTGAAGTCGGTACTTTTTTTTAAAAGTTTTTATTTTACCCTTTTTAGTTTATTTATTAAATATTCAACCCAAATTCTTGTAAAATACAAAGTTTTCTTACATGATGTGCACTAATCTTGTAATCCGTCACAACGAAAAAATCCGTATCTCTAAAACTACTGAACCGATTTTGATGAAACTTGCAGTGTACCTTAAGTTGGACAATACCTAGTACAACAAAAAAAGAATTACTTAAATCGGACTTGTAGTTCCGGAGATATGCGTGCACAAACATAAAAACATACATACATACATACATACACTTATAAAATTTTGTACATTTGTTCAGACGCTGATATAGACTAACATATCCGAAAACTGGGCAGTTCTGATAATATTACATACATACGGGTCGAATTGATAACCTCCTTTTTTTTGAAGTCGGTAAAAACACTTTAAATATTCCAACAAAATCCGAATAATTACAGCATACTAAGTGATTCTTTCTTATCTGATACAAGCTTTGACAAGCCACACCGGCCGTTCTACGTTCTAGTAGTTGTTCGTAGGGCATGACGCGTCCCAGGGCCATAGGAATCGTTGGAATTAACGCATAGTCGTAGATATTTGATAAGCTTTCTCTTTTTCTGTCGCAACGGTCGGTTACGAGGTTCTCGTGGGCGACGTAAGAACTTGTTACTCCTACAAAACTATGATCTATGTTTGATTTGTTTTTCTGTTGTGGCATGTTGGTAACTTTATTTTTGTATGTGTTCGTTTTTCAAATAATTTGTTTAAAGGAATAATGTTAAAGATTTGACTGGTGGGCTTTTATAGTAATATTATTGGTTTCATTTCGGACTGCAATGTTATGTCAAACTAGCAGAGACTTTATTAAAAACGGGAATTACATTTATCTTTAATTACACAAGAACGTAAGTAGGAACACCAGTACCAAAATGGAAGATGCAATGCTGGAAAAAAATCAATTAGTATACATTTATTCTTAACAACAGACACATTTTATAAAAAAATAGCATATCATTAAAAGTAGGTGACTCAGCAAACTTTATGCCGCCTAAAAATCACCTTATAAACCTTCCCAGGACTCCCAAAAAAAAAAAAAAATATCCAAATCGGTCCAGCCGTTCTTGAGTTTTAACGAGACTAACGAACAGCAATTGATTTTTATATTATAGAGAAGATAAAGAACCGACCATTAGGGTTGTTTAGTCCACAAACAAATTAATAAAATGAAATAAAATTTTTACTTTGGTATTATTTTTGAAGCGTCTCCAGAAATACATCACTAGTCTTGCAATCAAGGTTCATAAGATGAGAATGTGAAAGACAGATTTAAAGACAGACACAGACAAATGGACATCAGCATTAGTAAACGGTCCCGTTTCACCCTTTGGGTACGTAAAAACAATATTTAAAAAAAAAATCGATGGCACTTAATACTCGCGTGTTGATTGACATTGTTGCTAGATAGATTTTATTGTTCATTGTTGTAACTATGCACCTGATAGCTGATAGACAACCATATAAGTATTACAATAGGTACTTAGTTATTGACAAGGATAGCTGATAAGGTTCGCAAAATTACTTTAAAACCAAATGGTATAAAGTATCTAAATTCAGTTACAAAATTAAACATACATAACTATCCACAGTATATCAAATAATTATAGCAATTTTGAATCGAAACCGGTTTCAAAACTATTACTAATTTACACTGTAACCGCTTATCCATTTACGGAAAAAAACAGAAACTTACATCCCGCAGACACATAAAATAAAAGTGAAGCACAATTCATTGCTAAGATTGTTACGTTATCATAACATCAAGAAAGACTGGCCTGTTGGTCTAGTGGTTAGTGGTCCTGACTGCTATGCCGGAGGTCGTGGGTTCGATTCCCACCCAGGACAAATGTTTGTGTGATGAGCATGATCATTTGTTCTGTGTCTGGGTGTAATTTATCTATAGTATGTATGTATTTAGAAATATATAAGTATGTTTATCAGTTGTCTAGTACCCATAATACAAGCTCTGCTTAGCTTGGGACTAGATGGCGTTGTGTGATAGTCTGTTGTGGAATATTATTATTATTTATCACACAGAGCACTAAACGATTCACGATCCAGCACGGCTGTACGTCAGCGCAAGGTCGCGTTGCTGGACGTAGCAAAAACACCGTGAATAGGCTTGACGTACGTCAAGCCTTGACGTACGTCAAGCCTATATGAATATAGCGCTTAAATAAGTATTTAGGTAACTATAGCTGTTGCCAGCGGCTCACCCGCTACAACTCGAAAATTATTATCCCACGGGAACGGGAAAAATACTATCCTATGTGTTAATCCAGGTTATAAACTATCTGTGTACCAAATTTTGGCCAAATCCGTTAAGTGGTTTTTGCGCGAAAGAGTAACAAACATACCTACATACACATACACATTAATTTATGTACACACTAGCTGTTGCCAGCGGCTTCACCCGCTACAACTCGAAAATTATCCCACGGGAACATAAAATCGGGATAAAAGCTATCCTATGTGTTAATCCAGGTTATAAACTATCTGTGTACCAAATTTCCCAAGCCAAATCCGTTCAGTGGTTTTTGCGTGAAAGAGTAACAAACATCCATACATCCATACTTACAAACTTTCGCCTTTATAATAGTAGTAGGATACATACCTACATCCTCACATACTTTCGCATTTTTATTATTAGTAGGATTATAAAATGTTAAATTCATCATCAGCCTAACCTTTTTTCAACTTAATTGAGGTCGGCTACTAATCGAACCAGATGCAGCTGGATATCAGTATTTTACATGTAGTGACTGCCTATCGGACCTCCACAACCCAGTAACTGGGCAATACGATACCCCATGGTAAGACTCACAGAAATATTAAAAACAGGAGAAGTGGTAAGGGGGCGTGTCGTTGACACCTGGTCCTGAGCGTTTTGGCCAGCTATTGACTTAGACTACTTTATTTTTGTTTCCTTTATTACTCCGCCTGTATTGTTTTTCATAAAATACATTGCTCTTTTACAACGATCTCACATTATCACTGAGTGACTGGACCAGCAATGTAAAACTGACATAACGATACCTCATCAAGCCGTAATGTCGCGTGGTGCGTCCGTTGTATTTGAGCGGGAGTAGTACCGCCCCCCGCGTGTCGCGTCAACACACAATGATAATTGTTAGTGTGAGTAAGTTACACGGAAAAAGAGTACGCTGTGGTTTTAAGAATAAGGCTTATATTTAAATGACTGAGTTATCGATGGCGCGTGTGTGCACTTGTTCGTAGTATTGTTTTGATAGAACTACATATGCAATATTATCGTTATGGTGGGGGTGTTGCGGCTTCACTCGTTTTCTGTACATTTTAAACTCCACGGCATATCTCCTTCTTTAAGATATCTGTGGTAAGACTAGTTGTCAGACTTCACAGCTTCTGACTAACAGTGACGACTGTCAAAGACCTACAAAAGACAGTCGGGACCAACGGTTTTACGCGTGCTTTCCGAGGAACGGAGGAAACTCGCTATGACAGATGGTCACCCATCCACAGACCAACCTCGGGAAGCATGGCTTAACCCGGAAGATTAGTCTGTGCGGCTGTCAATAATTACATATTATAAAATGTTAAGCCCTTTTTTATGTGGTAAAATCATCCAATGAGTTCTTTCGCCCAGTGGCGTCTATGACGTCTTAAAGCATGTGTCTTTAGGCTGTGGGAAAGAGACAGAGCTATGCAAGTCGTCTAGCGCCATCTCTTTCCTTGAGCGGAACCAGACGTCATGGTGGGCCACCTGAACGGGACTTAAGGGACTGTCTGATTCGTACTGACTAAAATCTTCGGTGTTTCTACAATAGCCCTTTACGTTCAAGTACCTGATAAGATAGTCCTGCAACCCCAGGCAAAGCCCTTTTTTGGTTGATTTAATCATCAAATAAGTCTTCCTTTCCTGAGTGAAGCGGACAGTCCAGCTCTTACTGAATAAAAGTCCACCAAGTTCCTTATATTCCTTACACAGCATCCTGCTTCAAATCAAATCAAATCAAATCATTTATTTGCATAGAATGTAGGTTACATTAAATTATATGTGGAATACATAGAAGTGAGCCATGTACATTCTGCCTGGGAATAGGCACGCAAAATTTATATTACATATGATTTCAACTTAACTACAAAATTAAATAATACTAAAAACGAAAATGTCATAAAAATAATGAATGGAACATGCATACAAAAATTTAAATTAAAAAAACAAAAAGGTTGCACTCCAGGAGTGCCGGTAGAAGTGAAAACTTTTTTGTTACTATGTTTTATTTTTAATTTGAATGACGTCTTACTCATTTTCGATCAGGGTCACGTGACCCTGACGCGAGTTTTGGTCACGTGACCCTGACGCGAGTTTTAAATTTTTTACCCATTACAGAAAAAGTGTACAACGCCGCTAAAGAAGTTTTCACTTCAAAAACAAAATTAAAATTGAGAAATGTCCACAAATGATTACTAAGGAATAAAATTAAAAATAATATAAATAATGAATTAAAAAATTAAATAATAGTGATGGGTAAATTGTCAGAAATATTAAAATTATACATAATTGTGATTAAAAGGATTTGTCCATTAAAAAATCATTAATCGAATAATAACATTTTTCTATTAGTAAGGCCACCAATTTATTTTTGAACTTTTGGACTGTATAATCTTTTATTTCATCAGGTAATTTATTGTATATGATAGGACCCATACAAATAAAACTTTTTTTTAATAACGCTGTGTTACAGGGCTCGACATGTAATAATTTTTTATATTGACTTCGGACAGGCCGTTTACTAACTCCTGACATCATGGGAAATAAGTTAATATTGGTTTTTACAAACATTGCCATTTCCAGAATGTACAGTGACGGAAATGTTAGTACTTTTAGGGACTTAAACTTTGGTTCGCAACTGTCAGTGGTTTTTAAACCACATATGGCTCTAATGCAACGTTTTTGCGCCTTGAATATGTGTTCCCTTGAGCTACAATTGCCCCAGAAAATAATACCAAATCTTAGAACTGATGCAACCAGACCATGGTATGCTACTAAAGTAGTTTGAATGTCAACTTTTTTGGATAACTTTGAAAGGACATATGCTGATTTATTCAGTTTTTTGCATATTTCCTCTGCTTGAGATTGCCAATTTAATTGTTTGTCAATGTAAATTCCTAAAAATTTTGCTATGTTAACTTGGTTGATGTTTTGTTTATTGTAGTCCACAGATACTTCTTTTAGAATTGTGCGTTGGTGAAAGTGCATTATGTTGGTTTTTTGTAAGTTAATCACCAAGTTGTTTTTTTCAAGCCAATGTACGACGATGCTTGACTGAGTTATCGATGGCGCGTGTGTGCACTTGTTCGTAGTATTGTTTTGATAGAACTACATATGCAATATTATCGTTATGGTGGGGCTGTTGCGGCTTCACTCGTTTTCTGTGCATTTTAAACTCCACGGCATATCTCCTTCTTTAAGATATCTGTGGTAAGACTAGTTGTCAGACTTCACAGCTTCTGACTAACAGTGACGACTGTCAAAGACCTACAAAAGACAGTCGGGACCAACGGTTTTACGCGTGCTTTCCGAGGAACGGAGGAAACTCGCTATGACAGATGGTCACCCATCCACAGACCAACCTCGGGAAGCATGGCTTAACCCGGAAGATTAGTCTGTGCGGCTGTCAATAATTACATATTATAAAATGTTAAGCCCTTTTTTATGTGGTAAAATCATCCAATGAGTTCTTTCGCCCAGTGGCGTCTATGACGTCTTAAAGCATGTGTCTTTAGGCTGTGGGAAAGAGACAGAGCTATGCAAGTCGTCTAGCGCCATCTCTTTCCTTGAGCGGAACCAGACGTCATGGTGGGCCACCTGAACGGGACTTAAGGGACTGTCTGATTCGTACTGACTAAAATCTTCGGTGTTTCTACAATAGCCCTTTACGTTCAAGTACCTGATAAGATAGTCCTGCAACCCCAGGCAAAGCCCTTTTTTGGTTGATTTAATCATTAAATAAGTCTTCCTTCCCTGAGTGAAGCGGACAGTCCAGCTCTTACTGAATAAAAGTCCACCAAGTTCCTTATATTCCTTACACAGCATCCTGCTTAGATCCCGCAGCTCAAATTGCACAACTCTGTATGCAAACCTAGAACGTCCAAGTTCAGAAATCGCACTTGCAATCACAAGCCCAGTGGAGCCATCAAGTAATGAAAACAATATAAGTAAAATGTTCATTCGCTGGTTGTGTGGAACGGAAAGCGATAACTAATTACCTACATGCTAATAACACAGACTGCAGACTTCCTTATCTAATCACGTCTTGTGTATAATTCCGTAGCTGCCTTTGACTCTAGCAACCAAATTCGACCTCAATTATTTTTTTAAACACGATTAAAAAATAGGTAAAATTTTGTATATTTTATAAAAAAACTGCCTGTCTTCACCAATAAACGCATGAAATTACGCTTTAAAAATCAGTTGATCTGAAACATTTTTCCGACATTTTTTTCGCCGTTGAACGGTTCACCGACAGAACTACACTTTTCATTTTTTCACCAACAGAACGTTTCAATAACGAACGATTCGCAGACAGAAGTTTTCGTCTGCCCTTGGGGTAAAATATAAAACATAGGTGCATCCTGCATGATGCAACGTTGCAACGTTGAAACATCCACAAAAAATGTTTCACAGATCATTCAGAGCTAACTGGAATAGGGCGCTGCTATTATTAAAACATCTATAATTAAAACTATTGGTTTCTAAGATATATTATAATTATATTCTATGATATACCTTTCGCAGCTAGCGTAATGTCACGCGTCGCTGGACTGCACGTCTGAAAATCCCAGACGACACGTATGTATCTGTTGTATCGTATAGATCTGTAGCAGACCATCTGCAGTTGGGTATTGTATTGTAATGTATTGTTAGGGGCTCCCTTTTCCGCATTTAGACTCGTTATGCGTGAGGTGGGACGGTTGGCTATATGAGCCAACCCAGCTCCTTCCAGAAGCTCAGAAATCTCCTGGGACGTTCACAGGCTTCTTTGAGCGACCTTGGAGTGCCAAGGTTTTGTGCCCGTTGGTTAGCAACGCCCTCGCATTCCAGGATTACGTGGGTTGCCGTTTCATCCGCGTTCAGGCAGCCCCTGCACAACGGGCGGTCTGTTGCGTTGATGGTAAACAGATGATTGTTGAGTGGGCAGTGACCGGTGAGCATACTCACCACAACTCGTAAGTCTGTTCGTTGGAGTCTGAGAAGTCTGCTGGTCGGTCGCGGTGTTAGTGCAGGTAACGCCTCTCTAGACTGTCTGCAGTCGGTTGTAGATGCCCATCTGGCATTGTGTTTAACTTTTGGGTTTGCAGACGTACCCTGGTCCTGAGTTGACCTGATGGGATAGGCAAAAAGGGTGTGGGGCCGGCCACGTCCACATCCGAGCCTCTCCTAGCAAGTTATCGTCTGACGCATCGTTACCCAATGATCCGCTATGTCCTTTTATCCATTGCAAGATGACCCTATTGTGGTTCGAAATTTTTTGCAATGCTAAGTGACATTCATAAATTAGGCTGGACGACATAATATTACCTTTCAGCGCCGTAAGTACAGCCATACTATCGAATAGAATTCTAATCCCGTAATAAGAGACGTTTCTTTCCATGACTGCGGTGGCAGCTTGGGTGATTGCTACACATTCACATTGGAATATGGAGCTATGTTCCCCTAGCGGTTCTGAATCATGAGTACAATGACTAGAGACTGCGACATGTCGCAACGTCCCATCGTCGTCCCGTCGTGGTATTTGCGGTCGGCTTCACACTCGTACATTTAACCGCTTCGTACACTAGGCGACGACGACGCAATTGTCCGAAACCTTACGAATTTTGTATCCAGGCGGCGTATTTCCCTTTCCGTGTTCAACTGGCGACATCGGTCTCGCGAAATCAACACGCTTTTGTTTTACTACGGAATCCTACGATCCCGTGTTCAATTCGCGTCAACTGAGCACGCTTTTGCGATCAAGCAACGTTAAAAGAAGTTTTACAAAACAGTGTGTAATTGAATGGGACTCGCTGGCACCCCGACTCGGACAATTTAGGTTAGAAGAGGATGGCGGGGTCTGAAAGACCCCGCCATCCTCTTCGTGGTTATTTTTTTTTAAACCACCCGGAAGTAGGAGCCCCGCGAAGCGGGGCTCCGTCGACCCGCTACTCTACTATTTTATTTATATAGTAACAACTGCATACGATTTTGTTAAGGGGCTCCTACTTCCGAGTGGTTTAAAAAAAAATAACCACGAAGAGGATGGCGGGATCTTTCAGACCCCGCCATCCTCTTCTAACCTAAATTGTCTGAGTCGGGGTGCCAGCGAGTCCCGAGCTCGCTTCGCTCGCTCATAAAACTACGAAGCACATATTTTAAAGTGTTCAGTTCAACTGCACACGATTTTGTTAAACCTTACCCAGCGCCACTTGATCACAAAGGCGTGCGCAGTTGACGCGAATTGAACACGGGATCGTAGGATTCCGTAGTAAAACAAAAGCGTGTGGATTTCGCGAGACCGGTGTCGCCAGTTGAACACGGAAAGGGAAATACGCATCCAGGCGAGCATCGCAATGCAAATCCGTAGAGGTTCGTACACAAGCACGTGTCAATGGATACCGAAATCTTCTTGGAGTAAGATTGACATCAACCCTCAATTTCGGTCCATTCATTGAGGCAAAGGCTCAGTTGGCCGCGAAAAACTTGGGCATCCTCTACAAGGTGAGAAGTTACTTCACGCCTGAACAGCTGTTTAATTTAAGCGCAAATTCGGTCATGCATGGAGTACTGCTCTCGTCTTTGGGATGGACTATGGAAGTATGGATTCGCCAAATACTAACTAGATGCACTTGAGTCAATAGATAAACGGGCCAAGAGGCTAATCGGTAACGATGCTCTGGTCGATTCAAAGTTCCAAGGCCTTGAACATCGACGCCGTTTTGCCAGCCTGTCGGTTTTTTATCGGTTACATTTCGGACAGTTTGCGATGGAACTGCATTTACCTTGGGGTCTTCAAGTCAATAGTGAACAAGTTACTTCTAGGCAAGCATGCTTCATCGTCTACCACATCTTCGCTTATCGTCAGGCGATATAGTGTTCAAATACGAACCAAAATATCCGAAAAATCTAAAAATGTCCGAAAGCATCGGAGACTTGCGTCGCGTCGCCTTGAATACCAAGGGGCTTACTGTAATAAATAATTCAGCCCCTATCTGTTGGTTGATATTTCATTTTGTATGTCTAAACACGATTACGTCATACAAAACGATATTAAATAAATAATATACTTATGTAGCTATGTAATACTTTTTAATTACCTACTTTTACAATTTCACCCAATAATTCACCTAGGAAAACTTTACGCAAAAACATAATATAAATCATAGCGATAACACCATTGTTAAGTGTTATAAAAACTCAAAAAAAAGCATCAATATAATTATAACTTGAAAAAGTTCATTAAAAAAAAACATTTTATATGTTGGTATTGTGTATTTACCTAGTTTATAACCTCAAAGTAGTTATCTTATGTAAAAAGAAAATCCTCCCTCTAGGTACGATACGTACAACACACGATTATTATGTATATGGTATCTACTAAAAAATTAACGTAAAGTAAGTACATCCAATAGAAAAGTAGCCATGAACGATATTTGTACTAAATTGACTGTTGACACGCATCATTACCCCTACCCATTCAATGCTTTCAGACAAGTGACAGTTTTTTCTATAACTATGAACGTTCTAGAACAAAAACATTAAAAATTCCGTACCATTAGAAAACTTTTTTTTAGAAGGGCTTACTTATTTTTGTTAAATGTAACGGCTTCAAAAACGAAGTTCCATTTATAACCGACTTCAAAAAAGGAGGATGTTATCAATTCGACGGCATGTATTTTTTTATTTATTTATGTGAACTACTTAATAGAAAGGATACTTACTTAAAAGAAAAATCTTTTTTACCTTTTTTAATTTTTTTTTTACCCTTTCTATTAATTAGTTCACATATATTCAACTTTTAAATGGGTCGATATTTTTTTTATTTAACTATAGATTAGCGTTTGACTAGGTAGTCCATTGCCATACACGTTATATTATTATAAAAAACTGAGGTTACTTTTCCTAGAATCGAATCAGCATTGCGGTGAAAAATTGCATTTTAACCTAGATGAATTCTTTAAAGGCGCTGCCTCACCGAGAGCATTCGCGTGTAATGTAACATTAAAGATTGGACTTTGAGGACTACATTACAATACTACCTCCCTAACTGACGAGCATTCGCGTATACATTGGTGCGCATTGTGATGCTCGATTGTCTTCCGTAACTGATGTTCAATCTGTAACGTTACATTATAGTAGGCATACACCATCCTGCCTATCGATATTTGCAATTGTTTTTTATTTGACGCTTGCAATTGTTTCAAATCGGCAGTTCGTCCATATACACCATACACCATCCTGCCTATCGATACGATAGATTTGTCACAACTTCAAATCTGCACCAGTGATGCCAACTCAGCAACTAGATCTGGCTATTATTCGGTGACGACAGCTACAATTTCTAGCACCTTTTCATTTCATCATGAGACTATCGAATTAGATTAAAAAAAGTGGTGCAAGCGATTTTCGACCTTATCGACATTAAAAATTTAGTTTGTTTTTCTCACATTCTCATTCGTTAACATTGCTTCTTCATTAAAATCCGGTGTTTGCATCGTTGTCAATAAGGTCGAAAATCGCTTGAAGGTCGGAAAATACTTACTTAAGGATAGCAAGTTAAAAAAGTGGTGCAAGCGATTTTCGACCTTATCGACATTAAAAATTTAGTTTGTTTTTCTCACATTCTCATTCGTTAACATTGCTTCTTCATTAAAATCCGGTGTTTGCATCGTTGTCAATAAGGTCGAAAATCGCTTGAAGGTCGGAAAATACTTGCTTAAGGATAGCAAGTTAAAAAAAGTGGTGCAAGCGATTTTCGACCTTATCGACATTAAAAATTTAGTTTGTTTTTCTCACATTCTTATTCGTTAACATTGCTCCTTCATTAAAATCCGGTGTTTGCATCATTGTCAATAAGGTCGAAAATCGCTTGAAGGTCGGAAAATACTTGCTTAAGGATAGCAAGTTAAAAAAAGTGGTGCAAGCGATTTTCGACCTTATCGACATTAAAAATTTAGTTTGTTTTTCTCACATTCTCATTCGTTAACATTGCTTCTTCATTAAAATCCGGTGTTTGCATCGTTGTCAATAAGGTCGAAAATCGCTTGAAGGTCGGAAAACATTTGCTTAAGGATTGCAAGTTAAAAAAAGTGGTGCAAGCGATTTTCGACCTTATCGACATTTAAAATTTAGTTTGTTTTTCTCACATTCTCATTCGTTAACATTGCTCCTTCATTAAAATCAGGTGTTTGCATAAATGTCAATAAGGTCGAAAATAGCATGAACCTTTTTTTAACTTGCTTTCGTGGTCCCTTGACACCTCTCAAGTTTTCAATCGTATTTTGGTTTAAAATAAAATGAATAACTCTTTTTTTTACGAGTGTACAAGCGATCCATGTGTGTGCAAAAAGCCTCAGTTTTCCTGGTATGGCCACGTTCACATGGCGATTATTTTCCCGTATACTGTATACAAGATTTTATCGAATAGAGCAGTAATAACAGTTCACAAATGAAAACTTAAAAATAGTTTAAACGGCGGCGTTCATACGGGAAAATCCCGTGTTTGAGAAATATAATATTTTACCGTGTACCGTGCAAAGTTGTCCTAAAACTGGTCAACTCTATTCGATAAAATCTCGTGTACGGTATACGGGAAAATAATCGCCGTGTGAACGTGGCCTAACCGTCCCTGTAGAAAAGTAGCTAAAAAGTTTAGCCACAAGTTACACTTTTTAGCTTTTTTTCTAGCACCTTTATAAAATTGGCTAACTATCTATGAAGTTGCTAAGATGGCATCACTGCTGCCGATTTGACGTTGTGTCAAAAACGATTTGATGACCTATCAAAATTGGCATGTCATGCCATCAAATTGGCATTCCACCCCCATACACGTTCAATTCTATTTGAGCAAATTGGCAGTTTTATGCCGAATTGACAAATAGGCAGTATGGTGTATGGCTACCATTACAGGTGAATGCTCGTGGTGAGAGAGCGCCTTTAGACGTAAATTCGCCACTCATATTATGTGTAGATTGTGTAACACACAGCTTTACACAAGAAAGGGAACTCTCTTCGACGTTGATCCGACATTTACTAAAGAGGTTTTCAAATAATACTTAAAAAGCCTTTTAATAATCCACTTCCTTACGGTTGCAGGTGCAACGGATTTATCTCTAAAAATAATGTATACGATATGAATAAAATTTTGCGATGAGAGAAGTGAGAGCTTTCTAAAATATGGATAACAATTTCTTCGGGGCGATATACCTATTTATAGAAAATATCGTATAGTAAGATAACCTAATATCATGCTTATTTTCGGATTAGTGGGTTATAAGTGCCGTCCAACGTCGCAATGTTGCCAGTTTTCTAAGATAAAAAGTCTTTGTATAATAAGCGTCTCTGAAAATCCGCCGCCCAAGTAAACAATTACGGTTTCATGCGAACAACGTCTCAGGATATCCATTAATTTTGTATACGTACTTACCTTCCACAGTTTGTTACGATCACTTAGGTATAAGAAAACCGCATCAAAATAGATTCGACATCCAAACGCAAAGTAATCGCGAACAAACATGCAAACAAATAAACAAACGTTGGGATTTTTTTGAAGTCGGTTAAATACCGGTTTTTTTGCTGAAAAACAAAGACATGATGAAAGATTTCTTTGGGCATCATATTGGAAAATAATAGTCAAGTAATGAGACGTAAATAAATATGTCTTCTTCATAAAAACTGTATCGTTGAACGTGGATAAACAGTATGCGACCCACACAAAATTACTGTTCGCCAATGTTCGTAGATTAGTCAACAAAACAATAGGTATACAACTTGCTAATTATAATACAAAACGTCGGACCCTAATTGTTGAAGGCTACTTGGTAAATTGTAAAACAAACATAGATACATACATCCTAGTTTATCTATACATACGTTCAATATACATGGACGCATCATTAACATCATGAACGTTAACCTAATTCTTATTGCATGGAGTACCAATGGTTTGTCGAAATGGCACAATGACGTCATATTCCTACCCTCATAGTATGTAATCTATTATAATTCTCTCTCCCCTATTTTCTCCCGCTTGCTCGCTTCCAACCGGCCTTGAACGAACACATTAATATAAATATGACATAATCTAGTCAATGATGTCATTTCAGAGGATTAGACATGACACACTAACTGCAAACACGTGTTTATGTGTTAATGGTAGGTGAAATTTAACATTTAATCATAAGAAATTTCTCTCATGTAAGGCGTTATTTAATTAAATTTCATACTTGTAAATGAAGAATGTTTTAAATTGTTTAAGTTCACGTTTGCTTATTTTTGTGGTATCGCCTCTGTTACAATTACGTGTTACTGAACAAATACTTGCATACCAACGAAGCGCCTGAAAGGCTGAAAGCATAGGTTATTATAGTTTGAAAATATTACACAATCAGAACTTCTCACAGTAGAAAATAGCCTGCTATCGACACTCGCTGTGTAAACGTATTATGTTTACAAATATATATTTTTGCACATAACTGTATCTTTTACGTATGAGTATGAACAAAAGTGTTCACGGAATGTAAAACTTTATCTCTACCATAAAACACGGACCATTTATCTAAAGCAAAGCACTAAGTTTTAATAACACATTAAATCTTTGCAAACGTTAATTTAGTGTTAATAAAACTGTAACGTGATTAGGAAAGTAAAGAAAATCAACTTATGTAAGTAACCGTTTGTTTTTCTTTTCATGGATTATAATGGCGAATACGAAATTAAAAGTAATATACCTAAAACGTAATGGCTACGTCAGTTTTATTGAAATAAAACGTTTCATTGTTAATAGCGAGCTGTTTGTTTACACAGACACGGTGAGTGGTTATCAATGTGTGAGTGAGTGTGGAAAAGGGAGTCACTGACTGACACACACCACGGTATCAAAGTTTAAACAGAATCAACCTAGCAACAGTCTCACTCACACAGTTACAGGGGCGCGCCCACAAATGAATGAATTTAATGAGACTACTAGTCGAATTATTTTGTCATCTTGGTGTGCCACTTACTACTGTCACAACTCGGTCTATTTGGATCTGTTAATTTGTCCCAGGGACCATACAAATAGTTTGGAGGTCGTTGACATACATTTTTGTGGATCTACGCGCCGAACGCGACCGTCGTAAAGGTATTTTGAAATCATTGAGGAGAAGATGGCATTGATTCATAAAAGCGTGGGTACTTAGACGCTAGACGATATCATTCCTTGTTTAAAAGCACGTGATTACCGTTACAACATGTAATTTAATTAATGCACATCATAAAACTCTCTAATTGGTATGTTATGTTTAAATTAAATTCATAATACCTACATACACGTAATTTTTGTTTTATCATTTACATAATTATTTGCATTGTTCATTTTAATTTAGGTATCTTGTCTAGAATAAATTAACAATGTTGTTTACTATCAAACTGTTCATTACCTACATTCGTTTCAGTTTCAGCTGATTTAATACAATATGGCCTTGTAATAATTATGTATACCTAAATACCATAAATAGTACCATTTACATTATTCCACACAACAGTGTTGGTAACAATATAAGTATAAGATGAGTCTGATAAATCAATTGAAATTGGTGGACGTAACAATAATGTCTTGGAATTTTTGGTTCTAGGTTACGATTTTCTCACGATGTTTTCCTTCAGCGTTTTGACGACAATGCAGTGGTGATGAAAAAAATTACTCAAACTAATGCATCTGTCGGGTTGTATTGTAACCCGAAGCGTAAGTGTGGCTTGCCGGCGGCGGCGTCCCGTGTAAAATTTTGTTTGGGGGCACTTATGTGTATGTATATTCTAACTCACGACCTACAACGTAAGTCGGGGCTGTTACCATTGGGCGACTATTCAATTGCTCTGAGATTACTCGACGATGGAAGCAAATCGTTGCGGTCGGTCACTAAGCGTCAGTTCAGACCGAGACGCGAAGCGACGCGACGATGCGCTGCGCCGCGATGCGCCGCGCTGCGCATCCAGACGCCGCGCGGTGCAACGGAGTGTCTACATTCGCCACGTGCTTCCCGCCTTCCTTCCTCCCGCAGTCGTCCATTTGGTGTCAGTTACATAGTCCAGGGGCTAGAGGTAGTTGAGTATACAAAATCCGAATGAAGGCAACTCTATGACCGAATTCTTATACCTGAGACCCTAAATAGTGACGATACATATCCTGCCTGCATTAAGTAAGTATGTGTATCTTTTCGCTTGATGAAGTAGTCCACTCATTTAGTTCAGTACTTCATTCAATTCAGCAAATCAGAACAAGTTCCTAACTGATTGGAAAAAATATTTTATGCAATTAAGTATTATGAGCTTTATCTGTCCCGCAAAAAGCTGTGATCTGATTTTTCCATAATGATTAAAATAATCATTAAAATGATTTAAATCATGTACTCGATATATTCCGTTTACGAATAAGAGAAGAGGGCATAACAAAATGGACCAGACAATTGACCCGCAAGATAAACATTGTTATTCTTTAACCTTTTTGTCACTATAAGTGACAAAAAGGTCAAAGAAAAGTCGGTTGGCGAAATTCGACACTCATATTACGCATAATCAGACACCTCTAGCTCCCAGTCTAACATCTTGCATCGTCGAGCGGCCTCGAGCGGCGTAAGCGGCGCCGCGCTGCGCAGCGCGGCCTCGAGATGCGTAGCTACTCACCGCTGCATTGAGATGCGCAGCGCGGCGCCGCCGCCGCTTACGCCGCTCAACGTATTCTAAATTCTCACAACGAAATGTGTATCTTTTGGTGTAGAACATAAAGCCGTATTTTGAATGCCTCTTAAAAGAGTGCGCGCATCGTTGGAACTGACCCTAAGCGTCAGTTCAGACCGTGACGCGAAGCGACGCATCCGGCGCCGCTTGACGCCGCTCGTGGCCGCTCGTGGCCGCTCGACTCTGCGGGAGGAAGGGGGTTGGGGCGGGAAGCACGTGGCGAATGTAGGCACTCCGCTTCACCGCGCGGCGTTTGGATGCGCAGCGCGGTGTAGAAAATAAAGTCGTATTTTGAATTGCTCTTAAAAGAGTGCGCGCATCGTCGCGTCGCGTCGCTTCGCGTCGTGGTCTGAACTGACCCTAAGTAATAATGTACCGTGTGTGTAACTCGTTCATGACTAACCTCATTATAACAAAGACTGATGTCATTGTTAGCTACCCTCAGGGAATTGCCCGTAGGTCTCTTGAGTTTTCCTCATAAACTTTTCCTTCTAAAAAAAATAATGTAGAACCATAGCTTAGAGCCTATGCACACCACGTTATTTAAACGCGCCGTTGACTCGCGTTTGCAGCGATACAGACGCGATACACACGCAAGTCAGGCGCAGCCTGTGGACCTTTACACACCTGTATAAATTACAAACAAGCGATACCAGTACGTTTGTATCGATACAGACGAACCGGTGCTGCGCATTTGACGCGTTGACAACAAACTGCTCTGTTTGATAAAAACGCGCTTATAACACCACGTATTATAACGCGCCGTCGACGCCCCTTTCCAATACGCGCGTCGTCGACGCGACGCCGACGGCGCGTTAAAATATGTGGTGTGAATAGGCCCTTAGGTACTACATCTTTACAAATGTTAGATACTTTTTATGTAAGATAAAAGGAAACTTCTAATACATAACTGGTACTAGTTTCTTTACATACATGTCTACATGTACAATCGACAACATGACCATCATGACCCATTTTGACAATAAATCGTTTGAATCCGTCATATTGACAAAGATCAAAGCCGTTGCCATGGATATTATGTATGTTTACGCCAATGTGGACCTAATTGTATTTCGAAGTCTGTAGGAAAATAAGCTTATGGTGGGTCATGATTCAACTTTGTCGATTGTACATAGTGAATTAATTTACTTGCAAATAATTCTTAACCTTATTGGTAGGTATTAAAAAAGCGAAAGTTTGGATGAATTAAGATGGATAGACATAATATGGATGGATGGATGTTTGTTACTCATACAAGTCAGAATGGCTATTAACCAACGACGATATAATACTAAGACTCCTAATAACAGGCGACCGATGTTTGCCAACACATTAGGCAAAAAAGTCTTATATTCGTCTCATTTCGACCAATCCTGTGAGCCGTAAACATACGTTGAGACAGCACAGACCTTGAGTTAGCCAATCACAACGCAGTACCCCGTCCCCCTCGCTTACGTAGTACCTCAGCAACTTGGCAGAATAGTTTGTGTTCTTTAGATCGTGCATGCGGAGTCTAGTATTATAAATATCGTCGTTGCTATTAACTAACACTTACCATAATGTGGAAATAGGTAAGCCTTGGTAAGTCTTAGCCTAATCCTAAGACTTACCAAGTTATTGGTGTTAAAAGTTCGAATCGCAAACTTTTTGGACATATACCATTAAGAACTGGTAAATCTTAGGATTTACTGGAAAATATTAAGGTTTACCGTAAGTAGGTACCCAGTTCGGGCTTTTACTAACATATTTACATAATATTATCGATTGTCCTGCTATTATTCTTTGGTGGGCTAATATATAAATATTACAACAGCTGGTAACTTTATATGTTACAATTTACAGTGAATATAAAAATATAAATAATGAGCCTTGTTTGTAAATTAAGCTCGTTTCATAAATGGAAGATAAATAACTCTTCTTTCAAATGAGTTGAGGCGAATATATTTTTAGGATCAAAAACATAATTAGTATGTTGTAAAAGAGTAACAGTCTCATATTAGTTATTTATGCAACTGTTGTATAATCAGGGGTATTAAAACACGAATGTGTTTTTATCACACGAGGCGTACCCGAGAGTGATAATGACATGAGTGTTTTAATACCTAATTTTAACAGCTGCATAGCTACAAGACTTTATCTACAATCATGATGTGAAACCTCTATAAAAGATTTTCATACCATAGCGTGTTGTACAGTGTTTTAAGGGGATAGGTCAGTAAAAATACGGTTTTTATATTTTACTTTCTGTCGTACATGACTGGACTACAGATCTTACAACAGTATATACTTAATACAGTTATTAACTATATGATCTGAATTCTTACAAAGTTGAAAACACGATTCAATTAAATTTTCTCGATACAAAAAAAATGCAAAGTTCGGTCTATCTAATTTAGTTTTTGGACTTTATGGAATAACTACTATGAGTTATTGAAAGGATGTTGTTTTAAATTGTATAAAATACTAGTATCTAAATTCTGTAAAGACATTTTTTCAATTAATAACAATTTTAATTCATAAAAAGACGTCAATATGTTTGGGCACATACGCCGTTTTATTCTGAGCACACATTCACTATCGTCCTCTCATCTTTTGCCTTTTAAAAGTAGTGTCATCACTTTCGTTCCTTGACGAATCAGTCAGCCAGCGTGGCTCTTACAGGCTAGACCTGCGACACATTTTTTCAGATCGCGGCTGTCAGATTTTCGCAATAATAAAATTGGAATGGATAAAAAGATCGAGAAAATAAAAACGAATGATACGTAGGCTTATAGATTATTCAAAACTATGTTCCGCTGTGTTCAATGGGACGTGATTAAACGGACATGACTGTAAATAAGTCACGTAAACTTTCTATTTTAAATAACACATTATTTTGATGAATAAATAAAGAATATATAATATAATAAAATAAACCAAACTTACTGAAAATCATCGCAGGAAATTCCTGACGACCCCTACTGAGCAAACAAGGGAAATGTTAGAATACGTATGATTCTATACATTACGAATTGTTCCTATCAATATAATAAATTACTCACAGTGATATTATATCAATGGTATCGTGATATCGTACTATTGTTGTCGGATGGTTCCTCTGTGTCCATCCTCCTCCCATCTAATCTTTATGCATCTAAATACCATTTCACATAAACTAATGATAAATGCACTGATTTGCAGTCAACATTTTGAGATATGTAACTGAAAACAACTTATATTCGTATCAAATTGCGATATGGGATAAGAAGCACTTCACTTTTATTATTATTTATTTAGTTTCGTCACAGATTTATAACAATTTCTAAGAAACAGGATTAAAATAAATTAAATGAAAACTGCTGTTGTCATTTTGAATACTTCAAAATTACTTGTCAACTACAAATAAGGCATAGCTCCCATCACCCTGTTAAATATCGCCTATGATGAAAAATCGGTGGTCATTGCTGTCTCACCGCGTATTCGGTACAAGTTGCTTCTCGCTCTATTTATTGCTTTGGAGGAAAAAAAGATCAGTACTGGGTTCATGCTTTTGGAGTCGATAGATAATATCTCTTTTAAGGGTTTCATTTATCCGGGCACGCCGCAATTGCGGCGGTAAGACCCCTCTTTGAGGAGTGGCTGGAGAGAAGTCATGGCGTCCTGACCTACCGCTTGACGCAGGTCCTCACCGGACACGGAAGTTTCGACGGCGCGTTGTGTCCCATGCGCGCCTCAAAGAGCGTCAGCATACTGACGGGGCCCCCCTCTTAGAAGGCCAAAGCCTGCCGGGGTCGCGGGATTATTTCCTTACCGTGACCCCGGAACAGAAAGGGCTATTGAAGGACACCGTCGATTTATCAGAAAAGTGATTATTACAACCTTGTCCCAAAAAAAAAACTGTGGATAAGATATTATAGAATGAAGATTTAATTATAAAGAGCTTACTGACATTAAATTGTTCTAGTGTCTGTCATTACATCAAAATGCAACAAAAATTAGTACCAACACCAGATGGTGGAGGACAGGGTGTCAAGCACCCTTAGCTTTCCACTCTCGAACATATAAAGATATCACGCAACCAGCTTTGTGACCGCACGTTAACAAAAGGAGCGTGTGTTTGGGGCTTTTTTTAGCGTGCTAAAATAATCAAATGAGTCCTCCTACCCAGGGCAGGGCGGGAGGGACTGTCAGACTCGGAATACTAAAATCTACGATGTCTTTCAATAGCCCTTTACGTTCTGGGGTCATGGTATTCGTTAGCCCGCGATCCAGGTAGGCCCTCTAAAAGGGAGCCCCGTCATTGCCATTGTGCTGACACTCTTTCAGGCGCGCGTGGAACGCAAAGCACATACCCTTCCCCGTGCGCGCGTGTGTTTGAAGCTTAACGATAATGGGTATTGTCACTTTCGTAAGGTATGCCAATTATCATTAATTTTCTACCAAAATAGTAGTTTTGTTCGTAATCTCGGGACATCAAAATGTTATAAAATAAATTTAAGACTGTGAATGATAAAAATATTTACAAAATATTTATCCACATCAATAAGTATTTCTATCATTTTGTTTTAGTAAATGTTTCGATATACTTATATCAAAATATTTCTACTAGAGTAGTACATGTATTTTGCGTAAAGGGAACACTTTATGAAATGTCGAAGTTGACGAAATGAAATTCATAAAACTTTGGATTGCGTTAATTTCGCGATACCGGCGCCTACTGGTGGCGGTGCGTGGCAACTTTTCCGACTCATCAAACGACGCTTTCGCTTGACCATACGCCGTTAAGAACTATTTAAATTCAAGAAAAGTCTAATTGCGAAGCATGTAAAATAAACCAACCTTATTAAGTAAAAGAATTATTGTTCTTTTTTCAAAATTTTAGCGATCGTGTGGTGAAAATGTCTGCATGAGAATGTTCTTTTTTTGAAATTCATAATATCACGCGTTTGGATGATACAACATAATGATCAAAATATCATTGAGTGTTTTAATGTTGGCAATAAGCTAATTGTTATAGGTTCTTTTATAGAGGATTAATAGCATGATAGTAGATAAAAATATTTATAAATTCTAAATATACCTAATATTAAGTGATCTCTGTGATCCATGTAGTCTCTCGGATTATTATTAGTAAACTAGTGTTTGCCCGCGGCTTCGCTTGCGTTATTTTAGAATTTGAGAAACAATACGGATCGTGTAAGTGGCGCCATCTGGAATATGAACGTAATTGTTTTCTCGGCAACAGCTCTCTTCTGTTATTCGGGATGAACGATACGTTATATCCGTGTCTATACTCCTGATAACGTATATGCTAAATTTTGGGACGATCGATTCAGTAGGTAGTAATGCGTGAAAAGGTAAAAAACAAACATACTTGCATTTTTATTATTAGTTTAGATCAATAATGTTATATCTAGGTAATCTAGGTACATACTCGTAGTTTGCATAGGAAATGTCGTTATTTGAGCGACATTAATTTCAAAGAACCGAGTTTATTTTAAACATTAGACTATCATTTTTGGGTCGATTGACAGTATCGCTGCAAATTGAACGTACGATAGCATTGCTCTTCTCCCTTTAGGCTGCTTTTCCACCAGAGATGCGCTATGCTACGTTGCTAAGGATGCGTTTGATATCCACCAATCATATTCATTTGTTTTCATCACGCACACACATAATGAGTATGATTGGTGGATATCAAACGCATCCTTAGCAACGTAGCATAGCGCATCTCTGGTGGAAAAGCAGCCTTAGCATGCCGCGTGATACCTAAAAAATAACTAATTATCTGACTCGATGAGTACAACTTGTCGTCGTTTAAAACTGAATCTATGCACTGGTTTGAGCACGAATTCAAAACATAAATTAACACAAATTATAGAAACCCTGATTTTTTTCTAATCTTTAAAATTCCACACCTCGAAACAATTACAATTTAAAAAAAATATCCAATTTACTATCTGCAATTTAAATCAATATAGATTTATATTCTAGAGAACTATTGAAAAAAAAATAGTAATAATTTAAAATCGCAAATAATATTGAAATAAAAGTATTCACATTTTTTTTTAATTATTTGAAACTCTCAGGACAAATAACAAAAAACTCAAAAAGTGAAAAAAAAACTGCGGGATTTGATCCAGAGAGTTGCACGAAAGTCAAGCAGGTTACTAACCAGACTGGCTAGTACGCTGACAGTGAATTTCAAATAGCGGTTCTTATACAAATGTCAACAATGACTGAAAATCAACATATTATAAAATTGCTAATCCCCCAAGGAGAATAGCGCAATTATACATATCCTATTAATTGAAGAGCAGTTTAAAGAATATTTCAGGAAAATTTGACTAAATAATATCCAGTGGTTTAGCTTCCAACTATCAACAAACATCTAAAAACAACAGAATTCAAAATTGCTTATCTCACAGGAAAAATAGCGTAATAATACATAGCCTATTAACAGAATCATATTATTAGGAATATTTGAGGAAAATTTGATCGACAACTTTACAGAAGTTTAAGAGATAGATCAAATCAAAAAAACATAAAAAATTTCGAAAAAAAATAAAAGTCGATTTGGCATCAGAATCGATCCTTTGTCTCGAAAAAAATACAAAAAGAAAAAATATTCAATGTACAGGAATGACAGCTCTACGATTTTATTATATGTAAAGATAAAGATAAAGATAAAAATGATCAGAAAACTAGGTATACTATTACCTATACAGTTTGATGTTATGCAATCGAGGTCACGTTCGTAATCTAGTTTTATTAATTATAAAAGCATCGTGATTGTATTTAATTTTTGTTGTGTGCATCATTAATTCTACATTAAAATTAATTATTCTTAAAAAAAACATTGGTCCATATTTGTTGCGTGCGGGAATCAAATCCACGACACAGCGCAGCAGTGGATCATGCGGTCACTGCGCCAACAGTACCGCCCCTTTTATCCCAGTGTAACTTTACCTTGGAATAATTTTCAACACACTACCACGTGGGTGACGCCGCTGGTAAAAGCTAGTATTATATTAAGTTTACTGCACAAATAAATTAAAAATCTGTTAAGTCCGTCATGTATTGAAAAATAATGAACACGTATTTTTTTTAATCAATGAATAAGTATTGACAAAAATAAAAGACTTCGAAATACTTTGGCACAATGACGTCACAAGCCCCGACGCCCGTCGTCGGGGCTTGTGACGTCATTGTACCGACAGAGTGACGTTTTGTGATTTTTAAAAGCGTTATAAATATCTTCGTCGATTTTGGTTTACATCACAAAAGAAAAAATACGGGTCAATGATTTAATGATATCAAATAGCGTACCTTTGTTAAATTTCATCAATCAGAATTCAGTTGATTCACGTTAGGAAAGATTCCTTACAAACTGCTGACTCATCGAGTGGTTAGTACTACCACAGTCAAGGACGAGGTCACGCCTAGTCTGGTTTTAATATGAATACTTACTTACGGCGAGCTATTACTGACTGTTATATGCCGACATGAAACCTGTATTAAAATATAGAGTTTGTACAACAGAACAAACATTAATTTGATGTATTTGTATAGTCGCGCCAAATTCCTGCAAAATGCTAACGACGTTTTCTGTATTACGGCTGTTTTGAATTCGACTATCAGGCATCAGCTGCTGTTATTAGCCTGTTCACTTAGCTTTTTCATTGTAAGCCTTATCTTCAAATTAATCTACAGGTAGTAAAAAAATAACATTAACAGTGTCTAACCGCCGTCCTTCCACACTTGTTTCCCATTCGACAGCACTGCTATTTGACAGAATAGATATGTAGGGTAGGTACTGGTAACTGAATAAGAACCTCAACCTTTTTGAAACTGTTTAGATTATTTTTAATTCAATGTTAAAGTTAAAACTAAACGTTCTCTGAAAGATCAGACGCCTTACCCCAAGGTTTATGTATTTTATTTACAGCATACTTGAAGTATTTACTACCATAATTGTATGAAAAAATGCATAAAGCCATATCTTAATATACCCCCAGTGCATGAACTCAGGGTCCATATTGGCTCACCTAAAGTTGTTTACCCGAAATTGTTCTTCCTAACGATTTGTAATCCGAATGGTCACTCTTCCTAAAATTTTTCATCCTAAAGTTTTCATTCATACTTTTTGTAGTGCTACTAGCGATGTTCATAACACTCATGTTTCCGAAAATTGTTATCAATAATATCGTAGGTATTGTAAATATACAACATGTAACGTAATTAACGCACACCCTCAGACACCCCAATTAGAATATTATGTTATAATCATAATACATATATTGAATTTTTAATTTAACACGTAAATGCATTGTTATTTAACTAAATTAGTTATTTTGCAGTAAGGTTTATTTTTCTTTTTTTTTGTATTGAATGACGGAATTTGTATTAAAACAAATAAAATTGCACTTTTAAGTCTTGTTGCCTTGATTTACGGTCTATCTTAGTTTGTTTTGACTGTACAGAGGTCTAGAGGAAATTTCCATAGTTTTAATTATTTTTGAAAAAAAAATATTACCTATATTAAAAATGATAGAAACCGATTCAGTAAACGATTCTGAACAAACTAATTTCAGGATGTGCGTTAATTATGTTACATGTTGTATTTTAACTGCTACTTTTTTTATCATAACGTTTTTATCCCTAAACATAATTACTGGATTTAGTAGTCAAACTAAATCCAGTAAAATGTCAGAAAAGTCGACGGAGCACCGCTTCGCGGTGCTCCTACTTCGGGGTGGTTTAAAAAAAATAACCACGAAGGGGATGGCGGGGTCTTTCAGACCCCGCCATCCCCTTTTAACCTAACCTGTCCGAGTCGGGGTGCCCCCAGTCGTTTGGTCAGAGTGTCGTCTTGGGGGCACTATATGAAAAAAATACTTCGAAAATTTTCGCGACAAATTTCAAGGTAGCGCTCGCCGGCCGCTGCCGCGGCACCGCTCGCTCCGCTCGCTTGGTTCGCGCGTAGGTGGTCACAGTTCTAACGTAACCTAGGGAACCGATCAATTTACCGAATTTTGTTTGTTCGAATTTCATTATACCGAAAACTATTGTCGACATCTCTTTTGCTATATGCATTATTTGACATATTTTTAGATCATCGAAGTTTCATTAGCCATAAGTATTATTTTACCGAAGTATGTTCCGCCGATTAACAAAATAACTTTTTACTATTGACCGAAGCCTCTTTTAAACTTTTATCAGTTGCCAAATGATTTATTTGCCATAGTTTCAACATACCGAAACAACTTTTTACCGAAAATTTAATTACTGTTATAAAAATTCAATATATTGCGCTACAAAATTTTGTGGCGGAAACGAAATGCTACAAAACCGACTTTACCATAGTCGTGTCTGCCCTACCACTAGAGTGTAATTTAAAATCGCGTAGGCGCGGAGGGGTGGGGTGGCCCGCGAGCTGAGGAGCAGGTGGTTACAACGGCCGCCGCCGCGGCTGAGGCTGGCCGGCGAAGCCGGCCAGTAAGCCGAAGCTGCTGTGGTGAGCGTTCAAATCATCTGCGACGATAAGCTCGCGTGGGGGCACCCAAAACCCCGCAGCGCCGGAGCCATGACAGAAAGAATGCTTGTTGCATTTTGCATGCTTGCTTGAATGCTGCGTGCTTTTTGCATGCTGCATGCTTGCTTGCATGCTGCATGGTTGCTTGCATGCTGCATTGTTTTTTGGTGCTTGTTTGCATGTTGCATGTCCGTTTGTATGCTCTAGGCGTTTGGTGAAATGAAAGTATGGCAATTAATACAGTGGTATACTGAATGTTTGGAAAAATAATACTTCGAACAACCGTCGTTTCGAGTAAGTGTAACATCGGTAAAAAGTTTTTCGGCCAAATGATGTGTAGGAGTAACAAAAAAAAACGAATAGATAATAGGTTAACTGAAACAGTGGCAAACGTGACTTCGATGAAGTAAAAAAAAACCAAATGATAATAGTTGAAAAGTTTTCGGTCAAATGAAATTCGGTCAAACGGTTTTCGATCTTATGATAGGTAACCCCTAACCTAACCTATGGATATCTTTTCAGGTACACACCACTATTAATAAAATTAAAGAAGACGCTTGAACTAATAAAAACAAAAAAAAAACCCAATTCAAAATAATAATTAGTGAGTGCGATGCAAGCACTTCCTCATGTATACGTGCTAATAAATGCCAACAAAATAAAAATAAATCTAAACAAAAAAGATAATTACGACTTTGAATAATAGTGTAAAAGGTTATGTTGAGAAAATATAGGAAAACAAATAATAGTAGAACTGATGTTTATTGCTACCGACATTATGAAGTCGAATGATTCGGAAGTAGATATGAATAATAGTGACAGAGAAATTAGGAGTTGTGATCATTAGGATTAAAAATGTTAGGACTACAATTTTCGGGTTTCCAATGATCGGAGTTAAAATTTTAGGTGAACTTTGGCGCGCCCATGAACTCAGTTTGTTTCCGTCCTAAAGATCATAGCACACATATCAAGTCGGAAAAGCATCGTCACTGTATTGCCTTTCGCTTCGGCCGTCATTAACACGTAAGCAAACTAAGTAGGTAAATCAGCAGCTCCGATACATCGACTCAGCTACGGCTGGGTAGCACCGTGTTTGCTGCTAGTCAACTTTTGCGTTGGAAATGTCGTGTGGCAACAACAGTAAGATGTAGCCAGAGGTGAGAGGGGCAGTGGTGAACAAAGAGACATCAGCTACGGTACCTACGGAGAGCATAAGCGTAGGGACGTTACCGATGCTTAAGATCTATACCCACACTCGTACCTTGAGCTGTCATAACGATACTAGATCATCGATATCGATCTCGTTTGGTGCTCTCATTGGCCCGCTCCGAGTTTGTATGGACTTTTATCTAATGAGAGCGCCAAACGCGGTCGATGCGTATGATCGAGTACCGTAATGACAACTCATGGTATGGGTACTGCAGCTCAACTACGCGCGGTTGGTGAGCTTTATTTCAATTCAAGGTGCAAAATCAGTGTGCGATGCAGTAGAAAGTAAAGTATTTCATACAAAGAATACCGAATGAATTGAGTTGTAACGTAATCAATTGACGATCCCTTTCCAAGTTGTTAAGTGTGCTATGACCTTTGCTTGGAAATATTCCACCACGCGGTTTTAGTCGTTGATTTTTTGTTGGTTCGTTTTTCATCACCGTGTGACACATCTATTTGTTTTGCTCTCACAATCAGTTTCCTCCTATTGAATAAAACACTTTATCCTATCTACCTATAGGTACATATTCACTTTTGTGCTGTCATCTACGTAATGGATCCAGCCTTCGCTCCCCATCAGTATCGAGTTACTGATCCCTACTTAACCGCTTGCGTCACGTGGGTAAATAAAACTGTTAGAGGGACTTGAACCACAGTATAAATATCTACAGTAGTGGATCTCGGCCGCATGATAGAAATAAATACCTACAGCCGCTCGGTACGTAAACATGCGCTAGGGCTGTTCGATCCGACGCCCGTCTCCAGCATTTTAATTACATTTGCCTACTTTCTGTATCTATTTAGTTTTGTGATTGTAAATATACTTTTCTTATATCAGTAAACAAATAAAATACTTTGTATATTGAATAGGAAGGATTTTAACACAAGCGTAAGTACCTACCGTATCATGATTCATTCAGAACTGCCTATAACTTACCTATTTCACTCGTTTCAGTAACTTTCCTTTAGAATATTCACTGTATTTATTAATCCAAATACCCTTTTTTTCGTGAGATAATAGAAAATATTTATCCATTAAAAAGTCACACATTATGTACCTACCTGCCAGCTACTAGTACTTAAGTAAAATTATTTTATAGTCAGTACTTTTCAGAGTTTACAGGTATTTAAAAAAAAACTTATGACTGGATACGTTATTGACGAATTCATACACCCAAAAACAGCACAATATTTCCTACTCGTCATATTAAATTATGTCCATGAACTGATTTTGTTAAAAAAACAACACACCGTCCGTTCATCACTACGGTACGGCCGTGACTGTCAGCGCCCCGAGTGCGCCGCGACATCGAGGCACGTAGGTATAGCTCGCGTTTCGTCCGTTTGTATGAAGATCAAGTACTGTAGATATTATTACCGTACTTGAACTCTTTTATCTCTTATAATTAAGTCTAGATGGATAGGTATATTTTCAAATAGCTGGATACCTATACAAGTGCAGCACGTTATGAAATATCGAAGTGAAAACTTATTCTGTTCGTTATTTATAGGTAGTTTTAGTTGAATTTCAAAGAGTTGTTTTCTACAACTGGAAGAAACATTCCAGAAACATCAGTCATCTTCTGGGCATACTCGTTTCATCGGTTTTAACATAAACAAAATGGCATCCTTGTCGCAAAAGGGCAAGTTCTCAAAATGGTCAATTCTCTAAACGCCTAATTCTCAAAACGGCCAATGATCAAAATGGATTTTTTTCTAACCGTTTCATCGTAGACTTCACTACTTCGCGCTTTCGATGAAAAAACTCTGACGGTCAAAATTCAAAACGCACACACCGCAATCGAATGAATGAAAGTCATGTTATTGTTACGTAAATAATGAAGCGGTAACACTCGTAACTGGTTATGACAGTGCATCACGATATTATGCTGTTTAACTTCTCTCGTCACGGCATGACTAAATGATGAACACGTTATTCTGTATCAGAACGTTGACTTTTATTAATTGTACCGTAGAAGAGTTTGTTTTGGTAGTTCACTATGATTACTCGTAAGGAAGTAATCTACGCTCACTTATGGTTCCGAAACCTGGATATTCAATATATATAAAAAATACTGGAAATGGCCAGAGAGCAACAGAAAGGAAGCTGGTAGGTACACGACATTGATCGACCACCAAACCAACAAATGGCTCGGAGAACGAAGTGTGAGTATGAGATGTGACAAAAAGAGTGGCACATTCATTGACTTATAGTTTAATAAGTTAAATTATGGAAATTTTACCAATTTTAATGAATTAAATTATGTGTTTCCAAATTATTGTTATATTTTAATAATTATTGATCATAATAAAGAATTATACCAATAAGCTGTTGAAATTCATTTATTTTACTCTTACCTTTTTTTATAACATTCTTAATTCCGATTAAAAATCATGTAGGTACGCTGTTATTGGGTCGCGTCGACGGCGCGTTGTGTCCCACGCGCGCCTCAAAGAGCGTCAGCATAATGACGGGACCCCCCTCTCAGAGGGCCAAAGCCTGCCGGGGTCGCGGGATTATTCCCTTACCGTAACCCCGGAACATAACAGGCTATGAAGGACACCGTGGATTTTAGTCAGTAGAAGTCTGACAGTCCCTCCCGCTCTGCCCGGGGTTGGAGGACTCATTACGCTGTTACAAGATCACGTCGTCAATTTATGCAACGCTACTACAACGTGGTTTGTATGAGTTATCATAGATGGCGCTACTTTTTGCTTGTATGAAGAAGGTTTCGACAAAATGTTCTGAAGGGGGTATCCTTCCTTTTGAAATCATTGAGCACAAAATGCCATGCCGGTTGGCCGTGTTGCCCTTAAAGAGAATTCTTATTGCAAACCTCTTCTCGATTATTTATGTAGACCATGAAGAGAAAAGCTTCAAGGAAGACCAGAAATACACTGGAAGGATGATGTGGTCGCCGGCTCCAATAGGTTAGAAAGACCTCGATGTCGTGAAAAGTTTATTTATTTATTTCGAAGGTACCTACACCAACAGCAAAACAGAGAATGCAGTAATGATGATGAAAACAAAAAATATAAACTTATGTGCTGGTCTGGTATTCAAGCCTATTACAGGTATACCGCAACATTTGCCATTTAACATTTAAAAGTTGAAGAATTTGAAGGAGGCCTACACCAAGATCGTAGAATACGGCTGAAGAAGAAGACTATGAGAATCTGGGTGACTATACTCGTAAGTATACTGCATCGAACAAAAAAGACTCCCACTAATGATTGGTCTAGAAACCTCGGAGTAATCGGTGTACCTACATATTATTATATAAAAAATAAAAATAAATTTTGACTGAATTTAGAACCTCCTCCTTTTTACGAAGTCGGTTAAAAATAAATATGTAATTGTTTTTTATCATTTGGTAGTCTTATTGTTGAGACGATCCTTAGGAGCTGTTAAAATAAAAGGTAACGGCTTTTTTTTTTTTTTTAACGTGGTAAAATCATCAAATGAGTCCTCCCACCCCGGGCAGGGCGGGAGGGACTGTCAGACTTGTACTGACTAAAATCCACGGTGTCCTTCAATAGCCCTTTATGTACCGGGGTCACGGTAAGGAAATAATCCCACGACCCCGGCAGGCTTTGGCCCTCTGAGAGGGGGCCCCGACATTAATGTGACTGTTCATAAAATACCCTAGGCTGATAAAATTTTCGTTTTTCCTAAATTACATTAATATAGTGGAAAATATGAAAGATGGGGCCCTCCCAGGCTAGGTAACGTTTGAAACTTTGTAAGTAAGCAAAAAATATAAAATTTAACTCGAAAAATAACAACCAAAAGCTAACAGATTGAGACTGGGTTTATCTGTGAATTGCTTGAATGCTGTCTTGCCTCACTGGTCTTAATTAAAATCATTTTATTAATAACGAAACATCCCTTTGATTTTATTTAACCACTAAACGCTAAGTTTATTAAACGCTTTGGTTCGTGGAACAAAATTCTTTGGAAAAGTATTTACGTGGAAATTTAATTAAAACTTAATCTAGCTTGCGAATTTTGTTTTTTTAGTAATATAGCGTATTGCGAAACATCCCATCAAAACGGGAGCGCTTCGAGGAACACCTCGATTTAACCACTAAATACTAAGTTTATTAAACGCTGGATTCTTGGAACAAAATTCTTTGTTAAACTTGACGTGAAAATTGAATAACCCATCAAACTGGGCCTCCCAGCTTCAAAAGGTGAAGTGAATGAAATAAATAATTATTATTATTTACTACATTACAGTCTGCTTTTTTTTTTTGAAATGGGTTTGCTCTTGAGCTTGACTCAAGTCTAAGTTAGAGGTGACAGACGCTATGATCAAATGAGCTTACCTCGAAGAAGTCTGTTTACTCTAACTTCGAAAAGATTCTAATTGTATGCGTTCGGGAACAAAGACGCAGTTAGTGATCTAACTACCTAGCTATTTACTAAGCCAAAAAGCAGCGGGCACGCCGCAATCGCGGCGGTAAGACCCCTCTTTGAGGAGTGGCTGGAGAAACGTCATGGCGTCCTGACCTATCGGATGACGTAGGTCCTCACCGGACACGGAAGTTTCGGGAGGTACCTGTGTCGGATAGGGAGGGAAGAAACGCCCGGGTGTCACCACTGCGAAGATCGCCCGGAGGACACAGTAGAGCATACGGTGCAAGACTGCCCCGCTTGGGCAGAGCACCGAGGTGTCCTCACGGCGTCAATAGGCAGAGACCTCTCGCGTCCGGCATTGGTTGCGGCCATGCTGCGGGGCGAGACGGAGTGGGAAGCGGTTGCCTCCTTCTGCGAAGCAGTAATGCTCGTGAAGGAGGAGGCGGGCCGGGAGAGAGAGAGGACAGCGTCCTCCCTCCGCCCCAACCGCAGTGTAGGCGCGGCCATGCGGGCAGCGAGTAAAGGGCAACTCGCTGCCCGACCATGGACCATGCGACGGCGTGTTGTGTCCCACGCGCTCCTCAAAGAGCGTCAGCATAATGACGGAGCCCCCTCTCAGAGGGCCAAAGCCTGCCGGTGTCGCGGGATTTATTCCATCACCGTGACCCCGGAACATAAAGGGCTATTGAAGGACACCGTGGATTTTAGTCTGACAGTCCCTCCCGCCCTGCCCGGGGTGGGAGGACTCATTTGATGATTTTACCACGGTAAAAAGAAAAAAAAGTCAAACAGCAGTCGATAGATAATACACACCTCTATAAAATATATTGAAATCAATCGTCGGATGCAAGTTTATGACTACGACTGATGTCGTGAACAGGGTGTTTTTCATTTCATGGTAAAATCATGAAATGAATCCTCCCACCCAGGGCGGGTTAGGAATCAGGAGGGACAATCAGACTCTTACTGAACAAATTTCACGAAATCCTTCAGTTGGCCTTTTCGCCCCGGGGTCATGGTTACCTGATAAGACAGTCCTGCAACCCTGACAGGCTATGGCCCTTTAAGCCCCGTCAGATTATTGACAGCTGTTTGAGGAGCGCGTTTGAGAACACGACGCACGGACGGCGAGTCACAGAGTCACTCGCCTTCCAAATCGCTTACAGTAGCCGGAAATCGCAGAACAGGGTGATGCACCTCATGTGGAGTTGGAGTTGTTGTGGAGCAGGATAGCAGGCTAGACGCGGAAATCCTTTTTTTTACAAAAACGTTGTCACTAGGAATTTGCCCTGTGCTGTGGATGCGTTTACAAACATATAAACTCATATACACAAGAGCCCAAACATGGAACAAATACTTGTATCATACAAATTTATGTGCTTCGTGGAAGCGTAGCGCAGCAATCTAATTGCTCAACCACTGCATTGATCGTGCTGTACTTGATTTAGTAATTCAATAGTGAATTCTGAGTTTATGAAATGGTCAAAAGAGCGTGGATAATAGACCAGAGAACTGAGAAGTACCTATGACAGAAGAAAGAAGAACAACAGTACTTGTAATACCGCGTTGTATACGTAATTAAAATCATAAACCTCGACACGAAATCAAAACACGTGTGTAAAGAAGGTAATATCTTTTATTAACACACATTGTTCTACATTTTACATAACAGAAGTATTAGCCTTAGGATAGTAGCTAATGCCTTGAACAAAAGATTAGCCTGTCATTCAAGATTAGCCTCTAAATATAGGATACTTTAGTAAGTGTAGGTGTTATAATCTCATAATACATAGAAACTGCCTACAATGTAAACGTGATGTGAACATTTATACGAGTATACATAATATCAGCACCCTTGGGCACGAATTTTCACTCTTTTACTTTACAGCGTCTTTCCAGTATTTACAGCGATTCTTGTACGAATAAATGGAACAGCGCCTCTAGTGTGCGAAGAAGGAACTAATTTTTTCCTTGAAAATGGTCAATTTGAAATAATTGTCAAAGTTCCAGTTTACTTTACGTCTCAAATACTGAAAACTCGTGCTAAGGGTAAAGACCAGTATAAGTACATACAGAAGAGTTTGTTTGATTAAACGCGCTAATTTCAGGCACTAAGGTACTGAGCCTGTAGTCAACTTTATGTGCTTGCAAGATGTAGTGCAGATTCGGTAGCATTTCCATTCTTTCCAGTCGGTAACGCTTAGAAATCTTTCATAGATTTTCAACTTTAGGCTCTGTGGTATTATGTTGGAAATCTATTGGGGAAGTTCCGAGCGTTTACGATTATCGTTTGCGACTTAGCTCCCTGGCTGGTTCGATTTGCAAACAATAATTTTGTGTTGAATCCATTTATATATTGAAGAAGGTCATAAGCTACACAACAAAATGCTTCAATCGATAGGAGGCAAACCTTGGTTGATGGATTTAGACCCAAGGCACAGGATTGTCCAGTTAAGCAGGACAGGACACAATCTCCTCTACCGTTAAATAGGTATTCAATTGGGTTGTTGTACATTCGCCACAAAGTTAATTTGCCACAGTCATTGGTTACAAGTTGATTTTGCTATCGTAAATTTGCCATTTATAATCTTCATTTCTCATAATTTTTACTGAAGTCGGCGGCACCAACACCTCCATGATCCTGTTCTCCTAGTACTTTCTGTTCAGATTCCACTGTTGTGGTTGTGTCCTCGTTTTCTTTAGTTTTGTGCTGGATTTTATTATTTGATTGGTTATCCGTGCGGAAAAAAGAAATTGGGCGAATTTACAGAAAAAAAAAATCAAAAAACAAAAAGTGTGGTGAATTTCATCATTTTTCGTGGCGAATTAACGTTGTGGCTAATTTACAACAACCCATTCAATCAACGCTGAAGTGTTTCCAAGCAGTTTCAGTAGACAATGTTCTAATTGACAATGATTGTGCTCTCAAATTTTCCACAAACCTAAAACGATGAGGTCATTTATATATTCCTAGACCGCCACTCTGTTAAACAGTTTGCTGCCTCGCCACACCTAACCTTTAAAAAACTCAACGGCTTTTGAATCAGGTTTTAGAAATTCTCAATCCATCAAGATCGTTATCTCAAATCATAATAATCGAGTTTATAAACCAATTTCATCAATCAAATCATGGGCAATTCTAGTTTATGGAATACTACCGGCCCGGTACGTGCTTCGCTACTTTGACAGCAAAATCCCCATTAACAAAATGATCCGCCATTTTATTGAATTCATTTCTTACAAAAAATGTAATAATAATTAAGACTGAAACTCGAACTGAAAACTCGTGCTAAGGGTACTGTACCCTTAGCACGAGTTTTCAGTATTTGAGAAAAAATTCGTTCCTTCTCCGCACACCAGAGGTGCTGTTCCATTTTTTCATACAAAAACGATGTAAATACTGGAAAGACGCTGTAAAGTAAAAGAGTGAAAATTCGTGCTATGGGTAGAAATGTTGTCACACACAGATAAGATCACACTGAAAGAAAATGTAAAATTAGATACAACACACTTGTTATATGGATTTCTTACGATCTGAAAATACACATACATAATTGGATATCTTACTTAGCAAGCAATACCATTTTAAATAATTTATATACCTAGTAAATAAATGATGTAACCGACAAGTTCTAAGAATACATATTTACTATGTTACTAGCTCTAAGCGAATTACCAAGTAGTAAGATTTACGCTAACTACACACAATATGTTGTCCTGAAGGTCATGTAACAATTTGATAGTAGTCACTCATAAATAAATACACGAGATTTTATAATAATATAAAATATACATAATATCATCTTGTCATGTCATTACAGTCACTTAAATCTCAATTAATGATTTTAAAATTAGGTGTGACTCAATACTCAACAGTATTATGTAAGTAGATAACGAAAAAACAAACATTCATTTAAAATATTCAAAGAAGTACAAAACAAAACAAATGAACTAATTAAGTAGGTATTCAAATGTAGCAAAAATAATAATATACTTAAAGCCGGATTTACATTACGAAACTAGTTGCATGAAAGTACTTTCATGACACTAATTTCACCAGTAGTTTCACGTGTAAATGTTCAGTTTTACAATGCATGCATTACTTTCGTGACACTGAATTACTTTCGTGCTATGCGCATATTTTTTGTGAAACTAGTTTCATGCAACTACTTTCATCATGTAAATACGACGCGAAAGTAGTGTCGCGCGCTACAGCACCTGCGCTGAGAGGACGCGTGGTGTTTGAAATTAAAATGATTTTTACCCATACGAAAGTAATTTGCATAGCTTTTAGAATCATCTGTTAATTCAGAGATTAACTGTGTTGCACCCAGATGCTTTTTTTCACGTTTTCGCCTCGAGTAATTCCATAATCGTTGGTGGATTTATCAACGTCTTTTTTCCGAGATAAATTTTATATTTATTTTATATTTTATCATTTCTACAACGACGCTTTGCATCATAAATGAAATACAGCTTTGATCTTGACAGGGCCAGTATCTCCGCGATACTGGTAATTTCACGACACTAAAGGGGTTTGAAGATTTTACTATGGAGCGTGGCATACCTACTGCCGCCATTTTGTTTTTTTTTTCAAAATCGCGGCCAGTCTTGAAACCTTTATAAATCGATAGCTGACATCGATAACAACAAAAAATATTATGACACCAACCCCCGTAAAGTTTCCGGTTTCTGAGATATAATGTGTTAAAGTTGACCCCATTAATTCGGAATAACAAAGGTTTAAGTAATATTTTTTATAAAATATTTTTGTAATTGATAATTCTGGTCTGGGAGAAAAAGAAAAACGTAGAATGTATTGCTTCTCTTCCGGCAGACCGTAAAAGTCGGTCGAGGTATAGGGCAAAATGTAAGATCTATAGCCCCTCAGCTTAAATCTCTTTCAATGGGCAGCAGCGCTAGAAGACTAAGGGTGCTCCCAAACTTATCGACACGGAACCGGCTTAAGCCGAGTGCGTATCACCACACTACTCGCTTACCGCCGATCAGCTGCCGCGACGTATAAAGTATCGTATGTAACTCGTGAATAAAACGGATTTAAATCGAGGGTTCCGAATCACTCGCGTCGCTCAGGATTTAAATACTTGAATCGAAAAAATCCTTCGCTTGCTCTTGATTCATATGTATGGCCCTCGCTTTAAATCCGCTCTTTATTATCTCGATGCATAATGTACCTACTATTTGTTACCGATGTTACAATAAGAATTTTATGTTTGAAGTGTTTAAATATTATAATAAAAACATGACGCCTAAAATTGTTTGAAAGGCAATAAAATGTTCTTAAAACGGATTTTTAATTTTTCTATCCCTATTTGTGCCAGTATAATAGAAAGAGAGACAGGTTTGTGCAACCAATAGAAGACAATTTTCGCGAGTTGACGTCAGTTTATTACGTTATATGCTTAAAATTAGAAATTGTAATAACCACAGAACCATCACACAATATAAATGTAACGAGTACTGTCAGTTGTATTTTATACTGAATGTTTAAACCTGTCTTGTATATACAGGGTGTAGATCCGCAAAATATTCAAATCCAAGGACGTCATTATACTAATGATTCTCGACTCAAAACAGCAATAAAATAGGTAGGTATTTTTTAAATTTATTTTTCTTTTTTACTGAAATCCGTAAGTGTGAACCAGCCGTATTTAAAAGCGGCGCGTCTGATACTAGCCCTATCGCGCTTTCACACACAAACAAACGCAAACATTCATGTACACAACGCATACGCAATGATCCATTCATTAAATTTGTAGGCAATCCATCGCACCCCAACCAATCCAAGGCAAGGACCCGCGTCCCGCGCACCCCGCCCGGCACCCCGCCCCCCGCGCCGCGCTTCGCAGGCGGCTGGCGGCACCCCGACCCCGAACCGACAGTCATGTGTTTGTGTCATCGCAGTGCATGCGTTTTGCAAATTCCGCTTCTAGGTACGTGCATTGTTGAGACGGCATTCGATACAAAGTACTTTGTAACAAGACGACGGACAATTACTCTAATGTCGAGTTGGAGAAGATGGCTCGCCTGTATGCCATCAGTGGAGACAGTTCCCGTTCACTAAGGTCGAAAAGTTTGGGGAATATTGCATTGGGTCGCCGAGACCCTGTGTGACAAGTGTTACAGAATCACGTGCCAGGATCTTGACGTTCCGGGCTCACGGTAATTTAGTAAGTCCCACGACCCCGGCAGGCTTTGGCCCTCTAAAGCAGGGTACCCGTCATTATGCTGACACTCTTTGAGACCCACGGAGACTACAAAACGCCGTCGCGTCGCCCCACAATCTGTTACTTTATAATAGAATCCTAATAAACAAATCTAGAAACCGTGTTTACATCCAAGAAATTCCTAACATAGCGACTAGAAAGATGCTACTGGCACTCGCCGCAACCAGCTAGACAGAGCCTGTCAGCCAAAAACCTTTTCAGCCAGCTAGCTGAACCGCCATAGCCATGCCGTCACATCCTTCCACGAGATCTGATCTAGCAAAAGGATCTGACCAAAGAGTCTTATTTACAGGCGACGATGTGGCAGTTCATAACCCAGAGCATGTAACTTTATTGTTGCCGAAGTCTGCCATTTTACCTGAGTGTTACACTTATCAGAAAACAAAATAACGGTACCTGGGAAATCCAACCCTGTAATTTGTATCTACCTACTTGTAATAATAATGCAACTGCCTACTCGTACATATAAACAGTTTGTTAAGTGCCTATAAAGACAGATGTTTCGCTTCATCGAAGATATCGCTCGTCATAGTTCAATGAAAACCTTGAGAGAAGATCAAAGATGCACCAAGTAAACATAATCGTAAACATTTACGTGGCCTTGGCTCATCATTTTTACTGATCTTGGAATTAGGAAGTTTTAAAACAGGAGGATGTTTCATTTTCAGAAACACTTAACGTGTGTTCCTAAATTGTCGTGATGACGGATACCTGTCTGGATAAATAATAGTTCCGTTGTTTTTATAACGTACAAACAACTACACATTAAGCCAAAACAAACCAGTATAAACTGACCGATGAATATGCGGAAAAATCATTTGAAGCGAGAGCACGATAAACTAGTATCGTATAGCTTGATGTGTGGCCGTGTTTAAAGTGAGACCCCATTAGTGCCACTGATGGGGTCTTACTTTAGTGCGTTGCACCTCGTCCGTCGTAGCAACGGATCAACGCATTTTATTCCACAAATTCTATGCACGCTGTCGCAGTCGCAGCGAACCGTCTAGCGGTGGAATTCTGTCCGTTGTCGCACAGGTGTCAACGCTGAGACGATGCAAATCACTAATGGGGTATCACACTTACAAGGCTTTTTGAAGCTCTTAACATCGATACTTTGGTAAACCTGATAAAAAACAATACGGCGGAGTTTTCTTTTTCAGTTAAGTAAATCTTCAAAAAGTTTTTCCGTGCTGGGTTTAAGCGTAACTGTCAAACTATCACTTTTTACGCCAATCTACACTATTCCTTCAACTGCCCTCTGTGTTCGAGAACAGGCGCCACCTCACGACCCAGCCACCGCGGGAGACGCACACGGCCTCGGACGTCGTAAAGCATTTTCCGGTCACCATAAGCAGGTGTGCGGACGGCGAGTAATGTGTGACTCGCCGTCGTGGGCCATGCCCGGATGCCAGCAATCTGATGAGGCTTCCATAGAGGGCAAAACGCCTGCTGGGGTCGCGGGACTGTCTGAACAGGTAACCATGACACTGGAACGTAAAGGGCTATTGAAGATACACCGTAGATTATAGTCAGTTCGAGTCTGACAGTTCACAGGGCGGTAGTTTCAAAAACCGGCCAAGTGAAAGAAAAGAAAGAAAGATAGAAAGAAAATAAGTTTATTTGGCACGCATTTGGCACACAGTTTTACATCGTTCGGGCCACGCACAGTGTAGGGTTCCGTAGTTGCCCATCAAAATACTTATGCGAACTAACTAAACTGATTCGCTGAATTTAGTTTTAAAAAGAAGAATTTTCAAAATCGGTCCAGAAGTTTTGAGAAATCAGGGAAAATACATAAGAAAAAAGATTACGACGAATATAGAACCTCCTCCTTTTTTTGAAGTTAGTTAAAAATATTTGACGATAAAAACCTACCTATCCCCAAAAAACATACCGTAAAAACATACCTATTAAAACTGTAAAAATAAAGTTGATAAACTCACATTTGCAGTTGAAGAACATGTTCTCCGATACATTTTGTTTAAGAAAACATATTATCCAAGTACATTTTATCAGGGCCGCGCCAACCCCTTGCAGCGCCTGTGCGCAAAGCCTATGAAGCGCCTGTGCCCAAAACCTATGAAGCGCCTTTTACGTGTCGTCTTTCGAATTTCTTTCATAAATTCAATTTTTTGCCGAAATATTTTCATTAGTTTTACTGATCAATTTACGAGTATGAGATTCCTGCCAGTACGCGTCGATCAATTGAAATAGTTTAGATTAGTATCGTCTTGGGAGACCTGTATTGTATCTATTTACTTATCCATACTCAAGTATTTTAATAAATTTATATATGTTGTAATGTGACAAAAATAATTTAAACAATTGTCACTAGTCATCCGGCGCCTCTATTACCCTGGCGCCTGTGTGCGCCGCACACTTCGCACATAGGGGCGGCGCGGCCCTGCATTTTATAAGTTGGTCGACTATTACCCGTAAAGTTGTAAAGCCGTAAAGTCGTGATAATTTTCTTTTAAACTTCGTATATACTACTCGTACTATTGTGAATTTTTTCACACCTCCAAACATAACCGTTTAGCTGGTAGAAGGGGGGGGGACACTCGAATCGAGCAAAATTTTGCACTTTAAAGCTTAATATTTCACAAACGAATTTTTGAAGTGAAAACTTCTTTAGCGGCGTTGTACACTTTTTCTGTAATGGGTAAAAAATTTAAAACTCGCGTCAGGGTCACGTGACCCTGATCGAAAATGAGTAAGACGTCATTCAAATTAAAAATAAAACATAGTAACAAAAAAGTTTTCACTTCTACCGGCACTCCTGGAGTGCAACCTTTTTTTATCAAAAAACTGTTAAGACGCTGACAACCGCTACTGAGCGGTACGTATACTCTCTGATAGTGCCTCAGTCCTTCAATCGTTGGAGAAACAATATACCACTTCAAGCTTAACACTAGAATGTCACAATGCACTAGAACGTCTAACTGTATCTAAACGCAACAAAGTGACACTACAATGGATTAAAGGACATAGCGGATCATTGGGCAACGACGCGGCTGATGAACTAGCTAGGAGAGCATCCAGCGCATCAGTTTGCGGACGTGAACCCATTATACCCATCCCCTTCAACCAGATACGTAGATGGCTGCAGGAGCGCACCCTCACACAAGCAGAGAAATGGTGGACCTCGACACCAGGCTGCAGGCAATCCAAGGAAGCCCTGCCATCCCTAGATGGCAGGCTAACCAGACGTCTTTTACGCCTGGACAGGACCGGCATGCGCCTGCTGACAGGGACCATAACGGGACATTGCTCCCTAAACAAACACTTCCACACAATAGGCATAACGGACAGCCCCCTGTGCAGGGCATGCATGGAGACTGAGGAAACCGTCGCGCATGTGCTCTTCGAGTGCACAGGCGTCACACAGATCAGGACAGAAACACTCGGGACACCCAGGACTTACACAGATGTTCTCCACAGACCAAAGAACCTAATCAACTTCTGGAGGGAGGTGGGCTGGTTGGAATAAGCCACCAAAGGCCACTATGGCTCACGCACAATGGTCCACATGAAGGACTAAGTGCGGAAACCAAAACCCCTAACATAGAACATAGAACCGCTACTGAGCTGCGCTGTTTCGGTATTTTTAGCCACGCCCACTATTTCTCCGGTATCGCAGCGCCATTTTTAAAGAGCGGCTAAACAATGAACTACCAAGTAAGAAGCAAAGGACGCGATCAATAACGACAGCAATGAACCAATAGATGGCGCTCTTATATATTTTTATTCTGTATGAAGAGCTAAAAACAAATTAGATAAGGCGATTAAAAAAACGAATGTATTTTTTTATTTTATTCATAAGATACTGAATTTAAAACAATATAAATGTAAAGAAAATAAAAACAAACTGAACTTACAGTTGTACAAGACAGTATTTATCTTTTTATTTATTTACATAGGTTTTTGATTTAAAAGTACAGTTGAATCCGTTTATTACGACATCGAAGGGAAATAATAAACACGTCATACTAAGCGGACGTCATGCAAAGCATTTTGTATAAAATAACCAACCTCCTGTTTTAGTCAGTATGTAAGTATTTATTTTAATAGAGAGAGAGAGAGAGACAAAATACAACTAAGTCTATATTATCTAAAAAATTCTCTGTGTAATTCGTCATAATAAGCGGTTGGTCATTATAAGCGGAGTCATAATAAACGGATTCTACTGTAAAATCATCATCATCATCATCAGCCGGAAGACGTCCACTGCTGAACAAAGGCCTCCCTTAGACGCCACGCCGAACGACAATTCGCCACTTGCATCCATCGGCTGCCCGCGACCCTCACGATGTCGTCGGTCCACCTAGTGGGAGGCCTGCCTACGCTGCGTTTTCCGGTCCGTGGCCGCCACTCGAGAAATTTTCTACACCATTGGTTGTCAGTTCTGAAAGCAATGTGGCTTGCCCATTGCCACTTCAACTTGCAAATTTTATGAGCTATATCGGTGATTGGTTCTTCGCCGAATATCCATGTTCCGTATTTTATCCCGCAAAGAAACTCCGAGCATAGCTCTTTCCATTGCTCGTTGAGTGACTCTCTACTCTTAGTCTCTCGCAAAGACCACGTTTCAGAGCCATACCTATGTCATCACTGGCAACAGACACTGGTTAAACTGGTCTTGAGACATTGTGGGATTCTCGATGATACTCATAAGATATCACGTAACTTCCCAAACGCTGCTCATCCGAGTTGGATTCTTCGGGCGACCTAGACCGGGCAAAAAATAAAACATTTAAACTTGCCAGAACTTTATTCAACACTAAACCTACCAATGAAATTAATTTAAAAAAAAAATCGGTGTCATAAAACGAAAGTTAAACCCAGAAAAATCAACTTCTGAAATCAACGTTATTTAGCAATTTTTTTGGAAGTTGTGTCTATTTGTTTTGTAAAAAAGTTTTTTTTTCATTTTTCAGTTGTGTAACTCCACTTCTGGCGAAACGCATTTCGAACAAAAAGAGATTTTTTGAAAATCCGTCTAAATATGACGGAGTTATGCTCGAACATACAAAAAAAAAAACTTGAGAGGTGTCAAGGGACACCCGGATGGAACGAAGTTACTGTATACACCCAACAAAAATAATCGTCGCGACTCCACTCCACTCCACTCCGCTCCATTCTTTGAGCTCTAGCACCCTTTCGCAAAGCGCGATAAGGAACTTTGTTCCAAAAAGTGTCGTGGCAACTTTTCGTAAGAATTTTTTCCGTCTAGCCCCCTTTCACAACGCGCGATAAGGAACTTCGTTCCAAAAACAATAATTCGTATTGATAACCTCCTCCTTTTTGAAGTAGGTTAAAAATACCAAAACTCGCACGATGATTTATACATAGAGTGGGCAAGAAACAATGGACAAAGCTACGAGTATTTTCCTATATGTCTAGTTCTAAGAGAGTCATAGGTAAATTCGATGGTTTATCACTGGACTTTCGGTTTCGGTCATAATATATTATCAGTTCACATCGAGGCGCGACGCGGTGCGACGTGACGGAACGCTACAAATATGTATCTTATCATGTAGTAATAGCATTTTGCTAGTTATATATTATGAATAATACTTTTGTGAATAAGTACTTGTTACACACTTACTGGTGAAAAACAAGTTCGGAAGCTTCACCTGCTTCTGAATTGTTCGCCAAACGTCTCTTTTTACTGTAAGGAAAATTAATAATTATTTTAAAAATGTAAAAAAAAAATATGAAAAAATGCAAATTAAATTGCGTAGTACTTAGATTTTTTTTTTAAAATGCAACCAAGATTCGAACTCGTCACTCGTTTTTCGGAATCCACTGAAATACCACTAGACCAACCGAGCGTTACGCAAGACGTCGAATTTACGCTATAGGTGGTACAAACCAGCCTTCATAGCTTCTTCTAAAAAAATAATATGAAAAAATACAAATTATTATTATTATTTTTTTCAAAGAAACGGTTAGCTTTTATTCCCTAAATAATTAATTATACATATTATACAACTATAACAACAACATTATTATTTAAATAAAAAATACCTATAAATACATACTATAAAAAACTAAAATTAAAAGTTAAATATTTACACAAATAACTAAACAAAAACTAAAATTAAATTGCGTACTAATAAGAAATTTAAAAAAATAAAACCCAAACCAATTTTCGGAAATTCAGCCAAGATTCGAACTCGCTACTCGTTTTTCGTGATCCACTGGATTACCACTAGACCAACCGAGCGTTACGTGGAACGTTGAATTTACGCTATAGGTGGTACAAAACAGCCTTCATAGCTTCTTCATATTCATATTTGTTCATAATTTTATTCTAAAGTTTTGTCAATATTACAAAATAAAATGTACTTACTTTACTACTTCCATGAGATGTTTTTGCTTGTTGGTATATAAGCGCTTTTTTGCTGGCCTCCGATTTTTTGGCTTATTTCCCATTTTGCACATTTTTTAACAACTTAGAACTTTATTTTAAAATTTTAAACTTATTTCCTCTATCAATGCCAATTTTTTACAACTTAGTGTAAATACTTTTAGGAACAAAATAAAATAGGTAAGTATAAGAATGTTTGAAGTTATCAAACATCAAACGATGAACGGATAGCGGGGCAAAGCGACAAGCGACACACGTCCGTCTAGCAGCGCGCCTATGCGATCACTGTCGGATTGTATACGTAAGAAAGAGAAGCGTGATGACGGGACGTCGTAACGTTTTACAAACCATTATTATAAATTAATAACTTTTAAATAAGTTGAGTAGTCAAAAATAAAAATCAACTAAGCTCTGTATTTACATCTGATACGTTAATGTTATAAATTTTATCAATGTACGTTGATGAGTAATGCAGATTTTTTTGTTTAAAGATCATTTTAAGAGGTTAGTTTACAATTTTTTTGTATCGAGAAAACTTTTCAAGATCGTGTTTCGAAAACAACAGTGCTCTCAGAAATATGTTCAAGATTAACATATATTTTTTCCACTGTTAAAAACTGTATAGATTTGGCAAAAAAATTGTTTGAGATAAGCCAATTTGGGTGTTGTCAGCGTCTTAATGAAATCTCATTATTTTTAAAGGCCTATTTAATGATACCACACAATAAGGGGTACGCGAGAAAAAAATAATCCTCACTTTACGTGTAAGTACAGGAGGTACCTACCCTAAAAAAAAATATTTTACGAGATTTTATTTTATCACTTTTTCGGCACAACAAATCCGTATAATATTTACACCAAATTACAGCTCTCTAGTACTGTGCGTCTTTGAGCTAAACTGCGGACAGACGGACGGACGGACGGACGGACGGACATGGCGAAACTATAAGGGTTCCTTGTTGACTACGGAACCCTAAAAAGACTACGATAAACCCGTTAGATAATTTCCCGACAATAGTGTACAGTATTTAAAGTCAAAAAATAAGAGCGTGCAAATAGAGCCAAAGATAAACTAGGGGACAAACGTGCCACGACATGTATCGGCGACATGTCAAGCGACGCCGGCCGATTTTGCCTGACAAATATCGCGACAACGCTTGACTTAAGTTGGTATTTTTGTCTTTATAGGAATGACGCAACGTACCACAAACATAATACATATATTACGACTGTAATTGATTGTAAGCAGTGGCGGATTAAGGCCCGACGCTGCGTTAAACGGGTCCCCGCGACGGGCAACCGTCGCGGGTCCACGTCCGTGGTCCCGCGCGTGGCCCCGTCCGTGGCTCCGCGCGTGGCCCCGCGCGTGGTCCCGTCCGGGTTGCCGCGCGGAGACACGCGCGTGGACCCGCGCGGGGCCCCGCACGTGGCCACGCGCGTGGACACGCGACCGATTTACGCAGTGTCGCTAGTTCATTTGAACGGTGTGCTTGTATAGTCTTTGTTGACTGATTTGACATCAAATAATGTTGTATAAAAAGGAAAAAGTTACTGATTACGTAACAAACCTATGTTAAACACATAGGTTTGTTACGTAATCAGAAACTTTAGGATAAGAAATCACATTAAAAAAAAATCGGCAGAGCAATTTTTCACTAGATTCTCACTAGAAGATAAAGCGCGATATGTAAAAAGTTGATTTGGAGTGACACTGAAGTCGAGTTGGATGTTTATAATTTCCTATTCTAACTTTTTTTCTTCCTATTATTTCATTTAAACCTACAAAACCTTTAACTACAAAAAAATTTGAGACTGAGGGATTTTTCGCAGTGAGTTAAATAAATAAGCAATTTTCATGTTTTGGTAAAAAAAACCGAACTTCTCGGCTAAAAAAAAATTGCATTATTGTGCATGTATAATCTGTATCACCTACTCTCACCATATTCCAAATTTCAGCACCGGAGGAATTTTTCGAAAGTCTTCATAAAAAAAAAATTTGCTCTCTGTTTGCTCCAGTTACATGCACCGTGTATAAGCACCCTTATTGACTGAACCGCGCGTAGCCCCGCGCGTGGCTCCGCACGTGGCCCCGCGCGTAGCCCCGTACGTGGCACCGCGCGTGCCCCCGCGACGGACGTCCGCGCGGGTCTCCGCACGTGGCTCCGCGCGGGTCCCCGCACGGGTCCCCGCGACGGAGCACTTTTGTATAGAACCGCGCGTGCATCCGCGTAACGCAGCGTCGGGCCTATGAGTTTCCGAGGCCCTAAGGACAGAGCCTGTGTAGGCCCTCTATTGCTTAAATTGGGAAGGTAGAAAGTATAAAATGAAAGTTTCATCAAAATAGAAACTGTAGTAGGTATAATTTAAAACTTAAAACATTTTTTTCTCTGCTCTTAGAGAAGATATTTTTTTTTTTAGACCAAGGCAAGATTAACTATCATTAGAAGCATCTGCTATTGAAAAATGAGCTATCGAAATCGAAACCATGAAAAGCGAATGTGAACCTTATTTGAAGCGCGAGCGTAGCGAGCGCACAAATTTTTAGCTTTTTGGAATAGGACACGGCAAATTCTTCATAGAAGAGCGAACGCAGTGAGCTCTAAAAACTTAAACCTAATCCTATTTAAGTTCTCAACTTTTATTTAAAAAATAGTTTTTGTTTTTTTTTTCTTCTGGGCCCTTGTCTTTGGCGCCCCTAAAGGATGGCGCCCGTGTGCATTGCATATTTTGCACATATGGTAGCGGGGGCCCATACATACACTTATGAAATGCACAAATTTGTTCAGACGCTGATATAGACTAACATATTCGAAAACTGGGTAGTTCTGGAAATATTACATACATACGGGTCAAATTGATAACCTCCTTTTTTTAAGTCGGTAAAAATGAAACGCCAGCAGAGGATGGAGGCCCCTGGAGAACAGGGGCCTCAAGCACGTGCTTGTAGTGCTTATACGTTAGTTCGCCATTGATTGTAAGTATGAATCATGAACAAGTCCAATTGTGTAGTAATTGAACTCACCGGTACTGAAGAGTATTATTATTATTAGATTCCTTAGAAATACTCATAATACTAAAGATGAAACTGATTCTATGGAGCAAATTTATACAAGTCATGTATTTCCCAGCCACCAATCGATACCAATATTATAAAGAGATAATTTTGTATGTTCCTTGAGTTTGTAGGAATTAATCTCTGAAACTGCTAAACCGATATTGAAAATTCTTCATCAATGAAAAGCTTTATTTGAGTGACATGTGCAATTGTGCAATGCTATATTTTATTTTAAAATTGCACTTGTGTGAAGCCCTAGCGGGTCATTAATATACCAATAATTGTGGATCTACCAACAACTGTTGAAAAAAAAAACCGCAACGTGGGTAAGAATTGTAAAATGCCAGGGTTGCGACATTTGTTCGAAAGAGTTACCGCGTCCTTGGAACTCAAAAGACGTTAAATATTTAAGTTATTAAATTCAGTTTGATATTCAACATCATAAATAATGAATTAATTTAGTTTTAATGTTTTCCTTTAAATTTGAATTGAGTAGTAATTTAATAGCACTACCAACATTTAGAATATTTTGATTGAATCCGAAAATACCGGAATTACTTTAGTAAATTCGCCCCATTTCTTTTTTCCACACTGATAGCAGTACAATCCTACTACTATTATAAAGGCGAAAGTTTGTAAGTATGGATGTATGGATGTATGGATGTTTCTTACTCTTTCACGCAAAAACCACTGAACGGATTTGGCTAAAATTTGGTACACAGATAGTTTATAACCTGGATTAACACATAGGATAGCTTTTATCCCGATTTTATGTTCCCGTGGGATAATTTTCGAGTTGTAGCGGGTGAAAAGGCGGGCTTTCAGTAATTTTTAAGATTTTCAAACGTCTGAAAGTCTCATTAACAATGATATTTTTAATAAATAAAAATCATAATATTAAAGTTGAACATATCCTCGAGTGAATGGTAAAGATAGAAACACGAATTGGAATAATTGGCTCGATAGAAAAAATTCTCAAACATGACACTAAATCACAATTTTCAAACATCCACTGCTTAGAGATTTCACAATGAATTTACATGAAACTTATATAAATAAAAACAGCTCATTATTTAGAAGTGCATGGTAAAAGCAGATTTTAAAATTTCGTTATAATTTTTCTCCAAGAAATAAAATACCCAAAATATTGGCATTATTTCGCTCGCCGGGCGCTCGCCAGTGCCCGCCGAGGCGTGATAGAGGATGGACGTACGTCGTTGCTGCGCAAAAATTCCCCCCGCGCGGTTACGTAAGCCGGTATAGAACTGAACTACTACATGGAAACAAAGTCACACACACAAACGATTACGTGTTAGTTGCGGGAATAGAATAAAATAGTCAAGTGATCTAATTTTGAAACGATGTAATTTTTTTTTATGGACCACGTATTTTTTAGCTAGGATGCGAACTTGATGGAGTGACCTGGAGGTCTACATCGGTGACTGCAACTGGAACTCGGCGACGGATTGAAATAGATGTGGAGTTTGGGCTCGTTTTGTTAGTTTGAATCTTATAGATGTGTCTACATCGACTGTCACTGGAACTCGGCGCGGATTGAAATAGATGTCGAGTTTGGGCTCGTTTTGTTAGTTACGATGAGATCTTACCTCCGGACTTGATGGAGAGACCTGAAGGTCTACATCGGTGACTGCCACTGGAACTCGGCGACGGATCGAACTAGATGTGCCGAGTTTGGGCTCGTTTTGTTAGTTACGATGAGATCTTTCCTCCGGACTTGAGGGAATGACCTGAAAGTCTACATCGGTGACTGCCACTGGAACTCGGCGACGGATTGAAATAGATGTGCCGAGTTTGGGCTCGTTTTGTTAGTTACGATGAGATCTTACCTCCGGACTTGATGGAGAGACCTGAAGGTCTACATCGGTGTCTGCCACTGGAACTCGGCGACGGATCGAACTAGATGTGCCGAGTTTGGGCTCGTTTTGTTAGTTACGATGAGATCTTTCCTCCGGACTTGAGGGAATGACCTGAAAGTCTACATCGGTGACTGCCACTGGAACTCGGCGACGGATTGAACTAGATGTGCCGAGTTTGGGCTCATTTTGTTAGTTATGATGAGATCTTACATCCGGGCTTGATGGAGTGACCTGAAGGTCTACATCAGTGACTGTCACTGGAACTCGGTGACGGATTGAAATAGATGTGCCGAGTTTGGGCTCGTTTTGTTAGTTACGATGAGATCTTACCTCCGGACTTGATGGAGAGACCTGAAGGTCTACATCGGTGACTGCCACTGGAACTCGGCGACGGATCGGACAACGGAGTTTGAACTTAATGGAACCAATGACGTCGTAAAATCAACGGCGGGGGGCTGTAGATTTTGATGACAAAATTGTATCTACAAATTCAGAATTGTAATCAACAAGTTACATAAAATTGTAAAGGCACAAGGCGAATCCACAAACCTACAATTTCTGTAAACTTGTAAATACAATATCAATAAAAAACAAGCTAAAAATAGATTTATCCTTTTATTAAATTTCTACAATCAATTTTAAAATACTTATAACAAACAAAAACATAGCATATATAGTAATATTTAGAAGATATTGAAAATTTTTAAAAATTAGAAACGGGTGCAACCGCCGTTGGCCTCTATAACCTCTAAAAGACGAGACCTCATTGAACCAACAAGCCGTGAGCAAATATCGGTTCCCCGCATTTCCTCCCAAATATAATTACAGTGACTAATAAGAGCTTGTTTGGTTCTTCATTTTGATGCGACCATCGTTGGACCATAAGGCCCCAAAGATTTTCTATCGGGTTGAGGTCCGGCGATCTTGAGGGCCACTGAATTACCCTTACGTCAGTGTGTGAACGAAACCAGGCTCTTACGATCCTCGCATTATGAATTGAACAATTATCTTGAACAAAATCAAATTGTGGCACTTCGTTCTCCGGGTAAACATTACGGACTGCCGGTAGCACTGCATTCTGAAGCACGTCGATATAATTTACAGCCGTCGCTCGAGGAGGTAGAGAACACAATTCTCCTACACCATCCGCACTCATCCAGCCACAAATATTTACGGAAATTCGACCTGATTCTCTATTTGGAATTACATGATCATCTTTATACCGTGTTGAATTATATCGCCAAAGGTGAAGACGTCCATGCTGACTGGATTTAAACGTTTTTTCATCACAAAACACTGTATTAGACCAATCAAACTCTAAGTGCTCTCTGGCGAAGTTCAGACGAGCAAGTCTGTGAGCATCCGTCAAATATATTTTCTTGGCGTAATGCCTGTGGTGCAACCCCATGTAATGTAGATGATTCCTTATTGTTTGGGCACTCACATCGAACATCTCCGCAAAATGTTTTGTGGGCTTAAAACCATTGATTTCATATTCCCGTCTCATGAATTCTCTATCGTTATTGGAGAGTGCAGGCCGGCGACCACTTCTTCTGTGATCCAACAAACTTCCCTCCTCTCCTTCACGACGAATCCAAAGCGGACAGAACGCCTCGATATATTCAAATTCCGGGATATCGCACTGATACTGCTTCCCTCATTAAATTGGGCAATTATTTGTGCTCTTTCGGCAATGGTCAAGTTGGCAGGCATTGAGATGATTTTATATGCAGTTGATTGAAAAATAACACGGAAAATATATCGATTTTTTGCATATATTTGTGGGAAATGGAACGTAAGAGTGTACGAAAGGGATGGATATATGAGAGAGCGAGAGCGAGGAATGAAGGAGAAGATGGCGATATAATCTAAGACGAAAGACGTGTAGCATTTTGTTTTTTTTGAAAATAAATCCTTTAAGAGTTTTTTAAAAGCATTTTGACTCTGATCCCACGTTCCCACAAATTTTGGGGGCTCGTCCGGGATCTGTGTGGTTCAGAGTCACGAAGACGATATACGACGAAGTGCACGTGGTGTGGTGCACGCACGGCGTTCAACAAACCATAAGACGGAAGACGAAAATATTTTCTACGACGCGGCGGCGGATAACCCGCCTACGAATACCAAGACGAGGACGAGAATGATGGATGACGCTGGCAAAAGTGGTGGCACGGGGCCACAGGCAGCGGCAGCTGCCATGTTCTACAATGTCGACGGCGGCATCGCCCAGTTCGACGGTGAGGATAAGTCGTATTCCTCCACTAAATGGGCCCAAGATATAGAGGATAATGCAGAAGTGTTCAACTGGACAGCGCAACAAAAGTTGATAATCGCGCGGCGGTCACTCATCGGCACGGCGGGGCTGTGGCTTAAGTCAGAAAAGGTGTTCAGGACGTATGAAGAACTTAAAGCGGCTCTAGTGAAAGAATTTCCTGAAGCTATAAACTCCAAAGAGATGCACGAATTGATGGCAGCGCGTAAGAAACGGCGAGATGAGAGCTATTACCAATACATGCTCACAATGAAAGAGTTGGGCAAAAGAGCTAAATTCCCTGACTACGTGGCGATCCAGTATATTATAGACGGCATCGAAGATCATCAAATATACAAGGCTATATTGTACGGCGTTACGACATACGGCGCACTCAAGGAAAAATTATCCATTTACGAAAAGATGAGAGGAAGTAATAATGGAAGTAAAAACGAGAAGGAAGGACGAGCTGACCCGGCAACTGAAAGGAAGAAGGAAGCATCCACGCATGATATACGTTATTGTTACAACTGCGGTGAAAAGAGCCATTTATCCAGTCAATGCACCAACGGAATCAAATGTTTCCAATGTAACGAATTTGGCCATATTGGAAGACAGTGCCCTACCATTGGCGGAAACACGTCGGTAAAACAGTCGGCAATGCGTGAAGCTAGATCCAGTCTAGAAGTAACGGGTGCGAGGCAGTCGGTAAAACAGCGTTCGACTTCGACTAAAGAGGCTATGTTCGGAGCGGTGGATCCAACCAATCAGTGTGCGTGTACGAGCGGCCATGACAGACATTTAATTGATACGTCAAACACAGTGTCAATAGTGTCAAGCAATGATTATGAAGTTATGCAAATAAATAAAAACAATGACTTTGCTACTGAAAACGTAAGAAAACCGGTGAAGAGTATAAAATTAGCGGGTAATCACACTTTTAATGCGTTGATCGACTCTGGGAGTGATGTGAATATTATATCGGCAGAGTTATGCGCTAAACTATTTAAGGGGTTCAACGTCGACGACGGAATAACGCTAACGGGTTTAAGACATTCAAAAGTGCAGTCGTTAGGTAGAATTACGACGGTAATCGGCATTGATGGACAGTGTTACAACGATGTTACGTTTCACATTATACCTAGGGACTGTATGCCTTATGAAATAACAATAGGTCACGAGTTTTTGAAAAGTGTAACGGTGTTAATGAGCGATGGATGTGTGTCCATATTTAGAGATGAATGTGAGTTGATAAATAAAGTCAATTGCTTTACAGGTGTCAAAGAATCTCTTTTAGAGCATATCAGCAGTCCATCAGAAAAGCAGGAGGCTTATCAATGTGATGATGTGAAGGAAGCTCCATTGGAGAAGATTGTATCAAAAGACGATGTGCCAGTAGCACAGATGGAGCAGAGTATTGTAATAAAACAAATTGATGACCCACTGATTTTAGTAAAGAAGAAGGACGAAACAACGAGCATTTGCGTTGACTACACGCAGCTTAATGAAACGATGGTGAAAGCTGAGTACCCTCTACCTATTATCGATGACCTGACAGATAGATTACCACAAGCGAAGATGTTTAGTGTGCAAGAAGAGAATAGAAAATATTATAATAAGAAAAGGAAACCGAGTCACCAGTACCAGGTGGGTGACTTAGTGGCTATAAAAAGAACTCAATTTGGTGCTGGACTTAAGCTAAAGGCTAAGTACTTAGGACCTTATCGAATTACCAAACTTCATCCAAATGACCGCTATGATATGGAAAAGGTTGACAGTGCGACTGAAGGTCCCAACCGCACTTCCAGTTCAGCCGATCAAATGAAGAAGTGGCCGGATGGAAGTCACTGTGAATAGTTGGTGTATAGTGATGAATGGTGAGCCAGGTGTTGTATGTTCTAAGTATAAGTTTTTCAATGTTCTAAGACTAAGTTTGTTTTAAGTTTTTGTTTGTTAATTTTAAACGTATGAGGTAAGCAGTGTCTGAGGACAGACAAGAGAGCAGGAAGGCCGAAAATGTGGGAAATGGAACGTAAGAGTGTACGAAAGGGATGGATATATGAGAGAGCGAGAGCGAGGAATGAAGGAGAAGATGGCGATATAATCTAAGACGAAAGACGTGTAGCATTTTGTTTTTTTTGAAAATAAATCCTTTAAGAGTTTTTTAAAAGCATTTTGACTCTGATCCCACGTTCCCACATATTTGACAAAATGTCAATTGTCAGTATTCTTTTTCAAATGGAATTCGGTTGTCTATTTAAATAGTTTTTATTACTTTTGTTTGGAAACATTTCAATTGCTTTGTAGAAACTAATGTCCTTTTCATTTATACTAAAGGTTAAAATGTCATGTACTTATATGTGACATATGACATTTATGAATACTAAATACATAGGTTTACGTCATGATAATGTTGTCTCTTTCAGTAATATCTTTTTATAACGAACCTTGTTGTAATTTTCGATGACCGGGAAACTAAATCAAAACTGGTACACCACTTTCTTGGCTGACCGTATAAAACTGCAAGCATTGGCGGGGGCCACTTCGTAGTGGCCATTTAGTCGGTTGCCGCGCGCCACCCACTAAGCACGCGCTTACTTAAATAGTATTTAAGTATGGTGTTAGGTTGTATTTACGCATAAGTTTAAAAATATATATATATGATGAAGAAAAAATAATACTGCTTAACGTTTGGTTGTTTAAATAATGACAGTGATAGGAGCCTCACGTTTCACACACTACCGCGTGATTTCGAAAGGTAAGGAAAAAAGTGAATATTTATCTATGTAGTAGGTAAATATTAAAAATGATCAAAAAATTATCTACCTGCTTGTGGTGTGCTTATTAATGTCATTCAAGTACCGGCTAGTAATCATGATCAGATAAGCATGATTAGGTAGGTTACAAAAGACAATGCCAGTTGCTCCTTAGAGCTATGACCCACCAAATAAAATTTGGCTTCCAACTATACCAAATGTAGCATTCTATTTGTGCTTTATCAGTGATAAGTAAAATCATGTTTTATATGTCTATAATCCTGCCGTTTCTGTTTAATTAGATAAAATATCACATTTAGGTTAGATACTTTTGTCGAGCACACGTTAACGTCACATCCCTATTTTCACAATGCTGGTCTAGCCACAAAGCACACACAATACAATACTAACACTCTTCACGGATTACAGATGTTGGTGGAAGCTGTAAGACAATTCAAACACATAATTATACATATAATAGTAATAAACAAACACGATAGCCCCTCAAAGATCAACATGACTTTGTCTATAATGCCAGTTGTGACATTTTGACACAAGGATAAAATACACAAACTATATATAAACTGGATTGAGCACTCATGCCGTAAAACGTGCTGAGAGAGTTAGGCCTAGTTCAGACACGGCGGGAACCGCGCGATTTCAGAATCACATGGAAATCGCGTGAGTTTTATTTGTATGAGTTATTAAATAATCGTTCAGACATAACCGCGCGATTCCCGCGCGGGATTCGCGCGGTTCCCGCCGTGTCTGAACTAGGCCTTAGCTCCGATGGGGGCGGTTGTCTCTTTCTAACAGGGTAACCAAAATACATACTATTACGTTTTTAAATATTTCTTTAAAAAAAACATTTGAAAACATAAAAACAGCAGTCCGCCGGTGTGGGAGCAGGGTCAAAACGACCGGTGGTTAGAGCTACAGAAATAGGAACCTCCTCACAATGCGGGCCGTATAACACTGCCTTCAAAATGGGCCCTTGATCCAACTACCTAGAGAGAGCCCCGAAAGGTATTCGTCGAGGCCCTTTGCCATCAGGCCATTGGCTGTAACGACAATCGGCACAATTGTAGCCGAGCTCACATTCCCATTTCGACAACCGCGCGTGCTACGTTGAGATATTTAATTTTTTATATTTCTCAGCTTTCACAAGGTTCTCGTCATGCGAGATGGTAACATCGATTATCATTACGCGGTGCGCCGATCTGTCTATTGCAACAATATCAGGCTAATTGGCGACAATAATCCTGTCTATAGTGATAAAGGCAGATTCCAGTACAGCGTGACATGGTCTTGTTCGAAAACTGGGTCGGGCACAAACCTTTTATACGGTACCTCAGAATCCACTAGTATGTATTACAAAGCAAGTTGCTGGTGGATAATTCTGGCTAATAGGTTATGCCTGTGTAAGTACTCGCCGTTAGCAATGATTATGATTATAAAATATACGATACTATGCACCACCGCATAAACGTCTCGATCCGTAAACAACTAAAAATAGAGGAAGCGCAACCACTCTCTTCAACCTGCCCGCAACGTGTCATGAAATATTAAGGTCAAATTGCCCGAAGAGGTACCAACAACATGGAGCGGCTAATGGTGACCGAAAAGATAGAAGGCAAAAGACCTAGCGGTCGAAGCCCAAAACGGTGGTCTGATCAAATGTCGGCAGAACTCGACATGCCTATCATCAGCACTGCACTCCATCAGGCCACTGACTAGATGTTGATGTAGTTAATAAATTGAAACGAAGTTACGAATCTCAGCAGTGAGAGAACGATTGAGAACAGATATGACACCTATTCTGACTCAATAAAAATAGAGGAGAGATGAAGTTGAAACGAATTATTTCTGGGAAGTTTATAAAAACAACTAAAATAGGTAATGCCGCCACATCGCACCCATCATTATACAGCTTGGCAAGAACGGATTGAAACGGAACTAATCTTTTTGTTTCTGACAACGTTTTAAAATCTTTGATATTTGATGTAAACTCTTTGTTTGGTTGCCGCAGATTAGGTAGTTCAGCGTCAATGACGTTTCGTTGTACTTATTCATTCATGCTCAAATGTGAAATATTTTTAAGCGTGTATATTCATACTGTGATTTATATAAAAAAAAACATTATTTCCGGTAAACACACTTATTGAAAATAATGTTTTATTAAAACTGAATATTGCATATTTAAATCCGAACATTAACACATTAAAAGGTGTCATTTGTCATTTTCTCTGCGTGTAGGTATGCTTATTGCGTAACGCACATGGCCGAGATGAAAACAGGAAATGGTTTTTGGGTTTTCGAAATCCTTTTATCACTAACTTTTTAAAAGCATCTCTTGCAGAATAACAATTATGTAATCAGGGGTCTTATTTTCATTTAATATTTTTCATTAGTTTATATTTCCCGTATCAAGGGTTGAAAGGTGGGGCAGGATCTGGCATTGTCATTTGGCCTACAAGACGACCAAGATAAATAAAATAGACGAATATCAAACCTGACATCACTCTCACTCACCTAAGCTGAATTGTGTGCACCTAAGAGTAGGATGAATTATGATCGGTAGAAAGTAGGAAGATGTTTATTACGTTATTGTTTAGACACGTTCAAACTCAGAAAATGGCTACACTACGCATTCAAGGTCAGCGATCGTAATTCTTTTCCCGACTTTTTTACCTACTTACCTACAAAGACACGCAACACGGGGCCTGTGACAATGAAATGAATGAAATGATAAGGACTAGTTACCTATTTTGCCGTAAATGATAACAATCGATCTTTAAAGTTATGACTACAGCTTGACCAGAACGGACTGAAACGGAACTACCCTTTTTGTTTCTGACAACGTTTTAAAATCTTTGATATTTGATGTAAACAAAGACCGCAGGTTTTATTTTATTTTATTTTTAAATTTTGAAATCTCTTAAATACATATTTTATATTATAAACGTGTTTTAGTCATTGGATACATGAACTGGGCTGCCGTTGTAAGGCGACTAAAAAGTCACGGTGTATATATTATTTCTCACGTAAAGTGCCGTAGGTACTTACTGTTAACATTCTGTGCTACCAATCGATATGAATATGAAGTAATCGATGACGAAACAGAAAAAGATATAGGCTGATGATAAAAACAAAATTCCTTGAGGTACATAAGGAGGTAATGAGGAGTGATATATATTTATGTTAATTAATAATGTAATTAAACAATGCATAAAATACATATTCCTACCTAACTGTGCCCAAACTCGCGAGTCGCAACCCTATTGAGCTTGACCGACAGTAACCTTTTAATGTCGTTGGCGTCAGATAAACTAAAATGAACTCTCGCGCGTCACTATTCTGTTCATTTTTGCTTGCGCACGGGAAGTTTAGGCTATTATAAAAGTAGGTAGGTGATGCGGGTGCAAGTAAAAATGGACTCTATTCTCTCGTGCATAGATTTTACATTTGTCTATTTTCTTTTTGGGAGTAATGCTTCTGTACCTTTAGGTACTGTTATATATTCTGTGGCCGGACAAAGGTCACCGGTTGTTTGAAAAGGGAAATTGTAAATAATTTAGAATTTCTTCAATAATTACGTAAGTTGAAAAGTGACTTTTTTGTTTATGGTTATTTTTCAATTAAGTTATTTAAAAGGGGTGTGTTTCATTATAAAAGTGATTGCACAAGTTGTTTCATGTAAATCGGATCAGTAGTTTTTAAGTTATTGTACTTTTTGTATAATCAAACTTTTGTTCCTGTGTAATTTTTGTAGTTTATGTTCTAGGATTTTTTGTATTTAGACATAGGTACATTTTGTTTGTTTTATATACAAATAGACTTAATAAGGAATCTAGAAAGGTACAATACATAGTTTTAAGGTTTAAATTAATAAGAAAATAAAGGCTACGAAGGCCTCGGTCTTAGTAAAAATCACAAGGAAAAACGGGCTCAAAATACGTGTGTCTCTTTTAGGTAAGGACGGGCGGTATAAAAGGCGGTACGACCGCCGGCACTGCGTTACCCGTCCCTTGCAAGAGCCAGCCCGCGATGCTGAGCCAGTAGTTTTAAATTAGCCCCTAAATAATGAATATTTAGTTATCCAGCCTGTCCCTTGCTGTCCTCTGTCAGTGACGCCCTAAGCCGAGGTCCGTACCCCACAGGGGGTGCCCTTAGCGTGTGGTCACTTAGTTTGTAAATTTTAGTTTGTAAGCCCCTGGCTGGAGGCCTTAGAGTCATCTATGGCAGCCACAGGAAAGTCCGGTTGAGCAGCACACAACCTAGTAGAGGTTGACCTGCGAGATGCCAGTGTCAAAAAAAAAAAAAAACGGCACTGCGTTCAGTCGCAGCCAAGCCACCGAAGAAGAAACATCACTAAAAGAAGACCGAAGCCTTCAAAGTGAACTCTTCAAATTGGTGTTTTTTTATTATTTCCGTTGTCTGTGGTCCCCCTATTGCATTTCCGTAATTTTCCAAAAACGTACGCATTCAGGGGTGCGTGGATGCATGCGTCACCAGCGAAGGCAAGGCACGTGTGCACAACAATACGTCCCTGTAGTGGACGCGCTGTCGGAATCCCGGTCCGTCCATTACAACTTGCTTTTGCATATTCGGATCGTGTCCTCTATAAAATCTGTTTTCATCTGCCGCTTGGCCTTCGGCAAACATCCTCCAAGTGAAATATTGTCGCTCAGACATTTTTAATAAACGAAAAACAATAAAAAAATACTTCTCACAATAAAAATATCGGTGAGAGAAGTAACCACAGTAGTTACAGTAATTTACTGAGACATCTATCAAATCAGTGACTCATGGTACCGATTTGTATGCAAAACGCTAGGTACGTAAACTAAACTCTCTACGGTAAACTGAAACAAATGTGGTAAAGTAAATTTTAGTTTTCAACTCATGGTACGGATTTTAGTTCCGCTACTACTCAATAGAGGCGCTGTACAGATTCTCATACAAATTGTTTTACGTTTACTGTACCGTAAACGTAAAAAAAACTCATGGTAGAGGTACAGTACGTCTACTCCATCAAGTCCGGAGGTAAGATGTCATCATAACAAAACGAGCCCAAACTCGGCACATATCAAATATACTGCTGCCTAAGAAAGTACTCCATTGTATGCACTTTGTAAAATCAAAACTATCTCGACTATCATTTTACGAAAATCTAATCCAGACACACTCGAACGTAATTGACTAACTGCATTACGCTACGCTGTGGCATATACACACACGGTCCCTCCCGCCCGCACCGCTGTCGACTTGCCCCGCCCCTTTGCGGGGGCTGAGGTAGTGCGCTCATAGCTGCGGACTGTACTGGAACCTGGCCTTAAATAATAAAATCCAGCATCAATCAGCCTAAAATGAGGACACAATCTGAACAGAAAGTACTAGGAGAACGGGATCAATACTTTTTTCGTGGGTTTATTTATTTTGAGGCGAATTTACAACTAATTATGCTCTTGAAAACTTCCAACGACTGACGGGCTAAAGCGTAAGGCGTGAGGAAGAGAATTCAAAAGGCGAACAGCACGCACAGTAAACGATTCACCATAACGACTTGAAGTATGAGAAGGAACACGAAGGAGAAGAGATAAGGATGAACGTCCTCTAGGAGCAAGAAACTCAAACTACTCCCGGAGATAAATAAGAGAATTAGGATTATAAAACACGGAAAACAGAAAAGCAAGTACACGAGAATCTTGACGCTACTGAATAGGCAGCCACTTCAGCTATCTCCGAAATTGCTTTCGCCTAATTAGTGCAGTTTCGACTACCACTCCGAAAAAGCCCAAAAAGAAAATATACATGTCATGGTATGAGTTCAGAGCACAGTATTGAAAAAAGAATAAGTAAATTTTGAATACGTTAGTGATTGAATCTCAAGTAATCATGTTACATAACGAATTGATAATACTCATCAGAGAGCTGTCAATTCGCTAAAAAATAAACTGATTTCGGGCGAATTGCCTACTGAAAAAATAATACCTACTTACATTATTATTCAACCTCCCAATGATTACGCAATAATCAAAAAAACTGTGAGTTTAATACGTAATTATTACTCCGCCCGCGGCTTTGTCATCATCATCAGCCTATAAAATGTTTCGACTGCTGGGTGGAGACAGGCTACCTCTCTGTGAGAGGGATTGGGCCATAATCCCACGCGGGCCCAGTGCAGGTTGGTGGTTGGCACATGTCTTCGAATTTTTGGTTCTAGGACATGGTTACGATGTTTTCCTTCATCGTTTTGAGAGCAGTAGTGATGTAATAAATTATACAAAGTAATGCGCCTGGCTGGGTTTGAGCCCACGACCTACAAACTCGTAAGTCAGGGCCGATACCACTAGGCCACCACTGCTCTCAATTATTATGTAGTTGATTTTCCGTATGTTTCCCTATAATGTTGCAAATTGGGGAAATTGATCTTTCAGTCAGTCAGCCAGTCAGTTTCCTCTTTTATTGATAGCAATATGTCCATGTATCATGATGCCTTGTATCATCTTCGCCATTCTTCTCCATAAGGTAATACTCTTTGGAATTCATTGGCACTCAAGGTACTTTCACAGTTATGTCTTGTGACTTGCCAGTGACCGTAGTTACAGTTCAAAATTTTGAACTGTTTTCATTTTTTGTCTTATGGCAGTTCAAAAGCGCTTTTAGTTGGCCTATTTAAAAAAAATGCCTTGGTTTTAATTGTATTGAATGCCTAAGTACTTATTACAGATCTAGTCAAAACGTAAACCACTTTTTAAATTTGTTTTCATAATTGTCTAGTTATTTTAGTGGTTTGTTATGACTGTGACGAATTTAAACGAATGTGCGAACTCGCTAATTTTCACGTGTCTGCTTCAAAATAGCATTCATTACCTCATTACATTTCTTGCATATTCTCGTTTTAATTTACTCACTTGTGAAATGAGGTCAACAACGCTTTCAGTGATTACTGTGGCTTTTGATTTTCACTGTTATTTGAATATGTTTAAATATGTTCATAGTTACTGAATCAAAAAATAAATAAGCTCAGTACCTACTGATAAAACTAATAAATATTATCAAATATTTGGGCTATAATAACTCAAATACATACTTGATAAGAGTTATCATTATCGCAGCGTGAGTTGTATTATTAATTAATTCATTTGTGGTGTATGCACAACATGTTAGATATTTTCCTTATGGGTATTTGGGTAATGGGAAACACCATTTATTTAATATAACTGCATAGAAATCAAGATATATTTTCATTTAAGACGTAGTGTCGCTCAACGAAACTAATAGAAGATTATGTAGCTTCCTATGTTAATATGGGTTATTGTAAGTTCGCCTTAAAATTATTCCCCTCGAAAAAAGTATTGATCCTGTTCTCCTAGTACTTTCTGTTCAGATTCCACATTGTGTCCTCGTTTTTGGTATTTTTGTGCTGGATTTTATAATTTAATTGTTCTGGAAAAAAATGGGTCGAATATACAATACAATAATCAAAATAAAAGAAAAACAAAAAAAACTTTGGCTAATTTGTATACGAGTATTTTATTTTTTTAAATAAAATAATACACACCAACCCGATAATATTCCAAATTCAAATCATTTATTTCAATTAGGCCATCAAAGAGGCACTTTTAAACGTCGATCATCGATGATGGGATGGGATTGAATCTACACCCATTCGCAAACGTAGATTGTATGAAGAACAATGGGCAAGAAACTCTTACTAACTCTTTTTAAAAATGTTTTACAATATTTTTAACCGACTTCCAAAAGGAGGAGGTTCTCAATTCGGATGTTTGTATTTTTTTTTATGTTTGTTCGGGCCGATTTGAAAAATTCCTTTTTTTTTTTGGATAGGATATACTTCTGGAATGGTCCCATTAAAATTTTATCGAAATCGGACTAGCACTTTTTGAAAAACCTAAAAGTTTTCAACTTTGTCTACACCGATTACTCCGAGGTTTCTAGTCCGATTTCCATGATTCTTTTTTTTGTTCGATACAGTATATCTGCCATTTGGTCCCATAAAATTTTCATTTAGTTTGGTGCAGTAGTTTTTATTTTTAGTAGTTCTCATTGTGTACATTGTATACATACATGGGCGTTGTTATTACCGGTGCTACGAATTACATTTTAGTGCACATGTAAGAAAATATGTATTTGACAATAATTTTGGTTGAATAGTGAAACTAAAAAGGATAAAATAAAAAACTTTTTAAAAAAAAATGTAACCGACTTCAAAACAACCCCAAAAAAAGTTCAAAATAATCTACAAAAAAACTTTTCTTTCGAAAGTCGGTGACAAAAAGTCAATGAAACAAAAATAAAGTCACAAATTCCGTCATTCAATGCAAAATAACTAATTTAGTTAATAACAATGCATTTACATGTAAATTTAAAAAAATCAATATATTTGATTATAACATAATATTCTAATTGGGGTGTCTGAGGGTGTGCGTTAATTACGTTACATGTTGTATAGTTTGTATATTAACTATTTAATACCCATAGTTATTATTGTTACTAATATTATTTATTTATTTATTTATCAAACACACACACTATCTTTACAGGTAGATTCCATATATAATTGTGGTTTGCAAACATAGACCATATACTTTAAACATAACTTACTACTAATACTATGACCAAAACCCTAAACTTTAAAAATAATTTGTAAATTATAAGTTAATTTAGATGGATCCATGTATGGATTGTTCCTTCACGTCGCGTCGTCTGAACGAATGTTGATGTTTTGAAAATATTGTTTGTCTGAAATAACATAGGATATCCCGGTGTTCGTATATGGAATAATTTACGAGTTATACCTACGCAGGCTGAACCTCTGGCAAACCTAGTAAAAATAAAAGGGAGACATTTTAAATCACAGAGTGTGAATTAAAAAAATAATTCATATCACACTTTCGGCTACGTAGCCGACGCATGGCGGCGCGGGTGGTACAGCCGTACAGTCGCCGTCCCCTTAGCTGACGAATGTCCGCTGCTTAGCTGACGCGTCACAGCTATGATAACTCCCATTGGCTACGATGACATCATACTTTTGGATCCTACCCACTATCATATATTTTACCTTAAAGTACCCTCAAAGTTCGTGGTATTCTCACGAGCTAGTATATTAAACTGTTATTGCGTAAATTCGATAGGGTCTTTCAGTGGGGCCACCTGCAATTTTTAAAACAATAATTCAGTAGATACCTACCCTTATCATCATTCCCTGGCCGTATCCAAATTCCATCATCATCATGCACATGTCTTCATCTCACCAGTAACCTTCCTAGCCATATCATCCTGTTTCTTTGGTCCCTTTTTTAGCCTATCCTATTCAACAGCTGGACAAAGTATGGGCAGCAGTGGGCATTGGTAGTGGGATAGGACAGGTTCAGAGTTCATGGAAGGAACTGTCCTTCTATGAACTCTTTTCCTGTGCCGTTTTCAGATAGTTTTCGATCTCATTAGCCTCCAGATCAATCGTCCGGCTCCCATTGCCTAGAAACTGCCTTACAAGAAAAAAATAAAAATACATTTAATGTCCCTTCTCGTAAACCTTATGGTTTATAAGTCAACAACAATGGAGTGCATTATCGTGAAACGAGAAAAACAATGGTACTCGTTATTGTCTACAATTAGAATGCGTGACTTACGAGCCATTCAATTATTGCATAACGTGATTATTTACAATCAGAACGATACTGCAGATGGACTCGCTATAACCTACCGTAGATAAGATAAATTGAACATGTCCATCCTGCGACATTGATAAAAACGAATTATTTGTGTCATAGCCAGCGACTTTGTCCGATTTTCAATCTACCTTCTCTGCAAGATATATTGTTTCCTGTAAATATCGACCTCATAGCCTATTATGAAGCGATAAACACTTTGTTTATTAATTATATTAGTACCCATAACACAAGCTCTGCTTAGCTTGGGACTAGATGGCGTTGTGTGATAGTTGTGGAATATTATATTAAATAAGTACGTATTTACTAAAGTTTCTCAGAAACTGGCAGCACTGAAACTAATAGCAGTTTTCAGAAATATCTACCCTCACCCCTATCGGTTTCAAATCTGTAATACGAGTATCTCTCTACTAATATTTTAAAGCTGCAAAGTTTGTTTGTAATGTCTCTATTTGCCGAGTTTTTTTTTTGGTCCCAAAAAACTGTTTCAGGCATTTTCGAAATGGTTAATATTAAAGACTTTAAAATTGAATATTTATAGAGAGGGAAAATTAATGAGCCAGATAATTAAGTTGGTTTTTACACCTCGCCAAGCGCAAAAATATTTAGAAAAAAACAATTTCCTACCAGTATTTTCGTGGCAACTGGGCGTTGCGCCCGTGTGGTGGACTGGCAAACAATATGTATATTTAATACAGGCGCTACGCTTAGCACCTGCTCCCTAGTTCCTACTATATTCTTGTTTACTAGTCTAACACAACGTTTGATAATTGATAGGTTTGACCTTGAACTAACAAACACGTGTCATACTCATAAGACCCCGGGCGTGTACATGAATTTATGATTGCGTTATTGAATTGACATTGCGCGTGTTTTTTATTTCATGTTGTACCTATTAACATCAAATGAGTCCTCCCTCCCAGGGCGGGGTCGGGAGGGCCTATAAGATTCGTACTGACTAAAATTCACGGTATTCTTCAATAGCCCTTAACATTCCGTTCCACGACCTGGGCAAACTTTGGCCCACTAATTTTAAAGAGGGCAAATGCAAATAGTCATTTAAATGTAAAAAGGAACGTGCTAGAGTATGATAATAATCATTAATTATCGCTGTATTGAAACCCCGAAATCTGGCGCTCTATCATAGATATAACATGATGATTCATAAAAATATAAACATGACACGGACATTTTAATTTAACATTTCCTTAATGTAATGATAATATGAATCGTTTTTAGAACAACGAACAAAGTCTACCATGTGTCTCTGGATCATGAATATAAAACTGAACGTTAAAATAATACTTACTGATACTGCCAGCCTGCATCATCATACAACCGGGCAAAGGTGAGGTCATGCACGCCAATTTCATGACTTCACAATAGACGACAAGTTATTAGTTTTGTCCAGCTCCACCCGCCATCTTTTATGAGATCTACCGTGACCGTCCTGGCTCTAGAAACTGGTTATTTTTCAATTGAAAGCTAAAGAGCAAAGGTCGAACGTTTTGGGAGATTATTTTATTTATTTATTTTTATTTATTTATTTATTTATTACATGGAGGACTTACAGCTAACAAAAACATAACAAAAAGGGGTAATTATAGGCAACAGACAGCCAATTACGAGTCCTCGCGTATAGAATTATACTAAAAAATATGTATGATGCGAGCACAGACAGCAGCACACAAAGATTTAACATTAAAAATTAAAAAAGGTTAAAAGAGAAAAATGCAGACATCTGCCTGCCAGCAAAAATATAAAAAAAAAACAGAAAAAAGTGGAAAGAAAACCGCTTAAGGGAACTTATTCTTATTTAAAAAATTCCAGGCTCAAACACCTTCAAAAAGCCTTACATCTTCAAAAAGTAGATAATGATAAAGCAGCCTATTTTGAATAAATTATTTTTGATTTTGATGTGCATATGACAGACGTGACCGGCCCAGTCCAGAAAAAAAATTGAAGAATAATATACAACATTATTTTTAGTATATGCGAAACCTGAATATAGTTTGTTCAGAATCAGTAACTGATTCGATTCTAAAAATTTTTACACCATGTTTTATTTTTTTTCAAAAATATTTTAATAAAATTTTATTACCATTTAAATACAATACAATCGCCATACGGTTAGGTACCTATTGGCAAACCATTATCCCGAGTGTATAACACAGAAGACAGGGTTTACGCGGGTGTACCGCGAAATTATCATGTTTTTGAACGAAAAATCAGGTAATATACAAGCTTATAACTTTGTGATTTTTCATGATACAGTTTTAAAATTTTGTACATAGATTTTTACACAAAAATATTGGACAGGTGTATCGGGTTTCGCACAAACAAAAAATAATGTTGTAAATAGGTAATAGGAAGTCACCAAACCTTCGACCAGATTATCAAAAGTGTACATAGATTAGGTATTCAGGTAGAAGTAACAAGTATGGCGTCACCTTCCATAAACGTTTCGGAACACCTGTGTTTACTAATACAGAGATAAGACTCACGCTAACTGATAATCCGAAATACTCGTAAATAATAGATAAGAGCTCTGCACAAATACTGTCTGATTCACGTTCACATAGAATACATGGTCATCCGCAGTCAAACAGGCAAGGTGCAAGCATTATTTTGGACAAATTTTTGGAAACTCTTCAGTGGTGTGTACTATTCTTTATCATGTCAGATGTAGGACGTCTTCTGCTAAACATAGGCCTTCCCTATAGATTCTAGGTCTTTATCCGATCATCTGTCCACCTTGTACTAAGTTGTTATTTCTATTAACAATGTTTCTTTACTCTTTACAGAATGGCTCCAGCGCAGAAAAACATGGAAATGTGTGGTGAAGAAATGCATTCAGAACTAAAAATTAGTCCAGTTACGTACAAAAATGGCAAAGGTGCACATTTCGAGAACAACAATACAGTGTTAAGAGACAGTGCTAGTGTAGTGACAAGTGACTCCGATTTTGATATAAAAAAATATGAAGCTATGGAATTTAAGGCGCAATGGCGATGGCCGGACCTAGCCGCTCAAGTTTTTTTGCATTTAGTTTCAATTTACGGACTGTACCTGATTATTAGTAACCAACTTAAGCTCTACACTATTTTATTTGGTAAGTGTCAATTTTTTAGTTACGAGTAGTTAGGTAGATACTATAGCTTCTGCATGTGATTTAGTTCACGTTAATTCTGTTCCGTGCGTGACTATACCCGCTTGCTAGATAAAAAATTTTGATATTAAAACAAATACCTATATTTACTTGAAGGGCATCATATTAGAGAAAATCTTTATTTTTTTAATTTGATTTCTTAAACTGGTGATACCTTATCCCCTAAAAATTGCTTACAACCGCTTTATAATATTATACAGGGTGACATTTTTACCACCGTCCAAATTTTTTCTATGCATTAGGTATCAATCACTAACCCCATTTTTGAAAAAAAAAACGATACCTGAAATTGTCATATTAAATCATTTTCTCATCCGCTTTGTGTGGTCACTAAGCTAAACGTTAATAATATACAATTGCCGACGCATGAAACGGGCACAGCGTAATCTGTGACAGCGCACCCCGCTGATCCCCCGCCTCGCCCCGCTACACCTGAGCGACACATCATAGCCCGGTGTCCAGATTCATCAACTTTTTATAGATAACATTGAGACGTGATATCTCGATATTTTTGTATTGAGTGATACAAAAAGAAAAAACACGTATTCAATGATTTTCGCCAAAGATTAATATATTAAAATTTGGATGGTGACTAAAAAATCACCCTGTATTATAGATACTATTAACTATCTCACCGACTATAAATAATTTACTAATAATATAGTTATTACTTATATACCGGATATTACTTTAAACTAGATTGTAAGACAACAGAAGAAACCTCTGCAATTAGTAACTCATTATCAGTGAACAATAAACAGGTTTCTTCTAGCAAATTAGTTAAGTATAAAGTAACAAGTGGAGAGCAACACACTTTAAAATTGTTTAATCAAAATATTCAAGGGTGCTCTTCTAAACTACTGGAAATAGAAATGTTTTTGGAATCAACCAAGTTTGATATTGTTTGCCTTACCGAACATTGGTTAAAAGATCATCAAGTTTTGTCAATTTGTTATGATAATTATTGTGTAGTTAGTCATTTCAGCCGCAAACGTATGTAACATGGCGGATCTTTAATATTAATTAAGAAATCAATTAAATCTAAAACTCGAAATGACATTGTTGAACTGTCAGTTGAACACATAATTGAATTGTCCTGTGTTGAGCTTGATAAGCATGTTATAGTGTGTGTATACAGACCCCCAAATTACCAGACTCTTCCTATATTCGATTCTATAATGGAAGATGTGTTAAATAAAGTATGTAGTAGTAGTAAATCTATCATCATCTGTGGTGATTTCAATATTAATATATTAGAAAATAACTCCAATAGTATCAAATTGTTGAGTCTTTTTAAATCATTTAACTTGTCACATATTTTTATGGAACCTACCAGAGTGACAGCTTCTTCTGCCACTTGTATAGACAATGTTTTTTCTAATTGTGATTATTTGCATAAGGAAATTATAAATAAATTGCCATCTGATCACAGTGGCCAAACAATTACGTTTTGCGCCTACACACCTACGCAAAAAACCCAAATAAGGTATAGGCCAATTACATGTAAAAATTTAGAAAAATCTAATGATACACTAGCGAGTAAATTATGTGATCAAAACATCTTTAATAATATAAATGACCCAAATGAGTTTTACACCGAGTTTTTTGCAATTTTAAATACACAATTTACTGAAACGTTTCCAGTTAAAACTAAAACTATCGTCACAAAATTCTTATTTAGTGATTGGGCGACACCTGGAATTCGTAAAAGCAGAGAAAGGCTTTTTGAACTTTATGGTCTTAAGAAACACATTGTGAATGATACCTTTCATCAGTATGTTGCTAAATATTCTAAAACTTTTAAAAATGTATGCAAAACAGCTAAAGCTATTCATATTAGTAATAAAATTAAATCAGCCGATGATAAAATTAAAACAACTTGGAAAATTATAAATAATGAGACAGGTAGGAATAAACAGCGCAATAATGAATTTAATTTAGAAACTGCACATGGCCCTATAAGCACAGACGTAGAAGTAGCTCAGGAATTTGAAAAGTTTTTTTCGAATATACCTCTTAAGACGACTGCGTCTTTAAATTCGTCACCCGCTCTCTCTGCTGCCTTACTTAGAAATAATGTAAAGGCCTGCCCGAAGGAGTTTAGGTTTCGGCACACGAACCCCCAAGCTGTGATTAAAGCATTCAAGGATCTTAAAATTAAGTCAACAGAAGATCTCTGGGGAATGTCTGTAAAGGCCTGTAAATCTATAATAGAAACCGTGGCACCTTATTTAGCCTTTATATTTAATAGCAGTATAGACCAAGGAGTGTTTCCGGATCTCATGAAGCATAGTAAGGTAGCTCCACTTTTCAAATCGGGTGATTGTAAAGAACCGAACAATTATAGGCCTGTGTCAAGTTTGCCAGTCTTCAGTAAAGTGTTTGAAAAGTTAATGCTTGCACAACTGCTATGTCACTTCAATAGAAACTCCATCTTTCATAATCAACAGTTCGGTTTCACCAAAGGTCGTTGTACAACTGACGCCGGTGTTACCCTATTGAAGAACATTTTTAACTCCTGGGAGGAAGCACAGGATGCCATAGGAATCTTTTGCGACCTCTCAAAAGCATTCGATTGCGTTAACCACAAAACGCTTTTGCTGAAGTTAGAACATTATGGTATTAAAAATAAAGCCCTTGATTTACTAAATTCATACTTGAAAGATAGACAGGTTAAAGTTCAGATAAACGGTACAAACTCATTGGGGGCTGAAATGAATATGGGAGTGCCTCAAGGTTCTATTTGGGTCCATTCCTCTTCTTAGTCTATATTAATGACTTACCTCATTTACTAAAAAATCAACCACAGATGGTGTTGTTTGCGGATGATACATCTTTAATTTTTAAAATTGACAGACGTGCACAAAATCTAGACACTATTAATGACTGTATTCTTAAGGTTCAAAATTGGTTTACTGTTAATAATTTAGTTCTTAATGAAAAGAAAACAAAATGTATTAGATTCACTTTACCAAATGTTAGAAGAAGCGAATGTGAAATTTTATTGAACGGAAAAAAATTAGAATTTATTAATCAGACAGTTTTTCTAGGAATCACGTTAGACGATAAATTACAATGGGGCCCCCATATAGCATCTCTAGCAGGGCGACTAAGCTCAGCCGCTTATGCTGTTAGAAAGATAAGGCAGTTAACCGACGTCGAAACTGCGCGTTTGGTTTACTTCAGCTACTTTCACAGCATTATGTCATATGGCATCCTATTGTGGGGCCGGGCAGCTGACATTGAATCTATTTTTATTTTGCAAAAGAGAGCTGTCAGAGCAATTTACAATCTACGTCGTCGCGAATCTCTTAGGGAATTATTCAAAAAAATTAATATAATGACAGTGCCTTGTCAATTTATTTATGAAAATATAATGCATGTTAGGAAAAATCTTCATCTTTTTAATAAAATAAGCGACAGACATAATTTTAATACGAGAAATAAAGATATAATTGATCAACCATATTTTAGATTGTCTAAAGTACAAAAATCTTTTATGGGGTTCTGTGTTAAATGTTACAATAAAATACCGAGTGAAATCTTAAACCTAAATGAAAAAAAATTTAAAAGTTACATAAAAAAACACCCTTAGTAAACAAGCATATTATAAATTAGAAGATTATATTCAAGATAAAAATGTTTGGAAACATGCTGGTCCTGCTCCATAGTACAATGTAGGGCTTAAACAAAGTCAAGCTGGTTGAAATTTGAATGCTCACACACTTAAATTATATTTGTAAATTGTGTAATTTCAATATTTTGTTAAAATGTGAACGCCATGTACCTTTTTGCTTTTTTTACTTCTTATTATTTTTTAAAATTTTTAGTCTAGATTTTCAAGGTACATTGCTTCGACATTAATTATTTCAAACGCTGTTAAAAATATTGTAAAACATTTTTTTTAAAAGAGTAAGTATGGAGTTTCTTGCCCATTCTTCTCCATACAACCTACCTTAGCGAATGGGTGTAGAATCAATCCCTTCCCCTTCCTATTCCCTTTAAATTTAAATTTCGATGTTCAAAAGTGCCTCTTTGATGGCCTAATTGGAATAAATGATTTGACTTTGACTTTGACTTTGAGTTCTGCCACAAGAACGACCAGTAAAGGTGTGCGTCCACAGGTCGGCATCGCACGTATTGGACGTATCGTACGTAACGGATTTTAGTTTGCCTTGTATGGAAACTCATACAACTGCGTCCACTGATCCGCATCGTACGGACGGCTCATTGGCAACGCGTTAATGCGCCGATCAGTGGAAGCGATGAAGGTGGCATCCGCAATCCGATTACTGATACTCGCGTCGGCAATCCAATCGCTGCCGACACAGAAATCTTTGATGCGATGCGTCCAATACGTACGATGCGGACCTGTCGACGCTTACCATAAGTCAAAGTCAAATCATTTTCAATGAGGGCATCAAAGAGGCACTTTGTAACGTCGATTATTAAAATTAAAAGGAATGGATGAGATGAGATTCAATGCTCATTCGCAAGGGTAGGTTTGTATGGAGAAGAATGGGCATGAAACTCTTTTAAAAAAAGTTTTGATTATTTTATAACATAATTTTGTTTTTTTCTCTCTTATTTAGTTTAAATGTTAAATTCAAAATTATTATTTGAACTCCGAGCCGAAAACACTCGGACAGTTCCCGAACAAAATACGATCGATAGTAACGGCAATTTATACTCATGTAAATGTAAGGCAACGAATACACGAAGGTATTTACTGTGATCCGCAATGATATTATAAATAAAAAGAGGTAGATATCGCACTAGCACGCACAAAATGTTGAGGAGAATGTAACACAATTGTTGCACCCTTGATTTAGTCGGATTATAACGGCGAGCGAGGTAGCGTGAGTGCGCGGCGTAACAAAAACGCCAAGTTGTGTCTTCAGAAAGTGCAAAGACTATGGTGCCAAGAAAAATAAGAGTTGTGGAGTGACATACCATAAGCAAGTCTATTAAAAATATATCAATTTTGTATTTTTTTTACGAGTTATTCCTCATTTTCAAATAAATTTCGTATTATTGAGGTAATGGTTCGAAAAGGATAGATAATAAGATGGCAATCTGCTGCGTGACAGACACAAATAGCATCCGTCATAAGTCGGGTCACAGATTATTCAAACAGAAGCGAAATGGTAGGCACAATTATAGCGTTGCGCTTTAAATTTTTTATGATTAATGTTATATAGAATGAGGTTAGTTAAAGTTACAAATTTATAGTTATAAAGTTATAGTCATAAATATAATTCAATTTTGCTTGTTGGTTTATTTAAAACATCATTCATTACCAACTCAGTACCAATAATTATAAGAAATCTACTTATTCTCACAGGCGCTTGTGTTGAAGTATATTATTAATTATTAAAATCCTACACATTTATTTCATTGTTATGAAAGTCGCCAATGTAACTAACAGCTATTACGTATTCGACTAAACTATAAATATAAATAAACTGTCTTCAGAAATTTGATACAAATATTTGACAGTATTTAAAATTTAATATACATTATACATTAATATTGTAAAAAGTAAAATTTTCCTTCGCAGTACTTAGTAGCTGTACATTGGTAATCGGCATAAAAATAATAAATAATTGTACCAAGCGCGCACACCACGCGCTTGCCTATTTGTTATCAATGTCTCTTCTGTGGTGAATCGACAAACTCTATGATACTCGAGTGTAGTGTGGACTGTACTTCAAGCGCAACACACTAAAACTAGCTATCTCTTTCTATCTTATACGTTCCGTATTATCTATCGCTGTCGTAGTTTTAAATTACTGTATACATTTAAGTTAGTACTTATAATAACAACGCAACGAAATTCGAACGCCATTTAGTATGAACATGGCGTATCTTTCTTTATAGTCTAAGATACGTATATAGAACGACCTTCACCGATCGAGTAACCGGATGAAATGTGTTTTTAATGAATTAAAATATGTTGGAGAATGTGACGGTGATGGGTTGCCTCATAAAATCCTGTCAAGGATATTTTTAATTAATTTTATAAAAGGCTATTTTTTTTCAATACCTTCACCGATAGAGTAACCAAAAAAAATTAACACCAATTGAAAGTCCGAAGTCTATAGAATATGCTAACGTAGGGTTGCCTACCTTTTTCTTGTCAAGGTTATAGGGTTGCCTAATTTGAACAGGTGATAAAAAAATGCTACCTTCACCGATCGAGTAACCAAATAAATTATATATCAAAATAAAGACATTTTTTTTACGAGTACGATGGTATACGGTTGCCTATGAAAAACTTGTCAGAAATTAGGGTTGCCAAGCGTTGAAGTTTGAATATTTTAGACGGTTGGAAGCACATGAGTAGATAAATGGACTAAGCTTCTTAAGAACAAGCAAAATTGTTAGATTTTTTGGTAGGGTTATCACAATGGGCCATAGGGTAAGATAAATTAAACAAAAAATATGGTAATAGTTTTATTATCTAGTTATCTAGTATGATAGAATCGAATCAAATCAAATCAAATAATTTAATGCAACCAAGACAATTTTGAATTGTCAAAAGACATAAAATAAAGTTAGTACTAAAATAGTTATTGTGCTACAGTCCCAGTCACAAGACATAATAACTGTGAAAGTACCGTAGAATTCCAATAGTCCAGTCAACGAGGCATAATGTGGTCCGAAAAATTCCTCCAGAACTGAAATTTGGCCTATGATGAAAGAAGGTGATTGTCGGCGACGAGACCCACGCAACGACAAGGGGTGCAAGTAGTGGGAGGGCCTTTGCCGTTGAACAGTGTGATTTATAAGACAAGACGTGTTTTCTAATCAGAATCCAGTGATTGTGTTGTGTATATATTAGATTCTTATTAGATTATCTTGAACGTTCTTATTAGTTTCTAATTCGATAAGTTTTTTAGTGGAAAATTGTAAAAGTTTAATACTTAGATTATTACGTAACTTGAAAACTCACTTTTTTGTTTATGTATGTTTTTCAATAAAGTATTTAAAAGGGTTGTGTTTCATTACAAAAATAGATTCACAAGTTGTTTCATGAAAATCGGTCCTGTAGTTTTCAAGTTATTGCATTTTTTGTGAAATTAAACTTTTGTTCTTGTATTGTCATCAGAACATAATATAGTCATTCTTTGTATTGTCATCAGAACTCAGAGCGTGTGCAAAATTTCAGCCTGCTAGCTTATCGGGAATTGCCTCAAAATTGAGTTACAAAAGTTCAACCGGAACGACAAATAAACAAACAAGAAAAGTGAGTGAATAAAAACGTGGGAAAAATACAACAAAATAAGCCTATTTCGATAAGATTGAGAAGAACCACTACGACCGACCGCGTAACGGGCGCATGTCGCGTTGAACGTCACGCGTAACCTTTTCGACGACAAGCGCGTGTAGTCTTTTGGACGACTGCGCCGGGGCTAAAACAAGTGCGATCTATGGAGTGGAGAGAGCATCCCGAGTGACGGAATATTCTTTATTTTACTCCCAATGATATGTCATGCGAGAGGCTACTATCAATGAGAAATACATGTGATGAGTAATAACGATAATATGAACGAAAATGTAAGAAGCGCGGTCTATTTGACAACGCGCGCCCTCTTGAAGCTAGGTGTTTGGTCTCTAATATATTGGTGACCAAACACCTTTAAAAATGTCTTTTGACAATTCAGAATTGCCTGTAATTGGCTTAGTTGAATTAAATTATTTAATTCGATTCTATCATACTGAATAATAAAGCTATTAAATACTTTTTGTTTAATTTGTCTACCCTATTGTGACAACCCTACCAAAATAGGTAACAATTTTGCTCGTTCTTAAGAAGCTTAGTCCGTTTATCTACTCATGAGCCGTAAACCGTCTAAAATTTTCAAACTTCAACGCTTGGCAACCCTAATTTCTGACAAGTTTTCCATTGGCAACCGTATACCATCGTATTCGTAAAAAAATGTCTTTATTTTGATATATAATTTATTTGGTTACTCGATCGGTGAAGGTAGCATTTTTTTATCACCTGTTCAAATTAGGCAACCCTATAACCTTGACAAGAAAAAGGTAGGCAACCCTACGTTGGTATATTCTATAGACTTCGGACTTTCAATTGGTGTTAATTTTCTTTGGTTACTCTATCGGTGAAAGTATTGAAAAAAATAGCCTTTTATAAAATTAATTTAAAATATCCTTGACAGGATTTTATGAGGCAACCCATCACCGTCACATTCTTCAACATATTTTAATTCATAAAAAACACATTTCGTCCGGTTACTCGATCGGTGAAGGTCGTTCTATATACGGATCCTGTACTATTATAATATCATTGGTGATCCGTCAGTATAGTATTTATTGATGGATTTCAGTTTTTACTGATGGAGTAATACACCAGCCTACAAGTTCAATATTTATTACGTCAGAATTGTGTTCGGTCTCCTGCTGTTTAAAAACGTTTAAAATGGCAACAGAGCTGAAAATTAAAGGTTGCGTGGCTATTATTTTAGCACTTAGTTTAAATAAAAAGGTCAGCGAAAGCGATGGGCAAAGAATTGGTTACAACAAAGGGAAAGGTATACACATTTGAATTTAATGGCAGAAATTAAATTACAATGGTGAAATGGATGATTACGAGAATTATTTTCGAATGCCTGAACCCTACTTTGAAGAACTTCTGACAATAGTAACACCTTTTTTAACCAAACAAGATACCGTGATGAGAAAATCTATTACCCCGAGAGAAAAATTAGCGTTAACTTTGCATTACCTGGTAACGGGACGGAACTTTAAAGATATAAGGTTTTCGGCTATAATGTCACCGGCTTCAATATGCCAGGCAGGGGTGCCCTCTATCTGGCAGAAACTTGTTGCTCCGAAACCTATTTGGCAGAACTCACTTGGCAGAAACTTTTTTAAACGAACATTGTTATGGTATAAAAAATGTTTAGTATAATTGTTTTTTGGCCTAATGTTTTTATGTCCGAATTTAAATTGGGATACTTTTAAGATGGCAGAATTGTATTGGGCATAATTACCTTTGTCAGAGTTACAATTTTGCATATTTTCATTTAGCATAACGTTTATTTAGAGCGCCGATTATTTGGAATAATTTGACTTAGTATACTTCGAAGATCACAGAATTTCAGAATAGAAATAATTTAATAGGCATAATAAAAAATTAAAAAATTGTTTTATAAAATCAATATGGTGTGCTACAAAAGTTAGTGACAGAAATGAATCGCTGCAAAACCGACTTCACGTAGTCTTGTTTGCCCTACCCCTAGAGTGTAATTTATAATCGCGTAGGCGCGGAGGGGCGAGGCGGCCCGCGAGCTGAGGAGCAGGTGGTTTTAACGCACACCGCTGCGGCTGAGGCTGGCCGGCTTGCCGGCCAGTAAGCCGAAGCTGCGGTGGTGGGCGTAAAATCATCTGCGACGATTAGCTCGCGTGGGACCGCCGGAGACCCGCAGCGCCGGAGCCGTGACAGAAGCCATACTTGCTGCATGTTGCAACCTTGCATGCTGCATGCTTGTATGCTGAATGCTTGCTGCATGCTTACTGCATCATCTTACTGTCTGGGAAATAAAAACCACACAATTATGACAAAAGATGATTCTGGCTGTGAATTTTCTGCGATATGATGATTATACTTATTGATTATTATGGAAATGAAATTTATGCCTAAAGATGATTCTGACTTACAAAATTATGGGTTTCGGTGTTATGGTAAATGAGTGTATGCCAAACGATTTTCTGCGAAAAGAGGTTTATGCTATCCGTTGCTATGCAAAATAAAATTATGACTCAAAAAGTTCTGCTATAAAGGGTGGACCCGCCAGGCAGTCATGGATACTTGCGAAACATTTTCAAATTTCCAGTAATTTTTGTAGTGCTTCTCCTTTTTTTATTAATTTTTTGTAATCTTTTGAAGAACTATCCCTTATCTCTGGCAATACTTCTAAATTTAGGATAAATTCTTTTAAAATTTCCTGATCTTTAGTAAGTTTCATCATTTATCATAATCCGACGGATCATCAATACAGATACAGAATCAAGAAATCTAGAAATCCATGAATAAAATATAATGATATACATCAATACATTAGGTTACACGTTAATTAAATACCACGATACGTCATTATTTACTGATGGATCACAGTAAATACCTTACGTGTAATCGTCGCCTAAAAGAGAAGATGATCAAAATCATTTCGTCATCATTTCATTTTCATCGTAAGGGTCAGTTCCGACCGCGACGCGAAGCGACGCGACGATGCGCGCACTCTTTTAAGAGGCATTCAAAATACGACTTTTTGTTCTATACCAAAAGATATAGGTACATTTCGTTGTGAGAATTTAGAATACGTTGAGCGGAGTAAGCGGCGCCGCGCCGCTTACGCCGCTCGTGTCCGCTCGACGATGCAAGATGTTAGACTGGGAGCTAGAGGTGTCTGATTATGCGTAATGTGAGTGTCGAATTTCGCCAACCGATTTAAATGACGAAAAGGTCAAAGAATAACAATGTTTATCTTGCCGGTCAAGTGTCTGGTCCATTTTTTTACGCCCTCTTCACTTATTCGTAAACGGAATGTATCGAGTACATGATTTAAAATCTCCGTAATAATTTATAGTAAAATCAGATCACAGCTTTTTGCGGGACAGATAAAGCTCATAATACTAAATTGCATAAAAATATTTTTTCCAATTAGTTAGGAACTTGTTCTGATTTGCTGAATTAAATGAAGTACTGAACTAAATGAGTGGACTACTTCATCAAGCAAAGAGATACACAATATACTTAATGCAGGCAGGATAATTATTATGTATTGTCACTATTTAGGGTCTCAGGTATAAGAATTCGGTCATAGTTGCCTTCATTCGGATTTTGCATACTCAACTATCTCTAGCCCCTGGACTATGTAACTGACACCAAAAGGACGACTGCGGGAGGAAGGGGGGTGGGGTGGGAAGTACGTGACGAATGTAGACACTCCGCTGCACCGCGAAGCGTCTGGATGCGCAGCGCGGCGCATCGCTACGCAGCGCGGTGCATCGCGGCGCGGCGCAGCGCATCGTCGCGTCGCTTCGCGTCTCGGTCTGAACTGACCCTTACGTCTAAACCGTATAAAAAAAATGTTGTTATGTTTGTAACTCCAGGTAAGAAAAAAGGTTAACTCGTTTGATGCCGGGACGGATTTTTAGTACCTAATACAAATAATAATTAAAACAAATTGAATATTCTTTTAATTTCGAATATTAAATTGTTAAGACCCCGAGTTTTTTATTTCGAATGTTAATTTTTTTAATTTACATCGCTTTTCAAAAGCTAAGGTTATTAGCGACCACGGTTAAGAGGGCTTTCACACGGTTCGTTGATTTTGTGCGACTTTTGGAACCTGATTCTGGGTATGACATTGCCACAAATAAAAAAAAGTACATATACTCGAGAAAGTTTGATTCTTTCTGCGTGGAGTGCTTTAAACACATTTTTAGATTTGTTTACATACATATGTAAAAACCTTGTCTCTGTAAAGGATGTTTCATAAAATTCTACTTTTTGTCATACTTTGGTACCGAATTACATAGAAGGTATAGTAGTAAAATAATATTTGAAAATGTCCTTGGTACAGTCAGCATTAAAAGTCGATGACCACATTCAGATTTTCAAAATCATTGTACATTATAATCTCCCATAAATCGCTCAACAAGATACGCGACAGTATTGAATGAACATCATTAAAGTTCAAAATTAACTGAACACCAATGTTCAATGGTCACTGTACACCATTTTGCCAAAAATTGCTGATCGTTATAATATCCAAAAACATCATTACATTCAGTTTTACAAAAGTCACTGAACAATATAAAATACTGGTTTTAGTTACCTACTGCAAAACGACCAAAAATAACTGAACAACATAAATAACAAAAGTCACTGAACAATTTAAAATACTGGTTTTAGTTACCTACTGCAAAACGACCAAAAATAACTGAACATCATAAATAACAAAAGTCACTGAACAATATAAAATCCTTGTTTTAGTTACCTGCTGCAAAACGTCCAAAAATAACTGAACATCATAAATAGCAAAAGTTACTGAACATTACTTTGTTTCGGATACGTAGCACTGGCGTGTAACCTTTTACTACTATCAAAAGTAGCTGAACTGAAATGTAAAAAAACTTAAAAAAAAAACCGCCTTCAAAAACAACCACAAAAAAGGGTAAAATAACCTACAAAACTTTTCTTTCGGAAGTCGGTGGTTTTTTTATTAATTTCATTGTTTTTTTGCCACCGACTTCCGAAAGAAAAGTTTTGTTTTTTTTAAGTTTTTATTTTACTCTTTTTAGTATAAATATTCAACCAAAATTCTTGTGAAATACATCACTTTCTTACTTATGTAAGAAATCCGAAGCACCGGGATTAACATCGTTAACATCTCTTTCATTCCTTCCCTATCTCAAAAACTACTGAACCGATTTTGATGAAACTTGCACGATTCCTTAAGTTGAACAATACCTAGTACAACATAAAAAGAATTACTTAAATCGGACTTATAGTTCCAGAGATATGCGAACACAAACATAATTTACTAAATCAGACGATGCCAAGTTCTTACTAGAGGAGTTGTACCTTCCATCATCAGCTCAGCTACATAAGATGATGATTATCAGATGCAAATACTTGAACAGCTTTAAAAAATATATGAAAATGGTACTATGTGCCTATAAAATTTGAAGGTTGCCCTCGATTTCCCTGGGATCCCATTATCAGATCCTGACCTGATGAATATGGACCAATTGGAAAGTATACCCTTTCAAACAAAAGAAAAATATTTCAAATCGGTCCAGGCGTCTTCGAGAAATCGGGGAACATACAAAAAAAAAAGATTCCGACGAATTGAGAACCTCCTCTTTTTTTTGAAGTCGGTTAAAAAAGTGCTCATCTTCAGAGTTATAAATTCAATCTTATCCTATCCAAACTAAATCATTGTGCCATTCGGGGACTGCCACGGTAAAGCTATTGCATAGCAATTATAAAAAAAAAAAACAACAAAAAAATTATCGCCTACCGCGAATATATATGTGGGGTGCTATAACAAGAAACCTCCACGTGCGCCTGTGGACTGGAGTTCCTTCTCTGATACGTCTGGGGGGAAGACCAGTTTTTCGGGCCGGTGCACCCTGGGATGCGGGCAAAAACTCTTCCTAAGTCACTGTGTGCCTAAAGGGGTGTCTTTGCCCGTATGCGAATAGCCTGTCGTGTCGACGCTCCAACGCGTGTCCCTCTGATTAGCAGAGGGCAAAGCGGCGAAGCGGGCTTGCGGACGGTGAGTGATGGTTAGCTCGCCGTCCGACCAAGGACCAAGCCCGGGTCGGTGTCGCGTCGTGTTTCGCGCCAAATCCCTGCTGGGGTCGCGGGTTTTTTCTTAGCCGAGGATACCGTAGCCTCCGAACGTAAAGGGCATAGGAAGGAACACGGGTGGATTTTAGTCAGTAAGAGTCTGACAGTCGCTTCCGCCCCACCCAGAGCGGGAGGACTCATTAATTGATGATTTTACCACCTAAAAAAAAACCGCGAATTTATGTGTATAACCAGAATATCACCATGGACGTTTTGCAGTAGGTAACTAAAACAAACATTTTATTTTGTTCACTGACTTTTGTACAACTGAATGTAATGATGTTTTTGGATATTAAACGATCAGCAATTTTTGGCAAAATGGTGTACAGTGACCATTGAACATTTGTGTTCAGTTAATTTTGAACTTTAATGATGTTCATTCAATACTGTCGCGTATCTTGTTGAGCGATTTATGGGTGATTATAATGTACAGTGATTTTGAAAATCTGAATGTGGTCATCAACTTTTGATGCTGACTGTACATCTGAAAGATTATAATTGGACTGCATTAATCACTTTTTTATTTTTCATTCAGAAATAAACCAAAAATAATTTTTCAAAACAGGAAGAATTTGACATTTTTTTCGTCCGAAATTATATTTTTTATCTATCAAGATTTACTGAATATTCAATCAAAAAGTATTGAATAACTAAGGTTACTATGTTAGCTTGCATTAAAAAAATAATTAGCTCATTTAAAAGTAAAATAATAGTATTAAACAATTATAATATGCAATGACAAAATTCAATATAAAACCAAGAACGGTTTCTTCTTTGATTTAGACGGCGCGGGGCGCCTTCTGAGGGAGGACGTATCGCTCGCAACCATTTTGACATTAGTTGCGTAATTATTAAAATTTAAAATACACGCCACCATTCATGACCTTTACACGCGGCGCCAGTGTCTTTGTCATGACATCAAATTCCATGTGAAAAATGTAGTACCTCGAATTTTCCGCAGGTCATGAGTGGTGGCCAGTAATTTTCCCAGTCGCCAAGAATTCAGTTTAACCTACCTTTCTTGATACAAGCTAATATTTTGAATTAATTTGATTGAATTTTCCGACTATATTCGAATGTGGATATAATTGTAAAAAAAAAATAATGTAAATAATACAAAAAAAAAAAAAACAATTTAAATAATTCTGATACCTTTTTTTCTGAATTGGTAATTATATGTAATTTCAGACTTGCTAACTTCCCAAACATTCCAGTTCGTTTGGATAATATAGCTCGCTGCGGGACCCACCATACCACCGGTCATGCCCCTGGTGGTATGGCTTTTTATTACGTGGTAAAATCATCAGATCAGCCCTTCCACCCAGGGAAGGACAGGAGGGACATACAAACTTGTAATGACTAAAATCTACGGTGTCCTTCAATAACCCATTGCGATCCGAGGCTATGGATACCCGATAAGACAATTCCGCGACGCCCGGCAGGATTTGGCTCTCTAACGTGCGCCCCGAAAATCCGTGAAAAATTGATCTGATCGTTTTGAGGTAGCGGTTTACCAGAGAAAAGTTTTGTTTTAAACTTTTTGTATTCGTTTTTGATGTCGGTACTTTTTTCAAAAAGTTTTTTTTTTCATCAATGTATTTTTATTAGGTTTGATCGAAGAGAGTTGAAGTCTTGTATCAGGTTCGGCATCCAGTCAATTGCGGTATTCCGTTTTGGCAGCTGCATTGTATTTTTTTTTTTTGGTAAAATCATCAAATGTGTCCTCCCGAGCGGGACGGGATTTATTACCAGACTCTAGTACTGACTAATATCCATGGTGATCCTTAAATAGCCCTTTACGTTCCAGGGCCACCGTTACCTGATAAGACAGTCCAGTGACCAAGGCATGCTCCTACTCTCAAATAGAAATCGCTTCTCGGCGTCGTACGTCACGCGGCTGTTCTCCCTCACGTGTTCCACCTCCTACTTCGCTAGCATGACTGCTTTGCATAAGGATTCGAGGTGACTACTTCCTATTCCGTCTTGCCCCGCAGATCGTGGCCTCGATCAATGCCGGGTGCTATTAAATTGACTCAAGTGCATAGAGTTGGGATTTGGCAAACCTGTACCACTTCATGTACCTAACTTTTTTGCAGCCAACTCAATAAGAGGACTAATATTGTGGGTCGATGTCAACGGCACCCCAAAAAGGTCAAGATAGCCTGTCATTTTTACGGTTACACCTCAGAAAGATAGAACCGAGTCGGATTGGCTCCTTTTTGCGGAAAAATTCACGTCTTATCAGCATTGAAGCTCAAGCACTCAACCGGCCATGGCTCTTTTGCCTGATATTATTTTGTGAATTTTATTCATGAATAAAATTCACAAAAAACAGATACTACTCAGGAACCCCGAAGACTTTCAACTTGAACTGCACAATCGCTTCCAGTGCCTAACCGAATGCGAAACTGTGGACGAGATTAATAATGGGTTGGTGGAAACTGTCCAAGCTGTGGGGTCCAAGTTTTTTAAGACCCCGCGCCGCAATAAGCCTCAAAAGCTCTCGAACGGAAAAATCCGGTTGATGCAGGACCGGACCGAGATGAGGCTGCAATCTTCAGCTGATATGTCGGAATATGGCAAACTCAATAGACGAATCTCTAAATGAATGCAACGTGACCTGCGCTCCTTTAGTGCGGCATGGATCAAAGAGGCAATCGAGCGGAACCGGGGCTCAAAAGTGTTCGCAAAGAATTCGTCTATTGGGCAGAGCCAAATGACAAAGCTGAAGATTAACGACGGCAGCATCATTTCGACTAAACCAGAGAACATAAGGGAGCTTGAGAGGTTTTACGGACAGTTATATACATCAATACGACAACCCAGTGTCGGTACATCTTGAGACGCAAGAGCTAAACTGACTTGACACTACACTGAGGATATCCCAGACACCAGCCTGTACGAGATTAGAATGGCTCAACAGCTCAAGAATAACAAGTCGCCGGGTGAGGACGGAATCTCAACAGTACTTCTGAGAGCGGGTGGAAAACCAGTACTACTCTAGTCCTCCAGAAGTTATTTAATTCCGTCATACTCAAAGGTTCTACGCCAGAAGCATGGCACAGGAGTGTGGTTGTTCTTTTCTTCAAAAAAGGTGACAACACCTTGTTGAAGAACTACAGGCCAATCTCACTTCTGAGCCATGTATACAAGCTGTTCTGAAGAGTCATTACGAACCGTCTCGAACGCAGGTTTGATGACTTCCAGCCTCCCGAACAAGCCGGTTTCCGAAAAGGTTTTAGTACTATAAACCACATACACACGCTCTGCCAGATTATACAGAAGACAGAGGACTATAATCGGCCATTGTGTTTAGCGTTTGTGGACTATGAAAAAGCCTTCGATTCAATCGAAACCTGGGCAGTATTGCAGTCCCTCCAACGATGTCACGACTATAGGTATATCGAAGTGTCGAAGTGTTTGTATAGAAACGCCACCATGTCCATCCGATTTCAGCAGGCGTAGCATGGCGCCGTAGAAAGGGGTTTTGTCGACGGAAGAATAGACAAAATAACAGAACGTAGAAATATTTTTATCGTTTTAAGCATGGTAATGTGAAAATTATAGAAAATAAACGTCCTTTTCTTCAATAGTGTTCAAATGGTGTCACATTTGTGCAAAAAAAAACAGTCGATTTGTGTAGAAATAACGATGAAATAACGCCATGCTACGCGTGCAGGAAGAGAGCACGAAACCAATCCAATAAAAGGCGTGAGACAGGGAGACGTTATTTCTCCGAAACTGTTCACGAACGCGTTGGAGGACATTTTCAAGCTCTTGGAATGGAACGGATTCGGCATCAACATCAATGGTGAATACATCACTCACCTTCATTTTGCCGATGATATAGTCATCATGGCAGAATCGTTGGAGCACCTCAATGCTATGCTCAGCGACCTCAGTATCGTTTCCTAACGGGATGGCCTTAAAATGAACATGGACAGGACGAAAGTCATGTCGAATGTCCATGTGGCACCCTTACCGGTTGTTGTTGGGAGCGATACTCTCGAAGTTGTAGACCATTATACTTACCTTGGACAGATTGTTCAGTTAGGTAGGTCCAACTTCGAGAAAGAGGTCGCCCGAAGAATCCAACTCGGATGGGCAGCGTTTGGGAAGCTACGTGATATTTTCTCATCGAGAATCCCACAGTGTCTCAAGACAAGGGTGTTTGACTAGTGTATGTTGCCAGTGATGATATATGGCTCCGAAACGTGGTCATTGACTGCTGGCCTTTTAGAGAGACTAAGAGTCACTCAACGAGCAATGGAAAGAGCTATGCTCGGAGTATCTTTGCGGGATAAAATCCGGAACATGGATATTCGGCAAAGAACCAGAGTCACCGACATAGCTCATAAAATTTCCAAGTTGAACTGGTAATGGGCAGGCCACAGCGCTCGTAGAACTGACAACCGATGGGGAAGAAAAGTTCTCGAGTGGCGACCACGGACCGGAAAACGCAGCGTAGGCAGGCCTCCCACCAGGTGGACCGACGACATATTGAGGGTCGAGGGCAGCCGATGGATGCAAGTGGCGAATTGTCGTTCGGCGTGGCGGTATACGGGGGAGGCCTATGTTCAGCAGTGGACGTCCTCCGGCCAGTGTTGGGCAAATTTTAATTCAATTAACAATTAAAAACTAACAATTAATCAATTGTAATTGTGAAAAATACAATTAACAATTAATTAATTGTTAGTTGTGGTTTTTACAATTAACAATTAATTAATTGTTAGTTGTGGTTTTTACAATTAATAATTAATTAATTGTTAGTTGTGGTTTACTACAATTAACAATTAATTAATTTTCAATTGTTTTGGGAATTTTAATTAAAAACTAACAATTAACAAATGCTGCTGTATAATATACAGCCAGTTTATATAAATATTTAATATACCCATGAGCAGTGTGAGACTGATAAACTGTCAGACTCTATCAGATTGACAGACTGATCTACACTGTCCGGCTGATAAACTGCCAAACTCGGTCTGACTGTCAGACTGATAAACTGTCAGACTCCGTCAGACTCTCGGACTGTCATAATCAGTGATCATAGTACCCCCCCACCCCCACCTATTCCTGAAGTAATACACATGTTGGCAATAAATAAAAGACAGATTAAACTAATTTCGTTTTGATACATAAAGTTAATTGTTAGTTTTAATTGTTTCAAAAAAAAACTAAAAAAGTTAATTGCAATTATTTTAATTGCGAGTTACAATTGACATACGTTAATCAAATTAATTTAATTGAAAGGTGCAATTAAAGTTTAATTGCAATTAAATTTAATTGTAATTAATTTAATTGCAATTACTTTTTTAGTCAATTAACAAGACAATTGACAAATTAATTGATTAATGCCCAACACTGCCTCCGGCTAATGATGATGATGATGATGAGATACTACTCAGAATAGAACATACAAAAAAATAAGTTAGCATTCCAATAAATCGTAAAAATAAGCGAAATTGAATGAAAAGTGAGAAATTACAGGAATGTGTCAAGTTTCATATAAAATAATGAAATCGAAAAAATAATGTTCTTTTTTCTCTTAAACCCTGTGTTATTTTACTAAAGGTGAAATGTTATCTATTAAATAACGAACATGTTCTATACCGTTTCAATAGAAATTAGGTAAAAAGCCTGAGTGACCAATTGTAGCATCGTAATTCGAGCATAAACGAATCTATGCACTGGTAGTCGCGATTGATCGAAGATGAACTCAGGTACTACTTGCTGTGCGAATGGAATAATGTGGAGTTGAACCACCTTTTCTACGCAATTTTGAGCAGTTACGTAACTTCGTTAGGAAGTAAAAGCTCAGTTTTGCGAGATAGAGATTATAATTTAGAGCTCACCGAAACATTCTGTTTCAAGAGTTAAATGATCTGAAACCCTGTTGTTTAGATCTTCTCTACACTCTAATAGATGTGTCCTTATTAAAAAAATAACCCAGCTGTAACCCAGTATAAGAAGCACTGAAGCCCAGTCAAAACAGTTCATTAAATATTCTCCTTTGTAAATGTTTAACGAGTTGCACCGTCCGCTCACAGTTAACTGCAGGGGAACCAAGAATCTTCTCGAATATTTTTAATCTTCATAGTGTTGATTCGAAATTGTCTTGTCAATTCTATGGGAGCTTGTTGCTGGTCGCAATGGACTTTGTATGATCTGCGTAGTAGATTATCGTTCTCTTTGCGCGGTTTAACGTCTTCTCTGGCCTTGCTCACTTTCTTCCTGGATCACGGCGTTTGGTGATATTACCCGTCTCTTAATTGACACTAGTTTCAAATATTTTGAACCACTGGTTGGAAATATTCGAGCATTAAACCGAACATTTCTGGTTATATCTCCTTATCTATGTCACCTTAATCACCCCAATGGCTGGTTTTGCGTCCATAATTATGTCTCTAGATGGCATAAATGACTGTTTGATGTAAAAGTCAAAGAAAAAGTTTGAAAAATTTTAAACACCAAATCGTAAATTCTAAATAATTTCAAAAATCTAATTAAAAAAGTTATGAATTCCAATTAGTCACTAGAAACAAAATCAACACCTGAAAGATGTCATAACAAGATAATTTACTCGTATGAATGATGTAACAAAATTTTTGTAATAATTTTGGCGATTGAAAAAGAGTGTCCATGGAGTTTCTTGCTCATTCTTCTCCATAGAGATCTACACCTTGGAATGAGCACCTACGGTACTTTCACAGTTTTTATGTCTTGTGTCTGGGACCGTAGCACCATAACTATTTTTATACTTGTTTTATTTTATGTCTTTTGACAATTCATAAGTGCCTGTAATTGGCCTAGTTGAAATAAACGATTTGATTTTGATTTTGATTTTGATTTTGTATAATACGAGTAAATTATCTTGTTAAGAATGAAATTGAATAATCTCTATAATGCACACTTTGTAAATTACAAACATATCCAATTCGTGACACAATGTGCGGTTTAAAGTGTTATTTATTGAGTGGCACTTTTTTTATTTTGATAGGTATATATTTATCATTTATCCATTCGTTTATGAAAATAAGTAGTGTCTAGAAGACCGGGATCTTACTTTGTTTATTCGAAACAAAAGTGGCAAAAGCTCATTATTGTTTGCTTTCTGGTATACGAGGCATAGCTGTTTCGTTAGTGTTTTGTTTTTATGCGGCGGCATCACGATGTCAAATTGACAGGAATTGTGTTCTTTCAGTATGTCATAGCGCCCTTAACAATTTATTAATTTGCGTACATACACAAGGATACAATACATAATTGCTAAATAAAGAAGGATATAATCAAACGGGCTTTTATACATGAATTATAATGATATCTAGCTTTATTAGGGCAATAGATTATTTTTTAATAATGTCTTGCTTTTCAGTATTCGGCACAATATACACGTCTGGGTTTGGTATCACGGCGGGCGTGCATAGGCTGTGGTCTCACCGTGCTTACCGTGCTCGCTTGCCGCTGCGAGTACTACTCGCTATTCTGTTCACCATCACTGGACAGGTAAGTTTAATTTTAAAGCTAATCTAAGGCTTTTTTCACTGTTATTAATTGCGTCAGCTATAAATAGTTTGAGTGGCGCTATGAGCGCGCGGGCGCGTGCACATTTTCCGTCATTGCACGTCAGATTTTTCTGGGTCATGCAAGTTTTAGAGCGGGTACACTTTTGCTAACGCGCGTTTTAAGAACCCCGAATTCTATTGAAGTGTACTCATGTCATGCGAGCGCACTATGCTTGTCAAGCGCGCGTCAATCGCGCGTTTTTGTGAGGTGATGATGTGATTTTTCGTTACAACCCCTGTTGTTCGGGCGTCAGCTGCTACAGCAGTTACGTGGTGTCCTTTGTGAGCGACGAATACGACGCGAAGCGGCGCGACACGAAGTAAATTTTAAAATAATATTAAAAGTAGTTGAAATTGTTTGAATCGCGTCGCGTCGTATTTGTCGCTCACGCAGGACGCCGCCTTACAGTGTGTACGCGACCAACGCGCCGCCGAGCGCCCAGTATGTTCGAGCGCAGTTACCTCTCCCCCCCCCCCCCCGCGTGTAGCTGAAATAGATATAGGTAATAACTGTTCACGGACTGTGAGCACTTTGGTTACTCGTATTCGTCACCTACAAAATAAAAAAGGTTGCACTCCAGGAGTGCCGGTAGAAGTGAAAACTTTTTTGTTACTATGTTTTATTTTTAATTTGAATGACGTCTTACTCATTTTCGATCAGGGTCACGTGACCCTGACGCGAGTTTTGGTCACGTGACCCTGACGCGAGTTTTAAATTTTTTACCCATTACAGAAAAAGTGTACAACGCCGCTAAAGAAGTTTTCACTTCAAAAAGGTTGCACTCCAGGAGTGCCGGTAGAAGTGAAAACTTTTTTGTTACTATGTTTTATTTTTAATTTGAATGACGTCTTACTCATTTTCGATCAGGGTCACGTGACCCTGACGCGAGTTTTGGTCACGTGACCCTGACGCGAGTTTTAAATTTTTTACCCATTACAGAAAAAGTGTACAACGCCGCTAAAGAAGTTTTCACTTCAAAAATAATAATATTTGTGTAGACCTTTATGAATGGTGAAAAAAAAAACTATAAAATAAGAGATCCCGTATTGGGCTACCGTATGAAAATCATGGAAGGAACATCTAACAGCAACATTACTAGCCGTTGCCCGCGTTTTCACCCGCTACAACTCGAAAATTATCCCGTGGGAACATAAAATCGGGATATAAACTATCCTATGTGTTAATCCAGATTATAAACTATCACCGTGTTACCACAAAAAGATAAACATCAGTGTTGAGCACTTGTTTCAAAAAACTGTCATTGTCAAAAAAGCATTTCTCGTTGATTTAAGGGTCGTTTTGCAGTAACACTTTTTTTAGATACGCGTTCAACAGTTGTTTATTGTTTGTGGTAAGGCGGTAAGAGTACCAGCAAAATCTGTTGAGTGATGTTTGCGGGAAAGAGTCACAAACATCCAAACAAACTTTCACATTCACGATAATATCGACACCGGAAGTATCAATTAACGTAAGGGACATTTTGGCGAAAATGTGTTATATATATCATTGGATTCAGAATTTCGCGCTCTATCGATTAGTATTATTAAAAAAAAATCTATCTTCAAAAAAATTACCCTTACAGTACAAAAATTTTGACCGCGAACAACGATTTCGGAAAAAAAAATATGATGTAACAGTCATTACTACTTTTTCTTCACAAAAAATTGAAGTAAGTCACCGTACTAAATAATTTACCAACGACGATATAATACTAGACTCGTAATAACAGGCGACCGATGTCTGCCAACACATTAGGCAAAAAAGTCTTATATTCGTCTCATTTCGACCAATCCTGTGAACCGTAAACATACGTTGAGACAGAACAGACCTGAAGTTAGCCAATCACAACGCAGTACCCCGTCCCCCTCGCTGACGTAGTACCTCAGCGAGTTGGCAGAATAATTTTTGTTCCTTAGATCGTGCATGCGGAGTCTAGTATTATATCGTCGTTGTAATTTACTCCCTTACCTTAGCCCATTCTTGACCACTGTGCCAATTTGGGAACACTTAATTAAAAAGGGTAAATAAAAAAAGTTTTGACAATAGTAAAGATTGTGTTACTTTGTTGTGCAGTCGAAGGTGCGTTCATTAGGTACAGATATCGGATTATACTAATTTGTTCAAAAATCTTTCGTTTTGGATACATTCAATTTCGTTATTCGGAGGCCACTGCAGGTAGGTGTATTGTTGTTCTTTTTTTTCATTACAGATAATGAATATCGTGAATATTGGTGATATTTTCGTATAATAGGTAAATAATCTAACCTCTAAAGCTATTTTATTGCAGTTATTTTACATGTATATAAAAACATAGTGACATAAATATAGGTGTGCTAATTTGGGTACAACGGCTATAAGTGCACTAAAAATAACCTTTTCATTCACAGGATCAATATGAATCGCAAGCAATATTTCAGTGGTACTAATGACTTCAGGGTTTTTTTTTAGCGTGGTAAAATCATCAAATGAGTCCTCCCACCCGGCCAGGGCGGGAGGTACTGTCAGTCTTGTACTGACTAAAATCCGCGGTGTCCTTCAATAGCTTTTTATATTCCGGGTCACGATAGGGAAATAATAAGTCCGACGCCATGGACGTCTACCACTGCGGTTAGGGCGGAGAGAGGACGCTGTCCTCTCCCTCTCGCGGCCCGCCTCCTCCTTCGGGAACATTACTGCTTCGCAGAAGGAGGCCACCGCTTCCCACTCCGTCTCGCCCCGCAGCATGGCCTCGACCAATGCCGGGCGCGAGAGGTCTCCGCCTATCGCCTCCGTGAGGACACGGCGGTGCTCTGCCCAAGCGGAGCAGTCCTGCACCGTATGCTCCACCGTGTCCTCCGGGCGATCATCGCAGTGGTGACACCCGGGCGTCTCATCCCTCCCTATCCGACACAGGTACCTCCCGAAACTTCCGTGTCCGGTGAGGACCAGCGTCATCCGATAGGTTAGGTCGCCGTGACGTCTCTCCAGCCACTCCTCAAAGAGGGATCTTACCGCCGCGATTGCGGCGCGCCCCGACTTCAGGGGCTTAGAAGAAGCTTTCAACACAATAGCTGAAGATAGTGACGATGGCTTGGAGTATGATTTAGCGATCATTCCACCAGAGCCAAGCTTTGTGACTGGCGAAGAAGATGATGATGTGGCACCTAATACCCTACCAAATGGTATCTTAGGTAATATTGAGGTATTTGTTCGCAACGTGGGTACTCTGGAATCCGAGGACAGCAGTGATGATGAACCATTGGCTGCTAAAAGGTCACGACTTTCCTTTAGATCAGCTCAACCAGAGCAAAGAGAAACGAGTGCGATGTGCTGTGTGCCATATCAGAGGTCGCTGGGGTTGCAAGAAGTGCAAGAAAACCCTGTGTATTGACAAATCGTGTTTCGCAAATTTTCACTCATAAGGGGCCGTTGTGCCAATTTGGGAACACCACTGAAAAATCATGAAAATTATTCCATTTGTTTTTTTTTGTGATACTGTTTTCTCTTGTATCTACTTATTTTCAATTAATAAAAGAATTTTGAAAATCCGGTCGTTAGTTTTGATTTGGCCACTAATGGGCTAAGTCAAAAATAAGTCGATTTAAATGACAATGTCCCTTACTTTAAATAAAATGCCTCTAACTTTAAAAACCATGTCCCTTACTGTAAATAAAATGTCTCTCACTGCAAAACAACATGTCCTTTACTTTAAAAAATTGTTTGACGATATCCGAAGTTTGTATAAAATGTTAGGGATCGGTGACACTTACGACATAAAAAATCTGAAGAATTACCTCGAAACAATTTAATTGCAACAGAAAAGGGAAAGAGATTCGGAAAATTACGGCTGTTAGACATAAAAAACATAAACTATAGACAACACAAATCAAACTGCAGGTGAAATTTATCATAATTATCATTTCTAAATATACCTACATAGGCTTCACCCAAGGAACACCACAGCGCACGATCTCCATTTTAAGTCGGAATGAGCTGAAATTACTGCAGATGAAATAAGTCAAACAGATATTTATTGCTTCATCTTTCACACAATCCATGCACCTTTTATTCTATCTTTTCCCCTTACGTCCTCTCTACTCATCACTTCTACTTTCATTGCCATCATACTTATATCATGTTTCGCACAATTCCTATGCCTTAATTCATTGATCTTTCGTTTCCATTACATTCATTCAATGTTGGCTCTGAAGAAGATAGGTATCCTATTCAGAGCCGCTACCTACATCATCACTACTTGCCAGGTGGAGAAAAAGTGGTAGTAAGCAATAAATTCCAAGAAAACTTACATTGATTAATATAATAAAATTATAAAGCCAATTAAAACCGCGTTGACGCGGTCAGAGTGTGCTCGGATCGAGTGGGCTCAAACGAGTAAGTTGCATACGAAGTGTACTCAGATAGTGGTTAATACTATTAAATATTTTATAGTCAACATAGAAAAAAAACGAATTTTGTTTTAAATAGTATCTGAATTGTCAGAGACATGTTAATCGAGGAGTTAAGACGGGAAAAACATAACTCTTTTATAGCAAAAGGAGAGTAATCTGTGAAAAGGAGAACAATTTGGACTATTCCTTTGATTCAGCGATCACGAAGAACATCGCACATCTAGCAATTTTAACAAGGAACACGTAAATCCTGCTTCATAAACATCTAAAACTATATATAACTACTCTGAGCCTAGTAACCGAGCTAGCTCGGAGCAGTAGGACGCGGTCCGACTCGAATCAGACTTAAATCGGCGATAGCTAGCCGTAAAACCTGAAACTGAACTCATTTACTCTTTAATCTCATTTCCATAGTGCTAAAATAGCATACATTTTAGTTAGATTGTCTATTGTTACATTAAATTGCAACACTGATAAAGTCCTTTACAATAAAATTTCGTATAATTTTCTATTTCTCTTGCTGCTTACACTATGCTCGACGGATTATCTATAAAATTTCAGTAACGTAACGGTCATCTAAACATTTTTTTTTAATGTAAAAGACATGCTATTTTTGAAACTACTGGGTATTCTTATATCGTTCGTGTAAAACAAGAAAGAAGGGAAAATTCTAAGAAACTTTGCTCTGAACACCATAAAAATTGGACCAGACAGTAAAAAGTTATGGTCAAAATAAAAAAAATAAAAATCGTTTTTAGCTCTCCTGAAAAGTCGTATTTTGTCCCTTACGTTAATTGATACTTCCAGTGTCGATATATGTAGTAGGAAGTAGTATAATATTAATAAGAAGTAAGTAAGTATAAAGTAGGTAGGTAGTAAGTATAATATTAATAAGATAATTTGAGAAGTTATATCCGTGACCAAATAAAATCAACATAAATGAAAAAAGTTTGTGCGACTCATGAATGACGGAATTTTGTTCTAGAAGGCCGATAGTAAATTAGATTGGCAAATGTGTCACATTTGTTTAGTTAGAAAAATTGTTAGTCGTAGTAGTGAGTTCGAAAAAAACAGATTATATTACAAACAAAATATGAAACGGATCAAATGACACACCGCACGACCGTCAGACTTGTACTGACTAAAATCCACGATGTCCTTCGGTAGCCCTTTGTGTGCCGGGGTCGCGGTATACGTATGTCCCACAACCCCGGCAGGACTGTGGCCCTCTATAGGGGGGCCCCGTCACTATGCTGACGCTCCTTGAGGCGCGCGTGGGACACAACGCGCCGTCGACCCGGGCATGGTCCATGGTCGGGCAGCGAGTTGCCCTTTACTCGCCGCCCGCATGCCCGCGCCTACGGTGGCCGGAGATCGTCCCGCGACATCCGTCGCCGTGGGCGTCTACCACTGCGTCTCGGGCGGAGGGAGGACGGTATCCTCTCCCTCAAGCGGCCCGCCTCCTCCTTCGCGAGCATGACTGCTTCGCAGAAGGAGGCGACCGCCTCCCACTCCGTCTCGCCCCGCAGCATGGCCGCAACCAATGCCGGGCGCGAGAGGTCTCCGCCTGTCGCCGCGGTGAGGACACGGCGGTGCTCCGCCCAAGCTGGGCATTCCTGCACCGTATGCTCCACCGTGTCCTCCGGGCGATCCTCGCAGTGGTGACACCCGGGCATTTCCTCCTTTTTTATCATGCACAGGTACCTCCCGAAGCTGCCATCTCCGGTGAGGACCTGTGTCATGCGGTAGGTGAGGACGCCGTGGGACCTATCCAGCCACTCCTCAAAGAGGGGTCTTACAGCTGCGATTGCGGCTAGCCCGTACCTCGGTTGCGATAGTCGTTCTCTCCAAACTGCCCTGAGATCGCGCCGGAGCTCTTACCGCCGCGTCTCGACTTCTCGAGGCATCAGGGATACACCCCGACTCCGCGCCTCCACGCGCCACTCATAGACGCGCAGGAGGGCAGTCGCCTCCAGATCCCAGGGCAGTGATCCGGCAAGAAGGTTGGCCGATTCGCCGGCGATCGTGTGGATCCTCGGATCATTCGGATTGCCATGACCCTCTGGCATGCGACCAGCTTCTGTGGTCGCGTCCGAATGCTCAGGGCCCACACGGGGGCCCTGTAGAGGGCCATGGACCGCACGACGCCGGCGTGCAACCTCCGGCGTTTGGCCCGCCGATATTGGGCAGGAGCCGCCCGAGGGCGGCTGATGCCCGGTTCAGCCTTGGGGCCAAAACCAATTGATATTTATTTCATGTGCTAAGCCTGTTACGCGGCTTAGCACATGAAATAAATATCAATTGACTCACGTGTGTCAAAATAATCACCAACCTTTATTGTTAACTCGCAAAACGTCTTCTGGACTGCTTTTTGGTAACCATTTAAAAATTCACGTGGGTCTACAAAGTATATTTATGTAGAAAATTGCTCTGAGCACTGGACAAAGCTCTTAGTTCAGTAAACAGTTAGAATTCGTGGCATCACTAAAGGAATAAAGGGAATTTAAAATCCAGCTCTGAAATGCAGGTCTTATCGACTTTCTCGCTATATTTTCTGACTATCCCGTAGAATCTTTTAACCGACTTCAAAAAAAGGAGGAGGTTCTCAATTCGGTTGGTATGTTTTTTTTTTAATAATATTTTTATATTAGTTGCAACAAATATTTTTGATCTTTAATAAATTTTAAACAATTAAATCGATATACCTGCTGTTGAGAGGCCTGTTGGTCTAGCGGTTAGTGACCCTGACTGCTATGCCGGGGGTCGTGGGTTCGATTCCCACCCAGGACAAATGTTTGTGTGATGAGCACGATCATTTGTTCTGTCTCTGGGTGTAATTTATCTATAATATGTATGTATTTAGAAATATATAAGTATGTATATCAGTTGTCTAGTACCCATAACACAAGCTCTGCTTAGCTTGGGACTAGATGGCGTTGTGTGATAGTTGTGGAAGATTTATTATTATTTATTTATTATACCTATACGCCCGTCAAACTACAGCAACCACTGAAAACTGGAAACAATAGGGGCAACTACGAGAAAAGCCCTGAGGCAATGAGGTAAACAAAGTCCCGGAACTTGAATTTAAAAGACATGTTGACAGCAACAATAAATTGCAAAGGTCTCCGCATACCGCCGTGGTGAAGACACGGCGGTGCTCATCCTAAGCGAGGCAGTCCTACATCGTGTGCTCCACCGCGTCCTCCGGGCGATCCTCGCAGTGGTGACACCCAGGGGAACTACTATCACTTAAGAAAAACTTAACACAGTACTAAAGTAGCACAAGCGCCAACAGGACGTCATTTGCAAGCAGTCATTAATAATGACGTCCTCCGACAATGGCGCTTGCGCTACGTTAGTTTTGTGTTTAGTTTGCCTTAAGTGTGTCTTTTCCCAACATACATCGGGTCCCCGTCTTATACCCTGTTCCCCTATAACCCATCAAAATTCTAGATAGGATCGTGATGTCAGAAGCAAGTGAAAATTGCACTTGCTGTGTAATATGTAACGGAGAATCGTTATCAGAGGGGTCACGATATCGGAAAAACACTCACAAAACCTTCGTTAACACTTTTAATTAATTGCTAACACACACTGAATACAAAATAATCAAGGATGCCCGAGATATCGCTCGATTAAAACTTAGGAACGCGGGAAGTTTACCATGGAGGAGCAAGCAAGATGTCTACCCAGCTTGCCGGACCGATTCAAAGTGTTCCACTTCACTCAACTGTCACCGCCCATGAGGCCTACCCCACATAGGTTAGCCCAAGATATCTGTCAACGTAATCAGTACCTGACAATATCGAATAGCTGATTAAACTTCCGATCGACATTTGACTCGACTAAACAAAGTGAAGTACCTAGGGGTAATTCTGGATGAGGAACTTAGCTGGCGGCACCATATTTTTTTTTAATATTTTTTTTTTTTATAATATATTCCACAACTATCACACAACGCCATCTAGTCCCAAGCTAAGCAGAGCTTGTGTTATGGGTACTAGACAACTGATAAACATACTTATATATTTCTAAATACATACATATTATAGATAAATTACACCCAGACACAGAACAAATGATCGTGCTCATCACACAAACATTTGTCCTGGGTGGGAATCGAACCCACGACCTCCGGCATAGCAGTCAGGGTCACTAACCACTAGACCAACAGGCCAGTCAAATTGATCAAAGATTTATCAAAGAATTGATCAAAGTCAATATTGATCAAATTGCTTTCCGTGTTAGGAAACTAATATGGGCTTTTAAAAAATTACGAGAAGTGGCCGACTTCAAGCTTCTCCGAACTATTTATCTAGCACTAGCACAGTCAATAGTGGGATACTGTATTACGGCATGGGGAGGAGCTTGCAAAACATACATGATACGCCTCGAGAGAGCTCAACGATCTCTGTTAAAAGTGATGACCTTCAGACCGTACCGGTTCCCTACAAAAAGTCTGTATGAAAGCTGCGAAGTATTAACAGTGAGACAGTTATACCTTCTCAATCTTACATTAAAACAACACGAAATCACACCAGTAAATCATGCAATGAAACATAAGAGAACTATCGGTAAGGTATGTAACACCATCAAATTTAAGACAGCAACCGCACGACGGCAACGACTGTATTTATCTACTTATATAGGTATATACAACAAAATAAATAATTTTCTAAACATTAACCCTCTTACAATATACAAAACTAAGATTGTAGTAAATTCATGGCTTCAAACATTGGACTATTTGCAGACAGAAAACTTAATACAAAAATCATAGTACTGCTGATGATTGAACGGTACAGTATATGTATAATAAAATGTAACTATCATTTATGTTTATGTAGGTATGTACTCGTATAACACACACAAACCCATACACACCCACCCACACACACACACACCCACACACACACTCACTCACTCTTCCATACATACACACACACACATACACATACACACACACACACACTACACACACCACACAACAGCAGGCCTGCATTAAAATTTAATTAGTTTTTAGTGATTAATTGTTCGATTTATTGCATACATTGTTAAGAACGGGTGAAAGCACTGACTCCTGTAACACAGGTCTCACCTAGCTCAGGAGTCAGGGTTTTAAACGAAACTGTATGTTATATTTTTATGTAAATAAAAAACATTATTATTATTATTCGCTCGGTGTTGCCATTACTCTCTACGCTAACCATCCCCAAATTATCACTAACTTCATTTCAATAAATATTCGTTGGAACGATTTAGCTCACCCAAAGAATGCGACACCTGTAATATTGGGGTACATGCGCTAAGGAAGGGTTTGTTCGTAGTCATACTCGTATAATTAATCTTTCTATACATATAATAAATTTGTAGAAAAGTGGTGTCTGTACAATGGAAATATACAAAAAAAAGTAGCAGGGGATGTTATTTTATCGATGCCGAACCCGAAACTGTAATTAATTTTTTTTGTCTGTTTGTCTGTGCACGCTAATCTTCGGAACTACTGGACGGATTTAAATTTTTTTGTTGTATAGGTATTAAGTCCACTTAACATATAGGCTATAATTTATCTTGGAAACTTGAACACCTGATGCAGAACTGCAACAGACCTGCTAAACTATAAGAGATACAAAAATGATACCATAGCAAAAAATGTTCCACGTGATGAGCATTTTCTGCTGAGATAATGAATTTGAAGATATGGAACACCTGATGTGGAACTCCAAGAGCCCAGCTACACTATAACATATACAGTAATGACGTCTTAGCAAGAGTTGTTAAGCCTGATGAGCACTCTCTGTTGACGTATAAAAATTGAAGATCTAGAACACCTGATGTGGAACCCCAAGAGCCTAGCTACACTATAACATATACAGTAATGACGTCTTAGCAAGAGTTGTTAAGCCTGATGAGCACTCTCTGTTGACATATAAAAAATTTAAGATCTGGAACACCTGATGTGGAACCCCAAGAGCCTAGCTACACTATATCATAAACAGTAATGACGTCTTAGCAAGAGTTATTCAGCCTGATGAGTACTCTCTGTCAACGTATAAAAATTGAAGATCTGGAACAACTGATGTGGAACTTCAAGAGCCCAGCTACACTGTAACATATACAGAAAAGACGTCTTAGAAAGAGTTATTCAGCCTGATGAGCACTCTCTGTTGACGTATAAAACTTAAAGAACTGGAACACCTGATGTGGAACTCCAAGTGCCTAGCTACACTATAACATAATTATACAGTAAAGACGTCGTAGCAAGAGTTGTTGAGCCTGATGAGCAACCTCTGTTGTCGTATAAAAATTGAAGATCTGGTACACCTGATGTGGAACTCCAACAGCCCAGCTAATTTATAACATACTAGCTGACCCGTGCCCACTTCGTTGGGCATTAATATTTTAACTTGCGATGAAATTATGAGTGTGGTTCGGTTAATACTTAGTGCTTTCTTTTTGTGTGGTAAAGCCATCAAATGAGTCCTCCCGCTCTGGGTGGGGCGAAAGGGACTGTCAGACTCTTATCGACTAAAATCCAACCGTGTTCCTTTCTATGCCCTTTACGTTCCGGGGCCACGGTATCCTGGGTTAAGAAAAAACCCGCGACCCCCACCGACCCGGGCTTGGTCCTTGGTCGGACGGCGAGCTACCCATTACTCACCGTCCGCAAGCCCGCTCCGCGGCTGTGCAGGCTATTCGCATTCGGGCAAAGAGACCCCTTAGGAAAGGAAGAGTTTTTGCCCGCATCCCAGGGTGCACCAGCCCAAAAATTTGTCTTCTCCCCGGACGTATCCGAGAGGGAACTCCAGTCCACGCGCGCACGTGGAGTTTTCCTGACATAGCCCAGTACTTAGTGCTATGATTTTTTTTTGTCTGAAGGTTTTGTTCATACGTAATTACGCCATCTATAGGTAAATAGATAAAACGTCCGTACAAAGCGTGTTCTAACGCGGTTCGTGAATGGACGGCGGCATTTTGCTATTTAGTAATTTTATGTTATCTTCGAAACTATTTAACCAATTGATATACTTTTTTTTGTAAAAATCATATCTCTATGATGTTATTGTGATTATAAATATTTTTTTCGAGAAGGTTGAGTTTTTTTTTTGTGTAAAAATCGTCCAAAGGCAAGTACATCGAAAATAACTTTTTTTAACTCATAAAAGCTGCTATATCTGCTAAATATAAAAGATAAAACATGGTTTCGCAGACTTTATTTAGAACATTCAAAGCGGACATTTTTGCCATGAGATTATATACAACTGTTGAATATATGCTCCCTGTGTGGAAGAGCAATTTTTTACCGCCCGGCTAGACAAAAATTGGAATATATCGACAATATGCATGACATCTTATAAGTTATAGCCTATAGCACTCACGAATAATGTAGCTATCTACCAGTGAAACAATTTTTAAAATCGGTTCATTACTTCCGGAGATTACCCCCTACATACAAACTTACAAACAAATTTTACCTCTTTATAATATTAGTATAGATATAGGAATGACGTCTTAGCAAGAGTTGTCCAGCCTAATGAGCACTCTCTGTTGACGTATGAAAATTGAAGATCTGGTACACCTGATGTGGAACTCCAACAGCCCAGCTAATTTATAACATATATAGGAATGACGTCTTAGCAAGAGTTGTCCAGCCTAATGAGCACTCTCTGTTGACGTATGAAAATTGAGATCTGGAACACATGATGTGGAACTCCAAGACCCCAGCTACACTATAACATATATAGGAATGACGTCTTGGCAAGAGTTGTTCAGCCTGATGAGCACTCTCTATTGACGTATTCAAATTGAAGATCTGGAACACCTGATGTGGAACTCCAAGAGCCCAGCTATACTATACTTGATATACATACATAGGAATGACGTCTTAGTAAGAGTTGCTTAGTCTGATGGTCATTTCCTGTTGACTTACAAAACTGAAAGATCTTTCTAGAACGTCTGGAATCGTCTCGCGCATCCCGTTGTTTTCCCGTCCCCAGGCTCTTAGAATTCGACGTTTCAGATCTTCGATTTTGACGACCCCGTCGTCGCTGGCATAAGCAACAGGATCCGCGTACGAAGTCGCGGGCAGAAGCTAGTCATAGAATATAACGCATGAGATGCGCAATATTGAATAGAAAAGATTTAAATAACCCTAATTAATATTTACATTTATGTACATTGTTTACTGAATTCATTTAATTATGCCTCGAATTAATTTAACAAACCCAACGTAACTATGCTTGCATTCGAAAAAGAAAACTAAAACATTGTAGTTTTAAAAATTATCTGTAGCAAAAGAGAAATTCCTGGCGGAAGACAAAGTTTATGAAAAAAAAAACTAGCTCACCATAATTATATTACATATAGTAATACGTTATTTAGTTTTACACAAGGTGGTGAGAGGATAACTTAATATAGGCACCCAGTGCTCATGCCTTGGAACTTTGGAAGATATCAGCGTTGCCGCTACAGTTAATCTTGCACCGTTTTTTTTTCCTCTTTTTAGCGCCATTAATGACATTATCGCATGATGACACCCAGACGTATCCTCCTGTCCGTACAGTTAGACACAGGTACCTCCTGAACGCACCCGTGCCCGGTGAGGACTTTGCGTCATGCTGACGCTCGTTGAGGCGAAGGTAAGGACGCCAACGCGCCGTGTCCTTCTCTCCAACCACTCCTCAAAGAGGAGGTCTTACCGCCGCAATTGCGAGCGTGCCCGACCGCTTCGTCGTCTCGCGACAGTCGTTCCTTCCATACTCCCTGAGATCGCGCCGGAGGTCTTCGCGCCGCGCCTCGTATGCTCCACCGTGCGGGCGATCAGACACCCAGACGTATCCTCACGCATTAGACACCGGCGCTGCGCCGAAGCACCACGCGCCACGGTCATAGACCTGCGTCGCGGAAGGAGGACGCCATGACTTCGCCTCCAGATCACTCCTCAAAGAGCAGTCAATCCGCCGCAATTGCAGGCGTGGCCGATCGGTCGCGACAGTCGTTCCTTCCATACTGCCCTGAGATCGCGCCGGAGGTCTTCGCGCCGCGCCTCGACTTCGCGAGGCATCACGCCCCGGCGCTGCGCCTCCACGCGCCACTCATAGACGCGCTGGAGGGCAGTCGCCTCCAGATCCCAAGGCAGCAATCCGGCAAGCAGGTTGGCCGATTCGCCGGCAATCGTGCGGTATCCCCGGATCATTCGGATAGCCATGACCCTCTGGCATGCGACCAGCTTCTGTGGTCGCGTCCGGATGCTCAGGGCCCACACAGGGGCCCCGTAGAGGGCCATGGACCGCACGACACCAGCGTACAGCCTACGGCAGGAAGCGTTTGGCCCGCTGAGATTGGGCAGCAGTCGCCTGAGGGCGGCCGCTGCACGGTTCAGCCTTGGGGCCAAACTCAGGAAATGCTCCCTGAAGTTCCACCGGCTGTCGAGGACGAGTCCTAGGTACTTCATCGTCCCCTGTACGCCGATTGGAACTCCTTCCACCGTAATGCTGTAACTCGACGGTGGCGCGTTACGGCGGCCATGAAAACACATGGCCTCCGTCTTGTGCAGCGCCACCTCGAGTCCCAACCGCCGGATCCTCTCGACGACTGTCGCGACCGCTTCCGTCGCCACGTCGGCCGCCGCCTGGTGCGACTCTCCCTGTGCAAGGACGAGCGTGTCGTCAGCGTAACAAATTACGCTGACGCCGTCAGGGAGGTCGCTGCGCAGCACCCAGTCGTATCCGATGTTCCACAAGGGCGGTCCCAGGACCGAACCCTGTGGAACACCGCACGACATCTCTCGCCGGTTCCACTCTCCCCGGTGACCGGGGTAGATGACGGCTCTGTCCGTCAGGTAGTCCTCGACTATTCGGCGGAGGTAGGTCGGCACCCGGTGATACCGGAGTGCCTCCCTGATGCAACTCCAGGGCAGGGTGTTGAAGGCATTGGTGATGTCCAAAGACACCGCCAAGACGACCCTGCCCCGGGCCACTGCATCCCCCGTCGTGAGGGCTCTCAAGCGCATAATTGCGTCCACCGTCGAGCGCCCCCTGCGGAAGCCGAACTGGCTCTCCGACAGGTTCGGACCCACCCGATTCAGGTGCCCGGCGAGGCGGTCTGCAATAACTCTCTCAAAGAGCTTGCCCACCTCGTCGAGCAGCACGATGGGCCGGAATGCGGACGGAGAGTCCGCAGGGCGCCCGGACTTCTGGATCAGGACCAGTTTCCCCGTCTTCCAACGAAGCGGGAACCGGCCCCTCTCCAGGCACGCGCTTAAGAGCCCCCCCAGTCGAGGCCCGAGAGTCCCGAAGGCCAGGACCCAGGCTTTTCCTGGCAGGCCGTCGGGTCCTGGGGCGGTATTTTTGGCTTTGAGCCGTTGTACCGCCACTCTCAGGTCTACCTCGGTCACCTCTGGAGCGTCGTAGACGTCGTCGTCGCTGTGATCCGCGTTTGCGTCAGCTTCCTCCTCAGATTCCGTCGGAGACGGAGCCATGGGCGGGGGAGCATACTCCTCCCCTCTCGAAGGGAACAGGGCGCTCACCACGTCCTCCACGAACTGAGGCCGGAGACTCTGCGTCAACGGGGGAGCCCAGGGGCGGAGCTTTTCTCGCACCCACTTGTAGGGGCGGCCCCATGGGTCCCCGTCCAGAGTCCCCAGCATCTCCTCGCGGGCCAATTCCTTGGCCCGCCAGATCGCGTCGCGGAGGGCGGTCTTCGCTGCCCTGTAGCCCTCGTGCAGCTCCGCCTCTACAGTCGCCGCATCCGGAGGTCGGGTGCGGCGCCTGCGGAATCTGGTGTACCGGCGGCGCGCAGCAACGCACGCTTCGCGCAGCGCTGCCAACTCGCTTGACCACCAGTACAGCTGACGCCGGGCGCGTCCTTGCCGGACCCGGGGCATGGCCACGTCACAGATCTCCGACATGGCCTCCCGGAACCACTCAGCCTCGTCGTCTACGTCGGCAGGCCTGTCCGGTGGTGACACCCAGGCCTGCACGATCGAGGCTTCCAGGAATAGCTCCCGGTCCAGCTGCTTCAGCGCCCATCGCGGACCACTTAGGTTCCGTCCACTTGAGACCGGCGCGTCTGAGGTCTGGGTGGAGACGTCGAACCGGATATACCGGTGGTCGGAATAGGTCTCCACCTCCTCCACAACACGCCAGTCGGTGACGCGCGGCGACAGGGCGGCGCTGGCAAACGTTACGTCTACCACCGACTCGCCCGTCCACCGCACGCACGTGGGGACGGAACCCCGGTTCTCGATCACCAGGCCATGCGCACGGGCCCAGCGCTCGAGCCTCCTGCCCCGATAACAGTCCGTGCTCCGGGAACCCCAAGCCGGACTTTTGGCGTTGAAGTCCCCCAGGACGAGCGCGGGGAGGGAACCGAGGGCGACGACGACGTCTCCCAGCTCCTCTAGGGAGTCTTGGAACTCGGCGATAGATCGGTTCGGGGAGAAGTAAACGCCTACCACGGCGATCTCCCCGAACCGGGCTGCGACAAACCCGTGCCCTCTCTCGACACGATCGAGGGGCGGGGTACCGGCGGCGGCCGACGAAATTAGGGTCACCGAGCCGTCCAGGTCCGCTACCCAGTCATTCCTGGGCAGGACAAAATACGGCTCGGCGACCACGGCGACGTTGATCAACCACTGCGCCATGCTCTGGAGCAAGAGATCCTGAGCAGCGGCGCAGTGGTTGATGTTCGCCTGGAGGAAGCGCAATGGAGACATTAATCTGAATCCATTGAGGCCTCCTCCAGGGCCCTCCTCGAGGGCGTGGCCACGGCGGCGGCGGCGGCGACGGCGGCGGCGGCGGCGGTGGCGGCGGCGGCGGCGGCGGCAGCAGGAGCTGCGGCGGCGGCGGCAGTAGCGGGGACAGCGGCGGCAGAGGGCCTACCTCTGCTCTTGGTCTTGGCGGGCGGGGCGCAGGACTTGCCCCCTGCCCGGTGATCGGCCGGCTTGCCAGCCGCCGCACATAGGAAGCAGTGCGGCGGGGCGTTACACGAGCCGGCCTTATGACCGGGCCGACCGCAGCGGAAGCAATCGCCGCTGCGGTCCACCTCCGAAGTGCACTTGCATGCCGTGTGGTTACCCACCTCCGTGATCGAGTCGTCCAGGCCCATTATGCGCAGATCTGCGCGCTTTACGGGCCTGGACACCCGAGCCTCCTCCGCGTTTAAGGACGCTCTAATCCACCGTTCGGCCTAGAGCGTCAGCGGTCGGATGTCACAATCATGGATGGCTTCGGGAATTTTTCGGTTCTAGGACATGCCTGGTTTCCGTCGCGGTGACTTGCATCACCGTATTGAGAGCCCCCGTGATGAAATAAATTACACAAAGTAATGCGCCGGAGGTTCGAACACACGACCTACAAATCGCCTAAGTCGCGAACACGATGCCGCGGCCACGTCACTGCTCTCGCTGTGATTTTTCGACCGCGTCCGGCTGCAAAGTTGATCCACCGTACCACGGCCAACGGGTCTTGGGGGCGTATTTGGAGTTTCGCCGCGACGGTTATTCCAATCAAAGGCTCTTTGATCGCTCCAGAGGTGACACCGAGGTAGATCTGAGAGTGGCGGTACAGCGGCTCTCAAAAATCCCGCCCCTGCCCGCTGGTTTCGCCGCGGCCTGCCGGGGAAAGCCTGGGTCCTGGCAGCTTCGGGACTCTCGGTCCTCGACTGGGGGGGCTTTTTAGCGCGTGCTTGGAGAGGGGCCAGTTCCCGCTTCGCTGGAAGACGGGGAAACTGGTCCTCATCCAGAAGTCCGGGCCGCCCTGCGGACTCTCCGTCCGCATTCCGGCCCATCGTGCTGCTCGACGAGGTGGGCAAGCTCTTTGAGAGAGTAATTGCGACCGCCTCGTCGGGCACCTGAACCGGGTGGGCCCGAACCTGTCGGAGGCCAGTTTGGCTTCCGCAGGGGGCGCTCGACGGTGGACGCCATCACGCGCGTGAGAGCCCTCACGACGGGGGATGCAGTAGCCCGGGGCAGGGTCGTCTTGGCGGTGTCATTAGACATCACCAATGCCTTTAACACCCTGCCCTGGAGTTGCATCAGGGAGGCACTCCGGTATCACCGGGTGCCGACCTACCTCCGTCGCATAGTCGAGGACTACCTGACGGACAGAGCCGTCATCTACCCCGGTCACCGGGGAGAGTGGAACCGGCGAGAGATGTCGTGCGGTGTTCCACAGGGTTCGGTCCTGGGACCGCACCTGTGGAACATCGGGTACGACTGGGTGCTGCGCGGCGACCTCCCTGAAGGCGTCAGCGTAGTATGCTACGCTGACGATACGCTCATCTTGGCGCAGGGAGAGTCGCACGAGGCGGCGGCCGACGTGGCGACGGAAGCGGTCGCGACAGTCGTCGATAGGATCCGGCGGTTGGGACTCGACGTGGCGCTGCACAAGACGGCGGCCATGTGTTTTCATGGCCGCGTCAACGCGCCACAGTCGGGCTACAGCATAACGGTGGGAGGAGTTCGCATCGGCGTCTTGAGGACGATGAAGTACCTGGGACTCGTCCTCGACAGCCGGTGGAACTTCAGGGAGCATTTCCTGAGTTTGGCCCCAAAGCTGAACCGGGCAGCAGGCGCCCTCAGGCGACTCCTGCCCAATCTCAGCGGGCCAAACGCCTCCTGCCGTAGGCTGTACGCCGGCGTCGTGCGGTCCATGGCCCTCTACGGGGCCCCCGTGTGGGCCCCGAGCATCCGGACGCGACCACTAAAGTTGGTCGCATGCCAGAGGGTCATGGCTATCCGGATGATCCGGGGATACCGCACGATTGCCGGCGAATCGGCCAACCTTCTTGCCGGATTGCTGCCCTGGGATCTGGAGGCGACTGCCCTCCAGCGCGTCTATGAGTGGCGCGTGGAGGCGCAGCGCCGGGGCATAACCCCGCTGCCTCGAGAAGTCGAGGCGCGGCGGGAAGAGCTCCGGCGCGATCTCAGGGCAGTATGGAGGGGACGACTGTCGCGACCGAAGGCCGGGCACGCCGCAATTGCGGCGGTAAGGCCCCTCTTTGAGGAGTGGCTGGAGAGAAGTCATGGCGTCCTGACCTACCGCATGACGCAGGTCCTCACCGGACACGGAAGTTTCGGGAGGTACCTGTGTCTGATGCGAAAGGAGGAGACGCCTGGGTGTCACCACTGCGAAGATCGCCCGGAGGACACGGTGGAGCATACGGTGCAAGACTGCCCCGCTTGGGCGGAGCACCGACGTGTCCTCACGGCTGCGATAGGCGGAGACCTCTCGCGCCCGGCATTGGTTGCGGCCATGCTGCGGGGCGAGACGGAGTGGGAAGCGGTCAGCTCCTTCTGCGAGGCAGTAATGCTCGTCAAGGAGGAGGCAGGCCGCGAGCGAGAGAGGACAGCGTCCTCCCTCCGCCCCAGCCGCAGTGGTAGGCGCCCACGGCGACGGACGTCGCTTGATGATCTCCGGCCACCGTAGGCGCGGGCATGCGGGCAGCGAGTAAAGGGCAACTCGCTGCCCGACCAAGGACCATGCCCGGGTCGACGGCGCGTTGTGTCCCACGCGCGCCTCAAAGAGCGTCAGCATAATGACGGGGCCCCCCTCTCAGAGGGCCAAAGCCTGCCGGGGTTGCGGGATTATTTCCTCACCGTGACCCCGTGGAGATACGACGGTGGGGACAGTTAATCTTGTACATAAAGGGCTACTGAAGGACATCGTGGATTTTAGTCAGTACAAGTCTGACAGTCCCTCCCGCCCTGCCCGGGGTGGGAGGACTCATTTGATGATTTTACCACGCTAAAAAAAAAAAAAAAAAAAAAAAAAAAAAAAAGGCTCTTTGATATGACATTTCCAATCAGAATAGAATAGAATAGAATAGAATAGAAATACACTTTATTATGCACACCATACAAATTATTGGTACAGAGTATTTTATACATAGGGTGAAACAATGGACGGTCTTATCGCTAAAAGCGATTTTTTCAAGACAACCTTTGGATGGATTTGAAGAGAAGGGAGAAACAATACTGTAGGTAGTCTGTGGTGTACTATTTACACACAAAATACATACATATATCTTCTTCTTCTCGTTCCTCTCCAATCACTGGAGGTTGGTCATCAGACTCGAAAACCTCTCTTTATCCCTGGCGAGGTGGAACAGCTCTGCAGCACTCTTGATTCCGGTCCATTCTCGAATGTTGCGGAGCCAGGACTTTTTTCTTCGGCCAACTCCTCGTTTTCCCGCAATTTTGCCCATCATTATGAGTTGAAGCAGTTCGTACCTGTCATTTCTAAAGACATGACCAAGGTAAGCCACTTTTCTCTTCTTGATGGTCTGCATTAAGTTGCGCGTTTGACCTACTCGCTTCAGAACTTCAGCGTTAGTAATTTTTTGAGTCCAGCTAATAGAAAGCATGCGCCGGAATGTCCACATTTCGAAGGCTTCCAATCGTTTTCGGAGGTCCTCTTTGATGGTCCAAGCCTCACACCCATACAGAACTATTGGCCAAATATAGCACTGAAGGAGCCGAGTGCGCAAAGGTATGCTTATGTTTCGACTGGATAGTATTGATCGCATTTTATTAAAGGTACTACGGGCGATTTCTATGCGTGTCTTAATCTCTGTTTCACTTTCCCAGTCATCTGTTAGCCAAGTGCCTAGGTATTTATATTTACGCACTACGTCTAGCCTTTCGCTGGAAACATTAATATTAGGACTCAAAGTACGTTTTGATATGACCATAACTTTTGTCTTATGTGCATTCATTTTAAGTCCTGCCCTCAAACTGCACTCATTTAACCTATCCACTATTTTTTGAAGATCCGACTCAGTTGACGCCATAAGAACAGTATCATCGGCATATCTTAAATTGTTGACTATACGGCCATTGACGTTGATGCCGCAGTCTAGGTCTGTTAGAGCTTCGGATATAATAGCTTCGGAATACAGGTTAAACAGTGTGGGCGATAGAATGCAACCTTGTCTGACCCCCCTTCTGATAACTATGTCTTCAGTTTCTTCGCCTTCCACGCGGACTGCCGCACGTTGGTTCCAATACAGGTTCTGTATAACTCTGATGTCTTTACCGTCGAGACCAATGTCATGAAGAATGGATGTTAAGCGATCGTGCAAAACCCGATCGAATGCTTTCTCGTAATCGACAAAACAGAGATAAACGTCTTGTTGCATATCCTTACATTTCTGTACCAGAACCTGTAAAGCGAACAAAGCCTCTCGCGTTCCTACCCCTGCTCTGAATCCAAATTGGTTATCACCTAATTGCTCATCACATTTTACCCTTATGTGTTCATGTATTATAGTGAGGAATAACTTGAGCACTTGACTCATGAGGCTGATGGTTCGGTATTCCTCACATTTCTTAGCATTGGGCTTTTTAGGCAGGGTAACAAAAACTGATTTGAGCCAGTCATCAGGGAATGAGCCGGTGTCATACATATATACAAACATTATAAATATATACATATAATATATACAAAACATAATACAAATATAAAAATAACAAACATAAAACAAAGAAACATTTTAGCCACATTTTTAAGGAGATAAGTACCTAGTGCTTCTTTACCAGATTTTTAAACGTGGACAAGGTTTGTGCACGCCTTATTGACAAGGGCAAGGCATTCCACAGCCGTACCGCTTCGACTGTAAATGATTCAAATCAGCTTCCAATCAGCTTCTCAAAGCAGCGAGTACCCAAAGCAGATATTTAGTTCCATTTATAACTTCACCTGCCAATTAAGCGAGGCATTTGCCGCGCGAGGAAACTGCCTCGCTCTGTGTGGACGCGCCTTAAGGGCTTCACACACAGCAGCTATAAAATAAAGATGTACATTATAGCACGATACATCTCATTACATTTTTCCATAGAGATCCGAAGATGTAAAAATATACATTATAGCTGCTGTGTGCGAAGCCCTTTATGCAGGATGCATACACAATACAGGTTGATAAAAACAAAAGCCGATACGGGATGGCTCGAGCGCTTGGTCGCCATGATTATTCTACTATCTATCTATATACGATAAAAAAATGAAAAGTCGGCCGTATTCGCAGTCGGTTAATAGCGATCGAGTGACTTTATGGAAAACCACTGACTTTTTTAATAGCCCCAGAATTCGACAGTATGTATCGTCGTGAGATTATTTATTTCGATAGCGATTTTTTTTTCACTTGCAATGACTAGCCTTTGAAACAATGATACAGCCAGTACTTTAGTTCCTGAAATATGAACTGAATACTTCAGAGAGTATCGATCGTTTCCGAAGTTGTTATGTTATTGTGAAATACGATGAATGCTGTTTGTCACGAATACATTAATAATTACAGTAGCGCTTGTTGTTCCATACTCATGATCGTATTGATCAAATGATGTCAATTGCACGCATTGACCTCTCCCAGCCTTGGCGACAGACCGTCATAAAATAAGTAGTATGACCGCTGGTTACATAACTACAATTCACAATTCTGCATAATTCGTCTGCGTTAGCTTCTGTATGTCGTCTTCGTTCATTATCTGACTAGCCTTTCCCAACTATATTGGGGTCGGCTTCCAGTCGAACCAGATGCAGCTAGATATGAGTATTTTACACGGAGCGACTGCCTATCGGACCTCCACAACCCAGTAACTGGGTAATACGATACCCCATGGGTGCCCATGATAAGACTAGTCGTCAGACTTAAAAGCTTCTGACTTAACAACTGTCAAAGCTTTACAAATGACAGCCGGGTCAACGGCCACCCATACACAGACCAACCTCGGCAAGCGCGGTTTAACCAGAATGATCTGCCTGTGCGGCTATAATTATTTAGCCACGAGCTGACGTCCGTCGTCTTCTTTATTTTAACATATTTATATCCCTAGCTAAGTGGGTGGGTAATCTTGTTTGAAACAAAACCCTGTAGAAGTTACTATGGCCAGATTACCTTGAATTTGAAGTTAAAGAATATTTATATATATTCGTTGCTAGCGGCTTTGCCCTCGTGTATCTCAAATTATCTAAACTTCATACCGGGATTAAAAGTATTCTATGTTTTAATCCAGGTCATTAACTATCTGTACACCTAATTTCATTCAAATCGGTTCAGTGAAACATAATAATTATAAAAACTTACTCAAGCTCAAAAATTAATGCGTAGGTAATATTATACGTTAATATTGTTAGGTTAGACAAAAGTATGCCATGTTATCTTAAAATTTTACGTACATGTATCCCTATCCATTTGGATAAAATTATCACTCGTGTAAAAGGGGAATAAAGACAGGAGGTTGAAACATTTTCCGAAGTAAAACATTTTGAAGAACTCCAATTAAACATTATTAAGAGCTAATACCAAAGCAGGAAGAAAAAACCTCGTCAATTTGAGATATAGGTACAACCAAAGAGATTTAAAAGAACCTATAGAGCGGGCTTTGGGAAAATTGTCATACAAAATTGTTGATGCCGTGCGTCAGTAGCAATAAGTAAGCGTTGCATAGCAACGCGAACGCGACTACTAGACTGAGGGACATTAATTTTACCTATTGGTAAAAAAATTTGGATCACAAATTTCTTCGTGATGTCCCGTCTACTGCTCGTATATAGTTCAATGTCTTTGGGTACAACTGTCAATTAAATTAGCAGTTCTTAGAATTTTTTGAAACATTGTTTAAGCTAGGCTTGCAACGAATAGTATATTCGGCAATATATCGAATGCTGAATATTCGGCGAGCCCCCTGAAATAAATTACTTGAGTAGGTATTTGTGGGGTATTTTTGGGGTGTAAGGGGTCCAACTGTCACCTTTCGGAACCCAAGCCAACCTCACCTGCACGTGGTGCACCCTGCCGACAAACGAACGAGGCAATGGCGATCCGCCAACACGCACTGGACCAGCGTGGCGAAACCGGCCCCAAGTGCCCGGCGACTCCAGTAGCTGTGCTGGCGTGGACGGGTGCAGGCACAGCCCTGGTGTCAGGGGAGCTAAGAATCTCCGGGTGAGATCGAACAACCGTCAAACGACCTCGGCAAATCACTTAAAGGACACCGATTTATTGAATATTTTAACCTACAATGTTCGGACGCTATTGAAAGATGAACGATTAATCGAACTTGAGAACTCTCTGAAAGACATAAATTGGGATATTTTGGGACTTTCAGAAGTCAGGAGAGAGGGCGAACTTACAGAAGAAAGAGACGATGCTGTGTTCTTCCACTTTGGTGAAACCAGTGGGCAACACGGAGTGGGTTTTATGGTGGCAAAAAATTGGAGGAACAACATCATTGAATTTCTGGGGTACTCTGAACGTGTCGCTGTACTGAAGTTTCAATTAACATCTAACAAAACGCTGACTCTAGTCTATGCACCGACATCTGCATACTCCAATGAAGACATAGAAGAGTTCTATGATCTTGTTGATAGAGCATGCGACGAAAACAGAGGCACTTGGAATCTCGTCCTTGGTGATTTTAATGCAAAAGTGGGACAAAGGCTAGAACTGGACAGTGGAGATACAATCGGGTGTTTTGGTTTGGGGGACCGCAACGAGCGAGGTGCTCGTCTCACTCAGTTCGCCTTTGGACAGGGCATGCACATAGCCAATAGTTTCTTTTCAAAGAAACCGCAGCGACGTTGGACCTGGGTGTCACCTGACAGTCTCACACGCAATGAAATTGATTACGTTCTATCATCTGATATACATAATTATTATAATAGATGTTAACGTTATAAACAAATTCAAATATAGCTCAGACCACAGACCAATTCGTGTAAAAATCAGATTTAACTTTAGAATTCACCGTGCAAAAATGCTTACAAAACAAATCAGAAGACTTTCAAAAGAAACACTAATTAACAACTACAATTATTTCAACCTAGAACTAACAAATCATTTTAAAGAACTTAATATTGACGACACAGACGCAGATGAACAATATAATGCAATAGTTACAGGAATAACCAATGCAAATAAATCCATAAAAAAACAAACCTAGAAATAAAAATAAACTAACAGCTCACAGTCTTGACTTAAGAGCCCTTTTACCTACTTGCGCGTAGAACTAAAATTTTGGTCGTCGAATTTACCAAATTAATTAATACTCCAACATTTTTGAATACCTGTAAAAGAAAGACCAGTTTTTCGTGTTGTAAAAAAACGTAAAATATTTCAAAAAACTCTTTTATTAACTTTGTGGTAATTAATCTCCGACAAGTAGTTTACTGAAAAATCAACGCAGAGTCGATTTGCGACTCCTAAATCTACCATTAATATTTATAATTTTAACCAAAAAAAAATACAAAAGTCATCAGACATACGTTTTTGTCATCAAAAAACGTAGTAGAATTTATATTTTTAATAACACAAATTAGTAAAAAAATAAAGTCTGAGGTCAATTTTTACGTTTTATTCGCTGTTTTATCGCCATTTTTGGTTCGAACAAAGCATAATTACATTTAAAAAAATATGTAAATATAAACTATGTTTACAGACTAAACTAATTTCAAAATTTCATTAAAATCCCTTCATGTAATTAAACATAATATCGTTTTTAAAATTACTCTAAACTAGCATAAATTACGAAACATAACCGGGCTGCGATCAGTACGGCTCCAGCGCCCGTCGACGTAGGACCTGTATCACTTTTTTCCTCGTCCTGATTTTAGAGCGTACGTATCGTGAACGGAATACTATACTACGACTGCCACATTTTGATTCTCTCCATATATTTTTTCGTAAGGTAAGATTTTCGTTACTTTATCAAACTAAAGTATTTTTATAATTATAATAGTAGTTTATAGAATTTGTGCATTAAATAACCATCCGTTTTTGTTTTATTAGTTTTTGCAATGGGGCGCAAGAGTGGTGAAAAATCCAATATGGCGGCCTCCTCAAGATCGCGGTCGGGCTGTTTGAAATCCAACCCGATAATATGGGTATCAAATAAAAGGGTTTGCTGTCAGGAATATGAAAAAAATAGTCACGTGTCTTATATCCAACATGGCGGACATCCAAGATGGCGGATTGGCTATTTGAAATGCATCCCCATGATATGGATATCAAATGAAAGGGTTTGTTGTCAGGAATATGAAAAAAAATAGTCACTTGTCTCAAATCCAAAATGGAGGACATCCAAGACGGCGGATTGGCTATTTGAAATGCACCCTCTTAATATGGGTATCAAATGAAAGGATTTGCTGTCAGAAATATGAAAAAACCCACATTTTTAATTTTCTTAAAAAAATTAAAATAACCCTACGGGGCTGAGAGAGGGGCCACTCACAACGTGGGGGCGTATATTATTTATGGGATATATTTACATGACGTGTATAGATCGTGGTTGTAACTTGCAAAGATACGCTCCCACACGTTTTGAGTGGCCCTTCTCTGCCCCGTAGCACAGTAAAAATATGGATAGTACGGAAACTACGTACTAACGTTCGAAACGGTGCACTCACACAAACACGCGCATCTACGAGGCTTCTAAGCGGACATCGCAGTGCTGTTAGTTCTGAGTGCCGCGTAAAGACGAGTTACGTTTATTTCTACAAAATCACGAGTGTATTGCGTTGTGTAGGTATATGGCTGTTTGAACTCGGCTTCATCATAACCAGAGATTTTGTTTTTTAAACGTCCTGCTTATTTTGAAAATTAAGAATGATTTTTATCAATATCGAATTCTATATCCGCGTGACCGTTTAATAAATTCGTAAATCATTTGTAAAAAAACCAAAATGGTTTCTGCTACAATTTCTCATAATAAGCGTTTTTTCATAGTTTTCGTCTTCGAGGATTTTGAATCCGATAGTGCTGTCAAAATGTAAATCCAAGATGGCGGCTGTTAAAAATATCGAGGTTTTCGTCATGGGTGTCGTTTTCATGGTTTCGAGGGTGTTGAAACCGATGGTGCTGTCAAAATGTAAATCCAAGATGGCGGCTGCATAAATTATCGAAGTTTTCGTCATGGGTGTCGTTTTCATGGTTTTCGAGGGTGTTGAAACCGATGGTGCAGTCAAAATGTAAATCCAAGATGGCGGCTGCATAAATTATCGAGGTTTTCGTCATGGGTGTCGTTTTTATGGTTTTCGAGGGTGTTGAAACCGATGGTGCAGTCAAAATGAAAATCCAAGATGGCGGCTGCATAAATTATCGAGGTTTTCGTCATGGGTGTCGTTTTCATGGTTTTCGAGGGTGTTGAAACCGATGGTGCAGTCAAACGTAAATCCAAGATGGCGACTGCATAAATTATCGAGGTTTTCGTCATGGGTGTTGTTTTCATGGTTTACGAGGGCGTTGAAACCGATGGTGTAGTCAAAATGTAAATCCAAGATGGCGGCTGCAAAAATTATCGAGGTTTCCGTCATGGGTGTCGTTTTCATGGTTTTTGAGGGTGCTGAAACCGATATTGCTATCAAAACAGAAATCCCAGATGTCAAATAACAAAAATCACATGAAAATAACAGGTACCAAAGTCATCTTATACTTAGTTGAAACGCATAGTACGGTGCCCAGCCACCGGGTTAATCAAGCATCAGCGCCACATAATAATGTTCCATACTCTGCGCTTGTTATAACCCTAACGCTGCGGTGGAGCCGAGTGGAGCGTAGGTATTTATTTCTAACATTAGGCCTATATAGTTTCCATACTGTCCATATTTTGACTTCACCATCGGTTTCAACACCCTCGAAAACCATGAAAACGGCACCCATGACGAAAACCTCGATAATTTATGCAGCCGCCATCTTGGATTTTCATTTTGACTGCACCATCGGTTTCAACACCCTCGAAAACCATGAAAACGACACCCATGACGAAAACCTCGATAATTTATGCAGCCGCCATCTTGGATTTACATTTTGACTGCACCATCGGTTTCAACACCCTCGAAAACCATGAAAACGACACCCATGACGAAAACCTCGATAATTTATGCAGCCGCCATCTTGGATTTACATTTTGACTGCGCCATCGGTTTCAACACACTCGAAAACAATGAAAACGACACCCATGACGAAAACCTCGATATTTTTTGCAGCCGCCATCTTGGATTTACATTTTGACAGTACTATTGGGTCGATTACACCTAACTAGTACAGTGGTGAGTCAGTAAATAAGCTCTCGGCCGGCTACTCGGCCTAGTAAACAAATTGGGATTCTAGTGACCCTCTCGCCTCTCTTCTCGACCGAGTACTCGGCCGAGCACTCGTTAAAGTGTTTATACCAACCGAGCACTCGGCCGAGGACACTGACTCGCCGCTGTACTCGTTAGGTGTAATCGACCCTTATCGGATTCAAAACCCGTGGGTTTTGAATCCGATAGTACTGAAAAACTATGAAAAGTTTTTCAGTACTATCGGTACTGAAAAACTTTTCATAGTTTCGGTACGGTTCTGAAAAAACAGAAGAAAACTATGAAAAGATGCCTATTATGAGAAATTGTAGCAGAAAGCATGTTGGTTTTTTTTACAAATTATTTACGAATTTATTAAACGGTCACGCGGATATAGAATTCGATATTGATAAAAATCATTCTTAATTTTCAAAATAAGCAGGACGTTTAAAAAACAAAATCTCTGGTTATGATGAAGCCGAGTTCAAACAGCCATATATTTACACAACGCAATACACTCGTGATTTTGTAGAAATAAACGCAACTCGTCTTTACGTGGCACTCAGAACTTCTTACAGTAGCTCGTTCTGTGTTCTTGTAGTAGATGTTTAAAAGGTTCTCATTCATAAAAAATATGAAAACTCGGAAAATGTAGTAAAAGGTTTTATTCGATGGCAAAGGGCTGATTTTTTAATAGTCAGACAACTTTTATCTGAGGAATGAAAATAGCGGTTTGACATAATTATTTTCTATAGATAAGCTGTCAAACCCCCATTTTTATTGCTCAGATATAAGTTATCTGACTATTAAAAAATCAGCCCCAAAACTTATTTATTGTTCAAACTTAACTTCTTAGGTTAATTGCAGATTCAGTTTTACTTCCACAACAATAAAATATAACTAACTTTAACTGACAGGTTATTTTAACACAAAATTTAAATAAATCACCGGAACAGTTATATATATCACTAATGAATGGTTCTTTTTTTTGTTGCACCTACTATGTTTTATCTCTGCATCACCCTAAGGTAGAGAATGCCTACGGCATTAAGTCCGCCGTTGTACTACTTTGTGCAAAAAGTTTTATAAATAAATAAAAATAAACAGTTTAACATTCGACATCTAACAAATATTGTGGCGGGCACATGGCGTTCAACCAATCAACGCGCGAGATGCTTTCCGTTCTGTACCATTTAACAGTCTAATAGACTGAATAAACAAAAAAAACTTTTCCAGAAATGTAACCAAAGTGCATTACGATTATATCGGCTCAAAATTGTTTAGTCCGTCTCAACACTAGCGCTACACTGGTTGCGTTGTGTATGTGTGAACAGCTACGCACACATGAACATTGCTGCCGTCTTTTACCTAAACTCGAGCGTTCGAATTTTGTGAACTGGCTCTTAATAGAAAAGCGGACAAATAAAGAAATAGGAACAGCGGAATATAGAATAATAGATAAAGAAGTTAAAAGGAGCATCAGGAATGATTTGAGAAATTTGAACAAACATCTGGTTAAAAGTGCGTTAGAAAACCATACATCCCTTAGAGTGTTGAAAGACGGGGTAACAAAAGGCAAGACTTGGATAAACAGCTTAACTGATAATAACGGTACAAAACACTATAGCAGAGTTAAAATCATGGAAATAGCAACCAAATTCTACACAAACCTATACTCAGACCATCCGCCACCCGATACAAACATAGAATACAACCGTTCAGATACCATCCCTCAAATAAACGGTTACGAAGTGCGTAAAACACTCAATACTATGCGCTATAACAAAAGTCCTAAAGAAGATGGAATTACTACAGAAGCATTAAAAATCGGCTCTACCACCCTGTTGCCCCACCTTACCAACCTGTTCAATATCATATTACAATCAGGAAAAGTCCCGAAATCGATGTGCCATTCGAATATAGTTCTTCTGCATAAAAAAGGCGACAGAAGTGACATTGGCAACTATCGCCCATCAGCTTAACGTCTCACATCTACAAGATATTTACCAAAATTATACACAATCGCATAGATGACAAACTTGATAAACAGCAGCCACCTGAACAAGCCGGATTTCGCCCTAGTTTTTCCACAACCGACCACCTACAGACCTTAAACCAGATCCTGGAGAAATATTCAGAATTTAATAAACCACTTTACCTAGCCTTCGTAGATTATACGAAGGCTTTCGATAGTATCAAACACTCAGAAATATTCAAATCATTAGAAAATCAGGAATTAGAGCAACAATATATAGACCTTTTAAAAATTATATACCATAACAGCACCGCAAACATAAAACTAAATACTCCAGGACCTTCATTTAGAATACAAAAGGGTGTTAAACAGGGCGACCCGCTCTCTCGAAAGCTCTTTACTAGTACTCTAGAGGAGATGTTCAGAACCCTAGCTGCCTCATGGGCGACCAAGGGCATTGTAGTCGGCAATAAGAGGCTTACAAACTTCCGTTTTGCCGACGACATAGTTCTTTTTGCTCCCACAGCTCTAGAGCTACAGACTATGCTCCAAGAACTGAGCACAGCCAGCTGCAAGGTGGGACTCGCGATGAATCGGTCAAAAACCCAGATCATGACCAACAGCACTAAGCGTAGGGTCGGCCCTCATCTGTGTCAATTTAAAATGGCCGGTCTTTTTCATAAAGTGCGTCTGTGAAGCCCTTAGCGGGTTTCGTCACAGACAGGGGTTTTTGCACCCCCTGTCTGTGGGCGAAACCCGCTCAGGGGTTCCTTGGACATGCGGAAGCTCTTTTATTGATCTGAATCATTTCTAAATTAAATTTTCTACCTAGAAAATAGTACTTTGGTAGTATATTTGTTGGTAATAATATTATAGATTGGTCTCGCAATCCGACCGACGTAACACTGCCCCCTCCTTAGACATGCTCGTCCCGAGCATCGTTAATCCCGATCACTCCCGAGCATGCACAGTCCGTCGTAGTCGTCGTTGTATCGCGCCAACCATTTAACGTAGTCAAACTTAGGCGCACCACCTTGACCACTCTGTATGCGGTAGGAAACATCATCCTCCTCCTCATCGCTCCTGATCGCAACTCGGCATAGTCTATCCCGTTTAACTTTCGATTTACGGGACTTCCGTGTACGGCGCACTGGTTTATGCACAACAAGTGACGCTACGTCAAAACCACTACCGTTTGTCTGGGGTCTTTTCACACAGTTGTCCAGGTCATTTTCCTGCGCAGGCCGTAGGGTTTCCTTCCGTTCATTAGTGATATCTGTTTTTCCTCTTAGCATCCTCACGAGCACTAATTCATTAGGCTCTTGCTTGATGCTTTGCTTACTGTCTTCAGGACAAGGCCTTCTAGACAGTGTATGAGAATCACCTTGCGATCTCCAACTGCGATGCTGGGCAGTCATACCGGCTGCCCTTCGCTTTGGACAGCTTGACTGAAGGTGACCCCTTTCTCCGCAGGTATAGCACCTGGGGCTGTATCCTCTCGAACTGTCGCGTACAAAAGATGGCTCAACCGCCCTGCTACGCTGAGTTCGATGGTCTTGCCTCGCTGCCTCCACTTCCAAAGCATGGGCCAAGGCGCCTTTCAAAGTCTCGTGATGCCCAAGTCTTACAGCTGCTCTAACTTCCAAGTCACGTATCCCGTCGATGAAAGCCTGTACCAGATTGCAATCGATGAGAGCCGGGACGGACCGATATGCTTTCCGGACCATCTTCTCAATTTCTAGGGCCCACTGTTGTAGGTTCTCGGCACTACGTTGAACCCGATCCTTCAGCTTAGCACGAAATACGTACTCCAGGTGCGCGTCGCCGTACCTGGATTCCAACGCTTCCAGCAGCTGCTCATATGTCACATCGTTGCCAAGAACCTCTAGTACGGTTAGAGCCTGGTCTTGCAGAGCCAAAATGAGCGCGGTCGTAGCTTGCTCCTTGGTCCACCCATTCGCCTTCATAACGGCCTCAAACTGCATCCTGTAAGCCGACCATGATGCTGTTCCGTCGAATGGTGGCACCTTAAATCCACGTGCTGAAAGTACCGCAACCACTGGACACACAACCCTGTCTCCAGTCCTTACTTCACCTAGAGCCTTTTTCACCCCGGCAATTTGGACCTCGGCTTCAGAGATGCGGTTCTCGTGCTGATTGACTTGCTCTTTAACCACTTTGAGCTCCTTGCCAAATGTCGAGTGCAGGTCTTTGATCAGGTACATCTGCTCCTCTTGGCGACGGGCCTGCTCCTCTTGCCGACGGGCCTGCTCCTCCTTATCCTTCTGGAGCTGCTCTTGCAGCAAGCGGACCTGCTCTTCTTTGTCCTTCTGTAGCTGTTCCTCCAGGCGGCGAGCCTGCTCCTCCTGGCGGCGGGCTTGTTCCTCCTTGTCCTTTTGTAGCTGCTCTTCCAGGCGTCGAGCCTGCTCCTCCTGGCGGCGAGCCTGCTCCTCCTGGCGGCGAGCCTGCTAAAGATAAAGATAAAGATATATTTATTTCTAATCCTCCTGCTCCTGCTGCTCCTGCAGCAGCGCCATAAGCGCAGACAGGTCTGGACCCGCTGGTGCTGAAGAGACTGCAGATGGACCAGCGGCTGGTTCCGACGTAGGCTGAGCACCACCCGGCGTCTGTATCGGGGAACCTCCAAACCGCCTCTCGTCCATGTCTTGCTAATTTAACTGACTCCTGGTACGGATACCGTCCGTGTCGTCCTTTGGTAAAATTGGCATTTTATCCCTCACTTCTGACACCAAATGTTACGAGCTGGGTATTGGGATAAATTAATTAACACCAATTAAAACCAAATACAACTTTATTCACAGACAAATCACAAATTAAAACAATCACGAAACACTACTCAACACTTTAACACTTATACACACTCTTAATCACACGTAGAACTCACTTGGATATCGCTTGTAGTTCGCTTCGAGTTGCCTCGATCGTAGTCAAAACCAGACTGACTCAGGTCGACGTTCGACGCCCTTTTTATACCCCGGCCGGACCCACTAGATGTTTCTAGAAGGTAGTCGAATGTTCTGGAAACATCCATGGACTTCAACATAGTCCCATACCTTCTGGAACATTCCAGAACCATCTCGAAACATCTAGAACAGGGTAGAACTTTCTAGAATCTTCCAGACCAATCTTCACTAGAATAGTCGAGAACCTTGTGGAACCTTCGAGAACCTTATAGATTGGTCTCGCAATCCGACCGACGTAACATCTATATCTATATATCATCAACAGCCGGAGGACGTCCACTGCTGAACATAGGCCTCCCCCTTAGACCGCCACGCCGAACGACAATTCGCCACTTGCATCCATCGGCTGCCCGCGACCCTATCTATATATATATATATATATATATATATATATATATATATATATATTACATATAATAAAACTGTAGAAAAGTAATTTTTGTACATTCAAAAAAAACTTAAAAAATATAGCCAGGGTTATAAAGGACAACCAATAGAACCCATTTCTACCATTTTAAGAATTTTTGTCTGTTTGTCTGTATGTCTGTTTGTATGTTTATTTGTTCGGGCATCACGTAAAATGTACGAAAGTTATGTAGAAAACTTTAATACACAACGACTGACCGTAACTTGAAGTAACATTTAGTTTTTGTTTCATTGAAATCGGATCAGTCTATCAAAAGATATTTGAATTCAAAGTGTATCAGAAGTAAAATTACGGTCAGTTTACACACCGAACGCGCAGTTCAGTAGCGCGATCTAGCTTGGAATAGAAAAACTACATATTCAAATATGGTGTGGACTGGAGTGGAGTGGTTTGGAGTGGGATGTTGTGGGATAAATTGGGGTGGAGTGGGATAAAGTGGGATGGAGCGGGATGGAGTGGGACTGAGTGGGATGGAGTGGTATGGAGTGGGATGTAGTGGGATAAAGTGGGATGGAGTGGGATGAAGTGGGATGGAGTGAGATGGAGTGAGATGGAATGGGATGGAGTGGGATGGAGGGGGATGTAGTGGGATGGAGCGGGATGGAGCGGGATGGAGCGGGATGGATTGGGATGGAGTGGGATGTAATGGGATGTAGCGGGATCATTAGTTCATGTGAAATGGTACACGGGATAGAGCGGGATGGAGCGGGATGGAGTGGGATGGAGTGGGATCGAGTGGGATGGAGTGGTATGGATTGGCATGGAGTGGGATATAGTGGGATAAAGTGGGATGGAGTGGTATAGAGTGGGATGTAGTGGGATAAAGTGGGGTGGAGTGTGATGGAGTGGGATGAAGTGGGATGGAGTGGTATGGAGTGGGATGTAGTGGGATAAAGCGGGATGGAGTGGGATGAAGTGGGATTGAGTGGGATGTAGTGGAATGGAGCGGGATGGAGCGGGATGCAATGGGTGCTTTGAACGCTGCTAGGTGGGCTTTGAACGACAGAGAGCGTTTATCACAAACAGGACAAATATTCTTGAAAAATCTAAATAAATTCTAATAATAATAGGGTTTATATGAAAACGATTATGATTTATAAAAAACAAGGCGAAAATTAAGCACTTCGCACTAAGAAAACATTGTTAAATTCCGACATCCACGCGAACGAAGTTGCGGGTACAGCTAGTTACAAATAAAAACGCTTCGGATCTGGTTTGATAATAGCTTTAAAGTTTATTGTGATTTAGTTCGTCATGAAGTTAACATTTTTAAAGAAGCCTTGTGTCCAATTTGTGTGTTTTTACACGAAAAGTCCTGTACTTATGAAGTTTTTATATATTTGGGTGTGGTGGATAAGTAGGTACTCAGAAAGATAATTTTCCGTTCCCATGTTGCCGATTCCGGTAACCCACACGGATGAGCTTCAGGCAAAAGCTGTTTGTGAATAATCCGTACAATATCCCAATTTCTAATCTTCTGGTTAATGTTGTAAACTGATTTAGGTCGGGATTCACGACCAGCAAATTAATTATAAACAGGTTTTTAATCCCACATTGTGTAAATGTAATATTGGAGGCTAAATGCGCTAAAATAAGTAACGCAGAGTGATTATTGTGCTATCAGATTGTACTGTGACTCAAATACTTTAAACTTAATACAAAAACTCAGGGATGAAAAATTCAGGGAAACTTTTTGAGACAGAGTAAAAGTTTGTGTTTTCACAAGTTTTTTCACACTCTTTCGGCTCTTTACACTTATTTGATATTTGTTTCTGAAGAATCACTACATAGTATAAAACAAAGTCGCTTTCTCTGTCCCTATGTCCCTATGTCCCTTTGTACACTTAAATCTTTGAAACTTCGCAACGGATTTTGATGCGGTTTTTTTTAATAGATAGAGTGATTCAAGAGGAAGGTTTATATGTATAATAACATCCATTAAATAGTAGAGAAGTACTGTTATTTTTGACGTTTCTAATGTGATGTCGTAAATAATTACATTTTTTCCGCTTACATTGCAAACGCAGGCTGAACCCTACGAGTTTTATCAAAATAATGTACTAAGTATTGTACACATTGAAAAGGTCTACAGAAAAGTCCACGATGGTATATGTCTATCTCTTATGGATAACCCACAATAACCATTTTTTGTCATTTACTTTTTACGACAAATAATGGCTTATTTTCGAAGCGATTTTAACCAATACAGCATTAATCCTTAACCAATTAAATACCTTGAATATATTGTTCATTTAATATAGATCTATATGGCCCTTTACACCGTACGATTTAACTGAATATTTTCGAAGATATTACAGATTTAAAAATTGCGGGACGTAGCGTTTGCGGCGGTACCGGCCGGCCGCCCGGTGCGGCACGAGCGACTTTGTTTTATACTATGTAGTGATTCTGTAACATGTTGTAAAAATAAAATAAATAGTTAAAAATGTAAAAAGTAAATAAGTAAAAATGTAGTGTATGAATTTAGATATTCCAAAGATAGCAGGAAATCTGCATGATATAGGGAAAGGGGGATTGTTTCACTCCAAATTTAACGCGTGCGGGCCACGGGCATTAATGAATAAATCAAAACTACTGGATCGATTTTAATCACATTTTTTTTTAGCATGGTAAAATCATCAAATGAGTCCTCCAACCCCGGGCAGGGCGGGAGGGACTGTCAGACTTCTACTGACTAAAATCCACGGTGTCCTTCGATAGCCTGTTATGTTCCGGGGTTACAGTAAGGGAATAATCCCGCGACCCCGGCAGGCTTTGGCCCTCTGAGAGGGGGGCCCCGTCATTATGCTGACGATCTTTGAGGCGCGCGTGGCACACGACGCGCCGTCGACCCGGGCATGGTCCTTGGTCGGGTAGCGAGTTGCCCTTTACTCGCTGCCCGCATGCCCGCGCCTACGGTGGCCGGAGATCGTCTCGCGACGTCTGTCGCCGTGGGCGTCCAACACCGCGGTTGGGGCGGAGGGAGGACTCTGTCCTCTCTCGCTCGCGGCGCACCTACTCCTTCGCGAGCATTACTGCTTCGCAGAAGGAGGCGACCGCTTCCCACTCCGTCTCGCCCCGCAGCATGGCCGCAACCAATGCCGGGCGCGAGAGTCCTCCGCCTATCGCAGCCGTGAGGACACGTCGGTGCACTGCCCAAGCTGGGCAGTCCTGCACCGTATGCTCCACCGTGCCCTCCGGGCGATCTTCGCAGTGGTGACAGCCAGACGTTTCCTCCTTCCGCATTAGACACAGGTACCTCCCGAAGCACCCGTGCCCGGTGAGGACCTGCGTCAGGCGGAAGGTAAGGACCCCATGACTTCTCTCCAGCCACTCCTCAAAGAGGGGTCTTACCGCCGCAATTGCGGCGTGCCCGGATTTTAATCACATAGGCTATATAATTTATACCCGTGCGAACCCGGAGCGGGCCGCAATTTTTTTTATATACAACGTTCACAGTTTTTCTGTAGTGTATTTAATATCAGCATTGCACCCGTGCGAAGCCGGGGTGGGTCGCTAGTTTAGAAATAAATATCAAGTAGCCTCAACGTTAACCTTTTTTTATATTGTGGTAATATCATCAAAATGAGTCCTCGGAACCCCGGGCGGGCGGACTGTCAGACTCGTACTGACTAAAATCCATGGTGTCCTTTAATAGCAACCTAAACCGTTAACCTTTGTAAGTATTTTGGATCCAAAGTGTTTTGCATTTTATTGTACAAAATACTCTTGTACTTTGCGTTACGAATCTTTATAGAAGCAGATTTGTGGATAAAAATGAGTCTAAAATTTAAGCTCTAAAAGTACCTTTCGTAATTAGAAACCAAACACACTGTATAATTATATCATATCATCACCAATATTTAAACCAGGTTTGAATGCGCCTTACTGACAAGGGCAAGGCATTCCTTAAGGGGGATGCTCCAACCAGCCCGCGAAATTCAATTTTTTTTTACGTTTTTTGCAATTTGCAGGCCAATGACATGTTGTAGCTTTATAAATATATGAGTTGCGGTAATAACAAGTATAATTTTAAATATAAAAATTATCAAAACATTCGCTCCACCAGCTCTCACGTAGAAAAGCTGCATCATGTTAAAATCTCCGAAATCTAACTTCGATGCACCTTTTCTATGTGAGAGCTGATGGAGCGATTTTTTTGATAATTTTTATATTTAAAATTATACTTGTTATTACCGCAACACATATATTTATAAAGTTACAACATGTCACTGGCCTGCAAATTGCAAAAAACGTAAAAAAAATTGAATTTCGCGGGCTACATCGAAGCAATCACCTTAACCGTACTGCTTCGACTCACGCAAACACAAAGTGAAAAACAATATGCATCAACTAATATAATTTTAATATGGCCATGACTTCTGACGGACACTGCGTCAGCCAATGCAAAAGTTTTCAGCTAACCTGCTACTTAAATTCTAAACTCATTCTTTTTCTTCCAGCGGGACATTTACACTTGGGCTCTGGACCACAGAGTTCACCACAAGTACGCGGAGACCGTAGCAGATCCCCATGACATCAGGCGAGGATTTTGGTTCGCGCACGTCGGTTGGCTGGTTCTGACTCCCCACCCCGCTGTGGAAGACCGCCGCATCGCGCTGCGACCTACATGTGCTGACCTCATTGCTGACCCCGTGGTCAGACTACAGAAAAAGTAAGGAACATCTTCTTTGTGTTGATATACCGGTCAAATACTGCAAATTTGCAATGAAGGCCAACTTTGCCTTCTTAAGGGCAAAGATGGCCCATGGATGGATAATTTGACTTCTTAAGGGCATCATGACAAAGTTGCAGCGTTTGACGGTACCTGCATAGCTCTGTTGTTTGCCTCGTTCAAATCCTGGAAGATGCAGGTGGTTGGGCTGGAAAGGTATTAACCTGCAGAGGGGTTTCCTGGCTCCAGTATACCTACTCCATTTGGCAATTAGACAGAAATTTCCAGATTGGCCATTGCAATTCACACCAAGGAGGAAGACGGAACTGGAAACTGGAGTTAGTTGCTATAGAATAGGAGTCGAAATTATTTTTGCTGCATAATGTTCCTGTGACGTTATGTTGTAGTGTTGTACTGGCTATCATAGGGCATGTATAAAAAAATGTGATATATTCGGTAAAAATGTATACCTATACCTACTGAATATTTTTTCTCAATTGGTGAAAAGAAAAAAAATATTAAATTTATATAATTTTTTCTTTAAAATTCTTCTTTTCTTGAAAATCATCGTTTAATGTAGCAAATAACAAAAAAAAAAAGGAAAACTTTAGGTACGTTCACAGATATCTTAAAGAAGGGTACGTTGGTACATCGGATCATTAACTAAAATTTGATCTCACTGTAAACCACAGTTTGCCGAAAGAGTGAAAGAGTGAAAGTAGACTACTTGCCATTGGCAGGATGTCAGCAAAAATAAGTCACTTTGAAAAATAACACAAAAATGGACAGGTATTTTTTTTTGTTCTTGTAATCACTAAATATTGACTAAGATAAAACACATCAAAACTCAAGAACACGATTTTAACCCAAAGTACACCAAGTTTGCATGTTTACACGTTAGTTATATTCTGTAAAGGCAAATATATCGCAATAAACTGGCTTCATATCAAGTAATAAATATCTAAAAACATAAAAATCTTTATTATTTGAGTTGAATATTATCCTGTTTCTCGTAAAAGAGGAGGAATTTTTTAAACGAATTTTCGCAGAACATTTTTAAGACAAAAGAAAGGAAAAATATTCTTTTCTAACTTAAAAAGTAATGAGATTGAGAAAATGAAACAACCGTTTCGTTCAAAGGAAGATGACGCACAGTAAACTTTTTATTGAGACACGCATAGACAACACAGAGTAGAAAGCGCATAGACACATGCATAGACTAACATGATGGGTACCGTAAACAATATTCATTGGTTTATTTAATGTTACCAGATTATTTTCAACACCCCAACTACAGTAAATAAACCAAAAACTACATACAGTAATCTTATTGATACAAACAATAACATCATAACTAATTACCCAACTAAATTACTCATCCCCATACCATCCATACACTTATAATGCTTCAAAGGACACAACGCTTTAGTTAAAACATCAGCTGGCATGGCTGTTGTGGGCAAATATTCTAACTTAACAGTTTTATCATTAATAACATCCTTGATAAAATGATACCTAATGTCTATATGCTTGCTCTTTCTATTACATGCATAATTGGCAACTAACTTTTGAGCACTTTGACTATCGTTATACAAATTCACAGTACACAGATTACCAGTTAGTTCATACAATAAAGACCTTAAGTATATTGACTCTTTGCATGCCTCTGCGATTGCCATATACTCGGCTTCCATGCTGGATAAAGCAACTGTTTTTTGCTTCCGACTCTCCCAAGAAATTGCTGAACCTGACACAATGAAACAATAACCTGTATACGACCTACGATCTATACTACTGTTGGCCCAATCGGCATCAACAAATCCTTTAATATCACCATCATCTTTACTATATTTTAAACAGTAACTTTTAGTTTTCTTAAGATATCTAAGTATTCTTTTTGCATAATTCCAGTGATTACTTGTATAACTCTTATTAAACTGACTGAGGAAACTGATACTAAATGCTATGTCTGGCCTAGTAAGAACTGATAAATACATGAGACTACCAATCAGCTGTTGGTATGGAATATGACTACTACAGGATTCAGCTTTTTCAATATCTAATTTACTTTCCATGGGAGTGCTTACAACTTTACAATCTAACATATTAAACTTTTGTAACAACTGGTTAATATATTCTTCCTGATCTAAAGTTACAGTATTAGATTCTTTATTAATCTGAACCCTCATACCTAAACATTGCTGTACCTGCCCTAGGTTTTTGATTTTAAATTTTGAACTTAATACAGATATTAACTCTTCTGTTTCACTTACACTATTGGAATAAACAAAAAAATCATCAACATAAACTGCAATGATCACCTTTACATTTTCATACATTTTAGTAAAAATACAAGGTTCCAATCGGCTTTTCTTAAACCCTACCTCACATAAACATTGTTCAACTCTCTCATACCATGATCTAGAAGACTGTTTAAGCCCATAAATTGCCTTATTTAATTTTACTATCTTTTTCTTGTTACAATTAATGTCTGGCTGTATCATATAAATGTCTTCCTTGAGGTAACCGTTTAGGAAAGCTGTCTTAACATCTAAGTGACTTACATCTAAATTTAACTGAACTGACAGTGCAAATAACAATTTTAAAGTGGAATGTCTGACAACGGGGGAAAATGTCTCTTCATAGTCCACACCGGGCTTTTGAGTAAAGCCTTTAGCCACTAGGCGCGCTCTATAACGTACACTGTTATCACTACTCACTTTCTTTTTGAACACCCATTTGCACTTCACTAAAGTCTTTCCTGATGGCAATTCATCCACAGGATCCCAAGCTTCATTTTCTTTGAACGCGTGTAGCTCATCCTCCATAGCCTCGATCCACTTGTCTTTGTCTGGACCTGACAAGGCTTCTTCAACAGTAACTGGATCCTCAGGAACTTCTGAACTTGACATTTTACATAGATTTGTGTAACCATAACGGGCTGGTGGTTTTCTTACACGCTTGGTAGTTAATGTAACTGGTTGCTCTGGTTCATCTTCTTCTTCTGTTTCTCCTGTATCTTCTTTGGTCTGCTGTAAGGTACAATCCAAATCAGTCAAAGCGTTAAGGTAATCAGACTCTGAAGAAGTATTTAAACTTTGAGGACTTAAAGGTTCTTCCTTTGTTTCTTCCTTAATACTCTTAACATGACTGTCTGACTTATCTGTTTGGATTAAGTCCCCAACTGAAACTGTGACGCTACTATCAGTGATACATTTCTTTTCAATGTTTTCATGGACTACTACATCTCTACTTGTTGTGATTTTACATGTGGTAGGATTATAAACTCTGTAGCCTTTCACATTTTCTGCAAAACCAACGAGGATGTGTTTCTTTGACTTAGTATCCCACTTGAGCCTCTTCTCCTTAGGGACATGAACCATCACTTCACTACCAAATATTCTTATGTGACTTAAATCCGGTTTCTGTTTTGTCCACAGTTCATATGGTGTTTTTCCATCTAATCCTGATGCAATGGAACGGTTCCTTAGATATACTGCTGTATTTGTTGCTTCTGCCCAAAACTTTTTATCTAAATTTGCATCGAATAATAAACAGCGGGCTCTCTCCACTATAGTCCTGTTTATTCTTTCACTCATACCGTTCTGCTCAGGAGTATAACTATTTGTCTTCTGATGCACAATACCTGCATCTTTTAAATAATCTTCAAATATATTACTGCAAAACTCTAAACCATTGTCTGTTCTAAATAATTTTATTTTTCTATTTTGTTGGTTCTCTGCTAAACATTTAAATTCCTTAAAATACTTGAACACCTGACTTTTCGCTTTAAGAAAATAGATAAAAGCCATACGGGTGTAATCATCAATCAAAACAAGAAAGTACCTTGATCCGCCAATTGAGGTTATCTCCATTGGTCCGCAAACATCAGCATGGATAAGATCCAATGGCTTGCTGCTTCTTGTTGCTGACTGGCCAAATGGTAATCGCGACTGCTTTCCCTCACAACATATTGTGCAAGTACTCTTGTCGATTTTATTATTATCTGTGTATGATACACCTGTGACTGCTCCATCTCGCATTTATTCAGATCATTTACATTTAAATGTCCCATTCTCCTGTGCCAGGTAACATCGCTCACGACTGAAGTAGATGTAAACAAACACTGTTGATTTTCTAACCTCAACTTGTAAACACCATCTATTTGTATAGCAACTGCTACTAAATCCTTCTTTTGGTTGTAAACACAGCAACTATTATCTTTAAACTCCACACTATTGCCATTCTTTATGAGTTGACTTATTGAGATCAAGTTTGTAGTAAGGTTAGGAACACATAAAACTTCTTTTAAAGTAACTTCATATTTGCAATCTGGAGTGACAGTTATGATATTCACATCACCGGTACACAATACAGGCATAGCACTTTGGTTTGCTGCTATAATCTCCTTGATCGTCGGTGAATAAGACGCATTCTTTATTTTGTTTACATCCGGTGTCATGTGAACACTCGCACCACTGTCCAAGTAGAAGTCTTCTTTGCTATAATTCCCGCTCAGAAAAACTGCTGAGAAAGCATTCGTCTTCTTAATCTGTTGCTGATCAGTTTGTTTACACTGCGATTTATAATGACCAGGTTGACGACAACGGTAACACTTAATATGCATCTTGTCTGCTTTGTTTACATTCGATTCGTCTGTGCGGCGGCCATGATGGGAATTGTCATTTCTGCCAGTGCTACCAACTTTTGAGTGCTGTTGGCGATTGTGCTGCCCTCTACTCAAGAAAGCTCCGCTGGCTGACGAACTTCCGCCTTCGTTTCCGGCTAGATCAAGCAACTTTGCTTTCATGACATCGGCCGTTATTGAAATCCCTGAATGCTCAATAGCGATGATCATAGGAAAGTATTTCTCGGGTAATCCTGCTAATAGCAAACTGCCAATCCACTCGTCGTCGACTTTGAATCCCGTACCTGATAATCTTTGCGCTGTTTCGATTACTTGCGTGACGTAACTCGTCATCGACTCGCAATTTTCGAGACGTAACGAAATTAAGTTTCGTAACAAAGTTATTCTCCTGGAAAATCCGGAATCATCAAACATGGATTTTAGCTTTCCCCATAAGTTTACGGCACTTGTTGCTTCTTTAACATGGACGTATAATGATGGATCAATAGTTAAAATCAATCTGGCTTTCGCTTTGGCGTCGTTTTCTTTATCCACCGCTAAAATGCAATTTGATAATCCTTCCAAAACTAACATGTTTTCTGTAGCAAAAGCCCACTCATTGTAATTTTCGCGGCCTTTTAGCTTTGGAACATTTGCTAAAAGCGAACTGGAAGCCATTACTGTCGATTTTCAAACTTCGTTGTACAACACACGTTTTTTTGTTTTCCTTTATCACGACAGCCTACGCCTATTCTAGTCGAGTACCTACTTCACAAAACTGTACTTTTACTACTAGAAACCTATAGGGCATACTGGGCCCATAACCTAATGAGATTGAGAAAATGAAACAACCGTTTCGTTCAAAGGAAGATGACGCACAGTAAACTTTTTATTGAGACACGCATAGACAACACAGAGTAGAAAGCGCATAGACACATGCATAGACTAACATGATGGGTACCGTAAACAATATTCATTGGTTTATTTAATGTTACCAGATTATTTTCAACAAAAAGGGTCAAAATTAATCCAATTCTAAAGACAACATACAGTCGGAAGGGTTTCTTAGTTTCCCTTTTCTTTTCAGAAGTAAATAAGTATGTTGCTTTAAGAAACTTTATTAATAGCTTAAATTCATATTAATTCGTCTTTCAAACATCATTTATTTCAATGGTTCAATGAAATTTTAGGAGAAGTGTAAATTAAACCAACTTGAGTTCGACAGTTCTTTAATCTACTCTACTTATTTAAAAGATTCCTTTCAGAAATCCCCAGAGCATAACTTCAGTAAACCGGAATATTCCGATTCCATTAACTTCACCGCAAATAACTTAAAGAAAATCTAACCAATAAGTTGTCTGATTGCTTAGTTAACACCACATTAGATATTAATATAAGTATAGATATTTTTATAAGAAACGAATAACATCAGATTGCGAGCAGACTCCAGACACCATAACCAATTAGGCCAGCGCAACCACTACTCACAAAGATGAAATTTCTCGTTCACTTGTTTTTTGAACGTTGTTAACTCGTAAAAAAAATGTAAGTATACTAGTTAGTGATACAACAATCATCGTGTTCGCATTCGCAACATTAACATTAAGAGGATCGTCTACCGAGCGCTCGTCCATACTAAAAGAGAAAACGTTTTCTTGCCCCTAAATGTTATCCTATCTCAATATTTTTTTAGAATGCTTCTGAAACAGTAAAAAACTAGGTTTATAGATTTTCTTTTCTTCAAAATTTATAATAGTTTGAAAGTTACAGGTGCCTAAAAGTTACGATTTTTATGACAACATCTTCATTGAAGTAAAACCTTTGTATTTTAAAAACAAAGAAGTTTTAGAAAAAAAGCAAACCTAGAATATAATATGCTGAAACGATTGACGCCAAAATCTAAGAGATTGGTCGTGATTTAGTATGTGAAAAACGTTTTCTTCCGAGAGACAAATTTCATATAAAAATTACTTACAGTCAGTCCCGAGCTGCAACGCTGTCTATCGCACGACCGGGAGTTTTTCAACGCGCGAGAGGGACAGCACGAGTTTTTCTAAATACCAATTTTTTTTTGGTGGAATACCATAGACATTAATACAGAATTTCCTACATTACTCTTTAGAAAGAGAGAAATCAAAAAAGTAGACCTACTTATCTCTTTTCTGTAAGACATAGAGACACCGCGACCAACTTGTATGCTTGTCTTACTTACTTCCTTGCCAAATTCAAATAAAATGTATTACGGAATATCTTACGTGTTTGTTAATTGTTTTGAGATCCCGATATGAATAAAAATTACATTTTAAATTACACAGAAATTACACAGTTCAATATTCTAAGTTCACATTATTCTAAACCAACTCCAAATCTCAGCGAGATTATAACAACAAAAAAAATGACCATAGGTCAAATCGTTCCAAACCCGATAAGTCGAAGTTACTTGTAACTTTTTCCAAGGTCTATTATCGAAAATACGTGACCCACACTCTAAGCCTCTGTTCAGACACGGCGGGAACCGCGCGATTCCCGCGCGGGAATCGCGCGGTTATGTCTGAACGGTTACTTAATAACTCATACAAATAAGACTCACGCGATTTCCATGCGATTCTGAAAACGCGCGATTCCCGCGCGGGAATCGCGCGGTTATGTCTGAACGATTACTTAATAACTCATACAAATAAGCCTCTGTTCAGACACGACGGGAACCGCGCGTTTCCCGCGCGGGAATCGCGCGGTTATGTCTGAACGATTACTTAATAACTCATACAAATAAGACTCACGCGATTTCCATGCGATTCTGAAATCGCGCGGTTCCCGCCGTGTCTGAACAGAGGCTTAGACTCACGCGATTTCCATGCGATTCTGAAATCGCGCGGTTCCCGCGCGGGAAACGCGCGGTTGCGAATCGCATGGAAATCGCATGAGTCTTATTTGTATGAGTTATTAAGCAATCGTTCAGACATCCCGCCGTGTCTGAACAGAGGCTTAGCATTAGCGAATACTTCAAGAATCACCAAACTTTGTACTTATTAAGTAGGTAGAAAGAAAGCTTGACTCAAAATCACAGATTGCTGAAGAAACAACAAAATAAGTACAAGGAGGAGTTCGTATTTCCGTCATTTTTATTTGCAAATCTAACCTATAAATAATTGTTTTCAGTTTATGTGTTCATTAGGGACTTTACTCATGGCGCGATGCGATATCGAATTGCATCGATTGACGATATCGGTCAAATATCACACAAGGCCGAAGAAAATGTATGTAAGCGATCGCTAGTGTTTGCTAATGGAATCGCACGGATTGACGATATCGCTCACAGATCTCCTCGATATCGAATTTCCTAATGACAATTCACATGATTCTGTGTTCGAAATTCCATTGCGCAACTACTCGTCTCGTGCGACAACTTTTGTCTTTGGTTTGCAGCGCCTTTATGTCGTAGTAGTAAGATGGATTTTTGAAGTGCTTTGTCGAATTGCATTGCATCACTCCATTAGTAAATGAAAATAAATCGGCAATCGACTCGATATCGCGCGAATCTCGTCGCGTCGCATCGCACCATGAGTAAAGTCCCTTATTTTTCAATATTAATCTAAGAGACAAACTAAACAGATTTTCAATTTATTAATGCAGTAAACTACTCTATTATGCTTAATTCTATTCTCAGTATATTTTACACATAATACTAACATACAACAGGGTTAGCGCAGTGGCTGAGCGATTGACTCCTGCGCTGAGTGTCGATTCGATTCCCGTACGGAACAAATATTTGTTTGATCTACAAGTAGTTGCTTCGGGTCTGGGCGTTTGTATGTGAGTTTATATGTTTGTAAACGCACCCACGACACAGGAGAAATTCCTGGTGTGGGGCAAACTTAAAAAAAAAAATAACAATAATCCTTTGTTCCAGGTTCTTCATTCCAATGTTCGCATTATTAAATATCGGCATCCCCATCTTCGTGCCGTGGTACTTCTGGAGCGAGACCCTGGTGAACAGCTTCATAGTCAGCTTTGTTTTGAGATTCACCATCACGCTGAACATCGCCTTCTGCGTCAACAGCTTCGCTCACCTGTGGGGCAACAAGCCTTATGACAAGTACGATTGTTTTTTTATGATTTAATTTTGCATCCTCATGCAGGAGCTGATAAACTTAAGCATTCACTTGCTGGGCACGCCGCAACCACGGCGGTAAGGCCTCTAAGAGTGTCAGCAAAATAATTAATATTATATAACTATCACACAACGCCATCTAGTCCCAAGCTAAGCAGAGCTTGTGTTATAGGTACAAGATAACTGATAAACATACTTATATATTTCTAGATGTATAGATAAATTACACCCAGATACAGAACAAATGATCGTGCTCATCACACAAACATTTGTCCTGGCTGGGAATCGAACCCACGTCCGGCATAGCAGGCCCTGACTGCTATGCCGGAGGTCGTGTCTCTAACAACTAGACCAACAGGCCTGTCAATGACGGGGGGACCCCACTTTTTAGAGGGCCTGCCGGGGTTGCGGTAAACACGTATATCGTGACTCCGGTACATAAAGGGCTACTGAAGGATACCGTGGATTTTAGTCGGTACAAGTCTGACAGTCCCTCTCACCCTGCCCTGGGTGAGAGGTCTCATTTGATGATTTTACCACGATAAAAAATGCATTCACTTGTAATGTGCATTTTTGCTTACGTTATAGAAAGACAGCATTCCGTTTAGCTTTTTGCAGAGCCGACGAGTTTAATTATTACGGTGAAAATTTTTGTGACGACCTTCGACTAAAGCGTTTGGTAGAAAGATCGTAAAATGTTTGTCGCAATGTTTGGAACTATATTTGGCTCTGTTCGTTGTTTATTAATAAAATTAAAAATGGCGAATGCTCGATGTTCTCTGTTAACACCACTAAATAAATAGCAATCAGTCGCATGAATACAAAATCGTCGCTCTAATGATCAGACAGTTCAGTCAGCACATCAACCTACACTCAATCAGTAAATTTTCCGTATTGGAATATGTTGGAAGGATTTTATTTGTTAGGAACAATAGGAACGAACCACATTTTTATAAGATTGACATGAATAGAGTAAAGAGTACAAGACCATAACTTTTGTATATCGACAACGAATAAAGCCGGGTTTTCACAGTAAGAGTTGGCTCGGACCGAGTGCACTCGGATGTCTTCTCGGATGCTACTCGTATCATGTAAACACGTAATCCGAGCGCACTCGTACGCCAACGTCTAATCCGAGTAGACTCGGACTCTGCTCTATTTTTCGAGCTCACTCGGATCATTTGAATGTACTCTGTGGATCATTTTTATGTAAACAATATGGCGACAATTAAGAAAAAGTGGAGTGCACTCGCTATTGTGTATAAACCACTATCCGTGTACACTCGTACGAAGCTGACTCGTATGAGTGTACTCGATCCGAGCCAACTTTTACTGTGAAAACCCGGCTTAAGTATGAATATACAACAGAATATGAATTTTCTGCTTTAGAGATAAAGTTGAAAATCTATTGAAGTAGGTCGATGTGCTGGCTTCTGTACCTACCTTAGTTTGTTCAGTAAACCGAAAGGCATAATTCTATTTTCGACCAATTAGACCAGGCCGCAAGAAGACATCCATCCGTATGCAAAATATGAGGACCGAGTTTTGAGTTTTGTGATATATTTTTAGGATTGTCAAGATATATATTTTTGATGTTGCCAGCAATTACCGTGGTCCAAAAAAAAAAAATCCGCGCTGTTGTCTCAGATCAATAAAACGTTGATATTTGTGGGTTTTGATCTGAATAAATTTCATATGATATGGCATTACATACTGATTATACTTTATTATGACGAGATTGATAAAATGATTGGAAAATATAGTAGAAAAACATATGAATACATAATTATTTATATATTTAAAAGAACAGGGTATGGTCGTGAGACTCGCCTACAGCCGAAATCACTAAACGTAGAAACTTGGATTTTGGACAATAGTTGCAGTCTACGATTTAGGGGGGCTAAGAGACGGGATTTTGTGAAAATCGTCCCCTAAAGGGGTGAAAAGGGGTGAAAACTACTGTACGAAAAATCCTATTCCTTGGGTTTATACATTTGAAACTAGTCATGAATAAGAACACAAGTAAATAAAAAAGATTAGCACTATTAGTTTTTTAAAACTACCCTCCATTAGTGATCTAGTCGATGTTAAAGTTTGTATGGAAAAATCATAACGCGTAATCCGATTACGTTGAAAATCAGTAGTTATAGATGAAAACAAAAATTATCAAACACGTGTTTTTGGATTTTTCGAAAATCACCCCAAAGTTCGTGAAAAGGGGTATTCAAGTGTAAAGGGAAAGATTTTAAAGGGCATAACGTATAACCTGAATTTTGGACGGTAGTTGCAATTTATCATGTAGGTGAGCACCAAGAAAGGATTTCAGCTTTAAGGGGGTGACAATGGGCATTATTAGTTTTTTAAAACTACCCTCCAATGATACTCTAGACGATGTTAAAGTTTGTATGGGAAAATCATAACTTGCTATCCGATGAATTTGAAACCCGGTATATGAAAACTAGATCAAAAATAATCAAACACGTGTTTTTGGGTTTTTCAAAAATCGCCCCCTAAATTGGTGAAAAGGGGTGATTAAGTTTTAAGGGAAGGATTTTTCTACGTGTATTGCGGTAGTATTTTACAAATTTCTGGACCACTCCAGAACCCATTTGCATACTTCATAAAACAGATTGCGGTCCTCATATTTTGCAAACGAAATTCCTTCTGCGGCCTGGACTAAATTTCAACTACCCGACACCGCCTAACATTTTCAATCTTGTCTGTCTCACTCTTTGTTTCCTACTTTCTGAATGAAGTTCTAAATTCAAATTTTAATGATGTCGAAATGTCGAGGAAATTCGACGCCTTCAGAATTTTGTACAATCAAACTCGAACTCCGAAACTCAACTTACCTGATACTAGTTACTTAAAAGGCGTGTTTCCATTACGCAAGCCTTGCTTACAAGTATGACGTCACATTTGAATTCACGTAGCTTGAATTGGAAACATGTTTTCAAAAGTTTGCGAATTGCACACAGGTTTTACTTAGATAGTTTACAATTGAATAGGTTGAGAGTTACTTGAAACAAAATTTACAAGTTCAAACTACATACTTCCTTGTAGCTTGTATGCACGTTTGGCTTGTTGAAATTTCATACAATTTGCAACTTGAATAATGGAAACGTGCCTTACACCGACGTTGATGAAAACTTTTTTGCATTGCAAATCGCGGGTTCGGTCGTAATATGGCACGAAAATTAACTAAAAGTAAAACAAATTCAATACTATTGATGAAGATTATTTATGTTTTTTTTTCATCAGGTTCGTCAAGTCGGTTGAGAACAGCCTGGTGAGTTTGGCAGCTTTAGGCGAGGGCTGGCACAACTACCACCACGTCTTCCCTTGGGACTACAGGACCTCAGAACTCGGCAAGATGAACGTGTCCACCGGCTTTATCGACCTGTTCGCCAAGATTGGATGGGCCTATGACTGTAAGGATGACACTCATAAATATTACGCAAATACGCATCACGAATTTCAAAGATTTTCTATGGAAAGAAAAATTTGAACCGCGAGCGGGACTTGACGGGGTAAAAACCTCGGTGGGTCGGTTGGTAAGAGCATCTGATGTATAGAAATCCGGAAGTCGTAGGTTTAAAATCCACTTGTGGTTATAATTTTCTTTCCATAGAATAACTTTGTAAGTATGATTTTAATAAAAGTATCTGGAATTTCTAAAAATTACGAAAGTAACTTTTGAAAGATTTCCGCCCACTCCTGTTAGTTCTGAATTCATATAACTGACAACATACGAGTATCAAGAGTCAGGATCACTGTCCACTCATGTTGTTACCAACTATAAGTTCGTTCGTTTGTAACTAATCTTATGTCCGTACCTAAAAGTGATAAACAAAAAGAAACCCCCAAAATGTCGGCCGAAGCTACGGATTTCGTGCATATATAGTAGTACCCCAAAACTCGACAAAAATTAAGTAGGCTGTGACGTGTTGCCAATTTTAAAAGCGTTGCATCTTTGTTTTCCATTCAATTTAGTTAAACCTCACAAAAGCATAAAATATTTTTCGTACTACTTGCTCAAAATAGTGACATTCTATGCCACAAAAAGCGTACATAACAATAGTCATTATTAATCTGTTAAAAACAGGGAAAGAAAGTTGTATTGAATTTCATTCATCCTCTAGGGAGAGAATGTGATTTGAATTTCGAATACTTACCGATAGTGAACTACATCAGTCTGTCTTTACACCATTGAGTTTGTATGTAAAGCATTATACAACTTTTTGAAAAAGGAATACGCATTTATTATGCAGTTATGATTTAATAAAAAAACGAAAACCGAAGAGGCCGTATGATCTTGATGCCTTTGCTTTTCCGAGAATACAATATTAATCTAGGAATTTGCCGCGTTTTGTTTTCTTCAAATACATAAACGTTGAGTTTATGTTAATTTATTTTTTTAAATAAGTTATTGTTAAATTTAAATGTTTAATTAATGCTTATCTCATATTATGATTATGTTAATTTTTTCGCAAGAGGTACGAAAAGTAGAGTATTTTCCTCGGTGATAAAGCTGTCTTAGTCTTGGGTGAACTTAAATCCCTCGCTACACTCAGGACTCGTCTTAAATCCCTCGCTTCGCTCGTGATTTAAGTTTCTAACACCCTCGCTACGGTCGGGAGTAAGCCTCGAGTCCTTCGTTATGCTCGCGATTTAAATCGTCACCCGCGACAGAAGACACTGCTTTATCCCCTTGGTTAATAATCTACTAATGTACTCAAATGTTTTTTATAATAGAAATCCAACGAGATTTTTCAGTCAAATTACCTATTTTATGGTCGATGCAAATTGTCACACGCTTGGGACTGGCCTGTCAAACTGAGGGCTTCTTCCAATTCATAACTTGATAATGTTATTTACTAAAGTGGTGACTATCACAACAGTCGCGTTTGCGACCTCTTGAGCGTTAGGCAGTTGGCGACTTGGGCTGATTAGTTATAATAAACTATAGGTATTTTGAAGAACACAATTATTTTATAGAACGAAGGCCCCACATTGTGAGGGTTAATTCTAATTAAAATTATATTCCTAAAGTAAAAAAAAATATTTTGAATTCACATTTATTATCTCTAACTTATACCTTTATTTTATCCTCATGGATGTCGGAACTCTACACCCTCGAACGTATCGTGTTGAAATCACAAGCTGGGATTAAAATCACTATACAGGTTGCAATTAAATTCATGGGCATTATGTATTTTAAACCAATACACTACTCATGATACTAAATTACGCAAATAAAAAATGTTTAAATGCAAGTTAGTATTATTTGATGTTTGTTTACTTTTCGTAACGCGCTGTACTGCGCTCGAGATTTTGATACTTGAAAACTTATTGGGGTTTATGATGTATTTTTTTATAACTAATAGTGTTTATTTGCATTGATAAGCCTTTTTCTACATAAATGTAATATGACTAACTACATTTTTAGAGTTTCCATACTTGCATTAATAATATTTTTGATTTGATTATTATTTATAGGCCTAATGCAATCCGTATCATGAGTAGTGCCTTAGTTTGAAATAATGCCCACGACTTCAATTGCAGCCTGTTTCCTCAAAATTCATCCAGGCAAGAACACACACATGGCAATGACGTCCAAAAACAACGGTTTGGCTTGAGAGACTGAATTCGCATGAAGAATTGCTGTCAGCAATCTAGAGGGCCAAGACTGCTTGGGTTGCGAGACTGTCTCACAGGTAACCAGCACCCTGCAACGTAAAGGGCTTTTGCAGGATGACCGTAGATTTTAGTCAGTACGAGTCTGACAGTCCCTCCCGCCCTGCCCTGGGTGGGAGGACACATTTGATGATTTTACCACGTCAAAACAAGCCTATTGTTTCAAGGACCTTTATTGAACAATAGAGTCAGAAAACTGACATCAAAATGGCGGATAGTAATACAAAGTTATTGGATTTGGAACAAGTTTGGAACACCTGTGGTCTAGGCTCTGTGAAACTGAGAAGTCTAAGGCTGAAATTACAATAAGGGCTTATTAGTCAACTCGCGACTGCACCGATAGTTTGTCACATAATGTCGATCCCGTGCTACCTACTTAGGCTGAGGCTATAATAAGGCAAACTATTGCGATGCGAATGAAAGAGCGAAAAGAGTTACACATGGTATCGCTAATGTACGATGCGGCCATATACATGAGCATTCTATTATTTTGTTTAAACAGCTCATGAGTCGCAGATCGTAGTCAAAATCAATCAAAATTAAAAAAAAATCGTTTGGAAACGTACTATCGGGATAATTCTTTATATTATTCCAGATTGTGACCTGTATCTGTGCCAAATTTCAGCAAAGTACGTTCCGCCGTTCTGACGTGGTTAAGTAACAAACATTGATCTATCCAAACATTCAAACTTTCGCACTTAAAATATTAGTTACATAACCAAAGGAATTAAACAAACCTGTCACTCCCCGATATTAAACACTCTCAATCATTCTTTAGTCTAGTAGAACTTTAGTTTAGTGGAACTTTAGTCAAGGGTTAATCTTGTAATCCAAGTTAAATATCGAATTCCCTACTATTCGTAAGATTAAGGACTTAGGAATTTAAAAAACAAATCAATAAGGCCAATGCGAAGTAGGTATATTTTCAACTTGTAGATGGAAACAACCGTATTTGCATAACCAAGTGTTAAATAAGGCCAATAATATTGTCCGCTTTGTGCTCGGAGTTTTACGGTAAAAATTGGATATGCGAGTTACTGGAGAAACGGCACATGAACAGTTTATAAACATACTACCAAAAGTCAACTTGCCTTATAGTCCGGTCAATTTAGACATTCGCAGTTACATAAAGTCCCAGCAAGCTGAATTTCTGTGAAGTTGTTCAAAACATAATTATAAACAATGTCTAAAAGTTCCCCATCATTCCCCTGTAAGGAAAAAAAAATATTCAAGGTCAAAGGTAAAAAAAATGAGTTTTTCGCGATTTTCAGCAAAACGGTAAGTTTTATCATAAAAGTACCACAGACAAAAATTGTAGATCATAAAATTATCTATAAAAATGTATCAATATTTTTTTTCTTACGAGCCACCCTTTCTGAGATATAACGATTCAAAAAGTTATAAAAGTTGTTATCGTCATAATATGCACCTAATGAGGTAGTGTACTTTAGCGCATTTTTTTTAACGTTATTTCCCCAGTAGGCCTACTCCACGGGTCCGTTGTGATCCTGTTTAATGTAAAACTATTGCAAAATAACGGAAATCTTCAAAGATTGGGAAAGATAAAAGCGATGTAAATGAAAAAAAAGTGTTGAAGTTTATTCGTCTTATTCGTAAGTTTCAAATTCTTGTTCTTCTTCTCCTGCTTCTCCTTCATCTTCATTTTGGATGCAAGTAAATTGCGTCAATACCGATGTATCGCATGATACTTCGTCGGAGTCAAACGAATCCTCCATTGTTTGTGATTCAATATTAGACCACGACCGGCCTTGACAATTTGTGCATGCCAAAGAACAAGACAGTCCGACTTTTTTGCAACCACATTAGCAGTTTTTCCGGCGCAGGTGGAAGTAAAGTTTGAACTGGCTCTAATATATTGTTGACCAACTTCCAACCCCAGTCTGTAGGGTCTAACTGATAACCAAGCCACACTTGAACTTGGTAATACCTACCTATACTCGAAAAAGATGTTGGTGAGCAGCAACTGAGGTTAAGGACACTACCTCATAGGTGGCGTGGAAACGTGTGCATATTATGACGACAACAACGTTTATAACTTTTTGAATCGTTATATTTCAGAAACGGTGGCTCGTAAGAAAAAAAGTATTGATACATTTTTATAGATAATTTTATGATCTACAATTTTTGTCCGAGGTACTTTAATGATAAAACTTACCGTTTTGCTGAAAATCGCGAAAAACTCATTTTTTTTTACCTTTGACCTTGAATTTTTTTTTTCCTTACAGGGGAATGATGGGGAACTTCTAGACATTGTTTATAATTATGTTTTGAACAACTTCACAGAAATTCAGCTTGCTGGGACTTTATGTAATTTCACCCTCATTTTTTGGTCTAAATTGACCGGACTATTAACAATGTCATTGGGTTGACAAACATCTACAAAAGAATATTTATTCTTAATATTTCAGGTATTCATTATAAAATTAACAAAACAGAATATTTTTATATATTTATTTTTGCGTATTTTTCATTTTTTGTGAGGATTCGAGTACCTACCCTCTTGTGTCAGAGTTAATTAATCCGCCGCATCGCACTATCAATATCAATCAGCTAAATAATACAGCCCATACTAAATCGAAATTCCATTAAAAATTTCGATTCAAAAATCTACTTCAAGAGTTTTTTAATATGCTTTCATAAAGTCAGAATTAAATAAATAGCTGCGAAAATAATTGCACAACTTACAAAAAGAATCCTGGATTTCTACTTTTGAAGAAAGTTGAAAAGATAACAAAGTATGTTAATCTTAGACTAAAAGGTTTGTTTCGACCTCAAAACAAGAAGTTCGCTTGCCTGCTGACAGCCACTTGATAAATGAAGTGATACTGAATAACTGCGCCCCATTCTACTAGAGAGTATTTAATTAAGGGTAATGGAGAATCAATGAATCGTGTTATCGAACCTTTTTGTTGCCGTGTCACGTTCTAACAAGGGATTGTTGGCCAAAGTGAAAGAAAATTTCCACAGTCAATGTTCGCACTCGAACAGTCGTATCTAAAATTGTTATCATCAAAATTATTTGAAGTGGAAGCTGGTGTGCCACAGGGATAAGAACCGATCCCTGTGGTACACCAGCCCAGTGTTGTACATCAGACCTACCCTCACTAAATGACATAACAGTAGCAGCATAATATACTACGAGTATTTATCAGTTGATCATAATCCAGAAATGATCAGTTGCAGGCCGATTGCAAATAGAAATAAGATTTTTTTTAAAATGAAATGTTCAAAAAAAGGAATGAAAAATTCAGTCTCAAAGAGTGGAGTTGCGAACTTGCGATCGTCTAATTGGTAAAGACGTCTGGAAAACGCGGGTTCGAATTAAACTCGCAGCGGAATTTTCATTTAAAAAAAATTCTTTTGATGCCTCTTAAGTATTCCTGAGTGAGTACAGGACTGTTTTTTTTTATTGCATTAAATCCACACAATCCTTTTTCAACAAAAAAAACATTTATTACAAATCACTCACGCAAATAAAGTTAGTAAGAGAACAACTTCAAATGGTACACGCACGTTTTTGTTAATGAAACATAGCTCTTTAGATATGTAATCTGTGGATATGCCAACTACACATTTATTTGCTTTGTTTCTTATGTTTAATTTTAGATGTGTTTGTATATATTTTATGGTTAATTTTTACGTCAGACTACCTACAGTATAGTTTCTTCTTCTTTTTCCAAATCCATCCAAAGTCTGTCTTGATTAGGCGGAGACCTCTCGCGCCCAGCATTAGTCGCGGCCATGCTGCAGGGCGAGACGGAGTGGGAAGCGGTCGCCTCCTGCTGCGAAGCAGTAATGCTCGCGAAGGAGGAGGCGGGCCGCGTGAGAGAGAGAACAGTGTCCTCCACCCGCGGTGGTGGACGCCCGCAGTGACGGACGTCGCAAGATGATTCCCGGCCACCGTAGGCGCGAGCATGCGGGCAGCGAGTAAAGGGCAACTCGCCGCCCGACCATGGACCATGCCCAGGTCGATGGCGCGTTGGGTCCCACGCGCGCCTTAAAGAGCGTCAGCATAATGACGATGGGCCCCTCTCAGAGGACCAAAGCCTGCCGGGGTTGCGGGACTTATTCCATCACCGTGAACCTGGAACATAAAGGGCTATTGAAGGACACCGTGGATTTTAGTCAGTGCGAGTCTGACAGTGAGGGTGGGAGGACTCATTTGATAATTTTACCACGTTAAAAAAAAGGTCTGTCTTGATTGGTGGACGCCCATGGCGACAGACGTAGCAAGACGATCTCCGGTCACCGTAGGCGTGGGCATGCGGGCGGCGAGTAAAGGGCAACTCGCTGTCCGACCATGGACCATGCCCGGGTCGCGTAAAACCAATTCCTGTATTATGACCCAATACTGGATGGTGCTGAATATTACACAGACATTGTTCTGCAAAATTTTTAAAACAAGCGTATAAACCTGTTTCGAGCCAACACCTTCAGTTGATTGATTTTTACCGCACAGAGTTTGGCCCTGATGTTTGCAACAGATACGAGAACAATCATGTTCGCTCTCAACAGTTTTCTATACCTACGCGCTGCACCGCAACATTGTATTGATTGTAAAGGCGTCTAGGAATAAATCTGTGCCGAATATCGAGTGATTTAGAGCGAGACAAGTATATTGCATCATAAATAATTGTATTCGTTTGCTATTATTTCGGTCAATGCTTTTTGACCTAGGATGCAAGAGCGAGCGAAGCGAGCTCGGGACTTTGGGGCACCCTGACACGGACAGGCTAGGTTCATGTTAGGTTACTTTAAACCTTGAACGCAGAAGTATTGCTCCGTCGAGCCACCTTGGTAGGTAGTACTTTATGTACTTACTTTATTTTTAAATAAAATTATTTAACATAACATTCATGATTTTAGTTTATTTTTGTGTCTGTTATAATACTCGTACGAGTATAACAATGTATTTCAGAAAGGGAATGCAAAACTTTAAAATAATATAATCGGTAACTATGAGTTAATTCGTAACAGAGTTTGTACATTAGAAAATTCATAACATCCTTAATAACGGGTACGCATAATGTTGCGGCTCAACGTATAGAGCGCTGGTTCATACACATATTGGAATTACGCGCCCGGGTCGACGGCGAGTTGTGTTCCACGCGCGCCTCAAAGAGCGTCAACACAATGACGGGGCCCCCCTGTAGAGGGCCAAAGCCTGCCGGGGTCGCGCGACTTATCCCATTACCGTGACCCCGGAACATAAAGAGCTATTGAAGGACACCGCGGATGTTAGTCAGTACGCGTCTGACAGTGGGGGGTGGGAGGACTCATATGATGATTTTCAACATCAGCCGATAATGTTCCCACTGCTGGGACTCAGGCTTTCCTCTCTGTGAGAGAGAGTGGGCCACAATCCACCACGCGGGCCCAGTGCGGATTGATGAAGATGACTTTTCCAAGCTAAAAAAAAATAGTCTGTCTTGGTAAGATCGCCTTTAACGGTAAAACCTTTATCTTTAAATTAGGTATATATATGTGGTATTTTAATCTATACTTTGTAATAGGTGTATGTATAAAAAGAATATTCTATTCAAGCCCCGAATAAAATAAGGCTGTCTTATTTACCCCTGATAGTCACAAAAGCTCAAAGATAGTCACAGAAGTAAAGATTTCCCAATGTAGCCGTCAGCCGTGTAGCCGTAACAACAATCAGTAGCAATTCCGTAGCAAATTCGTAGCACATTCGTAGCTCGTAGCGAAGTATCGACACCCCATTGGGGTGGTTGATCTTTTGATTACTAAGTCAATAACTCAGCTAAGAGTTGATTGCATGGAGTAATAACATTAAATTGCTGGAGTTAAGTATAGTTGAAGAAATGGAAAAGAGTTTCTATTAATTTTTATTAGTTTGATTTTCTAACTTAAATATAAGTGTTTGTACTTATGTTTTAGCAAATTAAAATAGATAAAAAAAAAGTTTCATCATAATGAAAAAGTTTCTTGAAATATTTTGTTTAAAATTATAGTCTGTGCCGCATTTATAGGGTTTATTATTACAAAAGTAGATATTTATAAATTTTTAGAATGTAAACATACTGAATACGGAAACTCCATTATTGTTTTAAAGTTTAACATAAAACAGCATCAGAGCCATTCAATATAGCATTAAATATTGCGTAGGAACTGTAGGTACTTTGAATGTACTCGTGAAATACAATATCCTGTCGAGCCAGCGCTACAAAACACTCTATTATCAGCAGTTTATTGATATTAGGATTAAAGGCCATTTTGTTTGACAGGAAAACCCCAGTGTGTGTCGACGGCGCGTTGTGTCCCACGCGCGCCTCAAAGAGCGTCAGCATAATGACGGGGCCCCCCTCTCAGAGGGCCAAAGCCTGCCGGGGTCGCGGGATTATTCCCTTACCGTAACCCCGGAACATAACAGGCTATGAAGGACACCGTGGATTTTAGTCAGTAGAAGTCTGACAGTCCCTCCCGCCCTGCCCGGGGTTGGAGGACTCATTTGATGATTTTACCACGCTAAAAAAAAAAAAAAAAAAGTGTATAAGTGTGAACACAAACTTTCATCCTTTTTGTAAATCCTTTATCGAGAAAGGAACTTTGGGTAAAAAAAAAGCTTTAATTTTAATCTCTGTATTTATTGGGGCCTGAAATTAACTTAGAGTCATAATATGTCAATTAATGGAAAGTCGAGTGAACAATGTTTGCGTGGAATTTATTGATAAAATAATTTTTGTAAGAGAGGCGAGCTCGCGAGTTTCGGTTTCAGGAGTTTGGGAAATTAAGTAACGGACCGCGATACTTATTAAAAAGCTGACCTTAATCACCACAGTTTAATATGTGATATCACACTAAGCTGTGTCGAAAACGTGTCCCTCAAAATAATTCCCTACGAAAAAAAGTATTTGCATAAATTACCCAAAGGTTTTTATTTATTGTACATTCGATCCATTTTTCACCGCACGGGGATAGCAGAACAATAAAATTATAAAATACCGAAAACGACACAATATCGAACGGGAATAATTTTTGTAGCGAACTTACAACAACCCAAAATAAATATATGTACCACAACGAAAAACAATAACATGACATATTATTTCGTTTCAGTGAAAGCCGCTACATATGACATGATAGCGAAGAGAGCCAAGCGAAGTGGCGACGGAACCTTCGGGGAGTCAGAAGAGCCTTATCCTACGACAGAACACTGTCATGCCGAATGAACCCTAATATTCAGCTGAATAACGAGAACCGTAAAATAATATTGTTAAAGAAACGGATTCCTCGTATTCGTACGATGGAGACAATCCATCTGTTGTTTTTATTTGTGTTAGACTTTATGTAATAGCTATTTACCGATATATTTTTTTGTTTTTTTTTTTTCATTTGTGTTGCTTACAAAATGTGGCCTCAGTACGATCGAGCGACTTCAAACGTAATTTTAAATGATTAATCGGATGAACAACCATTCTATTGGTCATTGTAGTTAGATTATTGCCGTGCATATACAATGTGCAAACAGACACAATATGTAACGAATATTTTCAATTCTAAAATCATATTTTGTTACTTCGTATTGTTCGCTCGACGCATTTATCTTAGGCCCTCTGATTTGATTGGCTTAAAAGTGCCAATTGCAGGCAGAATATTTTTAAATACAACTTTTCAGGCAAAATATTCTAATAGAGCTTTTTTGTAGCTTAAAGTTATGTACAATAATCATATATAACGGATGAAATCCGAACTTAATAATTTTTGCTGTTGAAATATTAACTTCTGCCTCTCCTTGAAACATAGATTTATACTTTAAAACGAATTTATTATTTCTTAAATTTGTTTCCAGTTAATATTTAAAACAGTTACACTGACTTCGTTTACGGACGATTTTCAGTATCAACATCAGTTTTATTTCTTTTACGATTTCTCTATTTGGTTTTTGAGTATCTTGATTGTTTCAGAAATATCAAAGAATTTAAAGCTTTATCATTGCATCTCTTGTAATTTAACTCATAATTATAATACTTAGACTTTAAAGAAATCATGTTTTTTTTGTTATGATTGTGACACAATAATTTGCTATACTATTATTACTTATATACACTGTTGTGCAAACATTCGTTTTCCTAGACTTAGTATAAGATGCCAGTGTTTGTTGTATAACAACTTTTATATAGATTATATTATTATATGTTTCTTATTGATGGTAAATAAATATAAACCTTATATATATAGGCGTCACAGTGTTTGTAAGTGCAGTTTAAACGTCCAGTACCGAAAGCGACTGCTGACTGCTTTCCGCAACGGAAAACTACGATTTCATAAAATACGAGTTTAACACCCGCTATAAAATATTCAAAAGCGATTTCGTAAACAAGAAAACAGTTTAGCTAAGCGAAGTGAACTCACTTCATTCATTAACTACATACTTATTGGAACTCACTCGTATTTGCAATAACTGCCATTATGAAAAAGCAATCCAATACATTTACGTCCTTGTTTTATACTATTGGATGCAGTTGATTTAAAAGCAGACAATTTGTCGTTAAATCAAAATGTAAGTTATTGCAATTACAGCTGTAAGGTAAAAACGCATTTGGAAAGTTGTAAAATAACAAACTATTTTCTTAAACAAACGATTAAAACTAATGAGGATCAGGGTGAAATGCATCTAGTATGTACCTTAATATATTTTTATAATTATATCAAACCGTCAAATAAGAACACAATATAAATGCCCGTTGATAAAATAATATAATATTTAAACTTTATGTATTTTGTTGAAATTTGACAGGCAGGCAGCTTTCTACTCGGAGAAGGTTTGTAAAGGCCATAATACTATGAAAATCTGCTTCTAGTTGAACCAGCCAGATGTAAAGGCACCCTTAAATATATTCTTATTAAATAAAGTACAATATTAAACGGAGACTTTATTTATCATTGTTGAGTTATTGTGCGAAAAGAAAGTGGTGTTAAAGAATATAAATTTTTAAAATGTGTGTATTTTAAGTGATATAGAAATTCCATACTTATATTTATATACCTGTGAAATAAACCTTTGAGATTAAGATGTAGTTTTTGTTATTTTCAAATAAACAATAAGATCCCGAGGCACATCTTATATGGAAATTAATTATGTGACATGTATGTATATAATAAACCTTAATTACATTGGAATATGGCACCGTGGGGCGCCGGCCTAGAGTTGCGCTCCCTCAAATCATCCCGTGGGTATCGTAAGAGGCGACTGGGACAAACCGGAGGTCGGGCAGTAGCGTCCTCCGTGTACTGCACATCCTCACTGCGGTCGCCAACCTGCCTGCCAGCGTCGCGATTAAGGCAAATAACCCCCTACAATGAAAACCACAGAAACCAGGCCCCCAGTCCCCGGCAGCTCCGCTATCCCTGGCGCGGGTAGCGATCAAGGTAACGGCGGACCAGGTGGTGCTAAGAATCTTCGGAAGAGATCCGGCTAGCCCGGCTACCCACCCCCATGACCACTGGCCCTGGTAACACACAATATACGCACATTGAGGACTGACGAAAAGATCTGCGAGCTGGAAGAGGAGCTGAGCAAGTAACGCTGGGAAATTATGGGGTTATGCGAAGTACGTAGAGAGGGGGAGGATACCGTAACCCTGAAGTCTGGTAACTTGCTCTACTACCGGGAGGGCGACCAACAGTCCTAAGGTGGTGTCGGGATTCTCGTTCACAAGTCCCTCGTAAACAACATAATAACCATCGACAGTGTGTCGAGCAGGGTGGTATACCTAATACTCAGAATATCCAAAAGATATTCGCTGAAGGTCATTCACGTATACGCACCGACCTCGTCACACTCCGATAATGAAGTGGAGACTATGTATGAGGACGTATAAGTAGGGCCATACATAGCTCCAAAACCCACTTCACTGTTGTTATGGGGGACTTTAACGCAAAGTTGGGTAAGAAAAGCGGTGATGAGTTGAGAGTGGGGCAATTTGGGTTTGGGCAACGGAACCCTAGGGGACAGAGGCTGGCCGACTTTCTGGAGAAAGAGGAACTCTTTATGATGAACTCTTTCTTCCAGAAGCCGCCTCACAGGAAATGGACCTGGCTGAGTCCCGATGGTTTCACGAGAAACGAGATAGACTTCTTCATGACCGACACGAAACGGATATTCAGCGATGTTTCTGTGTTCAACAGGGTAAAAACCGGTAGCGATCACCGAATCGTAAGAGGCTCGCCGAATATCATGTTAAACTTGAAAGGTCCAGCCTGATGAAGTCTACGCTCCGACCTACTCGTCCCCATATTCAAAACCCCGAAAGCTTTTAACTCGAGCTCTCTAATCGCTTTGCTTGCCTTGAGAACTTAGTGCCAGTGGACGAGATCAACGACAGGCTAGTGAAAACTGTCCGCACGGTAGAGTCTAAATTTTTTAGACCCGGCCGTTAAGATAGACCCCAGAAATTGACCGAGCAAACCTTAAACCTCATGGCTGAACGACGTTTGCTACAGTTGCAGTCTTCCGATGTAGCGAAGTCATATAGCTTAATAGACGGATATCTAAGTCCTTGCGATACGATCTGCGTCTCTTTAATACGAATCGTGTTAAAGAGACCATACAGCAAAACCAAGGCTCTAAAGTGTTCGCAAAGGACAAGTCTATTGGGCAAAGCCAGATGACAAAGCTGAAACGGGAGGATGGCAGCATAGCGTCGACCAAAGCAGAGGTTTTAGGCGAGATCGAGAGGTTCTATGGACAGCTATACACTTCGGTCGCAAAGCCCATTGACCGCTTGGTAGGAGATCCAAGAGCCAAGCAGTCCCGACATTATACCGAAGATATCCCGGACATCAGTCTGTACGAGATTAGGATGGCCCTGAAGCAGCTTAAGAACAACAAGGCGCCGCGCGCCGGGTGAGGACGGAATCACTTCAGAGCTTCTGAGAGCGGGTGGAACACCGGTACTTAAAGTCTTCCAGAAGCTTTTTAATTCCGTCCTTTTCGAGGGCAAAACGCCTGAAGCATGGAGTAGAGGTGAGGTGGTGCTGTACTTCAAAAAAGGACCCATCACGTTTCTAAGTCATGTTTATAAGCTGTTTTCAAGGGTTATCAAGATGTGAGTGTGATGTTTTCAAGGGTGTCTCGAACACAGACTTGATGACTTCCAGCCTCCCGAACAAACCGGTTTGCGAAGAGGCTATAGTACCATAGACCACATCCATACGCTGCGACAAGTTATACAGAAGACCGAAGAGTATAACTTGCCATTATGCTTAGCGTTTGTGGACTATGAGAAAGCCTTCGATTCGGTGGATACATGGGTGGTACTTGAGTCACTCCAGCGATGCCGTATTGACTATCGGTACATCGAGGTGTTGAAGTGCTTGTATAATAATGCCACCATGTCGGTCCGAGTACAGGAGCAGAGCACGAAGGCGATTCCATTGAGAAGCGGCGTAAGACAAGGGGACATTATCTCCCCGAATTGTTTACTGCCGCAATGGAAGACGCCTTCAAGCTCCTGGAATGGCAAGGACTTGGCATCAACATCAACGGCGAATACATCACTCACCTTCGGTTTGCCGACGACATCGTAGTCATGGCAAAGTCGATGGAGGAACTCAGCATGATGCTCTATGGCCTCGACCGAGTTTCACAACGGGTGGGCGTGAAAATGAACATGGACAAGACGAAAATTATGTCAAATGCCAATGTTGTGCCCACCCCAGTCTCTGTTGGAAACTCGGTGCTCGATGTTGTAGGTAGGTCCAACTTCGAGAAAGAGCTAGGTCAACCGCCGAATCCTACTTGGTTGGGCAGGGTTCGGGAAACTTCGCAATGTCTTTTCGTCCGACGTACCTCAGTGCCTCAAGACGAAAGTTTTCAACCAATGTGTGTTACCAGTGATAAGTTACGGCACCGAAACGTGGTCTTTCACTAACGGCCTCATCTCAAAGCTCAAAGTCGCTCAACGAGCTATGGAGAGGGCTATGCTCGTTGTTTCTCTACGTGATCGAAGTCGAAATGAGGAGATCCTTAAACGAACTAAAGTCACCGATATAGTCCACCGAATTAGCAAGCTAAGCTAGCAGATGGCCGATGGGGTCGAAAAGTACTAGAGTGGAGACCACGGACTAGCAAGCGCAGCGTAGGACGTTCACCAGCAAGGTGGACAGACGACCTTATAAAGGTCGCCGGAAAACGCTGGATGCATTTCGCATCCAACAGGTATATGTGGAGAACGAAAGGGGTGGCCTATGTTCAGCAGTGGACGTCCTACGGCTGAGATGATGATGATGATGACATTGGAATAAAGTCAAGGAAAAAGCCTTTCATAATATAATATTAAAGTACTAGTGTACTGTTACGAAGACAAAGGTTCACAAGAGTGTGGATAGATAAGTTATTTTATAATAAATATGATACCGTTGACCTTGAATACGAGTATGAAGGCCCGAGCTATTGTATTATTGAACTAGCACTTTGCCCGCGACTTCGTCTGCGCGTGTTTCTAACTTCGAACTCAGTAATTTAATTCCAGCTCACTCTCCTTATAGGATACTATTTTGGAAAATCGTCGGCTAAGAGTGTAAACCTGCTAACTCCACTTTTGACCAAAAATGACATTTTGATGCAGTCTGTAAGAGAAAGTTAAGCCACACAGTCTGTAAAAGCAGCTACCCACATTCTCAACGTAAAATGGGCAAAAAAGTGTGATGCGTAAAACAGCCAAATAAACTTATGTCAAATTGCTCTGCTAACTCCATGATTGACGCCATTTTGTATTGAGTTTTCGGCGTGAAAACGTTCAGTGCAATTAAAATTTAGTTTTGGGTCAATTAACTCGATTTTTTCAAGGTTTATTGGTTGGAATATAGTAGAGGCAAGCCTTTATTAATACTATTCATTTTTCATTTTACGTCTAGTATTCAATAAATAAGTTATTTTTTGGATTATCCACTTGTTATCCTCTAAAAAAGTTGGCCGTAATCTACCACGCAGGCCCAGTGCGGGTTGGCAGATGTCACATGTCTTCGAATTTTTGGTTCTAGGACATGCCGGTTTCCTTACGATGTTTTCCTTCATTTTGAGAGCAGTGATAATGAAATAAATTACACAAAGTAATGCACCTGGCGGGGTTCAAACCCACGACTTACAACTCGTAAGTCGGGACCGATACCACTGGACCACCACTGCACTGCTGTAAACTGTGTACTTATCGTAATAAATTACAATAGTACATTTTTATTCAAGGGGTGAAAGTTACTTATCCCGAGAGCAAACGAGGTGTTAATGGTTTGTCCGTGTTTAACGATGCAAAGGTGCCAAAGCCGTAATCCGTATCTGAGATTCTGAGCACGGTAACGGATCGGCCCGTGAACCCCATTTTCCCAGAGACAGTGGGATAAGTCGCTGTGCAAGTTGACCGGAATATTTTCATTAATACGTACACCAATACTGCGGAGCGTGCCCGCCTGCTGGCTGTGGGCGAGTGGTAGTTGGGCCTTTGGCTTCAGGCGCTACCGTCCCCCAACACAGGTACTATGCTAGGTGACACAACCATCCGGGTCGCTACTTGTGTTTGAGCGCTCCTTGTGGGGACACACCGCTGTCAATGTGGTGAAATATGAAGTTTACTGCCTCGGACCCCGTGGCCATTTCTGTAGCAGGAGTGCAGGTCGGTTAGCACGACATTCAAGCTTAAACGACATAATCCGTCGTGCTCTTGGCACCACCGGGGTGCCAGCTGTCTTAGAACCCAGAGGCTTGGCACGCGATGATGGGGACAGACCAAATGGTATGACCATAATGCCATGGAAACTTAGTAGGTGTGGTGTGGTGTGGGATGCAACATGTGTCGACACCCTTGCGTCATCCCATCTTTCTGGTACAGCGTGTAGTGCTGGCACTGCTGATGCAGGTACTGAAAACTCCAAGCAGCGCAAATACATTGGTCTAGCTAGTAACTATGTGTTTGAGCCATTAAGGGTTGAAACTCTAGAGCCATTGGGTCCGAGTGCTCACGTTTTTAAGGATATCGCCAGGCTATTAGACGACTCTTCAGGTGATCAGAGGGCTGGCCTATTCCTATGCCAACGAATCAGCATTGCCATACAACATGGCATTGTGGCCAGCTTTCTCGGCACTGTTCCCATTGCAGCGATGTGGACGTATTCTTTGACGCCCTTTGAATTTATTTATAAAGAAATACTTTTTTTGTACATATTAACAATCAGTTTTTATTTATAGTTTATATATAATATTAATATAGTAAATTATAATATAGTTATGTTTTGTAAATAAAGTAAAATTAAATAAACAATTAAATTAATTTTACTCTGGATATTTTTCGAAAAACCTGCTATGTCCACAAAATTAAACAATTGCTACCAAAAAAAATCCAGCTAGGTCACAAAAACACTAATAACTTATTAAAAACCAAATTTTACTATTTTATTAATTTCTAGTAATGTAGAATATCCAAAAACACGCCAACTGTATTTTTGGTTTTAACCTAAAATTGTAAAATTCAAATTTATTAAGTTTTATGTGTCTCCTGTAAAATTGGGTAAAAGTGAGTTAGCAGGTTTACACTCTTAGCCGACGAAATATAAAAAAAATGAATGCAAACAAACAATCAATCGTAGTAGACTAACTGATTTTCACCCCGCTAGGGATTGATTTTTCAAATATAAATAAATACGCATCCTTTATTCGATTCAGAGATAATTTATGCCAAGTTTTGAGTTTATCAAAGCAAGCAGTAAAATCCTTCCCTTAAAACTTAATCACCCCTTTTCACCAATTTAGAGAGTGATTTAGAAAAACCCAAAAATGGAGGGTAGTTATAAAAAAACTATTAATGACTATCGTTTTTATTGACTTATACTCATATTCGTACCAAGTTTCAAGTTTATAAACCCAAGGAATAAGATTTTTCATACAAAAGTTTTCACCCCTTTTCACCCCCTTAGAGGTAGATTTTCGCAAAATCCTTTCTTAATGCTCACCTACATCATAAATTGCAACTACCATCCAAAATTCAGATTGCTAAGTTTTGTGGTTTAATATCCTCCCCTTAAAACTTGAATACCCCTTTTCACCAACTTGGGGGGTGATTTTCGAAAAATCCAAAAACACTTGTTTGATTAATTCTTATCTAGTATATAAATACTGATTTTCAAATTCATCAGCTCACGCGTTATGATTTTCCCATACAAACTCCCAGATACGGCGACGGGGCTTTTAAAAGTCCCAAAAAAATAATTTAATCTACCTTCATTTTTCTTGTTATTAAAAATGTTTCACATTCATATTTATCGTGTCACATTATGTGGTACCTATCAACGTTTGATTTGATGCATTTACGTTTATTATTTGATTCATTTATCCCAGTTATTTTAGTGTTTTTGTAGAACTCGAGAAATTTTTTTACGACGACTTTACAAAAGAAAGATTTTCAGATATTTATTTGCGGAATTGGAACAAATCGAACGTTGATACTAACTTTTAGATAAATTACCGAAATAAATACCTTATTACTTTGTTTCGAAACAATAACTAAATAACATTTTTTTACGTTCGAAATCGATGGCCTTTTAAAAGCCCCGTCGTATTATGGGGATAGCAAAATATGATTATTTTATTTTAGCTCATGACCACTGAAATCGTTTAATTTCACATAAATTGTTGATGAGCTAGTGCAATGTAATGAAGGCGGTTTATGGCTGTTCCAAATAACCATTTTTCCACTTGTGAATGCCAAGTAGATGTCTCTGATCATCATAAGTCTTAGGGTTAGCCTTAGCTAACTCTCTCCCTTTGTGTTTACAGGCGTGATGTTAGGTTATATTTAAACTAAGAGGTTTGTACAACATGGTATATTATCCTTTCATCCTTACTATCATCTACATATACTGACTGCTGGTAGCTTGGTCTGCAGGCAAGTGCCTTATCAAAATTTGCTAATGTTCGGATAGCCGCCTTCCAATATTATCATGTTACTTGATTCTTGAGGAATTACTCTTGTATAGCGCCTTCATGATATTTAAAATAAGGGCTAGATAAAAAATGAAAAGCCCAAAGGTCCCCAAAATATACCAAACAGTATAATGAAAATAAGAAAGGAGCATATAAGTTGACCTATCAGAAAACAAATTTCTATTTACGGCAAGAACTGGTACTGATATTTTCTGTCATCTGCCACTGCCAACTTATAGCCGCACATAATGCATAGTAGGTATACAAACGAGACGGCGGAATATATGATTGGTTAATCACTTTGCTTTCTATGGGTCATTTATTAGGAAAGAGTATACTCAGAACTTTAAAAGAGAGGCACATGTCCGTCATCTAGATCGCATCGATAATCTTTTCGGTGCGATGGAATTGGTCACTTAGAAGATAAACAATATAAACAATGATAAACGAACAAATAATTAAAAAAAAAAAGAATTAACTTAAGTAAAATATTCAATTAATTCCCAAGTACTGTTTTTTTCGTATACTCGTATTACCCTCAAAATCAGTAATGTCTATGAAAATGTCCGCCCTTCTTTTATTTATAAATTTTAATTTATTTAGAACCATAATACTGATATTCTTTGACCACATAAGATGATTAAAAACTGACTCCAAAATAATTTATCTCATTAACGATTGAACTGCCATACATATCTGTGGACTATCCCCATATTACGACGGGCCTTTTAAAAGGCCACCTTTTCTTCGTTTTTCCGGAAAACCTGGATTTTTTTTACTATTTTTCCTATCAATTTTGAGTAATTTTAATAAACATATCCAAAAATCACGATGATTGGACATGAAAAAAAGTTTCAGTAACAAGTGGGTTAAACATCGTCTAGATTACCAATGGAGGGTAGTTTTAAAAAAATAGTGGCGCTAATCTTATTTATTTACTGGTGTTCTTATTCGTGGCAAGTTTCAAGTTTATAAACCCAAGGAATAAGAATATTCATACAAAAGTTTTCACCCCTTTTCACCCCCTTAGAGGAGGATTTTCGCAAAATCCCGTCTTATTGCCAATCTACATGGTAAACTGCAAATGCTGTCCAAAATTCAAGTTTCTGTGTTTAGCGGTTTCGGCTGTAGTCGAGTCAAAATAAAAACCCCTGTTCTTTTATATATGTGTATAGAGATAAGTTGATTTCGATGAAAAATATCTGTTGCTATGTCGAATAACAGAAAAGTATGGATGAAAACGACGTTCTACCTGTGACCCAACTTAATTTAGATAAAGCCAGAAGAATGACCATCGATGAAGAACAAGTAGTCCTGACATAAAAGTTCTTCAAACCCCCGAATTTAGCATAATAAAATTGGCGGTTGGACCCTGGAACATAAAGGGCTATTGAATGATTACCGTGGATTTTAGTCAGTACAAGTCTAACAGTACCTCCCGTCCCGCTCAGGGCAGGAGGACTCTTTTGATGATTTTATCATAAAAAAGGCTGCCTTTTTTGTGATAAAATCATCAAAAGAGTCCACATCAAAAGAGTACAGCTGTAGATGGCGTTGAAAAAAACTTAAACAATTCTTACTTTCAACACAATAAAATGTATCAAGTAAAAAGCTTATATTGATGAATAAGCTCTTCTTACTAGTCGTTTCTTTACTACATTTCAAAATTGTACGTGTTTTTTTAAGTACAGTACACAATATATTATTTTAAAGTTTTGACTTAAGTAAAATCAGAACCTTTTTTCATGATCACTTTTTTGTTTGTCCAATGTCCATCTATCATAAGCAGAGGTTTTTTCCAAACAACTTTTAGAGATTCGAGATTTTTCATTAAGTGCCCCTCAGACAAGAATAACTCAAAAATCTGAGCACGTAGTTCAACAAACTCGTACTTTCATTGCTTCAAACAGATTCTGGGAACGTTTCTCTGTCCAAAGATATCTTTTGTCCAAAGATTAAACCCGAACGTTGAGCATTTTATCGGTCCATTTAACAAACATAGAAAATATCTAAGCTTAACGATTTTCTTTGGCGACATAGGTTTTCCTTTTTATAATGCTCCTATGTCGTGGATGCATTGACATACATAGAAACATACATTACAACAAAAACACTCAGACCGGAACAACTACTACCGGTCATGTACTCGTATTAATAATATTTTGTCTCTTGCCAATAAAAGGAGCTTTTTAGAACCGATTGGTCACATTTATTGGGTCCATATTGTTTTTGATTGAAATCCTGTTTACTCCGTACTCCGAAAGCAAATCTAAAAGAAAACACAAGGTATTCTGAGGCTTTGCCACAAGATTTCTGTATTTCATCGACAGCGTACTCCAAGGTAGTCATCGAGTACTGGGTGGATCCTCTCGTTTCTCGTTTGTTGAACGTTCGATTTGCAAGCCCCTAGAGCTAGCCGGAAAAAACAAAAGTTTCGTTCCCCCGGTGCACTAAAAATAGTTTTTAGACTTTTTTTTTGTAAGACAAAACATTTTTATTGTCTCGCTAGTCTGCGGTCAGCCTTATTGTAAAGACAATTGAAAAAGCGCCTTTAGTGTACATACGAAGAACTAACTTTTACTATCTTAAAGTCAAAGTTAAAGGCAGTAAGTTTCCGTTTTACTGTACGCCACACAAACGAGAAAAAACATGCTAGGGCTTCTGATGACTTAAAATCAAGAATTAAATCATCAAAAGAAATATTTTATTTCACGTACAGTCACGACGAATAATATGGTAGCAGAACGTCGCTTTTGAATAGGGTATAATTATCACCGTAAAATTGTGAATACTGTTAGATTATAAACTATTTCGCGAGATTGTAAACTGCCGACAGATCGTGAACTCCTGCGTCAGCAAAATGACGGGGACCCCCTCTCAGAGAGCCAAGGCCTGCCGGGGTCGCGGGACTTATTTCCTTACCGTGATCCCGGAACATAAAGGTGGGAGGACTTATTTGATGATTTTACCACGCTAAAAAAAAGCCATTCTATTACGAAATAAGACTCATTTCAAAGTGGAAACGAGTAAATTGCGTTTGTTAAGTGTATACTTACATGTTATAACTCGTCACTGTACACACACATGCGGGTACGACGGTCGATAAACAGGTGATCGCTGGTACACTGTGTAAGTAATTAATAATTTAATTTTAATTAATAACAAACAAAAACAAAATAAAATTAAGAGTAGCAGCTTGCAAAATATTTGTGGAAACTTATATTTTCAACCAAGCTTGGCGAACGGCGACCTGTACTTTGCTTTGCTTTACGTAATTTCACTGAAATTATGCATACCTGGTATCTATTGTACAGTCTTTATTTATTATTTTAATTTAAAAAAGGGATCTCTTTTCCTTTATAATTTTAAAATTATCATAATTTATGTACAGAAGCCAGCACATCAACCTACTACAATTTTATTCTTACTTTTATATTTATTTTCCATCTTATAACAATAGCAGCTCAGATCAAAGAAATAGGCAGATAGAACGCTCAGAACACGCGAGTGTCACCACCAAAGTTAATACAAAATCATATTGAATTACATTCCAATAATGTTTTCTTTGTTTTTGAGAACAACTTTCACGATGGTAAAAGACACGTGACGGCATATTTTGGCAAAAAACAACTACGACGCGCAGCTTCGCTATACGCGCAGCTGTCGCGATTTTGTATAAAATTTTGATTTTGTGTTAACTTTGGTGGACCCACTCGCGTGTTCTGAGCGCTCTATCTGCCTATTTCTTTGATCTCAGAATAGCAGAAGTTAATGTTTGATTGGTAAAAATTTACAGATTGGGGTAGGTTGACCTGCAGGCTTAAAGGCCAACCTTTCAGAGTGCTTTATTATCTCGGTTTTTGAATGCAACACATTCAGTGAATCAGTTGTCAGTTAATTAGTACAGACGCCAGTTCATCAACCAACCTGAATCTCACTTTCTTTAATAGATTTTCAACCTTATTACATTAGTGGAAGGTAGGATATTCGATTGTTAAAATTGTTTTTTATTTAGTTTGGCAGCTGTCAGTTGAAAGCGATTCTCCCTAGGCCTGCAATGGATAACATTCAAAAGGCTAATCAGACATAACATATAATGACCTACTTTCAGTGTATGAGTAATGAAATAGTAGATTATGCACCGAGGGGCTAAAGTTGTGTCTTATGTCACGGGCGTCATATTGAATCTCGAGCGCAATGAAGGATTCGGGATTTAACTCCCGAGCGTAGCGAGGGAGTTAAGAGTTTAACTCACGAGCGAAGCGAGGGAGTTAATACAAGAATCCTGAATGCAGCGAGGGATTCAAGCTAGCCCAAGGCAAAGACACCTTTAGCCCAGAGGAGGATACTCTACTTTTTACACCTACTGTGAGAAAATAATAGCCATAGTACGAAAAACAAAGTATTTATTAAATAAAAAAACAGTAAGAATAACATTTAGAACTAGTTATATAGACTAACATGGCAACGATATGAAGAAGCAATCGTTATGATTTTTTAGGAAATCGAGAATATCATCCACGCGTAGTAAGGGTTTCGAGAATAGCTTTCCTCTTTCTGGCACACTAAATCAGACTTGGCTGTATGGGCTCAGCTCCCTTTGCCTGCCCCAAAGAGGGACGAAAAGAACCAAAAAAAAAAAGGTTGCACTCCAGGAGTGCCGGTAGAAGTGAAAACTTTTTTGTTACTATGTTTTATTTTTAATTTGAATGACGTCTTACTCATTTTCGATCAGGGTCACGTGACCCTGACGCGAGTTTTAAATTTTTTACCCATTACAGAAAAAGTGTACAACGCCGCTAAAGAAGTTTTCACTTCAAAAAAATCTAGGCTGCATGGGCTAGATAGATCCCTTTGTCTTCCCAAAAGGGAAAAGAAAATTAAAAAAAAAAAATCTTTCTGGCACCAAAGGGTGTTTGTTGTTTATAAACATATTCCAAATTCAAATCACATTATTGACCAGCGGGTAATAATGAAATCCAGTACAACATTATTGACCGGCTGTGCCCTCGGCCACTAATGACTCACTTTAGGTTAAGGTTGCTTGACATATAATTAGACATTTTCGAGCAGGTGGTGTGAAAAAGTTATTTGCATTTGTCACAGGGAACGCATTTTTTTTTCTTTTAGATGTCAAGGGTGGGTTATAATTTGGGGTTTGTGTTCCACTCGTGTCAGCATTGTGATGAGGTTTGGTTTTAGCCTTTAGCCCAAGGCAGGCTTTAGCCATCTAGAGGGGGGCTTCTAGATGGCTAAAGCCTGCCGGGGTCGCGGGACTTATCTCATTACCTTGACCCCGGAACGTAAAGGGCTATTGAAGGACACCGTGGATTTTAGTCAGTACGAGTCTGACAGTCCCTCCCACCCTGCCCTGGGCGGGAGATCTCATTTGATGATTTTAACACGCTAAAAAAAGGGTGGTTAATATTTAGGGGGTCACAACCCTAGTCAAAAAGGGTTGCAGACAGCGGATCTAAGGCTGTGGTTTGACTGAGGCGGAGCGGAGCAGAGCGGAAACAAGCTGTACCGCGACTCACCAATCACATGGCTTAAATACACAGTCATGTGTCACGTGGCCAGCCTAAAACGGTCCCTTAGCAATATCCCTAATAATTCCTAAATGAATCATAACAAAAAAAAACTTAAAAAAAAAGTACCGACTTCAAAAACAAATACAAAAAAGTTTAAAATAACCTTTCTTTCGGAAGTCGGTGGCTTTGATTTTTATTATTATTTGATTGACTATTGCCACCGACTTCCGAAAGAAAGGTTATTTTAAACTTTTTTGTATTTGTTTTTGAAGTCGGTACTTTTTTAAAAAAAGTTTTTATTTTACCCTTTTTAGTTTATTTATTAAATATTCAACCCAAATTCTTGTAAAATACAAAGTTTTCTTATATGATGTGCTCTAATCTTGTAATCCGTCACAATGAAAAAATCCATATCTCTAAAACTACTGAACCGATTTTGATGACACTTGCAGTGTACCCTAAGTTGAACAATACCTAGTACAACAAAAAAAAGAATTACTTAAATCGGACTTGTAGTTCCGGAGATATGCGTGCACAAACATAAAAACATACATACATACATACACTTATGAAATTTGGTACATTTGTTCAGACGCTGATATAGACTAACATATACGAAAATTGGGCAGTTCTGATAATATTACATACATACGGGTCGAATTGATAACCTCCTTTTTTTGAAGTCGGTAAAAATGAATAGTAGCAAATGAAGTTTCCGGAAATGGACGATGTGAATCATTAGGAATATTGCCTAAAGTGGCCGTTTACGTCCGTTTCGTTTAGGTTTTATTTAGCCTTACAACTCCTAAAATATAAACAGGATTTTTTTCTATGTTTTAACAAATTTTTTATTTAATTCAATCTACTATTTCCCAAAATTTCAGGTCGCTGCGACGCTTACTTTTAAAAGATCTCTATGCATGGCCGCGCGGTTTGCCGCGTTCGACGGCGCGGCCACGTTCAAATCAAACCCTAATAACGTAAATGTATGGTTTTTGTGAATCGACTTTTAATTTTTTGAAGTGAAAACTTCTTTAGCGGCGTTGTACACTTTTTCTGTAATGGGTAAAAAATTTAAAACTCGCGTCAGGGTCACGTGACCAAAACTCGCGTCAGGGTCACGTGACCCTGATCGAAAATGAGTAAGACGTCATTCAAATTAAAAATAAAACATAGTAACAAAAAAGTTTTCACTTCTACCGGCACTCCTGGAGTGCAACCTTTTTTTTACAAAAACTTGGAATGGTTTTTGTTAAAAAAAAACGTCGGCCGTTTCAAACCCAACTGGCGAACTATATGTATTGTGTTCGCACAAGGTAATGGTAGCCATACACCATACTGCCTATTTGTCAAATCGGCATAATACTGCCAATTTGATCAAATAGAATTGACCGTGTATGGGTGTGGAATGCCAATTTGATGGCATGACATGCCAATTTTGATAGGTCATCAAATCGTTTTGACACAACGTCAAATCGGCAGCAGTGATGCCATCTTAGGAACTTCATAGTTAGTTAGCTAATTTTATAAAGGTGCTAGAAAAAAAGCTAAAAAGTGTAACTTGTGGCTAAACTTTTTAGCTACTTTTCTAACACTATTTCATTTTATCATGAGACTTTCAAAATTAGTCAAGTAGTGTCCCGAGTCAAAAGACAAGATAATGCAACAGTGCACAGTGGCTCATTCTACATATAAATAAGTGGCATTCTGAAGAAATAGTTCAGTTTCGGGTGGAAATAAAAAAAGAAAAGAAATTCTTCCGGTGGCAAAATATATTTAAATATACAAGATACCCTGAGCATGAATTTTCACTCTTAAGTAAACTGGGACTTTGCTGTAAACTTGATGGCAGACTCTATAGAGTAAAATACTGCAAAATCTCTGCAACAAATACAGGGATTATTGTCAGCCGACATCACTGAGAAGTCACTAAAATCCGACCCACCACTCATGACTTTCGGAAATTTCAAGGTACTAATTTTTTAATGCATTTGATGTAATGAAATAGACACTAGCGCCATGTCTAAAGGCTAAATCTTCCGGCGGTATTTCGCCGGAAAAAATTAAACTAGCGAAGGTTCGCTGAACGGAGTCATAAGTTTCTGTCAATGTTAGTTGTCAAATTCAATTGACAGCTCAGTTTATTGAACAAATAATCAATTTGCCGGTTTAATGCAAATCCATAATCCACAAATAATATTTACTCTCTAAAATAAAAAAATATTCGTTTTTACGGCGGGTATCGAGCAAAACAACAAAACGTAATGTCAGTCTGACAGCACAGGATAAAATATTGCGAGGTAAAAAGGTCGCAAAAATTTATTCCATTTAGTAAAAACTTATCCCAGCGAATGACCGTAAACGGGGCAGATTAAATTTTAGTTAGCTTAATTTTTCACCTCGCGGTGTACTTAAACGGGGTGTTTGACATTTAGGCAGTACAAATTTAAACTGGATAAAGGATATAAACGCAGCCCAGAGTCCTGCATAGAATCGTTCTGAAACTCGACTTTTTGACAAATATTTATTTTTATTTAAAAATACCCAGTGTCTAAATAAGAAAATAATACCTATAATATTAGGTAAACTACCACATATTTTGTCATATAATTCAGTGTGTTTTTCTTGCATGATTCACAGAGCAGCAGCGAAATTGAGAATAGGTATCCTTGCTCTCAGTAGAGTTACTGTCCAAAGATAAAATAATCTGTAAACATGAAGAAATTACCATTAAATTAACCCATTTTTCTAGTGTAAAAGACTTGTAACTAAAATGGTACAGCGAAGATGCTGGCTCAGTGATGGCCCTTGCTTGTGAATTGTAGTTCAGTTTATTTATATTAGTGTGACAGATTCGGACAAAAGTGCACACTATATAGGTATGTTTTTAATCTACCAGTACCTATTAAGGGGTAGAAATGGGTTGTGAGACTGTTTACACCAATAAACGTAATCAAATTGTTGATTACAATATATGAATTTGTTGGTGATGGTTTTGCATTTAATAGTTGATGTACGTATGTATCATCACATCCTGCATAAACTTATTATAAGTAGTAGTAGTAGGTATGGTTAATAATCTTTGGTTATTCCTACCTTATAACTGTAATTTAGTAATTTCCAAGCTGATAACTGTAGTACTCGTAGTTTGCTTCTTGGCATACATAAAGTTGGTGGTTTTCTGTTAGTAGAAATCCTGTTTTAAGTTCAGTTTTGCATTCAAAACATTGAAAGTACTTGGTTGCGGTTATAAAATAATTCGTGCTAAGGGTAAAGGTGTTAAAAAATTAACTGCAGGCATTTCGTGTGCGTACTCGGTATCAAAAACGAAGTCTATTCCAATTTCTTTTTCAAGCAATTTTTTTATTATTCCACCGGAAGAATTTCATTTTTTTTACTTCAACCCAAAACTGAACTATTGCTTCAGATTTCCACTTATTTATATGTAGAATGAGCCACTGTTGCGTTATGAGTAGGCATCACTGATGCAGATTTGACGTTGTGTCAAATCAATCTTATACGATAGGCAGTATGGTGTATGGTGTCTATGGACGAACTGCCGATTTGAAACAATTGCAAGCGTCAAATCTATCGTTCACATAGGCAGGATGGTGTATGGCTACTATAAGGTAAGGTGTTTAAAATAATCCAATGAGTCGCCCTCGGGAGAGACGGAAGACTGTCAGACTCTTACTGACGCTATTGCATTGGGTTATATACCTGTAATAGTAGTTGTAAGTAGTTATACAAATAAATAAAATCCACGGTGAATCCTTCAATAGCCCTTTACGATCTAGGATCATGGTAATCTATTAATACAATAATACCCTTCATGGAGCCAGTGTGGTGAATTTCTTTACGAATTTTTGTTTAAAAAAGTTCAATGAACTTCCTTTAATCCAATTGTTTTACTTTAATTTTTAAACGCCTTATAACTTGTCGTAATGTTTTACCTTTCGTTCAATTAACATGCAAATTGGTGAAACGATTAAATTTTTCTCAAAGTTGTGGCAAACGCGACAAGTCTTAATAGTTTTGTAAACATTTAAAATTACATTTATTTAGGGTGCAGTTGTTTTGTTTTCTGTTCAGACTTTGTCAGTCACATATAAAATGCCATTTTATAAAAGGTCAAGTCCCTAAGTACCTACCTATGGCTACTCACCCCGTTTCGTTTTAAACAAATGTAATCTACGAACAAGAACATGCTTATTACGATACGTATTTGACTGAGTAAATCCAATTAGTCCGTCTATATATTCGTAGTTAGTCAGTTATATTATCAAATATCTTTGCCACATATTTTTTTCTTTTGGTAAATAAAAAAACGAAAATTGGCGAAAATACGGCGCTTTTAAAATTGCCAATACTTCACAAGCAAGCACAGAGATTGGCGATTGGCGTTGAGGGAAATAAAAGGTTCGTGCATTTCCCACAACGCCACCAGAAGGTGAATCATTTAGGATATTAAATCGAACTAATTAGGTACCACAAACTCAGTGGGGAGTTAGAGAGGGGAGGGTCCTTTCAGCTTAAAATCTGGTAATTGAGTTACAAACTGACTTATTCACGTTAAACATGAGAAGGTCTTCATTTTAAACTGGGTTAGTACTTACGTATGTTGAATGAAACATTCACTTCAAATATGTATGAATTGGTTTTTCCGAGGCTTCTAATTATATGTGTATATCTAAAATTAATTTGACTTATGCAACTCATGATTCGAAAAACGCGACGACGACGATACATTGTCGGAAAAATATTCTATTTTTAATGAAACGCCTGATGACCATAAAGGCGGCCACATACATTTCCTGATCACGAATCTTGATCCGTTTTTCAAAATCTGTACGGGAAGTTATCGAACGTGAACAACACACACAAAACATACACACACGTTAGTATGAATATTCACTGCGTTCGGATGGAAAAAGGACCAGGATTCCTGATCAGGAAAACTGATCTATGTGGCCGCCCTAAACGTACTTTCAGCCCATGAATGGTTTAATTAAAGTTTTAAAATATAAAATATTTTTTAAATAAAATATTTCAATATTCTTTCAGGATACTTACTTACTAAATATATTTGAGGCTGCCTGTTGTACCAAAATAGTAATCCTAAAATATCCTACCTCAAACTAATCGTATCATACTAATATTATCGTGAAAGTTGTTTTGGATGTGTAGGTATGGATGGATGTTTGTTACTTTCACTCAAAAACCACTGAATAGATTTGTATAAAATTTGTTACACAGATAATATATAGCCGGGATTAACACATAGGATTATAGTTCTCATCCCGATTTTATGTTCCAGTGGGAAAAAAAAACGAGTAGTAACAGCTAGTAGAATATAAGGGACATGTTTTTCTTTCAAGCCAATAATATATACCTTTTCCGACTTGATTGCATGATATTCGCTCACTGTCATGATTTATTATCTACTAGTCTAGACCCTAGTCTTAATCAGTTGTATCACTAGGGACACGATTAAAAATATATCTTGTACCTAACGAGTATGTATAGTAATTTCATGAGGACACAGAACACTTAGTAGTTGATGAGGATTCATCCGTAGTATCTTCTCATGGTTATTGACACCGGCACTTTCATAAACCTAGTTATAGCCGGGCTACACTCACGATTTTTCCCGATGATTTTTGCGATAATTCTATTATTAAAGTTTAATACGGGATATTTACCTTAATAATAGTAAAAGTAACCTGTAAGTGTAAAAACTTATTTTGCGATGATTGTCTTTAAATGTATGCTAAAATATCCATTAACGTGGTAATCAACCGCATTTCCCGTGTTTCTTATGTTGTGTGTTTAGACATTTTCCTAGGTAGTAGGACTGTCACTTACTGACGAGTTCACCCCATACCTTCGGTTGCCCTTTGCTTTCCAGGACCTCATAATCCTGATATCACAATACCGAGAGTGTTGAATACGTAATATTCCACGCTGTTACTGAGAAATTCTTTAAGGAAAAACCAAGTATCACTTTTGCCCCACCCGAGACTATTTTTTTTTTTGTAAAATTATCAAATGAGTCCTCCCACTCCGGGCAGGGCGGGAGGGACTGTCAAACTTGTACTGACTAAAAATCCGCGGTGACCTACAATAGCCCTTTATGTTTCGGGGTTACGGTAATGAAAAAAAACCCGCGACCCCGGTAGGCTTTGGCTCTCTAAGAGGGGGGACCCCGTCATTATGCTGATGATCTGTGAGATGCGCGTGAAACACGACGCGCCGCGCGTCGACCCGGGCATGGTCCATATAGTCGGACGGCGAGTTGTCCTTTACTCGCTGTACGCATGCCCGCGCCTACGGTGTCCGGATATCGTCTGCTGACGTCCAACGCCGCGGGCGTCTACCACTGCAGCCCTCTCCCTCTCGCAGCCCGCCTCCTCCTTCATGAGCATTACTGCTTTGCAGAAGGAGGTGACCGCTTCCCACTCCGTCTCGCCCCGCAGCATGACCGCAACCAATGCCGGGCGCGAGAGGTCTCCGCCTATCGCCGCCGTGAGGACACGTCGTCGTTGCTCTGCCTAATCGGGGCAGTCCTGCACCGTATGCTCTACACCCGAGACTATGAGTAAGTTCCACAATCGTATTTCCAACCACGAGATGAATGAGGCAGTAGATACTTATTAAGAAACAAAACATAATCATCATCATCAGCCTAAAAAAAATTCCCATTGCTGAGATGTAGGCCTCCTCTCTGTGAAAAAAGTGGGTCATATTATAATCCACCATGCGGTCCCAGTGCGGGTTGGTACGTTGGTAGATGGCAATGTTTCCAAATTTTTGGTTTTAGAACATGCCGGTTTCCTCACGGTGATGGTTTCCTTCACCGTTTAGAGAGGTAATGAAATAAATTACATTAACTAATGCGCCTGGCTGTGTTCGAACCGATAAGTGCCCGTAAGTTAGGGTAAATAAAGCTTAGTAACACAGAATAACTTAATAGACTATATTTTATTTCTTATTTCGCAGTTGGCTGGCCGTAATTACTCCCACAAAACGGTAATGTGAGACATTAATTACCCAAGCTCTAATAACATGTTTTTCGACACCAAAGAACCGTAACGAAAATGCTATTGTTACTCTTTCTTATTCTAACATATTAGGTATCTAGATCATGGTTAGTCCGTATTACTTCGTTGAACGGCTATTTTACTGAAAACTATTATGTATCTAATCAATCACAAAGTTAGATTATCAACAAGAAGTATTTAACCAATTGTATTTTTTCCAATGGAAACCAATTTTGAAGTAAACGCTTCTAATAATCACAATACCTCATTTATGGTCGGTAAAATACGAGTATGACAACTATTTTGACAACTATTTTATTGCCCGTGGTACTACCTGTTCTAAGAGTACATAATATTATCTGTGGTTGTTTAGGAATATCTATGAGTAGATTGTATAAGAGAAGGAGTCTGTGGTATCTAGTTATGGACGACTCATTGTAAAAGTTGATTTTTAAATAAAACTATTAAAGTAGTAATTATCAAATATCTTTTATTATTAAAACATGGCGCAGCCGTAAAAGTGTTCAATCGTTATTCTTCACGATTCAAGAACTTAAATCGTAATCATGGAAAATGCGAGTGGTGTGAAAGTTTTGCCAAATTTTGACATGCGGGCGAGTAATGCCGGCGACGAGTGGCAATTATGGAAACAATGTTTTCAAGATTATCTAATTGGAATTGGCCAAGATCAAGCCGCTGACCATATAAAAGTCGCTCTGCTGAGGAACATGATGGGGTTGGACTCCGCCAGAATACTTGCAACTCTTCCGGTGTCCAGTGAAAAGGTAGTGAAATACGAAAATTTTATAGACGCAATTGGCAAATATGTCCGACCCAGAGTCAATGAAGTTTTTGAGCGTTTTAAATTTAATGAGAGAAAACAGCAGCAGGACGAAAAGTTTGACAATTTTTTAACTGATTGCAAAAGATTGATCAGTACTTGCAATTATAACAGCACAACCGAAACTATTGAGGATCAACTTTTAAGAGATAAAATAATTCATGGTGTATATGATAAAAACTTGCAAGAACAATTACTCAGGCAAGAAAGTTTGACGCTGAACAGAGCTGCAGATTTGTGCAGAAGTGCAGAACAAAGTAAAGAACAAATGAAGATAATGAATCCAGTCAATTATGAAATTGACAGGGTGAAAACAAAAAATCATAGTAAAAATTCCATAAGACAACCTGCCGACCCAAGTTGCAAAGAAGAGAAGAAATTTAATTGCAATCGATGTCAAACGAAACATGGTCCAAGACAATGTCCAGCATATGGAAAAAAGTGTAGTAAATGTGGAACTTTAAATCATTTTGCAGTATCATGCAGAGTCAGAAGAGTGCATAATATTCAGGAGCATCATGAAGATTCTTCGCCAGAGTCATCAGTATTCTGCGGAATGGTCAATAATGGTCAGTGGACCGAGAATATAATAATAGAAAATGCTAATGTGAAGTGTCGTCTGGACTCTGGTGCAGACGTTAGTGTTATGCCATGGACAGTTTTTAAAAGTCTTAATACTAATTTGCAGGTTACTCCGGTTAAAACTGAGTTGGAAGGATTCCAAGGGACTAAAATTAAACCAATAGGTATGGTCAATTTAAGGTGTAAGTATAAAAATATGGAATGTTGTGAAAATTTTATGCTTGTGGAAAGCCAAAATATGCTATTAGGTTTACCAGGGTGTATTAAATTGAATTTATTAAAAAGGGTACACAAAGTGTCTATAGTAAATAAGGTTGATGAGAAAAAGTCTAAGTTTGTATTGGAAAATTTTGAAGTTTTTAATGGTCATGGAAGATTTCCTAATAAATGTAAAATTCCAACAATTCCTCATGAACCTATCTGTAATCCACCAGTTAAGGTTCCCTTAGCTTTGTCTGAACCCTTGAAGTGTGAGTTAGACAGACTAGTCAAGCGAGGTGCTATAAAGAAAGTTCAGGAAATTGACTCTGAAGCTTGCATTAACAGAATTGTTATTATAGAAAAACCAAATAAAAAGTTAAGATTGTGTTTAGACCCAACAGATTTAAATAGATACATTATAAGAAAACCAAAACATATGTCTACTGTCGATGAAGTAGCTTCTAAGTTCAGAGATATGGAAGTCTTTTCGGTTTTTGATTTGTCAGAAGGATTCCATCATTGCCCACTTACAGAGGAAGCTTCATGGAAATGCTGCTTCGCTACACCATTTGGAGTGTATAGATATTTAGTTCTTCCGTATGGTGTAACCAATGCACCTGAAGTTTTCCAAGATCAGATGGAATTTTATTTTGGTTCAATACCTAATGTGTTATGCTGGTTCGATGATATTGTAGTCATGGGGAAAAATGAGTATGAACATGATAAATCTGTTGAGGAATTATTAAAAAGAGCTAAAAAGATAGGAGCAGTTTTTAACAAAGACAAGTTACAGTACAAGCAAAGAGAGGTTAAGTATATTGGTCAAATATTCAGCAAGGAAGGTATGAGAGTTGATGGTGATAGAGTAGAGTCTCTACTACAGTTAAAGTCACCAAGTTCTAAGGAAGAACTACAAAGATTAATTGGATCTTTTAATTATGTAAGGAGATATGTACCTGAGATGGCAGAATTAATGTCACCTTTATGTAAACTTTTGAAGAAAGATGTAGAGTTTCAGTGGTTGCCACATCATGAGAAAATGTTAGATAATTTAAAGTGTAAAATTTCGCAGGCACCAGCTTTGAGCCCATTTTGTACCGGTAAGGAAATAATTTTACAGTGTGATGCATCTAAAAATGGTATTGGGTGCTGTATGTTTCAAAAAGATGATAAAAATAATTTAAGATTAGTTGCCTGTGTTTCCAGAACCATGAATAGTGCTGAAATTAATTATAGTCAAACTGAGAAAGAGCTATTAGCCATTTATTATGGTACACAAAAATTTCACAAGTATGTATATGGTTGTAAATCTGTAAGTGTCCAAACTGACCATAAGCCTTTGTTACCAATCATGTCCAAACAGATCAGTAAGATTGGTTCACCTAGATTAAGACGTTTAAGACTAAAATTACTGAAATACAGTTTAAATCTTGTTTATGTTCCTGGAAAATTGATACATTTTGCTGATATGCTATCAAGGAATAGTAGAAATTTAGTTGAGAAAGATGTTGAGATGCTGGAAATGGTACATTCAGTTTCATTACATTTACCTATGAGTCCAGAAAGGAAAATTCAATTTCGATTAGCTACTAGTAAAGACAAAATTTTGACAGAGATTACTAAGTATTACTTTAGTGGATGGCCCGATGAGTCCAGGGTTTCATTGGAATGTAAACCATATTACAAACTTAAGGATGATATTTATGTTGAGGCCGGATTAGTGTTTGTTGGTTCTAAAATATTGGTACCTGAATCCTTGAGATCTTATGTACTAAATTTAATTCACCAAGGACATCCTGGGGTAAACAAAAGTATTAATAGAGCTAGACAGCTATTTTATTGGACAGGTATGTCTAAGAATATTAAAAATTTAATTGCTAAATGTAGAACATGTGAAAAATATAGACCTAAGAATTATCATGAACCTATGCTATGTCATAAGATTCCAAAGCAAAGATTCAGTAAGGTAGGGACAGATATATTAGAGTATGCTAGTAAATCATATTTAGTGATAGTTGATTACCTATCACATTGGCTTGAAATTATTCCTTTGTCAGATAAGAGTTCTAAATCCATAATTAATGCAATGCAAGAAGTATTTACTAGATTTGGGTATCCGGAGACTGTAGTTGCTGATAATAATCCGTTTTTGTCACATGAGTGTAAACAGTATTATAGATCTAAAGATATACAAATTGTAACTAGCAGTCCACACTACCATAGGAGTAATGGGCTAGCAGAGAAGTCTGTTCATATTGCTAAGACTTTGTTAAAAAAGTCTAACAATGAAAACATTGATTATAGAGATTCCATTTTACATTATAATAATACGCCTTTAGCTGGCTTACAGGTTTCACCATCACAAATTTTACATAGTAGACGCCTAAGAACTAACTTACCAAGTAGCAGTATAGCTTTAGAACCAAAGATAGAGAAGAATGTGGATATTTTGTTGAATATAAGAAAGTCCGTTACAAAAAATTTTCATGATAGGAAATCTAGAAGAAAGGAACAAGGATTCGAGATAGGGGAACAAATAGTACATAAAACGGATGAGGAAAAAATTTGGAAAAAGGGTATAGTATTAAATAAAGCTAAAGAACCTAGATCTTACATAGTAAGTGGTAATTCCAGGCCCGTAAGAAGAAATACCTATCACATGAAAAAGTCTCAAACTAATGTAAGTTGTGATCCTAGAGATAGGTTTTTAGACTTAAGCTATAATGATTGTCAGTTAACTTTGCCTAGATGTTCACAAAGTGTTCCTGAACCTGATGTGACAAATAAAATTACTGATAATAGTCCAGAGTTGCAACATACTAGATCTGGCAGAATAGTATGTTTTTTTTGTAATTTCTATAATTCTTCAAATAAACGTCCACGGTATTTGTCCATACTTAAAGGTTAAATAAAGCTAAAGAACCTAGATCTTACATAGTAAGTGGTAATTCCAGGCCCGTAAGAAGAAATACCTATCACATGAAAAAGTCTCAAACTAACTATACCTGATGTGACAAATAAAATTACTGATAATAGCCTAGACAGATTTTAGATTTGTAAGGAATGACCAAAGTTGGGTAGATTTAATTATGTAAAATACCTACCTATTGTTATTTGATTGGGTTATTAATAATTAGGGTTAATTATGCATAAGGGGGAGGTGTTCTAAGAGTACATAATATTATCTGTGGTTGTTTAGGAATATCTATGAGTAGATTGTATAAGAGAAGGAGTCTGTGGTATCTAGTTATGGACGACTCATTGTAAAAGTTGATTTTTAAATAAAACTATTAAAGTAGTAATTATCAAATATCTTTTATTATTAAAACACTACCAGTATAAAAATTACCCGTGGTACCAACAAACAATCTAGTAGTACCTACGTAACACGGTTTTTTTTTATTTATCCATGTTCCTAGTCATTTATTTTATATTATAGATTAATTATTCACTGTTCTCTGTGATCTTCCGTATATTCCATCTCCTTTTTACTTTGCACCATTGTTTCTTTTTTTTATTGATATAAGAGGCCTTTCACCCTGGGTAGAGTGGAAGAAATATTGAACTCGTACTCACTAAAATCTACCGTGTTACTTCAATTGCCCCTTTCATTCCAGGATCACGATTAACTCTTGAGACAGACCCGCGACCCCGGCAAAGTGAACGAGTAGTACCTATTATGGGTAAATAGTTATTTGTGCAACAAGAGAGCAAAGTCGTTTTTTGCTGCGAGTGCTGATTTTGAATCTTGAGCAAGCGAAGGATTCAAGGATTGAATCACGAGCGTAGCGAGTGATTCTAAAATTGAATCCTGAGTGTAGCGAGAGATTCAAAGGCACGAGATGCAAAAAACTTTGCTCTCGTGTATCACACATAACTTTTCACTTCAGCAGCGAGAACACTTTAGGAGATAAAATAATAAATAGGAATAGATTAAAATAACTTTTTTTTAAAGTAGCTTTCAACAATAAGTAAATACTCCGCATTGTACTTAGATAATCGTCTCGTCTGTGATAAATCTAAAAAATAAGATAGCAACACCGTCTCCGAAAAACTGCTTGCGCCCTTTGTTAAGTCTCGATCCATTCATTGAAGACATGGTATGGTTTCAGATATTTAGTTAAGAGTTAGGAAATTTAATTCTGCATTAATATTTTTTTGTTTTATATGGTTATGTTAAAATAAGTACTGTTCTCGTCGCTAGTTTTACGCTTTTTTTTTTTAAACTTATTCAACTCTTTACGCCAGCCATGAAATTTTATTCCCGCTCTTTTATTTTTAAATTAAGGCGTGTTCGGAAATAGCACCCATAATATTTTATTATTCAAAATATTTATTAACATAAATTGAAACTAGAAATAAATATTTACAGTAAATGCTTATTTTCATTTAAATACAGCAATAAGTTAAAAATTCAATAAAATACATTCGAAGACATTATTATCGTTTTGCATTTCTTTGGTTAGTACAAATTTCCGAACGTGTTTGTCTTTGAGACCAAATTCAAAATCGGAACTTCGAAAGGGCTCCAGTGTTTGTCTCTCTCTCTTTCTATTGGCGGGAAAGAGATAGAGTGTTAATGTTTCGAATTGTATGATTAACTCAAGGCTGAATATGAAATTCGCGGCTTTTTTTAAAACAAAAATTAAAAAGCTACTTTGTCTCACTAGTGAGCAAAATCGCATTTTGCTCACTGATTTCAGGCAGCAAAACCAACATGTTTGAGCTACTGAAGTGAAAATAAAATTTCCTGTGGTACTATTAGAACGCTCGGTAGTACCACGGTCTGTACAATATATGGCAATTTTCACAAAAGCAGATTATTGCACAGACCAAGACGCCAGCGACCCCAATCTGTCACTCTTATAAAATTTTCAGCGTTATAAAAATATCTAAGTAAGGCCCTTCGTACATTAGGCGACTCGGGTATCCGATACTCCAGTCGAATACCCAAGTCGCGCGACTCTAGTAGCGCACGGTCCGTACACAGCGGCGACTCGAGTCGTAAGACTCAAATCGTCTATTCGGCCACCATTCTATATTCAACCTTAATAATACATTGTATAAAACACAAAATGTACATCTCGTAACATAAATTAAAATGCTTCTATTTTAAAAATGACGAGCGCATTCCTATTTCAAATTTTTGGAATTAAAAATTGGCGCGTATAGAGGAAAAAAATCAATCTAGGAAGAATATGGTTCATAATTTCGCCGCGCCAACCGGCTACAAGGTAGCTCGATTTGTTCAAGCTTTGACTTTCAAGTTGGTGACCATCGGTTCAATCCCCAGGTAAACATAGAATTATTCTTTTTTCGTGTTTCAGTTGTTTTTTAGAGGTTTATTCAATTTTTTTCTAGGTTTTTTTTTATACTTTTCTTTTATTTGCACCGGAACGCTGACGCCCTTACTGCTATGATGATGACCGTGGTTTCAAATTTCAGACTTGAATAGGTTTTTTTTAATGTTTTCGTTTTCTTAATTACTTTATTTTAAAGTAAGTAGTAATGTTTGTAACGAAACCATAATAATTTATAAAAGTGCAAAAAGTTTGACACCATGCTCGATAGATGGCGCTGTCGTCGAGTTAGATCGCGCTATCGTTTTGTTAGGTTCTATTGAAGCGGGCACGCCGCAATTCCGGCGGTAAGACCCCTCTTTGAGGAGTGGCTGGAGAGAAGTCATGGCGTCCTGACCTACCGCTTGACGCAGGTCCTCACCGGACACGGAAGTTTCGGGAGGTACCTGTGTCTGATGCGAAAGGAGGAGACGCCTGGGTGTCACCACTGCGAAGATCGCCCGGAGGACACGGTGGAGCATACGGTGCAAGACTGCCCAGCTTGGGCGGAGCACCGACGTGTCCTCACGGCTGCGATAGGCGGAGACCTCTCGCGCCCGGCATTGGTTGCGGCCATGCTGCGGGGCGAGACGGAGTGGGAAGCGGTCAGCTCCTTCTGCGAGGCAGTAATGCTCGTGAAGGAGGAGGCAGGCCGCGAGCGAGAGAGGACAGCGTCCTCCCTCCGCCCCAGCCGCAGTGGTAGGCGCCCATGGCGACGGACGTCGCTTGATGATCTCCGGCCACCGTAGGCGCGGGCATGCGGGCAGCAAAGGGCAACTCGCTGCCCGACCAAGGACCATGCCCGGGTCGACGGCGCGTTGTGTCCCACGCGCGCCTCAAAGAGCGTCAGCATAATGACGGGGCCCCCCTCTCAGAGGGCCAAAGCCTGCCGGGGTCGCGGGATTATTCCCTTACCGTAACCCCGGAACTTAACAGGCTATGAAGAACACCGTGGATTTTAGTTAGTACGAGTCTGACAGTCCCTCCCGCCCTGCCCGGGGTGGGAGGACTCATTTAATATGATGATTTTACCACTTATTCCATGCTAATTATCTATTAGAATATTCTTTTGAATTTGACAAGCCTGTTAGTCTAGTCGTTAGTGACCCTGACTGCTATGCCGGAGGCCGTGGGTTCGATTCCCACCCAGGATAAATGTTTGTTTGATGAGCACGATCATTTGTTCTGCGTCTGGGTGTAATTTATATATTATATTTATGTATTTAGAAATATATAAGTATGTTTATCAGTTGTTTAGTACCCATAACACAAGCTCTGCTTAGCTTGGGACGAGATGGCGTTGTGTGATAGTTGTGGAATATTATTATTATTAATTGTAATGATACTAACAAGGATATTTTTCTACCTCAGATACTTTAATAATAAATTTTAAAATAATAGATACAAATTTTGCGTCGGTTAAAAATCGCGAAGACTTGGGTATCGGCGATCTTGATAGATGAGTAGCGAGCGACTAGAGTCGGCGACGCATGTCGGCGACGCGACCTGTGTACGAGCCTCTATGGATTTGTATTGCGATAGTCGCCTGGAAACCAAAATCGTAAGGTATCGGAAACTTGCGTCGCCTCGTGTACGAGCCTTCGTACACGAGGCGACGCAAGTTTCCGATACTAGAGTATCGCCACTACTCATGACCTGCGGAAAATTCGAGGTACTAAATTTTTATAATGCAATTTGATGTAACGACATAGACACTAGCGCCGCGTCAAAAGGTCATGATGGGTGGTCAAGAATATGAATTTATAAAATGGCTGACACATGACTGTGACGATCAAAGTATATTTTTTAGGGTTCCGAAGGTTCAAAAAAAAACGGAATCTTTATAAGATCAGTCGTGTGACAGTCCGCCCTTCACAGTCAATTTCCTGGGAACCTAACATTAATCCAAATCCAAATAGTATAACATAATTTAATCTTTTTTTACAATAAAATAGAAATAAATCCATCTCTCCCAACTTTTTAATAAAACTGCATACAAAATTATGATTTGATAGAGGATTGTGGGTACATATTTGAATATCGAAGATTAAAATATCTACCCTTAAAATATCGATGTTCAAAATATCGAAAATGGGTACATATTTGAATATCGAAGATTAAAATATCAACGCTTAAAATATCGATGTTCAGAATATCGAAAATTAAAATATCGATTGTAACAAAATATCGAAAAATGTTACATCTACGCTTAAAACGACGAAGATTACGTTTAATACATCGCAGTTCATAATATCTAATTTCATATATCTCCTATATCTACGTTAAAAATACCTACTAGTTGAAATATCGAAAAATAAACCACCTATCAAGGTAGGTCGACGGAGCCCCGCTTCACGGGGCTCCTATTTCTGTTTGCAAGGTTTAAAGTAACCTAACACGAAGAGGATGGCGGGGTCTTTCAGACCCCGCCACCCTCTTCTAACCTAACCTGTCCGAGTCGGGGTGCCCCAAGTCCCGAGCTCGCTTCGAAATGTAAATATCGAATGACCATAAAATCGAAAATTAAAATATCGAAAGTTTAAAATATCGAATGATTAAATGATCTACGTCCAATATATCCAAAATCTAAATATCTACAAAAGTTACATCGAAAGATCTAAATATCGAAGTACAGATTATCGAATGTCTGAAATATCGAACCTAACACGGTAAGTCGACGGAGCCCCGCTTCGCGGGAATAATATATGTACTGAATTTAGGTATCCCGTGGCTAAAGGGAGAAAGAGAGCCTATTTCTGTTTGCAAGGTTTAAAGTAACCTAACAAGAAGAGGATGGCGGGTTCTTTCAGACCCCGCCATCCTCTTCGAACCTAACCTGTCCGAGTCGGGGTGCCCCAAGTTTCGAGCTCGCTTCGCCACCCTCTTCGTGTTAGGTTACTTTAAACCTTGCAAACAGAAATAGGAGCCCCGCGAAGCGGGGCTCCGTCGACTTACCCTGGTAGGTGGTTATTTTTTTCGATATTTCAACTAGTAGGTATTTTTAACGTAGAGTTTATGAAATTAGATATTATGAACTGCGATGTATTAAACGTTGATATTTTGAATTTCGACATAACATCTTTCGATATTTTGAATCATTCGACATTTAAATCAGTCGACATTTTAATCTTCACGTTTTAAGCGTAGATGTAACATTTTTTGATATTTTGTTACAATCGATATTTTAATTTTCGATATTCTGAACATCGATATTTTAAGCGTAGATATTTTAATCTTCGATATTCAAATATGTACCCGAGGATTGTAAATATTTTTCTATCGTTTTAAAATAATTACTTTCCAAAAATGATTCCAGAATATGCTACGGAACCCTTTATTCTGTGAATAAAATTAAAAATGGGAAATAAATTGCTCCGCCATCTTGAAAGTCGCGGAAACTCAAGTCGCCGCGATGTCAGCAGATAGGTAGCGCGCGATTGGCGTCGCGCGTCGCGTGCATGTGTACGAACGTATATGCATTTCTATTGCGAGAGTCGCCTGGATACTGAAGTCGTAAGGTATCGGAAACTTGAGTCTTATAGTGGACGAAGGGCCGTTCCTCAGGCACGCCGCAATCGCGGCGGTAAGACCCCTCTTTGAGGAGTGGCTGGAGAGACGTCACGGTGTCCTCACCGAACACGGAAGATTCGGGAGGTACCTGTGTCGGATAGGTAGGGAAGAAACGCCCGGGTGATACCACTGTGAAGATCGCCCGGAGGACACAGTAGAGCATAGCTCCGGCCACCATAAGCGCGGGCATGCGAACAGCGAGTAAAGGGCAACTCGCTGTCCGATCATGGACCATGCCCGGGTCGACAGCGCGTCGTGTTCCACGTGCGCCTCAAAGAGCGTCAGCAAAATGACAGGACCCCCTCCTGTTGTTTGGGAAAATTACAGATTGGGTTAGGTCATTTGTACTGTTAGCATTTTATGGGAGATCATTATCTAATATCGCAAAAAGAAGTGCTGACTAGATGTTTATATACCCCCCACCCCATATTGATGGAATGGAAAGAAAATCTCTCCCTTCTAAAGTAATTAAAGTCAGTAGAAACATAAAATAAGTCCTCATCCGAAGTACATCATTATTCATTGTCCTACTATATTGCGTTGAATACAACATAAAAAAGTATAATGTAAAGTTTATTGATTGTGATTTTATTTCTTTAATGAAATCTCTTGGTAAGCAGCTCGATGGTAAATAGCGGCACATACCAATCTTCAAAATTAAGAGTTTGGTTCGTGCATAGATGTGTAACCATTTATCATGTTATTGACTTTCCTCCTAAAGTCTGACGACCAGTCTTACCGATGGGTATCGTATTACCAAGTTATTTGAATTTACTGACATGGTCACTATTACAAATATTGGGTTTAAAACGTATAATTTGGCATTGTTGCAAACGCAAAAAAGCGAAACTCAAAACTAATAATGAACTTGGTAAATATCACGTGTTAAACACTAATAATTGTAATACGAGTATACCTAATATTAAAACAACAAAAATGTAACCGCCTTCAAAAACAACCACAAAAACGTGTAAAATAACCTACAAAACTTTTCTTTCGGAAGTCGGTGGTTTTTTATTACTTTCATTGTTTTTTTGCCACCGACTTCCGAAAGAAAAGTTTTGTAGGTTATTTTACACTTTTTTGTGGTTGTTTTTGAAGGCGGTTACATTGTTTTTGAAAAAGTTTTTATTTTACTCTTTTTAGTATAAATATTCAACCATAAAATTCTTGTCAAATACATAATTTTCTATATGTAAGAAATCCGAAGCACCAGTAATGACATCGTTAACATTTCTTTCATTCCTTCCCTATCTCAAAAACTACTGAACCGATTTTGATGAAACTTGCAGTATTCCTTAAGTTGAACAATACCTAGTACAACATAAAAAGAATTACTTAAATCGGACTTGTAGTTCCAGAGATATGCGAACACAAACATAATTTACTAAATCAGTCGATGCCGACTCCTTACTAGAGGAGTTGTACCTTCCATCATCAGCTCATCCACCTGAGATGATGGTTATCAGATGCAAATACTTGAACAGCTTTATAAAATATATGAAAATAGTACTATGTGCCTATAAAATTTGAAGGTCGCCCTCGATTTCCCTGGGATCCCATCATCAGATCCTGATCTGATGAATATGGGACCAATTGGAAAGTATACCCTTTCAAACAAAAGAAAAATTTTCCAAATCGGTCCAGGCGTCGTTGAGAAATCGGGGAACATACATAAAAAAAAAAAAAAAGATTCCGACTACTTGAGAACCTCCTCCTTTTTTTGAAGTCGGTTAATGAAGAAGGAACCAAACATGTAACATGTGTTAATTATATTACTAAAATAAAATAATGATCTTTTATTAAATTAAGTTATTAAAGACAGTGAACGAATTAAAGAGCATCACAAAACTGCTCTTCAACGCGAGTTGGTAAATTTTTTACCCAAGAGAAAAGCGTACAACTGCCCGCTAGAGAAGTTTTCACTTCAAAAAAAAGATTCTCGACGAATGAGAACCTCAACCTTTTCCTTCGAAGTCGGTTAATGAAGAAGGAAAAACTATGTAGGATGTTCTAAGCGTTATATTACTGGAAAACGACAACGCCATGAAATCTTTTAATAGATTAAGTTCAACTAAAGACAGTGAACGAATTGAAAATCTATCACAAAACTGCTCTTCAACGATTATGGTAATGTGAAGAGTCTAGGGGCGCTGGACTGTCACAGTGTATGGCCAGTGGCGGATTAAGAGTTTCCGAGGCCCTAAGCACAGAGCCTGTGTAGGCCCCTCTATTGCTTAAATTGGGAAGGTAGAAAGTAAAATGATAGTTTCATCAAAATAGAAAGTGTAGTAGGTAGAATTTAAAACTTAAAACATTTTTTCCTTGCCATAAGCTCTTACGTTACTTACGGCCCTGTGAATAATCACAGGGCCGTAACGTAAGAGCTTCTGGCGCCTGTGTGCAAAAAAGGATTTTGGCGGCCCTTAAAGCATTTTGAATTATCTTTTTTATGGTAGGTACTGTAGGTAGGTCAGTGGTTGTATTTTAAAGTTCATCGCCCTTAGGCTGTAAAGCTTGCCGCCTAGGAACTTAAACACAAAAGAAACCATCAAGTGCTACTCAAACTACACACGCAGTGCCATACCATCTTAGACAAGACAAACTTAACATTTTAAATTTTATGAGCACAACATAATTAACTAACACAAGAAGCATTTGTTATTGAAAAATGAGCTATTAAAAGAGAGGTCCAGAAAACCGAATGTATTTATATATGTATGTATTTATATATGTATTATTTTTTATATTTAAGGTCTCAAGTCCTATTTCGAAAATTATTTTTGATACCTTTTTTTTATTTTTTGGGCCCTTGGGTTTGGCGCCTTAGAGGATGGCGCCCTTTGCACATATGGATGCGGGGGCCCTGCTTATTCAGAGCAAACGCTCAGGGGACAGCCGCAGGGCCCTGCGGGGGTGTATGAAGGGTTACTCCCGGACCGCTTTCGCCTTGTGATTTCGGAAACGTAGATGAATCTCGATAAAATGTAGACCAGGTAAAAAATGCCGCCACTGTGTATGGCAACACTCAGTCCATGGCCAAAGAAAAAGCCAGTCTTTGGGTCACAAGAAGCCTCAATTAGTAATTTTGAAAACTCTTTGAAGAGGCTGTGAGCTCTTACATTCGAAGTGTTTCAATTCGAAATGCCCCGAAAATACAGTTGCGAAAACAAATCTTCTCCATAATACATACCTATTTATTACCTTTAGTAACAGTACTGCAATAAGTAACGTCTTAAGAGGAAACAGCAAGGGCTGGAGAATTGAAAAATAGGTATTTGTAAAATCTATTGCTGTCGCACAGTGCCCACAACAGAGTTACAGAGCGCGAAGGAGACAACTGCAGCTTGGACCGAAAATACCTTAAAAATGGCACAATTACTCCTCCAAAACTTAACCGATTTCACTACTTTTTCCTTTGAAAAATAAAGAAAGGCATTGGCCGTGTTCCTATGTTTTCCTTTTTTTATATAATCTCGTCAAATTTGTTTACTGATTATTTGAACACAGCGGAAAATCTGGCCATTTTTTTAGGATTTTGAATGTTCATATCTCTTTTCATAATTAATTTATGGGAAAAAGGAAAACATAGAGCCATGCCAATAGTGGTCATAGATTTTTTGTAAAAAAATTATTGCTCTACTGGCATTATCCAGGGAGAAAACAGGGGACTACGTTTGTATGGAAAAACGGCCGTGCTGTTTCCTCTTAATAACAACGACCCAATAATATCACAATTTATCATGTCTCCAAATCAAATGAAACCAAATTATGGACAGTTTTCCGCGATGTTATGGGAAAACTTGTCTATTTTGTCTGTTTTCCCGAGCGTTTGGCGTCGCGCGTGGAAATGTACTGCGTTGGTTCAGTCAAGTGAGTAGACCGGCGCGCCTCAGACGCGTGTGACTCGCAACGCGCCAACAGTTTGCGAAATTGTTATGTGAAGTTTTAACAATAATAAAAAAACATGCAACATTGTGATACACGTGTTTTTTGTTCCCGAAAATTGTGTTTTGAACATGTGTAAAAGTTACAACTTCTTTTGTCTTCTCTAGTCTGTGGTGAGTTTTTTCTTAAGTTTTACTTTCATAAACTGTTTTCGATAAAGTTATTTTTTTCTAAATTAATGAAAATGTTTTTTGTTTTTTTGTTAGATATCTATTGTTTGATAGTAATTGAATTTTAAAGTATCTTTATCCTCGGGTTTCCTTTAATAAAACTTACAAGCATAATACTTAACATTTATCCGTTTTCAATGTTAAAAACGGGTTATAGAAAATTGGTTAAGGAAAGACACGTTTATTAATGAAGCGCTCGCTAATTGTTTGAATTAGGTACTTAATGTTTTTAAAGTAGCTTTTTACGATGCGTCGTGTTTATTTAATAGTAGAAATTAAGGAATAAGTGCAGTTTAATCACGATTGGCGCACATGTGTTTCATTAGAAGAAATACATTGTTGGCGCTATTTAAAAACTTGAATAATTACACAATCAGTCTATAAATAATCCCATTGCTGGGACACAGGCCTCTCTGTGAGAGGGAGTGGGTCATAATCCACCACGCGGGCCCAGTGTGTATTGGTAGATGTCACATAATTATCTTACCGTATTTTGGTTCTAGGATTATGCCGGTTTCCTCGCGATGTTTTCTTCACCGTTTTAGAGAGCAGTGGTGATGAAATAAATTACACAAAGTAATGCGCCTGACTGGGTACGAATTCGAACCCATGACTTACAAACTCTGAAGTCGGGGCCGATACCGTTGGGCCACCACTGCTCATAATGTGAATGATTATGAATTAGTAATTAATTGCCTTCATTAATTTTTAATGTAAAATAAAGTCCAATATATTACTATTATGTACGGTCAGCATCAAAAGTTGCCGACCACATTTAGATTTTAAAATCGCTGTACACCGTAATAATACGGTGTACAGCCACTGTAATCGAAACGTCCAAATTTCGCTTCCAAAAAATCTTTAGTCGTAAATGAAAACAGACCTATAAAATACTAGATGAGGAAATTGTGACATAACTAAAATTATAAGCAGAGCTTGTGTTATGGGCACTAGACAACTGATAAACATACTTATATATTTCTAAATACATACATTTTATAGATAAATTACACTCAGACACAGAACAAAATTATGATCGTGCTCATCACACAAACATTTGTCCTGGGTGGGTATCGAACCCACGACCTCCGGTATAGCAGTCAGGGTCACTAACCACTAGACCAATAGGCCAGTCAATTAAAAACTCTTGATTGGAAAATCAAACAAACCGCATGAAGTGGTTTTGCAACAGTTGTAAAAAAAAAACGAAAAGTGAACAAAAAGTGCCAATCTTACCTCTGCAGTCACTAACACGACTCATATCTGGCTGTCCGAGCTTCGCTCGGTTTTTTGTTTTTGGCCCTCATCGGTCATGGCGTTATAGATGGCGCTTCATAAAACGCGGTTTTTAAAATGTCTATATCTTGGGAAGCGAGCTTTTCTCGTACCTGGGACCTCGATTCCTTGGGCCGAAAAACCTCTAATCTGTAATTTTCATGAAAATCCTTGGAGCCGTTTCCGAGATCCTGATTATATAATATAAATATATATATATATATATATATATATATATATATAAATATACAAGAAAAGCTCGTTTAAAGATATTAGATAATATGTTACTAAAAAGATGACGCTTATGATTCGGTAACGTTAACAGGATGAGATAAAAAAGGGGAGAATTTATAAGGCGTGTATATTAGGGCCGAGAGAAGAAGTCCAAGGAAGACCTAGGTACATTGACCTTCCAGACTGTCCTTCAGAAAGATCGTGTGCGTAGCACTCGCAATCGGCGAGCTTGTATGACCAGATGTATGAATGGTGGTTTCGACATTGGCTAATGGGGTAGGTATAAAGAAAGAAAAGGTTTTCAGTAGACTCACTCAGGACTGAACAACTGAATGAAAAGAACTAAGCAATGCAAAATAATATATGAAAAAAACAAAGAAAAGAAAATAGCAAAACTAAGTAATAAGTCTAGTCCTGCATGTGTAAGGCCAGCACGCGTAGCGTGGTGATTTTATCTCTGTTCCCAAGAAAAGATAAAGTAATTTCATCGTTATTTCTATACAAATGGACTGTTTTTTTTTGCAGAAGCATGACACGATTTGTACACCAATAAAGAATAGAAACATATCTCTTCTATATTTTAAACATTGCAATGCTTTAAAATCTTTTACGTTCTGTCATATTTTTGTCCTTTCTCGCGTCGACAAAACCCTTTTCTACGGCGCCATGCTACGCGTGCAGAAGGACCCGTATCTCAGCATGACGTGCTGTTAACATTTTAAGAAAAAGTCACAGCGCTGGTTTTCAGATAGGGCCCCAAGTGAAATGAGTTTGTATGTCACTTTACTCTACTCATTCTCCACTACAAAAAGAAACTTTTTACCCAAATACTTTCTTAGCTTATCCGTTCTGCCAAAAATAAGTTATATACAATATCAAATAAGTAGTCGATCAATCGAATCTTGCTTTGAATCAACATGTAATCAAAAACCGATTCATCAAATTTCGTTTCTAGGTACAACGAATAAAATGTATGTCGCAGAATCAACACAGAAGCACAATAATTTAGAATAACGCCATCTATTATCATGCTGCGGAATCAAAACGGATTAACAATTTGGAATCATTATTGATTATTGTTAATCTAGAATAACGCCATCTATTATCGTTGATGTGGAATCAAAACGGAAACAGAATTTAGAATCTCTATTGATTATTGTTAGTTTAGAACAACGCCATCTATCTCTCATTCAAGTAACTATGAAGTTAGAATTGACAGACTACGCTTTGGAACGTCAAATTAGTGGTAATTTGGGGATGGTTAGCGTGGGGAGCAACGGCAAGCCTGTGGGGGAGGTAGGCTAGGTGGGAAGTGACAGTTGAGCGAAGTGAACACTTTGAATCGGTCCGGCAAGCTGGGTAGACATCTTGGTTGCTCTGCCATGTTAAACTTCTCGCGTTCCTAAGTTTTTAATCGAGCGATATCTCGGACATCCTTGACTATTTTGTATTCAGTGTGTGTTAGCAAGTAATTAAAAGTGTTAACGAAGATTTTCTGAATGTTATTTCCGATATCCCAACCCCTCTGATAACGAACTCTCCGTTATCAGAAGTGGGATTGGACCACAACGACCCACGTGTTCGAAATAAAAACGCTAACGACGAAAAATGGATGCGTTTGTTGGAACAATGGAACCGCAATTTTTCTGATACTGATTCAAGCCGTGAAAACACCTACCACGTTGTCAAATGGCCTTCGTTTACCGGATTTTAATCCTGAGAAACAAAATGTGGATGCACGTGGTTGGGTGACGACTACAGTGATGTGCTTTTGGACCAAGATCAACATGGCGGGTACCCCGCTTATGGTCGCTGTAAGCCGCGTCTTGAAGGGAGGAGATTCTACCTGGCTGCCTACTGTGTCGTTTCCGGGGATAAAGTGGATTGATTTCAAGCGACTTTTTATTGCAAGACACGTGGCTAGCTACAACAAGAGCTGCAGCGAAGCGAAGTGAATAGTGTTGTGAAGCCTCTGAAGTGTTTTACCTACCGCAAGTCGGGACATAAACCCGTGCACTGCTACCGCAAAGATGTGAAACAGAATACTCAAGCTACTCCGAAGCACCACGACCACAGCAATGGCAACAAGATTGGTTCATCGACAACTGCGAGGTTTCATGCATCCGGGGTCGCCTGCTTCCACTGCCACGACGCGTAAAGAGAAGCGGCGCCGACTACGGGGCGTCGAAGCCTGTTAATGAGGAGAGGGTTGACCAGTGCCTCCTGAGCGCGTCGACTGGGATTATCCGGTGAGCAATTTTCATTTTGTTTACGACTCTGGTGCCTTGTGTTCTCTATGTTGGCTTTCGCTGGTTAAGCGTTGGCTGTTTTACCGCTGGATAAGCGTGTTATGATGTGTGCTTTCGCTGGTTAAGCGTTAAGTGAGATAATATCGCTGGTTAGGCGTTATTATTATTCCTGGTTTAGTGATATGATTTGTAACGCTGGTCAAGCGTTACGGTGCAAGTACTGGTTAAGTACTTCAGTGATTTACGCTACCGAGTCAGTAGTGATGCATAGGGAGAATGCCCGAGGTTCAAGTACCATTTTGAAGTAAAGGTTTTGAGTTGGATAATAAGCGTGGAATCTTAGGTCGGCTGGTCAGACCGTACCAGTAGCCATTTCGTAGTCGTAGTCCGTATCTTATTGACATTCCGGTGTCCATAGACGCGCGGTGTGCGAATGGCTCTGGCGGAGGTCGTGTGTTGTGCGTTCATGGTGAACGGTGTGAAACAAACAGAGGTTTGTTGGTGGGGCTAGTGTTAGCCACAGGCCACGAATTTGATTCCTGCTGTTTTGATGATAACATTGCTGCATTGTGATGATACAATTGCAAAGGTACTTGATTCCTCTGGGATTTTCAGTCAGTCTAAATTATGTTGTGTTTTGCGTTTGAATTTGAGTAGTCCATGTGATTTCTTTTTCTCTATAGAAATTTTCATTTGTAACGTTGTAGAAAAATAAGGTAACATGATGAACAAACCTAGTTAAAGAATTATTTTGATAAAGTCTCGAAATGATTATCTTGATGGTGTGTAACCGGAGGGAGGTTACGTGTTGAAGACCGGATGGAGGTCGATTGGTTTGATGCTTATGACCGCAGGGAGGTCTTAAGTGTGATGATGATGATGACTGGATAGAGGTCAGAGTATGAGCACTGCAATATTTTAATGAGTTTCCTATTTGAATGAGTATGGGTGTTCTTCGACATGTTAGCTTTGAGAGAAAGAGTTTGTTGTGATTTTTATTAGACCCTGTAATTATTTTGATGAGAATATCTTTTCCATTTGGGCCAGGAATGGCCGAACGAGTAGAATGGTTACTGTTCGAGATTTCTTTCTCGTTCCAGATTCCTCACACGAGGATGTGATGTCTCACACGAGGACGAATGTCTCACACGAGGACGTGTGAACTGTCAGAATCGCCGTGTCGCAGAATCAACACAGAAGCACAATAATTTAGAATAACGCCATCTATTATCATGCTGCGGAATCAAAACGGATTAACAATTTGGAATCATTATTGATTATTGTTAATCTAGAATAACGCCATCTATTATCGTTGGTGTGGAATCAAAACGGAAACAGAATTTAGAATCTCTATTGATTATTGTTAGTTTAGAACAACGCCATCTATCTCTCATTCAAGTAACTATGAAGTTACAATTGACAGACTACGCTTTGGAACGTCAAATTAGTGGTAATTTGGGGATGGTTAGCGTGGGGAGCAACGGCAAGCCTGTGGGGGAGGTAGGCTAGGTGGGAAGATACGTAGTATCTCTTAGTAGTCTGTGGTGGGAAGTGACAGTTGAGCGAAGTGAACACTTTGAATCGGTCCGGCAAGCTGGGTAGACATCTTGGTTGCTCTGCCATGTTAAACTTCTCGCGTTCCTAAGTTTTTAATCGAGCGATATCTCGGACATCCTTGACTATTTTGTATTCAGTGTGTGTTAGCAAGTAATTAAAAGTGTTAACGAAGATTTTCTGAATGTTATTTCCGATATCCCAACCCCTCTGATAACGAACTCTCCGTTATGTATAAACTAAAATAACATTTTACTATTACAAAGTGTGAGCTATAAATCAGTAGTTGACAATGACAATAATGGAATAATAATGATGATTGAATATCCATACTTCCGTAGAATTTAAATATGATAATAAATAATTTGTAAACCTCTCAGAGGGCCAAAGCCTGCCGGGGTCGCGGGACTTATTTCCTTACCGTGACCCCGAACATAAAGGGCTAATGAAGGACACCGTGAATTTTAGTCAGTACAGGTCTGACAGTCCCTCTCGCCCTGCCTGGGGTGGGAGGACTCATTTGATGATTTTACCACGCAAAAAAAAAGTGTATAATTCTCCAATTAAATATCAAAGTAATTGCTATGGTTTTAAATTAATTAACCGACTTGTTATTAAAGACATCTGACGCATCTACTGCATCAAACCCTAGCATGAAATCTTTATTATTGTTTACAAAGTTGTGAATCAGACATTGTTAAGAAAATATGAGTTATTCATATTAATTACTAGCTGTTACCAGCGGCTTCACTCGCTACAACTTGAAAATTATCCCACGGGAACATAAAATCGGGATAAAAACTATCCTATGTGTTAATCTAGGTTATAAACTATCTGTATACCAAATTTTAGCCAAATCCGTTAAGTGGTTTTTGCGTGAAAGAGTAACAAACATCCATACATCCATACTTACAAACTTTCGCCTTTATAATAGTAGTAGGATTATTAAGTTGTTCATAATTTATAAGGGACTTTAGTCCCTTTGGCTGGCATACATAGATATTACTGTGAAAAAGCAGTCTCATATTAGTGAATATAAATCTTGATCACAATAATTATTTTAATGTTCGTATATTTTTGAAGTTCGAAAGGGCCAATATTTTGTATTAATGAACTCGACTGTACCTTGAAGAATTACAGCGTAAATTGTATAGAAAATTAAAATTGCAGTGTCCGAACGAGAAACTAATTTTAGGCATCAAAATAAAGTCTATCGAAAATCAAAAAAGGAAACTGTCGTTCCTGGTAGCAATTTACCAGTTAACGAAAGTCCTCTTTTTCTTTTAAACTTTCCGCCCTACTCTAAGAATTTTTCTTGTATCGTGGATGCTGGATAAATTTACAAACGTAGGAACTCAAACACCCAGACCCGGAACAAATTTAATACTTGCAGAATATACAAATATTTTGTCTCGTGCGGTGATCGAACTGGCGACACGCTGCGCAGTAGTCGATTGGTGAGCCACTGCGCCAACCTATCTCATAAAAATGGGAATGTTGTGCAAGAGCCTCTGTTTTAATGATAAATGTGCTAAAAGTTGCAGTGACATTTGATACGGCTTTGTCATCGTTGTATAACTTACAGCTAATGCAGCATTCAGAGAACCAGTTAGCTAGATAGTAAGTTGTGCTATCAGCAAACTGTCTAGCAGTAAGTAAAAATACTATTTTTTGTCTTTTATTATCACTAAACTACTTACGTGTACACTAAAAAGAATACATAACTTTTAAATCATATTTTAAAATCTAAAGGTATAGCGAGAATTTTATTGTTGATATTTTGAAGCGATGCGTTCAGATAAAATATATCAAAGCATTTGTTTCAAGAGACCGGTTAAATGCACTTTACTTTTACATATAATGTCAAAAGATGAGAAAAGGGAATAATGGAGCTATAAACTCATAAGTCACATAGCTGTACGAGATTTCAAGTTATATCGACGTGAAATCTTTTGAAGAAGATGCTGAAGGATTTTTTTTTTTTTTTAGCGTTGTAAAATCATCAAATGAGTCCTCCAACCCCGGGCAGGGCGGGAGGGACTGTCAGACTTCTACTGACTAAAACCCACGGTGTCCTTCATAGCCTGTTATGTTCCGGGGTTACGGTAAGGGAATAATCCCGCGACCCCGGCAGGCTTTGGCCCTCTGAGAGGGGGGCCCCGTCATTATGCTGACGCTCTTTGAGGCGCGCGTGGGACACAACGCGCCGTCGACCCGGGCATGGTCCTTGGTCGGGCAGCGAGTTGCCCTTTACTCGCTGCCCGCATGCCCGTGCCTACGGTGGCCGGAGATCATCAAGCGACGTCCTTCGCCGTGGGCGCCTACCACTGCGGCTGGGGCGGAGGGAGGACGCTGTCCTCTCTCGCTCGCGGCCTGCCTCCTCCTTCACGAGCATTACTGCCTCGCAGAAGGAGCTGACCGCTTCCCACTCCTGCTGAAGGATACTTTGAATAAAATTCTGGATTTCGTATCTTTGTTTGGACCACTTAGGACCACCTAGAACATTTCTAGTCAAAAGCCCTTCAGCTATTAGATAGCCCCTCTAATACCAGAAGGGTTCCATTACTTGGTTTTTCGCTATCACGGGAATGCCGCTCCGTGCTGTCGGTTATCACTCCGGCTTTACGAATGGCCCTCACGTTGGCACAAATGCAGTTCACGTTCCTGACTAACAAGGACATAGAATCCGGCACTTTTAAACTGATATATGCGTGCTGGCGACATAGCATTTGTGAACAAAATAAAAACTCGAATTTAATTCATTGGTACGGGATCTGCACGAGCATCAGTTAACCGTGAGTCTTAGAGTATTAAAGGATCACTGTGAATTTAGTCAGTACAAGTCTAACAGTCCCCATTCCACCCTGGGTGACTCTTTGATTATTTTGCTCGATACTTCTAAATATAAGCAACTATATGGGTACTATCCCTATTTGTGTACATCTCGGTTTGTCGCAGGAATATTGGGCATCAACACGCTGGAACTACAACGTCATTGGTATGTGCTGTTGATGCACTAATTCTTTAATGTACCTAAAAAATAATTGATGATCACTGTTCGCCCCGGACCAATAGCGGGTGTCGCGCGCCTGTTCGCAAAAGATACGATTATTTTGTACAGAACCTTTCGAACGCAAGTCTGCAAAAATTTAAAAAATGAAAAATGTTTATTTCATAACAAAAGTAAACTTAACAATATTGAGGTTGACTTCTCCTTTTAAGTATAAAAACACTTGTGCCAGGAGAAGCCGCTCTCCCTTAACTTGATTACATTTTTGTTTATTAAATAGTTTAATTCATAATTTAAAATTTAATTTAATCTAATTGGTTAAATTGATTCACAATTATTTTATCTAGTTTACAAGTTTGCTACAAAGTGGCAGTTTGTATGTGTGAGTGTGTATGTGTATGTGTGAGCGCGTGTGTGTGTTCATGTGAGTTTGTGTGCGACCGTATACATTTGACGAAGTATTTCTATATCTAACCTAAGGTAGCATATTTTACATATTCTGTATAAGTCTGCCTTGCGGTCTTATATTTTGTTGCCAGTTACCCGCCAAATAAAGCCGCCAGAACCTTTGACATTTCAGTGTACCTACAACTACTTCGGACGTCCTTTCAAGTTAAAGCCTTCATCATAATTACGTCTATTGAATTTGAAATGCAGATTGAAATGGAATTAAATGTCTCTTCCGGTGATACGAGCATGTCGGAACTGTCTGTGGCACGCTGTTCTTTATACCAGCTTATGGCCTGAGGTGGATTTGTGGGTTTATGTATTTGCTTATAAGCTGATTAATAATTAAATTTAACAGTTTAAAAGTTTTAGAACAAACATTGATCAGTAACATGGGCTGAGTTACCACGAGAGGTTTTGCGCTATTAACATCACAGGTTGTATATTAATTTCTCATAGACCAGGCGGCCTACCATGAATTCTTAACGCTATCCAGTTTAGGCTGTGGGAAAGAGATGGCGCTAGACGACTTGTAAATCTCGCTCCCACAGCTGAACTACTCATGCTCATGGTAGGCCACCTGAGGGCACAGTTTAAGACACGATTGGCGCATTGACATCGTGTCGTAAGAAAATATAATGTTTGATCTGCAAGTAGTTGTTCCGGGTTTGTGTGAGTTTCTGTTTGTAAACGCAAATTGTGGGTACAATACCGGAAGAAAATCCTAGTATGGTGGACTATGTATTTGCAGATTAATAAAAAATATGTGGTTGACCGAGCTTCGCTCGGTTTTTAAAATGTCTATATATTGGGAACCGAGCTTTTCTTGAACCTGGGACTCGATTCCTTGAGCCGAAAAACCCCTAATCTGTAACTTTCATGAAAATCCTTGGAGCCGTTTCCAAAATCCTGATTATATATAAATAAAAATATATACAAGAATTTCTCGTTTAAAGATATTAGATATAAATATATTTAAGTATTTTTTTTTTGTTAGTTTTCTTACAGACACGACATTTATTATTTTAATATGAAGAAACTACAACAAATAATTAAAACGGACAAACACCTTATTAAAACGAACAAGTCTTGGTAGCAAAGCGAGTTTTCTCTCTAGCAAAAGTGAGTGGACATAAAATACGAGCATTCTTACAAAGTGCAGTGCACCTTTATCGATATGACGCTTGGACTATTAATCTTAGGGGTAGCTCGGTCTTCACTCGGACTTCTGAAGCAGGATACCGTGGATCGCGAACATATAGGGTAAGCCCCTTCGTATACTAGGCGACGCCAGTCGCCGGTACCTTACGACTTTGGTATTCAGGTGACTATCGTAATACAAATCCATGAGGTTCGTACACAGGCACGCGCTAATGGATACTAAAGTCGTAAGGTATCGGAGACTTGTCGCCTAGTGTACGAAGGGGCTACTGTTGTTGCTTACTAAGTACTGTTGTAGGCTACTGTTGTTGTTGTTTTTTTCACTTGCCAATCCAAGCCGAAACAAAATTTATTTTTCAACACATTTGCTCGAAAAATGCATTTACGAAGCCTGTATACATTGTTCGAAAGTTAAAAATTACGCACCATACAACGGAGCGTGCGGTAAAATAGGTACTCTCACCTAAGTACCTATTTTACCGCACACCCCGTTGTATAGCACCATGCGTTTTCTTTACGGTTTTTTTTAAATTCCATTAAAATAGTTATTTATGATACTAGTGCGGTAAGTTGGTTTTTACAGCCGAGGGCTTACCATAGTCACGAGTTTGTAAACACCAATTTCCGCACGTGTGTCATACAACGTTTTTCAACACATTTGCGAGAAAACAGTACAATATGTAATTAAACCAACTTTATGTAACAGTAGAAAAGTTGCAACAATTTTTGAAGTTCCTATTATGAAAATGGCGTGAATTTGCAAATGGCGCCACATGCACGTGGTGGAAATTAGAACTACATCCTTCGTCTCATTTACTCATTAGTATTAAAGTGAGACAACGTATTGATCAAAAGCGCTTCCAAGGAGGTTCGATCAGTCAGGCTGTTGATTCTCAGAACGTGAAACTCTTTAGTGGAATTCTTTTTATTTTTAATGGAAATTAAGAAAAAACCGTAAAGAAAACGCACGGTGCTATACAACGGAGCGTGCGGTAAAGTAGGTACTTATGTGAGAGTACCTATTTTACCGCACGCTCCGTTGTATGGTGCGTAATTTTTAACTTTCGAACAATGTATACAGGCTTCGTAAATGCATTTTTCGAGCAAATGTGTTGAAAAAAAAATAAAGAATTCCACCAAAGAGATTCACATTATGAGAATAAACAGCCTGACTGATCGAACCTCCTTGGAAGCGCTTTTGCTCAATACGTTGTCTCACTTTAATACTTATATGAGTAAATGAGACGAAAGATGTAGTTCTAATTTCCACCACGTGCATGTGGCGCCATTTGAAAATTCGCGCCATTTTCATATTAGGAACTTCAAAAATTGTTGTGACTTTTCTACTGCTAAATAAAGTTTCTTTATTTACATATTTACTGTTTTCTCGCAAATTTGTTGATGGTTATTTATGATACTAGTGCCACAGTCTAATAATCCTACAGTCGTCCGACGAAGACGTCTAGACAGGGCAATCGTGCGGGGTGTGAGAGGTGAGACGCGGGTAAGCCGAGCCCAACTTGGGAACAAAACGATGTTACTATGTCGGGCTCTATCATTCAGGGCTATCGCGTGTGACGTGCGTATTTATTTTTATTTCTTTATTAAAATGGCCGACCCGCGCACGCCTTTTTTTTAATTAGGTTATTGCACCGGGCACCTGTTTGGAAATTCTACTAATATTATATTTATATGACTGTGTTATAATTTGGATGTCCCATGACAAGATGGTGGACTTTTTTTATTAATTACCAAGGGTGAATTTCGAGATGGCGGACGTATTTTAATTTACCAAGTACGGGTATCAATTTTGAGTTTATAAGGGGTCCTTGTTACAAAAAAGCCATCCTTTTTGAAATCCAAGATGGCGGAGGTCATTTTCTTATAATTTGATATGTGTGTCAATTTCGAGGTTATTTGGGGTGCTTGTTACGAAAAAGCCATTCTTTTTGTAATCCAAGATGGCGGACGTAATTTTTTCCTTAGAATTTGATATGGGTGTCAATTTCGAGGTTAATTGGGGTGCTTAACGAAAAAGCCATTCTTTTTGAAATCCAAGATGGCGGACGCCGTTTTTTTTCTTAGAATTTGATATGGGTGTCAATTTCGAGGTTAATTGGGGTGCTTGTTACGAAAAAGTTATTCTTTTTGAAATCCAAGATGGCGGACATCATTTTTTCTTTATAATTTGATATGGGTGTCAATTTCGAGGTTAATTGGGGTGCTTGTTACGAAAAAGCTATTCTTTTTGAAATCTAAGATGGCGGACGTCATTTTTTCTTTAGAATTTGATATGGGTGTCAATTTCGAGGTTAATTGGGGTGCTTGTAACGAAAAAGCCATTCTTTTTGAAATCCAAGATGGCGGACGCCGTTTTTTTTCTTAGAATATGATATGGGTGTCAATTTCGAGGTTAATTGGGGTGCTTGTTACGAAAAAGTTATTCTTTTTGAAATCCAAGATGGCGGACATCATTTTTTCTTTATAATTTGATATGGGTGTCAATTTCGAGGTTAATTGGGGTGCTTGTTACGAAAAAGCTATTCTTTTTGAAATCTAAGATGGCGGACGTCATTTTTTCTTTAGAATTTGATATGGGTGTCAATTTCGAGGTTAATTGGGGTGCTTGTAACGAAAAAGTCATTCTTTTTGAAATCGAAGATGGCGGACGCCGTTTTTTTCTTAGAATTTGATATGGGTGTCAATTTCGAGGTTAATTGGGGTGCTTGTTACGAAAAAGCTATTCTTTTTGAAATCCAAGATGGCGGACGTCATTTTTTCTTTAGAATTTGATATGGGTGTCAATTTCGAGGTTAATTGGGGTGCTTGTAACGAAAAAGTCATTCTTTTTGAAATCGAAGATGGCGGGCGTCAATTTAAATGTATTACGCCAATTCCGTGATAAATTGGGGTGCTGGTTACGAAATGCCATGTAAATAACTTAAATCTGTCTCGAGTTGGTCCTATAGTAAAAGTTGTTCATTTTGGTAGTCTGTAGCAATTTTCTTTTCACATGTATGTAAGTAACCTTTCGGTTAGAATATACTTATTATTTATTAATTTGTATTGTACTTATGATATTTATTTATTTGGAAGTTAAAATTAAAAAAAAATCGCAGTCCACGTCGTCAGTGTCACATAGTAACTATTTATCAAATGCATCAGTTCAATTTTTAAATCTCTTAGTATACGTCTTATCTGCATTTTTTATTTTCATTCAACTTCTTAATAATACATGCAGTAAAGAGGGGGTTAAAACTTGTTTTCATTATTATATAAGTGTTTAATATTGTTTTCATTATAATTCTGCCATCCATGTTGATCTGCAATAAATAAATAATTTCATAAATATTCTTTACTTGTGACAACCCTGGCCGATGCATAACTGTCTAGACGATGTCGGCATTTTACCCGAGATCAAAGGCGTCGTCCTACTGTATGATTTCTATACTGTGCTAGTGCGGTAAGTTGGTTTTTACAAACGAGTAGACGACTTACCATAGTCACGAGTTTGTAAACACCAATTTCTGCACGTGTGTCATACAACGTTTTTCAACACATTTGCGAGAAAACAGTAAAATATGTAAATAAACAAACTTTATTTAGTAGAAAAGTCGCAACAATTTTTGAAGTTCCTAATATGAAAATGGCGTGAATTTGCAAATGGCGCCACATGCACGTGGTGGAAATTAGAACTGCATCTTTCGTCTCATTTACTCATATAAGTATTAAAGTGAGACAACGTATTGAGCAAAAGCGCTTCCAAGGAGGTTCGATCAGTCAGGCTGTTTATTCTCATAATGTGAAACTCTTTGGTGGAATTCTTGTTTTTTTCAACACATTTGCTCGAAAAATGCATTTACGAAGCCTGTATACATTGTTCGAAAGTTAAAAATTACGCACCATACAACGGAGCGTGCGGTAAAATAGGTACTCTCACCTAAGTACCTACTTTACCGCACGCTCCGTTGTATAGCACCGTGCGTTTTCTTTACGGTTTTTTTTTTAATTTCCATAAAAGAAAAAAAGTATTCCACCAAAAAGTTTCACATTATGAGAATAAACAGCCTGACGGATCGAACCTCCTTGGAAGCGCTTTTGCTCAATACGTTGTCTCACTTTAATACTTATGAGTAAATGAGACGAAAGATGTAGTTCTAATTTCCACCACGTGCATGTGGCGCCGTTTTTCATATTAGGAACTTCAAAAATTGTTGCGACTTTTCTACTGTTAAATAAGGTTTTTTTAAATTACATATTGTACTGTTTTCTCGCAAATGTGTTGAAAAACATTGTATGACACACGTGCAGAAATTGGTATTTACAAACTCGTGACTATGGTAAACCCTCGGCTTCGCCTCGGGTTTACATTCGTCTACTCGTTTGTAAATACCAACTTACCGCACTAGTATCATAAATAACTATTTAATGGAAATTAAAAAAAAACCGTAAAGAAAACGCACTGTGCTATAAAACGGAGCGTGCGGTAAAGTAGGTACTTAGGTGAGAGTACCTATTTTACCGCACGCTCCGTTGTATGGTGCGTAATTTTTAACTTTCGAACAATGTATACAGGCTTCGTAAATGCATTTTTCGAGCAAATATGTTGAAAATAACTATTACTGTAAAAATTACAGAGTGAACGTCGGTACCTAAGAAGCTTTGAGTTTACTGTGAAACCACCGAATTTGAAGACTAATTCAGGCGGAACGTGTATTTGTAAGAAGCAATCATTGATCGCGATCACATCCGTCTTCCGTCAGGCGTACTTGTAACGTTGCACCTTGCAAGTTACAAATTAAAAGAGTTTATTATAAAGAATCCTTAAAATTAAGAAACAAATTTACACTTAAAACTATATTATTTACATAAATCTTTAAAAAACTAACCTATTATAATCTAATTAACTAAACCTAAAACTTAAATAAATAATTATAACTAAATAATAGTATACGGAACCTACGAACGTATATTATCTTAAAGGTTTATCACTTTTAGGCGCCCGCGCATCCTTGAAACGATCAATACCGAGCGGCGCCGAGGTAATGGTGGTTCGGTTAGGCTCGGAAAGGACGATGACTAGTTGATTTAGAACACTGGAGGCGACGGCTGTGTCGCGCGCTCTGACCAAAATTAAATAATTTGTATTAAATACATCGCGGAATCCCTCTAGGGTAAGTTTCCTTGTATTTTTTGAGAAGGGCTAACTGTAAGGTGTTCCTAGAACTTCTTTAATCTAGTTTTCTTGCTGTATTTCTTCCTATCTTCCTATCTGGGACACTGTGACCTTTGGACCGACAAAACTTTGGTTCCGACAGCTTGCTTACGCTTCCATTTCCATCTGGACTTCCAGGATTCAAGTCTACCCTACAACCTTCTACCACGTTGCGTGGTTCCAGCGTCGAGAAGGACGACTGGAGAAGATCCTCTGCTGCAGGGTGATTTACGCCTACCCTACACTACGGCTACCTACTACCAAACCTGGAGCTGGACTTGTGTTGCGGTCAAGCCTGTGACGGACCATCATCGTACTGGAGACGGTTCAGGCCAGTGTTCTACTCCACTATTCCTTCCTCTGCAATCGGGACGTGAGGCGGCCACGGAATTTTAGGCAATAAATAATAAGTGAACTCAACTACAGTGCTCTTATTATTTACGAACCCTTCTTACCTACCTGCTGACAATCCCCCCTAAAGGGGCTAGTGTCACAGTGGCGCCCTTAACGTGTTTTTCTAGTGGCCTAATCAAGTCTTGATTTTTTTTTTTTCCCGAAATACAGCTGTTAGTTCGATCTACCTACATTGTTGCTGTGAACGTGAAGGTGACAAGCTACGGCAAAGCGAACTGGTACGTACCTTTGTTTGTTGTAACTGTTTTACTTTTTCATTACTATTTCTATGCCTATTAGTGTCTGGTTATTGTTAACTGTTACGTATTGTTCCTATTAATTGTGACAAAATTACAACAAGTTAATTTTTTTTATCCAGTACCACCTACCTACACCAATTTGTTATTTTTTATGTTTGAAGGAACTTTGTGTGTTTAATTAAAACCTATTAGGTATAAATATATTAAAAAGCAATTTTGTTATACGTAACAGTTCGCACAGCTAATTCTTCTTAGTTTTCTCCTTTCATTTCTTTCATTTTCATTTCTTTCACTTCCTCTTGTCACTAAACGTAGTAAGGTAGCTAGTATTCTTGCAATTCTGTAAAGAACACCATATAATATATCACCTCATAATCTCTTCTTTCATTGTATTCATTCATTAATTTCTTTCATCCTTCTGTTAAACATGGAAACTTACCCTATTAAATTTTTTGTGCTTAATAAAAATGAACTAACGTATGAAGTTCTCATTAGAGGCGAAGAACCTGCATCAACCGTACTCGAACTTCGTAAACAAATAAATAAACTAACACCTATTATACCTACCTCGGATATTTGTGAGTCTGGAATCGAGCCTGACGTCGATATATCTGGCGTTAGTGTTTCTATGGTCGAACTTTCGTCTCGTGTCAAAACTTTAGAGGAAAAGTTTGATACTAATCTTTTCGAACGCACTAAAGCTTTGTGTAACCACTTGTACCACCGCATAAAAAGAATAGATTGCTCCGATTCCAAACACGCCGAAAAGGTAAAATCGCTTTCAAAAAATTTAACGTCTTTAACGAATAGAATTAATGCAATGAATAAATCTGCTAGTCCTAGCTGTGAGCCTGTCGTGAGTGTTCAAACATCAGTGGATGCCGTACCTAACGTATCGATGTATTGTGACCGCACGCACATTGGTGAACTACAAAAAATCAAATTCAACGGTAAAACTTGTGTACACGCCTTCGTGCAGAGGGTAAACGAATATAGTACTGCGCGTAATATACCTTCTAATAGATTATTAGCTTACGCTACGGAAATATTTACAGGCGACGCATTACACTGGTACCGTAGTATTAAAAATTCTATTACTACTTGGGATGAGTTGATAGTTTTGCTAATAGAAGATTTTAGTCAGTTCGATTACGACTACCGTTTATTGACTGAGATTCGTAACAGAACACAGGGTGATACTGAAAATATAACCATTTATTTTGCAAAAATGTCAGAACTGTTTTCTAGATTAACTAAGAACATATCAGAAAATGAGAAACTAGACATCTTAATGCATAACATTAGACCTTGTTATTCTAGTGTATTGGCTTCAAATACGTCATCTATCAATACAGTGGAAAACTTACGAACACTATGTAGGAACTTTGAGAAAATACAGTGTCTGACTTCTCAATTCAAAGAACCACCAAGAGTGTCGTCTGATACTTTGGCTCCGGACCTAGCATTTTATAAATCTACAGAACAAAACTCTAGTAAATCAAATCATTACAATCAATATAGGTATAACAATAACTATAAACATAATTCGAATATTTCTAATAAACCTAAAGATAAGTCAGATGTAGCTGCTGTTACCACTTCTAATTCTAATACTAAACCTGTTTATTGTCCGCGCTGTCGTAATTCTGAACATTCTTTGAAACAGTGTAAAGCGGATAAGTTCCTAATTTGTTTTAAGTGTGGAACAAAAGATGTAAAGTACCCTAATTGTCCTAAATGTCATTCAAAAACAAAAGGAAAAAACTAGTTAGTGAAGATTGTTGTAGTGAAAGGATTGTAAAAGCTAATGTTAACACTATAGATTCAAATAAAACTAACTTTGATGAAAAGGACTGGAAAATATGGCTTTTGACAGTCAAAACTTTCTTTTCTAGTTATTTCATTACAACAATCTTCGATAAAAAACCTAAGGATGATCTACGACCGTACGCGTCTATCCAAGTACATGACACGAATCTCTGTGGCTTACTAGATTCCGGTTCTACGGTAACTATTATAGGTAAAGATTTTCATTTACATCTTGTTGCATTGGGTCTCGAACTACATAAGTGCACTGCTAAAACTTTTACAGCTGCCGGTGGACAAGAATTAGCATCTATTGGATATATTAATTTACCCGTAACTTTTGAAAAACAATTCCACATTCTGAAAGCTTACGTCGCACCTTCTATAAAATCAAATTTAATACTAGGCATTGACTTTTGGACTAAGTTTAATTTATTTCCTAAATTTTATAATTCTATTTCAATACAAGATGTCACAAACAATGTCAATGAAGTAACTGCGATCTCCGAAACTACTAGTGTAGTACACTCCTATAATGAGCTAACTGAAGCTCAGCGCGACAGCTGAAATTGTTACTAAGATCCTAGAGGAACAAGTATTTCTAATACATGGCATACCTCGTACAGTGATACTCGATAATGGTAAACAATTCGTGAGTGCTACGCTAAAACAAATGTTGGATAAGTATAAGGTACCGAAATTACATTTTACTCCTAAGTATTCACCACATGTAAATACAGTCGAACGATATAATAAAACTATAATGACCGCTATCTCAACGTTTATCACTACTGATCAACGTGTTTGGGATCAATTGGTACCTAAAATACAATTCGCTGTCAACAGTTCTGTTAACGAGGTTACCGGTTTTACTCCATCATTTTTAGTATACGGGCGTGAACTAATTGCTTGTGGATCACACTACATTGATACGGAAAATGATGAAGATCTTGTTTTTCAACCACGCGATTCCTACGCTGAGAACCTGGGCGTACTATCTAGTATATTTAATAGGGTTCAAGCACTATTGCTGCAAGCTCATAGTAGGAATTGTCAACATTATAACTTACGCAGAAGACCAGCTGAATTTAATATTGGTGACGTTGTTTGGAAAAGGACTTTTTATCAGAGTGATAAGGACAAATATTTTAATAAGAAATTAGCTGCAAAATTCATAAAATGTAAAGTTATTGGTAAAAAGTCTCCGCTTGTTTATGAACTTGCTGATATGTCTGGAAAACCACTAGGTTCTTGGCATATCAAAGATATTAAACTTATCAACTATAAAGACTAAACTCAGTATTTAGCTTCTCATAGTACCTAACCCAGATATTAAACTTATCAACTATAAAGACTAAACTCAGTATTTAGCTTCTCATAGTACCTAACCTAGCCTCAATTTATACAAAACCTACTACATAAACTATAGTGTATTAAATAATTATTGCTATTTTAATACATTTAAACTTCCTAATTGAGTGTAATTATCTAATAAATATAGTTATCACTCTGTTGCTATGGTCTCAAGTCTTATTAGTAGACTGGAAGACGTTATGAAAGGTGATTATTTGCGTGAGGTATGAAAGTTAGTTTGTCTGTATTAGTCAGTTTAGTTAATGTAGTAATGCTAGTCGGATTTTGCAACTAGTACGCAAAATCCTTCGCTTTTTGGCGGGGTACTGTAACGTTGCACCTTGCAAGTTACAAATTAAAAGAGTTTATTATAAAGAATCCTTAAAATTAAGAAACAAATTTACACTTAAAACTATATTATTTACATAAATCTTTAAAAAACTAACCTATTATAATCTAATTAACTAAACCTAAAACTTAAATAAATAATTATAACTAAATAATAGTATACGGAACCTACGAACGTATATTATCTTAAAGGTTTATCACTTTTAGGCGCCCGCGCATCCTTGAAACGATCAATACCGAGCGGCGCCGAGGTAATGGTGGTTCGGTTAGGCTCGGAAAGGACGATGACTAGTTGATTTAGAACACTGGAGGCGACGGCTGTGTCGCGCGCTCTGACCAAAATTAAATAATTTGTATTAAATACATCGCGGAATCCCTCTAGGGTAAGTTTCCTTGTATTTTTTGAGAAGGGCTAACTGTAAGGTGTTCCTAGAACTTCTTTAATCTAGTTTTCTTGCTGTATTTCTTCCTATCTTCCTATCTGGGACACTGTGACCTTTGGACCGACAAAACTTTGGTTCCGACAGCTTGCTTAGGCTTACGCTTCCATTTCCATCTGGACTTCCAGGATTCAAGTCTACCCTACAACCTTCTACCACGTTGCGTGGTTCCAGCGTCGAGAAGGACGACTGGAGAAGATCCTCTGCTGCAGGGTGATTTACGCCTACCCTACACTACGGCTACCTACTACCAAACCTGGAGCTGGACTTGTGTTGCGGTCAAGCCTGTGACGGACCATCATCGTACTGGAGACGGTTCAGGCCAGTGTTCTACTCCACTATTCCTTCCTCTGCAATCGGGACGTGAGGCGGCCACGGAATTTTAGGCAATAAATAATAAGTGAACTCAACTACAGTGCTCTTATTATTTACGAACCCTTCTTACCTACCTGCTGACAATCCCCCCTAAAGGGGCTAGTGTCACATACTCGTAGCATGGCGCCTCGTAGAAAAGGATTCTGTCGACGGAAGAAAACACAAAATGATAGAAAGTAGAAAGATTTTCACCATTTTAAGCGTGGCGATGGATAAAATATCTTCTATCTATCTATCTATTATATATTATAAATAAAAATGAATTGTTGTTCGTTAGTCTGATTAAAACTCGAGAACGGCTGGGCCGATTGAGCTGATTTTGGTTTTAAAATGTTTGTCGTAGTCCAGGGTAGGTCTAAAGGATTTTTTTATTGTTTCTGAGGCGGTACAAAGTTTGCCGGGTCAGCTAGTAGAAAATAAATATTTCTATTCTTCTATAGTGTACGAATAGTGTCAACTTGTGAAAAAATTATCAGATAGAAATAACGATGAAGTAACTGTCTATTCTTGGTAGAATAGAGATAGAAAGCTACGATGCAGGTATCGCGATGTTGCCACCTTTAGCGGCCCATCCCCCTAGCACTCAATTCCTTCTGACTTGTCCAAACTGTACAGAAAAGCGACGGGATAATATAAAACCGTTAAAGCCACTAAATAAACCACAATCCTACGTTCTTTTCCCTAACTTTATCACAACATGCCTCGTCATCGTCCTTCGAAAGGAAATGTCATTCTTACTCGCTTCTGCAAATCCACTGGCTTTCTTCCCGTAAGGATTGCAGCCCGCGTAGCATGGCGATTCAATCTCTATTCTACCAAGAAAATACAAAGTTATTTCATCGTTATTCAAATACAAATCGACTGTTTTTTTTTTGCACAATTAGTATGACATGATTCGTACACCATTAAAGAATAGAAACATACCTCTTCTATATTTTAAACATTACTGTGCTAAAATCGATAAAAATCTTTTACGTTTTGTCATTTTGTCTATTCTCGCGTCGACAAAACCCGTTTCTACGGCGCCATGCTACGCGTGCAGATTCTGACAGGAATGAACGTAAGTCAGGGTCATCAATCTTCTAATGGTGATATCAGACAGTTCACTCGAATGATTGTTCACTCGAGTGAAACTTAATAATTTATTCGGCACTCGTGTTTCATTTTTTGTTCAGACATTTCATTTCGAGTGAAATGTACCGAATGAAAGGTAAAAATGAACAAAAAATGAACCGTCTAAAAGTGCCTTAACTAAAAGCCTGGCATGACTTAGATCATTATACTAAAAAATTGTGGAGTACCAAATGTAACTTTTTTTTTTTTTTTTTTTAGCGTGGTAAAATCATCAAATGAGTCCTCCAACCCCGGGCAGGGCGGGAGGGACTGTCAGACTTCTACTGACTAAAATCCACGGTGTCCTTCATAGCCTGTTAAGTTCCGGGGTTACGGTTAGGGAATAATCCCGCGACCCCGGCAGGCTTTGGCCCTCTGAGAGGGGGGCCCCGTCATTATGCTGACGCTCTTTGAGGCGCGCGTGGGACACAACGCGCCGTCGACCCGGGCATGGTCCTTGGTCGGGCAGCGAGTTGCCCTTTACTCGCTGCCCGCATGCCCGCGCCTACGGTGGCCGGAGATCATCTTGCGACGTCCGTCGCCGTGGGCGCCTACCACTGCGGCTGGGGCGGAGGGAGGACGCTGTCCTCTCTCGCTCGCGGCCTGCCTCCTCCTTGACGAGCATTACTGCCTCGCAGAAGGAGCTGACCGCTTCCCACTCCGTCTCGCCCCGCAGCATGGCCGCAACCAATGCCGGGCGCGAGAGGTCTCCGCCTATCGCAGCCGTGAGGACACGTCGGTGCTCCGCCCAAGCTGGGCAGTCTTGCACCGTATGCTCCACCGTGTCCTCCGGGCGATCTTCGCAGTGGTGGCACCCAGGCGTCTCCTCCTTTCGCATCAGACACAGGTACCTTCCGAAACTTCCGTGTCCGGTGAGGACCTGCGTCAAGCGGTAGGTCAGGACGCCATGACTTCTCTCCAGCCACTCCTCAAAGAGGGGTCTTACCGCCGCAATTGCGGCGTGCCCGGCCGTCGGTCGCGACAGTCGTTCCTTCCATACTGCCCTGAGATCGCGCCGGAGGTCTTCGCGCCGCGCCTCGACTTCGCGAGGCAGCGGGGTCACGCCCCGGCGCTGCGCCTCCACGCGCCACTCATAGACGCGCTGGAGGGCAGTCGCCTCCAGATCCCAAGGCAGCAATCCGGCAAGCAGGTTGGCCGATTCGCCGGCAATCGTGCGGTATCCCCGGATCATTCGGATAGCCATGACCCTCTGGCATGCGACCAGCTTCTGTGGTCGCGTCCGGATGCTCAGGGCCCACACAGGGGCCCCGTAGAGGGCCATGGACCGCACGACACCAGCGTACAGCCTACGGCAGGAAGCGTTTGGCCCGCTGAGATTGGGCAGCAGTCGCCTGAGGGCGGCTGCTGTACGGTTCAGCTTTGGGGCCAAACTCAAGAAATGCTCCTTGAAGTTCCACCGGCTGTCGAGGACGAGTCCCAGGTACTTCATCGTCCTCTTGACGCCGATTGGAACTCCTTCCACCGTAATGCTGTAACTCGACTGTGGCACGTTACGGCTGCCATGAAAACACATGGCCTCCGTCTTGTGCAGCGCCACGTCGAGTCCCAACCGCCGGATCCTCTGAACGACTGTCGCGACCGCTTCCGTCGCCACGTCGGCCGCCGCCTGGTGCGACTCTCCCTGTGCAAGGACGAGCGTGTCGTCAGCGTAACAAATTACGCTGACGCCGTCAGGGAGGTCGCTGCGCAGCACCCAGTCGTATCCGATGTTCCACAAGGGCGGTCCCAGGACCGAACCCTGTGGAACACCGCACGACATCTCTCGCCGGTTCCACTCTCCCCGGTGACCGGGGTAGATGACGGCTCTGTCCGTCAGGTAGTCCTCGACTATTCGGCGGAGGTAGGTCGGCACCCGGTGATACCGGAGTGCCTCCCTGATGCAACTCCAGGGCAGGGTGTTGAAGGCATTGGTGATGTCCAGAGACACCGCCAAGACGACCCTGCCCCGGGCCACTGCATCCCCCGTCGTGAGGGCTCTCACGCGCATGATTGCGTCCACCGTCGAGCGCCCCCTGCGGAAGCCGAACTGGCTCTCCGACAGGTTCGGGCCCACTCGATTCAGGTGCCCGGCGAGGCGGTCTGCAATGACTCTCTCAAAGAGCTTGCCCACCTCGTCGAGCAGCACAATGGGCCGGAATGCGGACGGAGAGTCCGCAGGGCGCCCGGACTTCTGGATCAGGACCAGTTTCCCCGTCTTCCAAGGAAGCGGGAACCGGCCCCTCTCCAGGCACGCGCTTAAGAGCCCCCCTAGTCGAGGCCCGAGAGTCCCGAAGGCCAGGACCCAGGCTTTTCCTGGCAGGCCGTCGGGTCCTGGGGCGGTATTTTTGGCTTTGAGCCGTTGTACCGCCACTCTCAGGTCTACCTCGGTCACCTCTGGAGCGTCGTAGACATCGTCGTCGCTGTGGTCCGCGTTCGAGTCAGCTTCCTCCTCAGATTCCGTCGGAGACGGAGCCATGGGCGGGGGAGCATGGTCCCCTCGCGAAGGGAACAGGGCGCTCACCACGTCCTCCACGAACTGAGGCCGGAGACTCTGCGTCAACGGGGGAGCCCAGGGGCGGAGCTTTTCTCTCACCCACTTGTAGGGGCGGCCCCATGGGTCCCCGTCCAGAGTCCCCAGCATCTCCTCGCGGGCCAATTCCTTGGCCCGCCAGATCGCGTCGCGGAGGGCGGCCTTCGCTGCCCTGTAGCCCTCATGTAGCTCTGCCTCTACAGTCGCCGCATCCGGAGGTCGGGTGCGGCGCCTGCGGAATCTGGTGTACCGGCGGCGCGCAGCAACGCACGCTTCGCGCAGCGCTGCTAACTCGCTTGACCACCAGTACAGCTGACGCCGGGCGCGTCCTTGCCGGACCCGGGGCATGGCCACGTCGCAGATCTCCGACATGGCCTCCCGGAACCACTCAGCCTCGTCGTCTATGTTGGCAGGCCTGTCCGGTGGTGACACCCAGGCCTGCACGATCGAGGCTTCCAGGAATAGCTCCCGGTCCAGCTGCTTCAGCGCCCATCGCGGACCACTTAGGTTCCGTCCACTTGAGACCGGCGCGTCTGAGGTCTGGGCGGAGACGTCGAACCGGATATACCGGTGGTCGGAATAGGTCTCCACCTCCTCTACAACGCGCCAGCCAGTAACGCGCGGTGACAGGCTGGGGGTGGCGAACGTAAGGTCCACCACCGACTCGCCCATGTACCGCACGCACGTGGGGACGGAACCCCGGTTCTCAATCACCAGGCCATGCGCACGGGCCCAGCGCTCGAGCTTCCTGCCCCGCGAATAGTCCGTGTTCCGGGAACCCCAAGCCGGACTTTTGGCATTGAAGTCCCCCAGGACAAGCGCGGGGAGGGAACCGAGGTTGACGACGATGTCTCCCAGCTCCTCTAGGGAGTCGTGGAACTCGGCGATAGATCGGCTCGGGGAGAAGTAAACGCCTACCACGGCGATCTCCCCGAACCGGGCTGCGACAATCCCGTGCCCTCTCTCGACACGATCGAGGGGCGGGGTACCGGCGGCGGCCGACGAAATTAGGGTCACCGAGCCGTCCAGGTCCGCAACCCAGTCATTCCTGGGCAGGACGTAATACGGCTCGGAGACCACGGCGACGTTGATCAACCACTGCGCCATGCTCTGGAGCAAGAGATCCTGAGCAGCGGCGCAGTGGTTGATGTTCGCCTGGAGGAAGCGCAATGGAGACATTAATCGGAATCCATTGGAGCCTCCTCCAGGGCCCCTCGCGGGGGTACGGCCACGGCGGCGGCGGCGGCGGCGGGAGCGGCGGCGGCGGCGGCGGGAGTGGCAGTGACGGCGGTGGCAGAGGGCCTACCTCTGCTCTTGGCTTTGGGGGGGGGGGCGCAGGACTTGCCCCCAGCCCGGTGATCGGCCGGCTTGCCAGCCGCCGCACATGTGAAACAGTGCGGCGGGGCAGTGCACGAGCCGGCCTTGTGACCGGGCTGACCGCAGCGGAAACAGCTGTCGCTGCGGTCCACCTCCGAGTTGCAGTTGCATGCCACGTGGTTGCCCACCTGGCACCGGTAGCACCTCAGAGGTCTGGGATCCAGCAGTCTCACCTGCGCGGAAACCCACCCAACCAAGAGCCTTCGGCCCTCCTCCAGTTTTTTGGCTGCCGAGACGGGGCAGCTGACCGTGATGGTCTGTAGCCCCGCAAAGCCAGGACGCAGGACGCCCGCCCTCACCTGATCGGGAGGGCACCCCCCAGTCCTGGCAACAGCAGCCACCACCTCCTCAACCGTCACAGAGTCATCCAGACCCAATATGCGCACGTCTGCGCGCTTGGTGGGCCTGGACACTCGGGCCTCGTCCGCGTTTAAGGACGCTCTGAGCCGTTCGGCTAGAGCGTCAGCGGTCGGGCCACTGGCCGCACCCGGGAGCTCCAGCATCCGAGCCCCTGTTGCGGTGACCCGTAGACGGAGGCCCCCGGCGATGCCGAGCTCCGTGAGGTTCACTGCCTCCCGCGCCTTGGCAAGCACGTCGCGGTACGACACGCCCTTCTTGACCGCGTCCGGCTGCAGTGTGATCACCACAGCCGCGGTCTTGGGGGCGCGCAATCGCGCCGCAGCGTTGCGCTCTTTGCGCTGCCGTCGCCTCTCCCTCCTTTTCTTCGACCTAGCCGCACTGGCAGCCTTCCTCTTCTCCCCGGCCACTTGCCAATCGGCGCTGGCTGGGGGAGTTTTTGGAGGAGGCTGGACTGGGTTGGGCTGGGCCTGGGCGCCCTTCTTTTTAGAAGCCGACCGTGCCGGCCCCGCAGGTGTCGGGGTCGAGGTCGGCTTGGACGGACCCGGCGTCGCCTGGCTAGGCTTCGCCGAGGCCGTCTTTGAAGGGGCCGTCTTTGAAGGGGCCGTCTTCGCCGTCTTCGCCGCGGCCGTCTTCGCCGGGGATGCCGTGGTTGGGGGCGGCTTCGACGCGGCCACCGCCGCATACGAGGACCCCGCCAGCGGGGGTCGCAGCACGCGGCTCTCCAATACGGAGAACCGCTGATTAAATGCCGCCAGCTCCTGCCGCACCAGAGTCAGCACTGCGTTCTCCTCTGGTGCGGGCCGGCCCTTCTCTTTGGCGCTCCCCGCCTTAGCAGTCCCCGCCGGCGCCTCCCGACGGCCAGCCGCCCGAAGGCCAGCCAGGTCTGACCTGAGGGCGGCGTTCTCCTTCTGGAGCTTTGTCATGGCGGCAGTCAAGCGGGTGACCTCCGACCGCAGTTCGGACATATCGTCCCTTGCAGCCGGAGCCCCGCCGTGAATCCGCGTGGCCGCCATGATTAAGGCCGTGGCTTCGCCGATCGCACCCTCCTTACTGCTCTTTTTTCGCTTCAGGGCGACGGTGCGTATGGCGGCTTCCACAGCCTCTGCCAGTTTGGCCTCGTTCGAGGCCAAACCTGCGTTGGGCTCTCCAGAAGGGGGCCCCCTTCCCGAGGACTTGCCTCGGCCTTTACCCCGCACGCTCGTGGGGATCTTACGGGCCGAGACAAGTCCTTCCTCCGACGAGGAGATATCTTCCCTGGGGCGCTTCAGGAACTCGGACCTCCTGTTTGCGCCCCCCTCCTCGCTCTTCGCTGTGCTTCCGGAGACTATGCTCCGGAAGCTCACGGCGTCTGATGCCGAGTCGGAGTCCGACTCGAGCACCATCGCCCCCTTCTCTTTCGGAGCGGCACTCTGTGCCCGCTCGGTGTTCGGTGCCGGTGAGTCGGACGTACTGGACAAGTCCAGTGACTCCTCCTCACGGGCACGTGAGCCTCCCTGGCTCGATGCGGCGACTGCCGGAGCAAAAATGGGAAAAAAGTGGTTATTGTCCCCCCCAGAATACGGTGGGACAGCCCGGCCGGAGCCGGTGCGGGATTCTCCAGCTGCGGAGCAGCTGGTACCCGCCTGGGGTAACACTTCTTTTAACAACTTTTTCATTCCATGGTTTCACTTTTTTAAAGAGGTGAGTTCCTCTATACCCTATCCCCGAATTTCCCTCCCCGGTTCACTTCACGGTTACGTCTATAGACTAGACGCGTACCGGAAGTGAACATTTCCCCCCCCCTGACCCAGTCTCAGACGACTGGGCCCGCGCCGCCTGAAAGCTCGAGCTAACTGCTCGATCCTCCAGGCGGCGCGCCTTTCCCCGGTGTATCCCTCTTAGTTTGTAAGCCCCACCACGACGACAACGTGGAGATACGACGGTGGGGACCAAATGTAACTTATAAATAAAATACATCTCTAAGAAGATAAATCTTCTTAGAGATGTATTTTTTAATTTAGTAGTATTATAATACGAGAGTTGCGGTCTGCTGACAATAGATGTCGCTACTATAGCTTTATACTATTATTTATCATGTATTTTATTACGTTTCTAGTTTAATGATGTCCCTCTCGTTTTTCAATATTTATATAAGTATGTTTTTCTATTTCGATATTTTCCCAATTTATTAATAGAATTCTATAATTATTTGGGCTACCTACTGGTAACTCTAATTTTCACTCATTCGCACCTTCGGTGGAACAAAGACGTAGCAGCTCATTTTTAAATTTTACAGGAGAAGACTTTTTTTTGCATGTTTTTCCTCGGTTCTGGATAACTATCTAAAGAAGGTTTGAAATCTTCACATTTAATTAATTGTTTTTTAGTTGGCTATACTTATACGTAAAAATCTTGTATTTAATGGGAGGTTTTCTTTTCGCACTTAAAAAAAAAATAGTTTCCAAGAACTCTATAGATGGCGTTGAACTGACGGTGTTACTCTAGGAAAAAGATGTATGCCTTCATTTTTGCACAAATCCACGAGGCACAGACTTCTCTTCATTTTCTCTTGGGACATTTTCTTTCTGGCGTGGAAAACTCATAAATTAAAAAGACAAAGGTAAATGAATATTTTTTTCTTTTTCCTTGTTGTTATTTATTTTTAAAATGCTATTTGTGTGATGTGATATGACTGACAATGACATGACATGTACTTTTTGTTTTACGATCTCAAAATTACATCCAAGTGAAAAAAATAAAAAAATGACGTGACGTTCGTTTATTGCAGTAACATATCAAGTTCAGTGCCATCTATCCATTGATTAGGGAAAACATAAAAAGAAAATCCCTCATTGCCAAAGAAATCCTAATAAAAGAATAGAACAAAAAAAATGTCCTGAACTGTGACTTTGTTGCACCAGAAGTTATTTAGTTTTATGACTGTTATGTTTTATGCCTTTATTGCTCCAAGATTTTGAGCGAAAAAAGACCTCAATAAAGTCGCGGGCGAGGGGGCACTACTTACAATGAAACGGTGTCGGCCCAAAACGCATGGAAAAACCGCCAATAACCACAAAGGCACTTCTGCCATCTAGTGTAGTTTCGAGATACTTTCGCGGATGTCTTTGTTGCCCCAAGTAAAGGCATGGTTTAGAAACAATTTGGCATACTTAGGTCGATTTTGCAGTTTTGGCTATTTGTGACTTTGGTGCACCGAAGGTGCGATGTCTTTTCAATACGTCAATAAAATGTCAGTGTCACATTGCACTTAGCAGAAAAAATTGGATTCTCGTTTGGTGCGGCTCGTTATTTTCCTGCATTTTCTGCTTTTGGTCCTATTCTAAAGTAGTGTATCACTGTGTTATTTCCATGCTAATAAAATTCTCACTGGAAAGCGAGATACTATCAGTGACACCGATAAATATCAAGTGGCTAGAAATAACTGTAAAAAACACTGTAAAAGGCCTCATAGTTGGTGAAATAAATATAATTACATAACAAATTTGTTTTATTTTTTTACTAATGTAGGCATATAATTATTATTAGTCAATTAAAACACTAAAAGGAATGAGCAAGCTTTGTATATACCTATATACAACCTATATATATATAACTATATACAGAAATGTTTTCGTTCGGGAAAACTAGATGTCGCTGTTGTCCATTGCCCGAAAAACCCGTGAAGTTAGATCTCTATGCCCTATTAATAAAAGTACTCTTTGACGTAAGTGGATGGGCCGCTATAGAGTTGTGTGCTCTTTGTGAAATTGTATGTCAGCTTCATCAAGTGAAGTAAAAACTTTATACCACTTTTAGTGCAATTTGAATGGACCAAGGAGTACAGGCACACTTAAAATTTATATTTAAGTTAGAGTGGATTTCACGAGAACAATTCAACTAATTATACAATAAGTAATAAGTTCTTATTATTCGGATTAAGTTATCACTCTACGAAATGTATTCTTGTGGGAAATACTCAACAACAATCAGCAATAATTTATTTTTACTTATTTTTCGTACCTATATTTAACTTATACGTAGGTAATCCCAAGAAAACATTTAAACAATAAAATATCAACTTAAGTTTCGCTAAAGTGCCACAACGAAGAGGATAGATTAGACGTTACAATTTTTAAATTGATTAAGAACATTCAGTTTAAAATTATAGTTTTAATAAAAAAGAAATGAAACACATTTTAAAAGCTGTAGAAGAGAATCTTTGCTCTCTTAAAGCAGATACTTGAAGTCTTTGGTTTAATAGCTTTTCCGATAGAAAGAATTTTTGACATGTTGGTACCAACATTACTGACGTCTTTGAAAAGAGACTTATGATAAATGACTCGAAAGCTTCTTATGCTAGGTGATTGTTTGTCCCTGCCTAGTCATATTTTTTTGTTGTTGATTCAAAATAATATAATGTTTTTCTGTAGAGAAAAGAAGGTTGGAAAATTAACTTGTTGACGATTTTACCGTTTTTTTCGGAAAACAGAAAGTACGTATATTATAATATCGTTAAATGTGGTCGCTAATGACCCTTGATGTTAAAATGCGACCTAAAATAAACAAATAAAAAAATAAGATTTCTCCGTATTTTCCTTTTTAGCTTTTCGTAATTCTTAGTAAGTACTTTTTTATGGTAAAATCATAAAATGACCACCTACCACACACTGTTAGACTTTGTACTGAATAACAGCCACGGTGATCCTTCAATAGCCCTTTACGTACCTACCAGTGTCACCTTTACCATATACTACATACTGTTATATATTATAATTATATTGTTGAACCCGTAAACGTAGTGAGTAGACGGTCGAGTTTCGATTTAGTTAGGTTTCAAACATTTCAGGGCGATTTTAAGCAATACCTTTAGGTATACATTTCCTAGGAATTGTACCTATACCATGATGGATTACATACATTTCCGTTAACATATTATTATATTTAAACTAGCACTTTGCCCGCGACTTCGTCTGCGCGTGTTTTTAACTTCGAACTCAGTGAATTTAATTCCCGCTCACCCTCCTTATAAGATACTTTATAAAAATGCTTTTTTAGTTTCGGAGCCTATTCAATACAAACTATCAATCGTAGTAGACAAACTGATACTCCGATTTTCACCCCGCTAGGGGTTGATTTTTGAAATACTAATAAATGCTCATCTTTTCTTTGGTTGAGAGATAATTTATGCCCACTTTTAAGTTTATCGAAGCAAGCAGTAAAATGCTATCCTTTAAACTTAGTCACCCCTTTTCACCAATTTAAGGGGTGATTTTTAAAATCCCTTCTTAGTGCTCACTTACATAATAAATTGCAACTACCGACCAAAAATTAGTCGGTATAAACTGCAACTACCATCCAAAATTCAGGTTTCTACGTTTAGTGGTTTAATATCCTCTCCTTAAAACTTGAATACCGCTTTTCACCAACTTGGGGGGTGATTTTCGAAAAATCCAAAAACACGTGTTTAATTATTTCTGAATTTGTATATAAATACTGTTTTTCACATAAATCAACTCACGCTTTATGATTTTCCCATACAAATTTTAACAACCATTATCAATGGAGGGTAGTTTTAAAAAACGAATAATGACTATCTTTTTCATTTACTTATACTCATATTCGTACAGAGTTTCAAGTTTATAAACCCAAGGAATAAGATTTTACATTCATAGGTTTTCACCCCTTTTCACCCCCTTAGAGGTAGATTTTCGCAAAATCCTTTCTTTATGCTCACCTACATTATAAACTGCAACTACCATCCAAAATTCAGGTTTCTACATTTAGTGGTTTAATATCCTCCCCTTAAAACTTGAATACCCCTTTTCACCAACTTGAGGGGTGATATTCGAAAAATCCAAAAACACATATTTGATTAATTCTTATCTAGTATATAAATACTGATTTTCAAATTCTTCAGCTCATGCGTTATGATTTTCCCATACAAACTTTAACATCGTCTAGATTACCAATGGAGGGTAGTTTAAAAAAAATAGTGGTGCTAATCTTTTTTATTTACATATGTTCTTATTCGTTGTAAGTTTCAAGTTTATAAACCCAAGGAATAAGATTTTTCATACAAAAGTTTTCACCCCTTTTCACCCCCTTAGAGGAGGATTTTCGCAAAATCCCGTCTTATTGCCAATCTACATGGTAGACTGCAAATGCTGTCCAAAATTCAAGTTTCTGCGTTTAGCGGTTTCGGCTGCAGTCGAGTCAAAAGAAAAACCCCTGTTCTTTTATATATATAGATAACAAACGTTCGTTTGTGATACCTTTACCTTCATGTTTATTTATATTCCTGTGAAAATATAGAAATATTTTTCGCGACAAATAACGCTTTTACGAGTGAAGTACTCATCGATCCTCTTGGGTGTCATTCTAGTATGACTTTGATAAATAGTACTATCGATGTTTGTATGGAATAGAGTGCTTATTGCGTCAGCACATTTCAAGGATTAGAGAAAAACGAAGAAAACAAACAGAAAGGGCATTGCCAAGTCTTCATAGAAGACTCGGCCCAGAACCCAACAAAGATGAACTACATATCAGTAAAAAGGAATACAAATTATAGAATTTAATAGTTGAATTAGTTTCCCATAAGAAGAACGTCCACAATAAATTGTATGGAGTTGACCACTCAGTACTTCTAAGTTTAACGTGAACATGAAGAAAACTTTTTTAATGATTAATTAAATTAATGATTTTTTGCATGGTATTCTCGAATTATTAGATGTTTTACTGTTTTGTGTCACGAATAATCTTTAATATAGAAATTATGTTAGACATAACATGAATCAGGCCGATTCTTGTCATTCCCCTTTCTCTGTTTTAGACCACGGTTTTGCTCGCCCACTCTCTTGTTTCTCCCGTTCAAGTGAAGATTTATGCAAAAACTAGTAATCTGTTTGTGAGTGTCCTAAAATTTACAACAAAATTGTTCAGTGATTTAGGCGTGAAATCCTAACAAACAAACAAATTCACTTTCTCACAAAATCTTTAATTTTCGTACCTGCCTACAAAATAATAGTACATATCAATAAATAAATATTGTACATTTTGTTTAAAAATTAAATTTTAGACTAGCTGACCCGGAAAACTTCATGCCGCCTCAAAATCACCTTTTAAATCATCCATGGACAATATTCAAAACTAAAATTAACCAAGTCGGTCCAGCCTTTCTCGAGTTTTAGCGTGACTAACTAACAGCAATTGATTTAAAATAAAATTATAGAAGATTATTACCGGTCCAGAATACGTCCCCGCTGGTATTCGTTCGTATACAAATCTATATAAGACATAGTTAATAGGCTGGTTGCCTAAAAAAATGTAATTAGTCCGTCTTTTAGATTATTCAAAAATAAGCGACCCGTATTTTTTTATTTGTAAATTAGACCAAAAATGACAAAGATATAGCCTATTAAAGTTACGTGTGACGCCACGATGCGTGGCATTTTTCGCGCAGAGTGACGTCACAGGTAACTTAAATAGGCTATTATCTTTGTTCTTTTTTGTTTAATCGAAAAAAGAAAAAATACGTGTCCAATATTTTTTTATAATCTAAAATACGGACTAAATAGAATGTAATTATTTTGACTCTGGAAACTACCCTATTGAAATCGGCACGAGTCGCACGATAGGATTAGTGGCTTTGGTTGGGACTGGCAGGAATAAATCTGAATTGGGAAAAATGGTTTAGATTTTCAAAGCGTAGGTTAACCATATTTACTTATTTGGGTGACAGTACCTGTTATTCTGTTCAAATATACCTAGGTACTTCAGTAGAGATCTATTTAGTTGGTCCTGAAACTTCAGCCAGTATTTTCAGACTATATTTTAGAAATCGTAAAAAAAAATTGTTTTCATCAATTTCTTGTTCGTCAAACCTTGTTTTTACTGAAACGTTCCTGGTGTGGGCGTTATTCTCTTAAAATTTACAATAAAGTGTTTTTTGAAATTTGTAATAACCTAAAAATAAAAAAGCTAGGGTTACGTACGGGGCTGAGAGCTTTCTTATTTTTGGGCCACTCAAAACGTGGGGGCGTATATTATTTAAGGGATTATTTATGGGATAATTATTTACAATGACGTGTTACATAGATCATGGGTGTAACTTGCAAAGATACGCCCACAAGTTTTGAATGGCCCCCTCTCTCAGCCGCGTAGGGTTATTTTCTTATTTTTAAGACATTAGAAAAAGTTTTTAGATTTTTCAAATCTATTAATTATTTTATTATTTTTATCTTTTTCGTTGAAATTTATTCACTTACAAACTTTTTTATATTTTCATGTCATTGGATTTGAAGCTACGTGAAAATTTCAGCCTGCTAGCTTATCGAGAAGTGCCTCAAAATTGAGTTGCAAAAATCCAACCGGAACGATAAACAAACAAACAAGAAAAGTTTGGTGCAAAAGATGCCACAAGTATCATATTTTTCAAAGAACAGTTTAACAAACAACCTCACAAAATATCCAGTATTTCTTTATCCCATAACTATTATGTATGATTGAATTATGGATCAAACAAATAGGATAAAATTTGCGAAAAAAGAAGCAGTCGCCTAATAAATATGTTTGTAGGTACTTATTCATCAATTGCGAGTAATCGATCCAACTGATTATCATTGTTATAAGAATTTCTTATAATAAATTAAATACCAACAAAAACAATAATAGCTGTAAACCAGTTTGTTGCAATTACTTGGAAAAAAAAACTCATTAATGAACAGTCGCATGGCTAACTAAATTGCTTTTATTGTTTCCATTTAACCCAATTCAATTGTAACTACGATTTATTCATTTCTAAAGTAGGCAACCGAGTTTTTCCCTCCACTTCAAAATTTCCCCAACTTCCTTTTGAAGTTCTACGGAATGTTCCAAACTTTAGAAACGATTGGAACGAAACTTTTCTACTAAAAGGATTTGATCAGTGCAAGTTATTGACATAATTATACACTGTGTTTGGTTTCCAACTACCATACAAAAACCGCATGGTATGACGTGAATATTACAGTGGCAAGTGTAGTGAAAAGGTGTCTTTGAATAAATACTTAAAAATTGACCATTTCAGTTTAAGGGTGATTGGTTGGGATCATTTACATGGTGTTTAATAATGCCAGCTCATAAATTTACGTTGATAACGATTTAGCTCTCTTATAGAATGCGACACTTGTAATACTCGTATTGGAATTGAGAATACCTCCTAAAATACATACTAAACATAGGATGGTAATTTTGATATCATTTTATAGGCTGACTCAAATACTTTTAATTTAATGCGAAAACCCAAGCAATATACACATACAGGGGTACTTTTCGAACTAGAGTAAAAATGTGAAAGTAATTTTTGTGTACAATAGTAATATTTGCCCATTATTTATGGGATAATTATTTACATATTACGTGTTACAAATCATGGTTGGTAACTTGAAATACGCCTCAAGTTTTGAATGGCCCCCTCTCTCAGCCCCATAAAGTTCTTTTCTTATTTGTATGACATTAGAAAACGTGAGTTTTTAGATTTTTAAAGATATTAATTATTTTAATTTAGAATCGTTGAAATTGATTCACTTACAAATTTTTATATTTAAATCATTGAATCCTTTAAAGACTAAGATGAAAATTTCAGTATGCTATTTTATCGAGAAGTGAACTCAAAATTGAGTTGCAAAAGTCCAACCGGAAATAAACAAACAAACAAGAAAAGTTTGGTGCAAAAGTCGACAAGGTATCATATTTTTCCCCAGTTCAAACAACCTCACAAAATATCCAGTATTTCTTCATCCCATAACTTTATGTAGATTGTTGGATAAACAAATAGGATAAAATTTGAGAAAAAAGAAGCAGTCGCCTTAAATATCGTTTGTATCGTACTTATTCACAATTGCGAGTAATCGATACAACTGATTACACATTGTATAAGAATTTCTTAGGATATAAATTAAATACCAGGTAAAAACAATAATAGCTGTAAACCACTAGTTGCAATTACTTGCAAAAAAAAACCCGGTAATGAACAGTCGCATGGCTAACTAAATGCGGGAATTTTTCCATTTAACCCAATTCAATTGTAACTACGATTTATTCATTTCTAAAGTAGGCAACCGATTTTTCCCTCCACTTCAAATTATTTCCCCAACTTCTTTTGAAGTTCTACGGAATGTTCCAAACTTTAGAAACGATTGGAACGAAACTATTCTTTAAAATTTTTTGATAGTAAAACAAGTTATTGACATAAATACACTGTGTTTGGTTTCCATACCATACAAAAACCGCTAATGACGTGAATATTACAGTGGTCAAGTTAGTGAAAAGGTGTTTTGAATTACTTTTGATGACCATTTCACTTTAGGGTGATTGGTTGGGATCATTTATGGTGTTTAATAATTATTTATTAACTTGTAACGATGCTCTCTTTAGAATGCGACACTTGTAATACTCGTTTTGAGAATACTCCTTATTTTACATACTAAACATAGGATGGTTTTTATATTCTTTTCTTGACTTTTATACTTTTAATTTCATCTCGAAAAAAGCCATTACACATAATACTTTTCGTTTTGCTACAGTTTGTTTGGGGTACATATTTGAATATCGAAGATTAAAATAGTCTACGCTTAAAGTATCGATGTTCGACTTATTCGATAAATGAAAATATCGAATGACCATAAAATCGAAACTTAAAATATCGAAAGTTTGAAATATCGAATTTAAAATCTACGTCTGATATATCTAAAATCTAAATATCTATAAAAGTTATCGAAATATCTAATTGTCGAAGTACAGATTTTCGAATGTCCAATTCGAACCTAACAGCCTTGTAAGTCGACGGAGCCCGTTAACAGGAGCTCCTATTTCTGTTAGCAATTTAACGTAACCTAAGGCGAAGAGGATCGGGGCCTTTGCAGACCCTGCCAGCCTTCGAACCTAACCGTCCGAGTCGGGGTGCCCCAGTTCCGAGCTCGCTTCAATCGCTCCAAAAGACTTTTGGCAAGCCTGCTAATCCAATGGCAGGCAAGAGCGCAGAGGCGCCCCTACTGCAGGTTTCTTCGCCTAGTGAGGTGAAAACCCCGCCATCCTCTTGTGTTGTTACTTTCGGAAACAGAAAAAGCCCCGCGAACATCTCGTACCTTTGAAAAGTTCGCCACGCTCGATATTTCAACCAAGTTGGATTGATTCAATTTCAATCCAAGTATCATTGTCGGTAGCAACATTTTCGCGCCAAATATCGAACTTTGCAGCATTGCATTTAACAAATTTTAACTATTCTATTTTAAAAGTAAATTAAACATGTTTTGATGCACTTTTGTACATATCGAACTTCTTAATTTTGCAGGGAACATTGTTTTCAGACGGATATTTTTCTATGATAACCAAAGTGTCCCGAACTGTAAATGACGTTAGACGATGTGGTGTCGGGTATTTTCGTTATTATTTGTTGGGAATGTTTGAATTGGTCGCCGCGCCGCGCCGCGATCAGAGCCCGCGATTAAAAAGCAATGCAATAGACAAAAAAGCATTTCAATTCGGAATCCTTGAGGTTATGTTCTGATGATTATTGTCAATGTATTTAGATCCTACGAATAAAACAAAGTTTTATGAACTACTCCATCCCGACCCACATTTGTAATGAATTCATTTTTTTTTAAATGATATCAGATAATTTTATGTAGTGCGCACGCATTCCTGCCTTTATACGATAAGTTAATAGCGACATTACTCTTTCACGCAAAAACCACTAACCGATTCGGCTAAAATTTGGTACACAGGTAGTTTATAACCTGGATTAACACATAGGATATAGTTATTATCCCGATTTTATGTTCCCGTGGGATAGTTTTCGAGTTGTAGCGGGTGAAGCCGCTGGCAACAGTTAGTAATGTATATGTATGTATAAATAGGCAAGGATATAAGTTGTACAGGTAACAACGTGGCATCCAACACAATCACGATCGACCTTGTTTGAAAAGTTAATGATCTGGGGGCCTACCATGATGTCTTAAAGCGATAGTAGTTCCGCTAACGGAACGAGATGGCGCTTATGTAGCTGTGTCTCTTTCCCTCAGCTGAACTACCCTCGCTTCTTTTGTTCGCTATGTTAACAATAACATAGCGCACAAAAACATCAAATCGGAACATTTCGCTGCTTAAATTCAAAACGGCCTCAAATCGAAAAGTCACTTTTTTACAAGAGAGCCCGTCAAAGTTTTCATTTCGGTTTTTGTTTATTATTTTTATAATCAACGTTGTATATCTATGTGTTATATATAATTATCATCGGATGTATATTTCAAGGCTCTATTTGTTTGTAATTTGATATTTTCTGTCAGACTACGTAGTCAATAAAAAAATCACATACCTATGTCCCTTTTGATTATAAAAAAGATATTTCATGTTTATGAATTTTATAAATAAAACAATTTGCGCGAGAGACACTTCCAAAGTGGCAATATACTTTGGAAAATGATGCTAGTAACCTCAATATCATTTTTAAAGACCTATCCATAAACACCCCACACGTATGGGTTTGGAGAAAAAAAAATTGTTGAGTTTCAATTGTAAGTATGGGGGAACCCACAAAATTAGTTTTATACCTATTTTTGTACGAAAATCCTAATGCAACCGCATTAGGATTTTCGTACACATACACATTATACTTACATCTACTTACCAAGTTTCAACAGGATAGCTCTTACACTTTCGTATTACAGTGGCTGTGACATACGGACGACCATGACGAATCTATAAGGTTTCCAATCATAGTTCATACACCACATACACACCCTCCGCCAGATCATAAAGAAGACAGAGGAGTATAATCGGCCATTGTGTTTAGCGTTTGTGGACTATGAAAAAGCCTTTGATTCAATCGAAACCTGGGCAGTACTGCAGTCCAACGATGTCATTTCGACTATTGGTATGTCGAAGAGTTGGAGTATTTATTTAGAAACGGCACCATGTCCATCCTACTTCAGGAAAAGAGCACGAAACCAATCCAGTTGCAGAAATTCGTGAGACATTGTTTCTCCGAAACTGCTCACGAAAGTTTCCCAACAGGTGGTCCTTAAAATTAACATGGACAAGACAAAATTCATGTCAAATGTCCATGTGGCACCCTTACCGATTGGTGTTGGGAATGATACTCTTGAAAATGTAGCCCATTATATTTACCTTGGACAGATTGTTCAGTTAAGTAGGTCCAACTTCGACAAAGAGGTCGCTCGAAGAATCCGACTCTGACGGGTAGTGTTTGGGAAGCTACGTGATATCTTTGCGTCGAGTATCTCACAGTGTCTCAAGACAAGGGTGTTTAAAAAGCGTGTGTTGCCAGTGAAGACATACGGCTCTGAAAAGTGGTTGTTGGCTGCTCGCCTTTTAGAGAGACTAAGAGTCACTTAACGAGCAATGGAAAGAGGTAGGCTCGGAGAATTACAGAATAAAATCCGGAACAAGGATATTCGGCAAAGAATCAGAGTCATCGAAATAATTCGTAAAATTTGAAAGTTGAAGTAGCAATGGGTACAATAAGTAAGCCACATTGCTCTAAGAACTGATAGCCGACAGCGAAGAAAAGATCTCCAGTGGTGACCATCATGGATGGGAAGACGTCTAATAACTACAATAATTATATTTTCTTAATTTGTAATAGGCTGAATTTATACGATTTTTGCTATAAAAACGATTTTAATGCTTTAAAAAAAATTTCGACTTGTGGCCGTTTTGAATTTAAGCAGCGATTTGGTTCGTTCGTATGGACGGCATATTCGAACACGAATGCGAACATAGTTCGAGTCGAGTTCGCGCACAACAATCGAACTGAGGTACCGGCAGGATTAGCTACCTCTGCCGCCCCACCCGCACCCCTCTAAGATCTATACCAACAGTTTTGTTTCGTAACTATATTTCGATATTAAGCTCTTCGAACACCGTCCATACAGAACATACTAAAAGGATCGCCACAAACATGTTTGTCGAACAGAGTGCTCGATGTTCGTTAGTGGTACGCACGTGCGAATCAAGTTGTTGCGTATCATGCAACGTAACAAATTTGTTCGTACGTGCGTACGCGGGTTAAGACGTCATTGTAGTCCACCTGTTTTCCGCTAGCCTCCGTAATTCGGAAATAACCTTTAGACCTAAAATAAGGTTTCACGTTTGATACCAGTGCTGAAATAGGTATCAAAGTAACCAAAGTCGCTTTAAGCAGAAGAGACTCAAACTTAATTCTAGTTAATTTTTAGGGTTCCGTAGTCAACAAGGAACCCTTATAGTTTCGCCATGTCCGTCCGTCCGTTAGTCTGTCCGCAGTTTAGCTCAGAGACGCACAGTACTAGAGAGCTGTAATTTGGTGTAAATATACGGATTTGTTGTGCCGAAAAAGTGGTAAAATAAAATCTTGTAAAATATTTTTTTTTAGGGTACCTCCTGTACTTACACGTAAAGTGAGAATTTTTTTTTTCTCGCGTACCCCTTAGTGTGGGGTATCATTAAATAGGCCTTTAAAAATAATGATAGTTTCCATTAACAGTTTTTTGATAAAAAAAATCGTTTGTGAAATATTAAGCTTTAAAGTGCTAAAATTTGCTCGATTCGTGTGTCCCCCCCCCTCTACCAGCTAAATGGTTATGTTTGGGGGTGTGAAAAAATTCACAATAGTAGTATACAGGGTGAATTTTTCAAGTGGGCGTGGATGGCTATTTTCGAAACTATGAGGAATATCGAAAAACGTTGAAAGGAGTCTCGAGGCCGATTTTGACGAAAACTAAAACTGCATCATTGGATTTTAGAAAAATCAATCATCCTAGCCAGGAATCGAACCCGCTGATTTTGGAAAAAAAACCGCACCCTGTATTATTACACCATTCGATAGTGTTGCTGATAAGGATCAAATTCTGGGAAGCAATCATATACGCCAAACTTAAGGAAATAGCAGATTTTTATGAAATTGCTATTTTTCCCTGTTACTTTACTTCTACTGAGCCATAATTAATTGGAAATTAATAAAATTTTAATTTTTCAATGTTTCACTGGATTTGACGTCTCAATCCCGCTGTACTTAGCAATACGAAATTATGGAGTTGAACTAAAAATAACATTATTATTTTAAAGAAGAAATGGTAATTTATGTTTCAAATACCCGTATTGCCTTGATGGTTGATCAGTTTTTTTGTAATTATACGTTTTCCTTAAGTTTGCCGTACATGATTACTTCCCAGGATTTGATCCTTATTAGCAACACTATCAAATGGTGTAATAATACAGGGTGTGATTTTTTTTCCAAAATCAGCGGGTTCGATTCCTGGCCAGGATGAAAGACTTTTCTAAAATCCAATGATGCAGTTTAAGTTTTCGTCAAAATCGGCCTCGAGACTCCTTTCAACGTTTTTCGATATTCCTCATAGTTTCGAAAATAGCCATCCACGCCCACTTGAAAAATTCACCCTGTATATAACGAAGTTTAAAAGAAAATTATCATGACTAAGTAGGCTTTACAACTTTACGAGTAATAGTCGACCAACTTATAAAATGTACTTGGATAATATGTTTTCTTAAACAAAATGTATCGGAGACAACTGCAAATGTAAGTTTGTCAACTTTATTTTTACAGCTTTAATAGGTATGTTTTACGGTATGTTTTTGGAGATAGGTAGATTTTTATCGTCAACAATTTTTAACTAACTTCAAAAAAGGAGGAGGTTCTAAAATCGTCGTAATCTTTTTTCTTATGTATTTTCCCTGATTTCTCAAAGACTCCTGGACCGATTTTGAAAATTCTTCTTTTTAAAATTAAATTCAGCAAATCAGTTTAGTTAGTTCGCATAAGTATTTTGATGGGCAACTACGGAACCCTACACTGTGCGTGGCCCGACACGCACTTGTTGTCTACTTAAATTTTTCTGTAAGTAACTAAAATAGGTACCTACTTACAGAAACGGTTAAGTTAGGTACTTGCTAAAAATACCTACTAACTTAAAGTGATTTATAAATCAGTACAATGAAATTGTTTACAATCACAAGGCACATAATTTATTTATAAACGCCTCATCAATTAGTCCATAGGTTACTGGAACTGCATAATTGTGCATAAATTTGCAGCTTCAAGAATATGTTGCATTGGTGTCAAGTTTTATAAAACGTTTAGGTACTGAGTGATGAGAATTTTTTAAGTGTGCTTTACAAACACATTGGCTCATTTTTCTGCAAAACCATAGATAAGCATTTTTCTGCCTAAGCATTATTATTTACACATAACATTATTTTCAAAAAGTCTAGACAAAGTGTAATTTTTTGTACGTTTTTACCGAAGACGATAATCAGAAATACAAGTAGGCATTGTGCCATAATCTTATTATTTGTTAAGACTGCTCAACACTCGCGGCCATAACATCCTCGAACACTGCGAATTGCAAGTGTAGATGTTGTTCGCGCTTCGCGTTCGCGGTTCGCGCCGTTCTACGATCAGTGTCGGTTTATGGTTGAACCACATCTGGCAGCACGGAAGCGCCTTTTTCCGTCGCCCTTTCTCTTTCTGTCGCTTAGAACTGCCATTTGCCAGATCGAGACAGAAAGCATAATGCGATAGCACGCGGTGGAATCATCGAGGCGGCCGCGTGCTATCGCATTGTCTCGGTCTAGCAAATGGCAGTTCTAAGCGACAGAAAGAGAAAGGGCGACGGAAAAAGGCGATTCCGTGCTGCCATATGTGGTTCAACCCTTATGGCCCTCTTCAAAGGGTTTGCGGCGCACGAAGGCGAACGCATCCAACAAGACTGTGAAGCTTTGGGAGTGTGGAGGGGCAAGTTCGCGCGCGGATCTCTGTGTTGTTCACAACGACGTGAGTTCATGGGGCGTGACTTCATACGCGAGTGTAGAGCCGGCTTTAGATCGGGTGCTCGATGTTGAATGAGCGCATTGCGTTGCGAGCGCTTTGCATGTCGTTCGACACGCGATTGAAAAGGAGCGCGCGTTTGCATGTGCACACTATAATATAACTACTTGTAGTCCGGTCAAATAAGGCCAAAAAATAAGAGTGAAAATACATAAAACAATAAGCTGAAAATCGGTGAAATCGATCAAAATATTGGTCTGCTGCTCAGCGTGTCAATGTTTCGATTCCTGCACGGAGCAAATATTTGCAATGTCTATAAGTAGTTGTACCGGGTCTGGATATTTGTGTATGTGAGTTATTATGTCTGTGTAATTACCATATTTTGTAATATGACAGCTATAGACAGCACAATATACCTCCAAAAAAAATGTATGAAGAAAAACACAAAAGTCGTTTTTTCTCACATCTTAATAAAATTAAGCCTGCGGCTTCAATGGGGTGTTATGCAATATGAGGCGATTCCGAAATGCTATATTATAAATAATAAGTACTGAAGTAAAACCGTTTCGATTTCGGTCCATTCATTGAGGCAAAGGCTCAGTTGGCCGCGAAAAAGTTGGGGATCCTCTCAAAGGTGAGAAGGTACTTCACGCCTGAACAGCTGCTTAACTTATATAAAGCACAAGTTCGGTCATGCATGGAGTACTGCTCTCATCTTTGGGATGGATCCGCCAAATACCAACTAGACGCACTTGAGTCTATTGATAAAAGGGCCAAGAGGCTAATTGGTAACGATGCTCTGGTCGATTCAAAGCTCCAGAGCCTTGAACATCGTCGCCGTGTGGCCAGCCTGTCGGTTTTTTATCGGTTGCATTTCGGAGAGTGTGCGATGGAACTGCACAACCTGATTCCGCCTAGCCCTTTCCATCATCGGACTACAAGACGTACGGCAATGCGCCATCGATATATGGTGGACATCCCTCCGGTGCGTACAAAGCGTTTTGCCAATACCTTTATTGTTCGCACAGCTAAGGAGTGGAATTCCCTGCCGCCGTATGTATTTCCCGACAGCTATAACCTTGGGATCTTCAAGTCAAGAGTGAACAGGTTACTTCTAGGCAAGCGTGCTTCACCGTCGACCACATCTTCGCTTACCATCAGGCGAGATAGTGGTCAAACGCGATCCTATCATTAATAAAAAAAAAAAAAGATTTTTATTTCTCGCCTAAATCCATTTTGATTTTCAGTGTCCACGGAGCGTTGATTTCGAACCACTTAGCGTTGATTTCGAACCACTTTACCTAAACAATAAGTAGATATGCTGTACAACTAGGTACACTCAGTATAAGGGTGCACACACATCTATCAACGCGGAATCGGCTTTTTCCGTCGCCCTTTCTCTTTCTGTCGCTTAGAACTGCCATTTGCTAGACCAATACAATGCGATAGCACGCGGCCGCCTCGATGATTCCGCCGCGTGCTATCGCATTATGCTTTCTGTCTCGGTCTAGCAAATGGCAGTTCTAAGGGACAGAAAGAGAAAGGGCGACGAAAAAGGCGATTCCGCGTCGTTAGATGTGGGAGCATCCTAACACTGTACAAGAGCTGTATCGAAACAATTCAAAACATAATAGTTCTAGTAACGTCGAACCGAAATGTCCTTACAAAACGGGTTACTTTTTATAGGCAATAAAATGTTTATGTTTAATATTTTACACGCCCATACGTTTGCACATGTTTCAGCGATGCCTCACATAATATACGTTCCATGAAAAGGGAGACTTAAGGTTCACAATTTGCCGGAATCTTTTTTATGTTCATGTTTAAAAATCTCTCGAGAAATCGGACCGATTCGGAAAAATCTTCTTTTGATGGAAAGGGTAAACTTTCCCGGTAGTCTCATGGTTAATAATTGATGAGATCCTGGAGAAATCTAGAGAAGTCTTTATTAAATTATAACAAATCAACAATGAAACTATTTGAATATGCAAGATCGCAAAAACTACTACGATTATAATTATGTCAGTATGCATTGGTTACGTAATCACAACATAGTAAGGTCCAAAAAGGGCCTATTAGTATGAGCTAATGGTAAGGAGTCAAAGGTATACATCCCAAAATTTTGATCTAATTTTAATATGCATGAAAGTAAATAACGCCTATCTGACAAGAATTAACAAATAATAAATCACTTTTTCAAAAAAATATAACTGCCTTCAAAAACAACCACTAAAACGGGTAAAATAACCTACAAAATAACTTTTCTTTCTGAAGTCGGTGACTTTGTTTTTTTTATTTCGTTGTCTTTTTTGCCACCGACTTCCGAAAGAATAGTTATTTGTTATACAACAGTGCAAAGTTGCTTTTTAACCGCGTGCTCAATTTTGATGACCGAGCAAGCGAATGATTCTAAAATTGAATCACGAGTGCAACGAGTGATTCAGAAATTAGAATCATGAGCGGTAGCGAGGGAATCAAAAGAGCACAAGGTGAAAAATCTTTGCACTCGAGTGCAATACGTAACTTTTCATCCCACCTCAGCGAGGAAATGACTAGATGCAAAAAAAAAACGTACGTTGTACAAATACAAGATAGGTACCTACTTTTATTTCAGTTAAGGTATTAACTACGACATTATTATAGGTACCTAAGTATTACAGAATAATTTTTAAATTATAACAAATAATACTTAGGTATATAGGTAGTATGTTTTCAACTTTCTTATTTTTATCTTGGTTTGTCTTAACAATAAGTATGACGTGAAAAGAAAACCGCACAAAGCAAATTAAAAAAACCGGCCAAGTGCGTGTCGGGCCACGCACAGTGTAGGGCTCCGTAGTTGCCCATCAAAATACTTATGCGAACTAACTAAACTGATTCGCTGAATTTAATTTTAAAAAGAAGAATTTTCAAAATCGGTCCAGGAGTCTTTGAGAAATAGGGGAAAATACGAGTACATAAGAAAAAAGATTACAACGAATTTAGAACCTCCTCCTTTTTTTGAATTTAGTTAAAAATAGTTGACGATAAAAACCTACCTATCCCCAAAAAACATACCGTAAAAACATACCTATAAAAGCTGTAAAAATAAAGTTGACAAACTTACATTTGCAGTTGTCTCCGATACATTTTGTTTAAGAAAATATGATATCAAGTACATTTTATAAGTTGGTCGACTATTACTCGTAAAGTTGTAAAGCCTACTTAGTCATGATAATTTTCTTTTAAACTTCGTTATATGTACTACTATTGTGAATTTTTTCACACCCCCAAACACAACCGTTTAGCTGGTAGAGGGGGGGACACTCGAATCGAGCAAAATTTAGCACTTTAAAGCTTAATATTTCACAAACGAATTTTTGAAGTGAAAACTTCTTTAGCGGCGTTGTACACTTTTTCTGTAATGGGTAAAAAATTTAAAACTCGCGTCAGGGTCACGTGACCAAAACTCGCGTCAGGGTCACGTGACCCTGATCGAAAATGAGTAAGACGTCATTCAAATTAAAAATAAAACATAGTAACAAAAAAGTTTTCACTTCTACCGGCACTCCTGGAGTGCAACCTTTTTTTTTATCAAAAAATTGTTAATGGAAACTATCATTATTTTTTAAAGGCCTATTTAATGATACCCCACACTAAGGGGTACGCGAGAAAAAAAAAAATCCTCACTTTACGTGTAAGTACTAGAGGTACCCTAAAAAAAAAAATTTTACGAGATTTTATTTTACCACTTTTTCGGCACAACAAATCCGTATATTTACACCAAATTACAGCTCTCTAGTACTGTGCGTCTCTGAGCTAAACTGCGGACAGACGGACGGACGGACGGACATGGCGAAACTATAAGGGTTCCTTGTTGACTACGGAACCCTAAAAAGAGGTAAAAAAAAGTTCAGAGTCAGGAAGGTTCCGAGTCTGAAGTTGTAACAAAATAATAGTAGATTACGCACCAAAGGATTCTGGTTCCGGATTCAACTTAGCCCAAGGCAACACATCTATACTCCCGAGGACAGTCAGGCGATTCACTAAGGCAAAACATCTTTACAACCAAGAAATCATCGTTGAAACATCTGATGAAAACTTATCGGTATTCTTTAGTTAAAACTGCGCGGTCGTAGCGCCACAACGATGTCGACGGCGCGACATAGAACTAAAATATGGTTCCGAATGTATGAAAAACGGTATTCAGAAACACAAAACATCCTCGCCTTCGACGACAACGGCGCCTTCGCCTTCGATTTTAACTGTCAAAGCGTAAAGCTTGAAAATTGTAGATGTTTCCTAGGTTGTAGACAATTAAAATGTGAGTATTGTGAGTAAAACAAGTTATTTTTTAAATTATAAATGCTTAGTATTGTTTTGTTTACCGTACTTTAATTCCTGAAACGTTTATGTCTATTTTTAATGTTTTAGATGGCACTTCGTCTTTCCTGTATGATTTTTTTGTTGGAAGAAGCTAAGCGTCGAGATAACGTAGAAAAAAGACGTCAGGCACATGTGATACGTAATTTGTACCTACTGCTATAATTGAAAGAAGATAAATAACAGAGCTAATTAACCAATTGGAAGAAGAAACTCCACTATTTTGGTTCATCGTGTTCTTCACTATGATCCAGAAATGGGACATAACATTTGCAATCAAGCCAGAGTTCCTCCAGTAGAATTACCAACTCATCTACAGAGACAAGAAGCAAGTGTGATCCGGTTACTACAACAAGGAAGCCCAGAACTCTAAGTATCAGTGATTTGGATAGTGGATGTCTTGCTAGAAGTCTCTAATTGATAGACTGTGGCGTGGATAAAATAGTTAATAATAGAAGTAAATACTAACAATAGACATAAGATAATTATTACCTACTTACTCAGGTTTTATGACAGGTTTTTTTATTAAAAATGATAGTGTACCTACTTTAAATAGTAATGTATTATTGTTTGTCATAAAATAAAGAAATTGGAAGTTTTTTTAAACTTCTTATAATATATAATCATGTTTAACCTAAGGACAAAATTGTTTAATATACTTAATCAATTAAGTAGTAAATAAAACAATCTTTTAGCAAACATTTTATTTTTATTTATTTATCAAATCCATCAATAAAAGAATAAACAAATCTTATACCCATTGCATTTCATGGCCTAACTCATAAGATGATCACTTTGGTCAGCATGCTGCTCACTTGGAGGGACAATATTTTGAAAATAACTATAATGTTTAGGTACATAATTATAATTACTCATTAAATAAAATTAAAACTTTGAGTAAAATGCTGGGAGACAGTTTCCACAGTTCTATCCAATGGTTCTTCCTAAAAATGTAAAAGTATTAATTACTTATTAATTTCAATCAAATGAATAAACTTTTAAAGGTCTATAGCCTTGAAAACTATGAGATAAGATAAAGAAATATTTATTTTGTAAAAACATGAGTGGGCGTATACAGTGATACAGGTCTTAAAATAAAACAATGTACCTAGCTACATGTTTTGCCATGTAGGTATGGCATACAAAATTTATAGTTTAGGCTAAAGTTTTTAAAAAACCTCAAAAGGATTTATTTCTAAGTTCTGATCTTCGCAACCAAAACTTTCTCCTCCCTTTTGGATTTTAAATTCAATCTCACTAAGTTGTGGCAAATCTTCTTCTATGCCACCACCAGTGCGCCGCCTCGCAGCTGCAATTAAGCTGGACTTCCTCTTAATTGCTCCTTTTTTGTCCTTCCAGTACTGCAACACAATTAAGAATTTTATGATTTGATGTATTAAATAAATAGAACACCTATTTGCTCGGTTTGGTTTAACTTTCTGTTGCAATTTTAAATGCTTTTATAATTGCTAGTAACCCTGTAGTCTACACTTGATATTATAAAGAAAGATTTGTATTTTAGTGTGTGTGAAACCGTGTGACATCCGCTAGTTAATACTAATCTAGTAGGTATTAAAGAACATACACAGGGGGTTATCCATGCAAAAAGATACTATACCGTAGAAGGCTACCTACTCAATGCAGCAGTATAAATGTATACACACAATACTTATAATTACCAACCTGACACCACTGTTCCAATGTTTTCGTACACCCACTACCATCACTGTTCAGGGCTGTTGGTATTTTGGACCATGCCTGACGACTGCGAATGCGAGCATTCGCAGTACGAGCATGGCCCATAGCCAACCATGGTTCATTTTCCAAAAAGCTTACTAGCTTTTCCAGCTGACTGATCTAACGAAGGAGCTGCGTTGCGAGACACTAAAAGAGAAAATATTTTGGTTAATTATATAGTAGTTCCAGAAACTGTGCTATATTTAAATAGAAATGTTAGGTACTTAGACTTACTTTCGATAGGTTTGGAACCAAACTAAAACACAGAACAAGTAGAACGCTATTGGGTTGGGGTGCACAATTTTTTAAAGTCCACTTAGCCACTTAATACCACTTAGAACTTTGGAATTTCGTATTTTGATAAAAAACTTTCAAGATAAGATCAAGTTGTTTGTTTTGAAATACATAACCTATAACCTACTAATAAAAATGTCAAAGATTTGCTTTTGTTTTATTGCTATAATCAAAATGTATTTTTTTTCCAAGTCTAAAATGATATAATAAATTAAACATTCGTTGCATAATAAATACAACGTGTTTTATACATACGTATTGTGCATTTTTATTAATTTAATATGACGAAATAACTTTAAAATAGGTTAGTCGAGATTTTCTCGATTATACTCTAGATTAAACATAGCAACACTGCCAACATCGTACTCATCATCGTTGTTCGGCAGATCGTCGACGAGCTTGTGTAGCTTAGCGAATACGGTTTTTATCAACGTTGTTTTTAGAAGCGATATTTACGATGCAACATCAGTGAAGTCATCGTTGTTAACATCTATGATGAGTCTGTTAGTGAATCGCATTGCTGTACTCTGCTGTTGGGGTCAGCGGGCGCTGTTACTGGTACAACTCATTATTGCACACGATGTTATAAATTCAATTTACTTTATCCACTAGAGGATAAAAACGGCTTTTACTCACAGATATCGAAGAGAAAAAATAGTCTTTCCGACATGGAGGGATCAAAATTCTATTTTTGAAATTTGATGTGGTACGACAACCTTCGAACGTGAAATGGGCACCACAACAAGCGATCAGCTGTAGGGGTCAGCAGCCGCCTTTACTGGTACAACTCTTTAGTGCACGTGCATGTTCCAAATTCAATTTACTTTATCCACTAGAGGATAAAAACGGCTTTTACGCTCAGATATCGAAGAGGAAAAATAGCCTTTCCGAGATGGGGGGATGAAAAAGTTATTTTGTAGGTTATTTTACACTTTTTTGTGCTTTTGCACATGTGCACTCTATAAAAATCAAACTGCATCAATAAGCAGTTTGGTTTTTTGAGACCGGAAAAGGCAAAACTCCCCCTCCCCCTCCTCCTCCTATCCTGTTGGATACAAAAAATCACGTCTTTAATTTTGACCCAGGCGCTGGACTGCATATACATTATACAGTCCAGCACCTGGGGCAGGTTTTGTGTACGGCCTAAGATCTGATAAACTGTCACAAATAACCTTAGATCGTTTCATCGCGACGATACGAGAGTCGACGTATAAATTGACGAGAATGGTAATCCCTGATGCAATTACTTAGTTGGCATGTTGTTTTTATGATCAGAAGCCTAAACATGAGTTCTACTTATTTAGCCATACAACATACTTAAAGTATTATACTACTAAATTGGATGCAACATTGAAAATTCGCTTCTAGTGTTCGAAAGAGGACCTATTTTTTTCCATCAAATTAACATCAATGTTCCAGTTTACTTTACGTCACACAATTCAATTTTTTAAGTTTTTTTTTTCAACCCTTCTTATCGTATACCTACCTACATAATTTCCTTATAATCGCACTAGAATTTTGTAATCCTAAAATAAAATAACGATTCGCTTTAGAAAATTTTAGCTTTTGTGAAATGTAATGAAAATACTTTAATTTAACTTCTAAAAACGCCTTCTAAATGTTATTTTTCAGTTATCCTATTGTAGCCACAAACAAGCGACTTATTTATTTTGGAATATACTGATTGTGTTTTTGTCCAAAACCACATCGTTCCAATTTTTAAAAAACTTAAAAATGCTTCGATTAAACAACGCAACATTCACGTCGCGCATTCCTACTGGCGAGCGTATACTCGTAGTTACTCGTGCACAGTACACACGGCTACACATCAAGCTATACAAAAACCATTATAAGCCCATATTTGAATTTACGGAAAGATCAAACAAATCGAGACCACGATAAACTGGTTTTGTATAATTTGATATTATGTAGCCGTACATTATAACTTCCTCAAAGTCATTACCTCCGTCTGACAGCATCCATTATTTATTAATAAAGTTATAATAAACGGTTAGATAGGTATATTTTGATTTGTTTGTTTTAAGGGTTAATTTATAAGTCGGGAACGTGGAGTATGGTAGGAAAACACACACTTAAGGCAAAGATAATATAATACTAGCGTACAGATACACCATCCCATACAAAGAAACGTGATCGCCGTAACTACGTCATTTCTTCGGCCAAAACGACCAATCGGCCAGTAGTTTATAAAGTGGTTGTTACCGGCTCCATCTAGTCGCCACTTGAGTGAAACACTCACGTGGCGGCTAGATAGAGCTAGCAGCGTTGACTCGCGTTATTTTACACAAATAATACCAATAGATGGCGTTGAAACCATACTGCCATTTTGCACTACATAGCCCCGTGACCTTGAAGCTTACGTCGTCAGTCACTCGGCAGATAAATTCACGTTCTTTCATGCATGCCTACTTTGCGATAGCGCATGATTTCTTGAGCGTTTGACCACAGTATAAATATCTACAGTAGTGGAACTCGGCCGCATGATAGAAATAAATACCTACAGCCGCGCGGCGCGGTACGTAAACATGCGCTAGGGCTGTTCGATCCGACGCCCGTCTCCAGCATTTTAATTACATTTACCTACTTTCTGTATCTATTTAGTTTTGTGATTGTAAATATACTTTTCTTATATCAGTAAACAAATAAAATACTTTGTATATTGAATAGGAAGGATTTTAACACAAGCGTAAGTACCTACCGTATCATGATTCATTCAGAACTGCCTGTAACTTACCTATTTCACTCGTCTCAGTAACTTTCCTTTACTCTATTCACTGTATTTATTAATCCAAATACCCTTTTTTTCGTAAGATAATAGAAAATATTTATCCATTAAAAAGTCACACATTATGTATCTACCTACCAGCTACTAGTACTTAAGTAAAATTATTTTATAGTCAGTACTTTTCAGAGTTTCCAGGTATTAAAAAAAAAAACTTATGACTGGATACGTTATTGACGAATTCATACACCCAAAAACAGCACGATATTTCCTACTCAATTAATTGTCCATGAACTGATTTTGTTAAAAAAACAACACACCGTCCGTTCATCACTACGGTACGGCCGTGACTGTCAGCGCCCCGAGAGCGCCTCGACATCGAGGCACGTAGGTATAGCTCGCGTTTCGTCCGTTTGTATGAAGATCAAGTACCTACTGTAGATATTATTACCGTGGTTTGACATTTGTGTAAGAACCGCTATTTGAAGCTAACTGATAGAGAGCCAGCCAGTCTTGTTAGAAACCTGCTTGCGTTTCGTGCATTGGGTCTCGGGATCAAATCTTGCATTTTGATTTCACTTTTTGCGATTCTTTTTTTTGTTTTTATAATTATTATCTGAGAGTTTCTCATAATTAAAGTAAAATGCATACTTTTATTTTAATATTATTTGCAATTTTATTTTTCTCTAATATTTTTCAAAAGTTCTCTAGGATAAAACGTACGCTGATTAAAATTGTAGGTTAGTAAGCTGGATATTTTTTTAAACTGTATTTTATTGTTTGAGATGTAGGAATGTTAATGGTTCAAATGGCCCGCGGCTTCGCTTTCGTTAATTTCGAATTTGATAAACAAGACGGATCGTGTCAGTGGCGCCATCAACACCAATTCAAACATAAATAAACACAGAATATGATTTGATTGCCATTAACATTCCTACTCCTCAAACAATAAATTACAGTTTAAAAAATATCCAACTTCTAACCTACAATTTATCCTAGAGAACTATTAATTAAATATTATAAAAAATCAAATTGCAAATAATAATTTTGAAATAAAAGTATTTGAAACTCTCAGAATAAATAAAAATAAAATCAAAAAGTGAAAAAGAAAGTGCAAGATTTGATATCGAGACCTAATGATCGTAAATCAAGCAGGTTTTTAACCAGACTAACTGGCTCACTAACAGTTGTTATAAAACTTTTTCTAAAAAAAATGTGACCGCCTTCAAAAACAACCACAAAAAAGGGTAAAATAACCTACAAAACTTTTCTTTCGGAAGTCGGTGACTTTTTTTATTACTTTCATTATCTTTTTTGCCACCCTTTTTTGTGGTTGTTTTTGAAGGCGGTCACATTTTTTTTAGAAAAAGTTTTTATTTTACTCTTTTTAGTTTAAATATTCAACCAACATTCTTGTCAAATACAAAATTTTCTTACATGTCCACTAGAATTTCGTAATCCGTAGCACCGGTAATAACATCGTTAACATCTCTTGCATTCATTCTATCTCAAAAACTACTGAACCGATTTTGATGAAATTTGCAGTATTCCCTAAGTTGAACGATACCTAGTACAACAAAAAAAGAATTACTTAAATCGGACTTGTAGTTCCGGAGATATGCGAACACGAACATAATTTTCTTACTTGAGGAGTTGTACCTTCCATCATCAGCTCAGCTACATGAGATGATGATTTCTATACGCGAGTACTTGAATTACTTCATATGATTTGCGAAAAACTATGTGTCAGCTTATAAAATTTGAGGATTGCCCTCGATTTCTCCAAGATCCAATCATCAGATCCTAAAATGGTGACAATGGGACCACACGGGAAGCACCAGCTTTCGATTGAAAAAATCGGTTCACCCAGTCGCAAGTTATGAGGTAACAAACATAAAAAAAAAAAAAAAATACAGTCGAATTGATAACCTCCTCCTTTTTTTGAAGTCGGTTAAAAATAGCCCTTCTTATACAAATGTCAACAATTACTGAAAACCAACCTAATTATTATAATTTACAACATTGCTAATCCCCCAAAGAGAATAGCATAAAAGTAGGTTTGAGGAAAAATTGAATAAATACTATCCAGTGGCCGCCAACTTAAAACAAACATAATTTAAAACGACGAAGTTCTGCGCGAACAAACTTAAAAAGCATATATTTTACATACGGTCGAATTGAGTAACCTAGAAGTACCTACCTAATTCAAAATTGCATAGGTATTATATTATATCTCCCAGTTGCAATAGCTAGCGTAATAATACATAGGCTATTGACAGAAGCATATTATTAGGAATATTTGATCGGAAAGTTTTCAGTAGTTTAGGAATTAACGCAAAAGAAAAAATCGTAAAAAAAAAAACAGAAAAATAGTTGATTTGTCATCAGAATCGATCCCATAACTCGAAAAAAATACAAAAAGAAAAAACTATTTATTGTACAGGAATGACAGCTCTACGATTTCATTACATATAAATGTATAGATATAGATTTGCATTTCATAATTATATTTCATTCTATCAAAATAGGTACATACTCGTAATTATAGTAAATGGTAATGTGAGAAATTATAGATTATTGACCTGTGTAGTAAAAGTCTGAAAATGAAAACAACGCCATCTATGAACATTAAATGAGTGAGCAAACGACAACGTAGTACAAATTGTATTCACCAGAGGCAGCACAGTAAAATTATTTAATGAAATCATAGAATTTGGAACTAGGAGCCCATTATTCCTTTGTTTTGTGCTAAGCGAATTTTTAAAAACAAGGACATACTTTTTTCCAGGTCAAAGAACAATGGCCAGTTTGGACTAGGAAATTGCACCTAGATGAGACTTTCACCAATATGTAACGCATTATTAATCTAATTATCGGATACCATCAGTTTATTTTTAAAAGCTGGGTAAATAATTTTATCTATTTTTTAATAATTACTACTTTAAGTGAACACAGCTTTAAATATCTAACTTTGAACGCATCCGTAATTCTTTACGTTAACTAGAGACTTCCATCCTTTTTCTTAAGCCTTAGTCGATTTTTTTCATAATCGATTAAACGAAACGAAATAAATCCCAGGCAATGTAAACCGTATAAACTCTCGTTGAATAGTGAACTAATCTCAGCCATTAATAGGATATGATGCTAGTTCATAGGTTTAAATCATACATAGGTTTAAATCAAGTTTAAGGTGAATGCTCCAACCATATATATTATGCATATTGTTGAAATCTCCAAAATCTAACTTAGATGCACCTTTTCTATGTGAGAGCTGATGGAGCGAATGTTTTGATAATTTATATATTTAAAATTATACTTTTTATTACCGCAATTCATATTTTGATAAAGTTACAACATGTCACTAGCCTACAAATTGCAAAAAACGTAAGAAAATTTGAATTTCGCGGGCTACATCGACGCAATTACCTTAAAGGTGAACGCAGACCTAGCCGCACCGCAGTCTTCGCAGTCCCCGCATTACGAATTCTTTGTATGAAGTTCTATGAAACCTCGCACACTCACCCGCATCGCAGTAGCCGCAGAAGCGGTAAGAAAACGATGACTGCGGAGACTGCGGTGCGGCTAGGTCTGCGTTCACCTTAAATACATTGAGGGCGGTCACATACATCAGTTTATTTTCGTTCGGAATTCGAAATCTGTACGTGAAGTTATCGAATGTGAACAATGCACATAAAACATGCACACACATTTGTATGAATTCCCTGCGTTCGGATGGAAAACGGATAGTCGGATACATTCCATAAGGAAAAAAAACTGATTTATGTGGCTGCTCTAAGTAATTCTAACATCTGTTAGGCTTAGAAACTTAGAGCTCAGTCCATTCTCTATGTCTAGATAGACATAGAGAATGGACTGAGCCTGTGAGACACAAGTTACACAAGACAGTCTTTTTCTGGCTTACAGATACATTCCGTTCTTAAAACGGATACATTCCAAAAGGAAAAAAAAACCTGATGTATGTGGCTGCTCTAAATAATCTTAACATCTGTTATTAGGCTTACTTAGAGCAGTCTCAGTCCATTCTGTATGTCTATCTAGACATAGAAAATGGACTGAGCCTGTGAGACATAAGTCAGTCTTTTCTGGCTTACAGATACATTCCGTTCTTAAAACGGATACATTCCGAAAGGAAAAAAAACTGATGTATGTGGCTGCTCTAAATAATCTTAACAACTGTCATTAGGCTTGCTTAGAGCAGGCTCAGTTCATTCTCTATGTCTACCTAGACATAGAGAATAGACTGAGCCTGTGAGACACAAGTCACACAAGACAGTCTGTTTTTTTATGTCTTACAGGAAAGATACAATTGGGCTAGTAATAACTGTTATTTTCTCTCTTTCTAGAGTAGAGTATGGGCGTATGGCCTATGTCATACAGATGATGATGATGTTCATTCTCTATGTCTATGTCGTAACCAAAATGCCACAGATTGTTAAAGTATGAACATAACCTCAACAAATATATTTAATAATTACTTGATTCTCCCATCTTTCAAAAATATTCTGAAGACCGTATTATGATATATTTATCTATACGAATGAAATGATATATGTTGCATCAAGTGTCGTTTTATTAGATTTTTCTAGTCCAAGCATGTTTGGCGCGTGGCCATTGTTCTTTAAAGAGATACAGAAACTTCAATAACAAATCGATACACATAACGCCATCTATTGAATCTTTTCTTGAACTACATTTTCTTTGTATGGATTAAGAGGCCATGCTTAAGGCAAACAACACAATACTAACATAGCGCAAGCGCCAACAGGTCGCCATTTGTTAATAGCCGCATGCAAAAATGACGTCCTGTTGGCGCTTGCGCTACGTTACTGGTTGTGTATGTCTTCATTACTTATACCTCGCATTCCCGTCTTATACACTGTTTCCCTATTAATTCCTGGATATGTCCTATAGACAGGCTAGTATCAATTTTAGTGCATTATTTCTCATGCGTTTGTCATAAGTACTCATTTACAAACTAAATAATTTTCATCCATTTTTTTTTGCTAGAATATTTACAATAAACGTAACGTACGTTTTTTGTATGAACTCGCTAAAATTAGGAAATACTAGTTCAAATGGAAAAAAAAATTGTGTTGGATCTGGGGGCACAGTAGTGCCCCCGCCAAGACGAGCCAAGCGAAGCGCAAGGGCACTACCTACCTTTTCTCGAAGTGTTTCGTCGTTTTTTTGAACCCTCATAGAATTGATTTCCGATGTAACAGAAAGTTCATATTCGCAGGATATGATGCCATTAATAGACTCATTAGGCATACAAAGTATCAATAGAATAGCTATAATACTTTAGATTTTATTGATATCTAAAATACACGGATTTCGTCACTGATTCACTGATTCACTGATACACTGACACACTGATGATCATCAAAATGTTTGGCTACTTCCTGAAGTGCTAGAGAGCTGAAATTCGGTATGTAATTTAAGTTTGGTATACAACCAACAAAAAAATTCATAAACTTATAACTTTCGGCCCCGATCCCCCTAAAATGGGGGGTAGAAGTTAGTATGAGACCTTAAAATGTTAGGGTACTTCCTGAAGTGCTAGAAAGCCGAAATTCGGTATGTAAACAAAGTTCAGTATACAAAAAACATCCCCCATCCCCCCATCCCCTAATATAGGGCGGGGGGGAAGGGGTAGTAGTTATTTCCAATGCACTTCTACAATATGGGTATCAAATGATAGGGCTTGTTGAGTGCAACTAGGAGAATAATGTGACGTCATTCTAAATCCAAGATGGCGGAATAGTTATTTTTAATGTACTTCTACAATATGGATACCAAATGAAAGGGCTCGTTAAGAGTAACTCGATAAATAATATGACGTCATTCTAAATTCAAGATGGCGGAAAGGTTATATTTAATGTGCTTCTACAATATAGATGTCAAATGAAAGGGCTCGATGTGAGCAACTCGATGAATAATGTGACGTCATTCTAAATCCAAGATGGCGGAATAGTTATTTTTAATGCACTTCTGCAATATGGGTATCAAATGAAAGGAGAGCAACTCGATGAATAATGTGATGTCATTATAAATCCAAGATGCTAGCAACTTACAAAAAGAACTGAAATCCCACCAAAACATTTCATGTAAAATGTTGCCAATACGAGCATGTAAGGTTTGCCCTGTGAAAAAGATATCAGATCTCATGTAGAACAAAGTTTCTGAATCTACACGGCCTAACTCTACCGACCCTAACTTCACAAATTCTACACATCAGTTAAAATTTATGGCTTGGCTGTTTCGTTACATACTTCAGAAACTTAATATTAGCATCATCTCCACGATGGTAGCGAAACGGTGAAGCCATAAATTTTAACAGATGTGTAGAATTTGTGAAGTTAGGGTAGAGTTAGGCCGTGTAGATTCAGAAACTTTGTTCTACATGAGATCTGATATCTTTTTCACAGGGCAAACCTTACATGCTCGTATTGGCAACATTTTACATGAAATGTTTTGGTGGGATAATCTTATTGCCGAAGAAGGTTATGAACTACAACACCATGCTACGACTATAAGCAGTCGAGCAGATAGAGACGGAGTACAACAGTTAGTTAGTATGTATAAAGAGTAAACACAAAGCATGACATAGACCAAAAGTACCTACTATAGTTGGTGCCAGTTAAGATGGCAATAGCGGTCATTGACCTTTACCTAATAAGTCCTCGTACTCGTATATTAGCATTTTTATAAAATATCCAATAAATTAGTAAGTAAATTGTAAGGATATAAGTATCTTAGTATTCATAAGATATCAAAATGGATAAAATATTTCACCTATACCTCAGATTTTATATAATTATTATATTTAAGACTCACAAGTAAACACTATCATATCACAGAAAAATGCTGATTCTGATCTTATGTCATTATACAAGGACTTAGTAGGTAAAGGTCCGCTGACCGCTATTGCCATCTTAACTGGCACCAACTATAGTTCTTCCGATTATTAGGATACGTTTTTGAAGACCTAAGAAGATTATATTATTTCAAAAACAATAAAAGTCGAAGGAAATAAAAAGGAAAATAATTATAATGTTACAGAATGCTGGAGAACGCTCGATGAACATTACCTTGGATGGAAGTGCTCATTCTTTTAATCAAGATTATTATTATTTCACTAGCTGCTACCCGCGACGTCTGCTTGAACGCGTTGAAGAAATAATCGTTCCCCGTAGGTGATAGCGTAATAATATTATTATGTACCTAGCCTATATGTTGATGCGACTTCTTAATAATATTCGTGCCAAACTTAAAGTAAATCCATGCAGTACTTTTTGAGTATATCCTGGACATAATTACATACAGAGAAAAAATCTAAAAACTATATTTTTGGCTTTGGTATCGATTGTAGATCACACCCCAAGTATTCTCTAAAAAATATGCAATGTACAATTTTGACTTTCCTACCATTTTATTATATGTATGAATAGTAGATCATACTGGAACGCAAACACACGTCTTACCATTAATGCACATGCTGAGATAGGAGGTAATTTCCTGTCTTGACCTTCTCGCTATGTAACAATATAGAAATACCAACAATTTGCTCATAAACAAGTTATGATTATGCATATTTTAATCTGTTGCGTTTAAAATAAAACTTGAAATATTCTTCAAAAAATAAATACTTAACATGAAATTTAATGTAAACAAGAAATTAGAAAACATTCGTTTAGATTATAATAAATTAATTTAAAATACCATGCGCACGTAATTAAAAAAAAAACTCTCAATAATTTCAATTTAAAATGAATAAACAAAAGTAAATATTAAAATTTAAATAAATTTATTCAGCTAACAAAGTTCTATTAGGTTACTAACAATGCGCATAAATGATGTAACCTCAGCGAACTGACGTGCTACAGAATCGAGGTAGACGCAACTGCACTAATAAATGCGTTGATACAATCCGCAGAGTATTATAGGCCTTTGAGTGTAGCTGAAGGACATGTTTCCCGAGTAAATTGACATGCAACAACGTAACCTTAACCGAGACTGTACGTCAGAAGAACCAGCGAGTCGGGTTAATACTATATAAGCACAAAATCCTTAGATTTTGACGAAAACTAAAACTGCGTCATTAGATTTTAGAAAAATTAATAATCTTAGCCAGGAATCGACCCTGCTGATTTAGGAAATGATTTAGAATGATTTGCTGATTACTTCCCAGAATTTGATCCTTATTGGCAACAATATCGAATGGTGTAATAATACAGGCTGTGATTTCTTTTTCAAAATCAGCGTGTTCGATTCCTGGCCAGGATTAATGATTTTTCTAAAATACAACGATGCAGTTTTATTTTCGTCAACATCGGCCTCGAGATTCCTTTCCACGTTTTTCGATATTCCTCATTGTTTCGGAGATAGCCATCCACGCCCAGATGAAAAATTCACCCTGTATATTAAAACCTTTCTCGGAATGTAACGCACACTTTTTTGAAAACGGCATCAAAATCAGTTCAGCCAAACGCGAGATAATTTTGATCTTACAGGAGAAAGTTTATTTTTCCTCATCACTTCCTTTGCACTTTTCAATTCGCCTGTCACATACTTGTGCACCTTGTAATCGTATTTCATTTTTTTTCCAAGTTTTAAAATAAATAAACTACATCCGGTTAAATTTTTAAGCTTACAGAAACAAGTTTTTTTTTTCATTTTTTTTACATTTTAAAAATTAAATTGTCTGATGATGTGCACGGCTGACGCCCGCCAGGTCGTCGCTATTGCTCTGAGCGTGCTATAAATATTAAGTGTACAAATTTCTAACCTTACAGGAAGACCGTTAGTCGCAGGGTTCAGTACTTAGCTCTTGGACTATAAGTTACGCACCAACCTGTCGCGCAACGCTACGTTTGTTTTTAATATTTATTATATCGTGTGTGTAAACCTGTGCAAAACATAAAGATGTATACCTACTTGTCTCCCTCTAGCAACAGGTATCCCGCCGTACGGTGTCATATTTTCTTTCTCTTTCCTCACACGTCTATGTAGTTCTAGTATTTTCGCTGTTTTTAAGCGCCGCCGCCGCGATGTTCGTTCATGACGTGTGTATAATTATATAATACGTCATTGGTGCACGACGATTTTGCTTCAGTCTGAACTCGACTTATTGAGCACTCGCTCCCGACAAAACTGTCGGTTTATCCGGTACAGGCTTAGCTGTATGTATGTATGTATGTATTATCAATATCGCTCTGCGATACAATTTGCTTGGGGTGCTTGTCCCTTGTGACCTAGAAGGTCTGTTCGCCTAAACTTTAGTGTTACTTTGTTATTTGTGATTTGATGTTTTTGTCTGATTTTTATTTTATATTGTTTACCATTTTCTATTGTGTATAATTTTTTTGTACTGTGTTTATTAAGAACCCTCTGTATATAAATCTTTGTAATTGCTCATACCATCTTGTTTATCCCTGACAATGGGAACTCCTAATCCTGACGATGTACCTCTCGGCAATCCTGATCCTACAAATATACAACCTGTAACGCCAATAACGCAAAACATCTTGTGGGGTAATTCAGCCCATGTTACTGAACAATTTTTGTTCTAAGACTTAAAAAATGGTTTTTCATGCAAAATGAGAAATTGGATTTATTGACGTGTAAATGGACAGCGTGCAATATCCAGATTCCCCAAGATGTCAATTTAATTGTCTGCAAAGCATACAGTGTTGCTATCTGACGTGAACAACGCCCTTAGCCGGGGTCGTTCGACGTCAATTTTCTTTCTTTGCTTTATACGGCACTGCATCAAAGTGTCGGAACTGCTAGAGGAGTGAATAACTGCATTAGTTGCGTTACTAAGACGTGGTATTATCTAGCTTTTACTCCGAAATCTTCATACAAACGGACGAAACGCGAGCTATACCACGTGACTCGATGTCGGGGCGCGCTTGAGGCGCAGACAGTCACGGCCGTACCGTAGTGATGAACGGACGGTGCGTTGTTTTTTTTTAGCAAATATGACAAGTAGAAAATATTGTGCTATGTTTGGGTGTTTAACGTCAACAATAACGCATCCAGGCATAAGTTTTTTTAAATTACCTGCAACCTCTGAAAGGTGAGTACCTACTAACTATAAAATTATTTTACTTACTAGTAGCTAGTAGCCGTGCTAGTAGGTAGGTACATAATGTGTGACTTTTTAATGGTTATGTATTTTCCTTTATATCACGAAACAAAGGGTATTTGGGTTAATAAATACAGTAAAATGAATAAAGTAAAGGAAAGTTACTGAGGCAAGTTAAAAAGATAAGTTATAGGCGGTTCTGAATGAATCATGATACGGTAGGTACTTACTCTTGTGTTAAAACTCCAGTGCATGTGTGTTTTGTTAGTTTGTATTATTCAAAGTAAAGTCATGGTGTAACGGCGCGGTGGGATTGTCGGCGGGCACTGAAATGAAGCAGTGAGCTTCATTTACCTACGGTACGGTGTACAATCAACGTATATTCAGTGTACTACATAAACTATATCACAGTCATGAATATTATTCTAGGAACGTAGATTACAGTTTATCTAGGGCTCGCGCGTACATAGTTCGCTCCGTGTTTGAGTGTGCGCACTGCGTCGCACAGTGGTCGGACAGCCCTAACGCATGTTTACGTACCGCGCGGCTGTAGGTATTTATTTCTATCATGCGGCCGAGATCAACTACTGTAGATATTTATACTGTGCCATTAACCTCGCGTAAAATATATATATGGCGGCGTAAATTGTTCGACAGGATCAAAACTTATATGACTACGGAGTAAAGTAATGTCTTTCTTCGTAAAAGAGGTTCATAATTATAATTATCTGGCAGTAAAGATTGATTTACATATCGAGGTAAATATTCATTGCATATTAAATCAGCGAGCTCTGTACAAATTAGCAATGACTTTAAACTCATTCAGTATTGGATTATGGACACACACAGGTGGCCTACCATAACCTACCAAAAGCTTGAGTACTCGTATTTCAGCTGTGGGAACGAGATGGCGCTAGACGAGTTGTTTGTATTTTATTAAAAACTAGCTGTGCCCTCGCTTCGTTCGCGTGGATGTCGGAATTCAACTATGTATTTTTTTCTTCACAAAGGATTTCCACAGCCACCTACCAATAGAAGTCCTGTAAAAAGCGGCCCAGCGATTTCAGAGATTAGCCATTACAAACAGACAGACAGAAAAACAGACAAAAAAAAATAAAATTGTTATTTTGGTGTTTGTACCGTATATATATGTCGGAGATATTATGTCTTTATGAAAAGTTCAAAAGGCTAGAGGCCATGCCATAACGTTGGACTAGCGTATGTCAGTCTATGTGTCTGTCAGGGGTCCATATTGGCTCACCTAAAGTTGTTTACCCGAAATTGTTCTTCCTAACGATTTGTAATCCGAATGATCACTCTTCCTAAAATTTTTGAAGTGAAAACTTCTTTAGCGGCGTTGTACACTTTTTCTGTAATGGGTAAAAAATTTAAAACTCGCGTCAGGGTCACGTGACCAAAACTCGCGTCAGGGTCACGTGACCCTGATCGAAAATGAGTAAGACGTCATTCAAATTAAAAATAAAACATAGTAACAAAAAAGTTTTCACTTCTACCGGCACTCCTGGAGTGCAACCTTTTTTCATTCTAAAGTTTTCATTCCTACTTTTTGTAGTGCTGCCGGCGATGTTCATAACACTCATGTTTCCGAAAATTGTTATCAATAATATCGTTATTGTAAATATATTTAAACTCCTACTGTTTTTTATCATAACGTTTTTATCCCCAATAACGATAATATTTTTTGTCAAAAAGTTGACGGAGCACCGCGTCGCGGTGCTCCTACTTCTGGGTGGCTTAAAAAAAAATAACCACGAAGCTTCTAACCTAACCTGTCCGAGTCGGGGTGCCCCCAGTCGTTTGCTCAGAGTGTCGTGTTGGGGGCACTATGAAAAAAATACTTCAAAAATTTTGAATTTTAGTCAAAAAAGATATGACCCTGAATAATAGTGTAAAAAAAGGTTATGTGGAGAAAATATAGGAAAACAAATAATAGTATAATAGATGTTTATTGCTACCGACATTATGAAGTCGAATGATTCGGAAGCATGAACATTAGTGACAGAGAAATTAGGAGTTGTGATCATTAGGATTAAAAATGTTAGGAATACAATTTTCGGGTTTCCAATGATCGGAGTTAAAATTTTAGGTGAACTTTGGAGCGCCCGTCTGTCAGTAGTGCGCTCGTTCTAGTGGTTGAGAGACGGCGCCTGTGCCAAGTCGTGCACACTGATTGATAAAATAATACCCTGGGCAGCAGTCTTCGATGGTATCAAAATCCTTATGCGAACTAACTAAACTGATTCGCTGAATTTAATTTTAAAAAGAAGAATTTTCAAAATCGGTCCAGGAGTCTTTGAGAAATCGGGGAAAATACATTTAAAAAAAAAAGATTACGATGAATTTAGAACCACCTCCTTTTTTTGAAGTTAGTTAAAAATAGTTGACGATAAAAACCTACCTATCCCCAAAAAACATACCGTAAAAACATACGTATTAAAGCTGTAAAAATAAAGTTGACAAACTTACATTTGTAGTTGAAGAGGATGTTCTCCGATACATTTTGTTTAAGAAAATATGTTATCCAAGTACATTTTATAAGTTGGTCAACTATTACTCGAAAAGTTGTAAAGCCTACTTAGTCATGATAATTTTCTTTTAAACTTCGTTATTTATACTACTATTGTGAATTTTTTCACACCCCCAAACATAACCGTTTAGCTGGTAGAGGGGGGGACACTCGAGTCGAGCAAAATTTAGCACTTTAAAGCTTAATATTTCACAAATGAATTTTTTTATCAAAATTGTTAATGAAAACTCAAATTATTTTTTAAAGACCTATTTATTGATACCACACACTAAGGGGTACGCGAGAACGAAAAAAAACATTCCCACTTTACGTGTACAGGAGGTACCCTAAAAAAAAAATATTTTTCGAGATTTTATTTTACCACTTTTTCGGCACAACAAATCCGTATATTTACACCAAATTACAGCTCTCTAGTACTGTGCGTCTCTGAGCTAAACTGTGGACAGACGGACGGACGGACGGACGGACGGACGGACGGACATGACGTAACTATAAGGGTTCCTTGTTGACTACGGAACCCTAAAAAGAACATTATTTTTTCGATTCCATTATTTTATATGAAACTTGACACATGTAATTTCTCACTTTTCATTCAATTTCGCTTATTTTTACGATTTATTGGAATGCTAACTGAGTAGTATCTCATCATCATCAACATCATCATCAGCCGGAAGACGTCCACTGCTGAACATAGGCCTCCCCCTTAGACCGCCACGCCGAACGACAGTTCGCCACTTGCATCCATCGGCTGCCCGCGACCCTCAAGATGTCGTCAGTCCACCTAGTGGGAGGCCTGCCTACGCTGCGTTTTCCGGTCCATGATCGCCACTCGAGAACTTTTCTTCCCCATCGGTTGTCCGTTCAACGAGCGCTGTGGCCTGCCCATTGCCACTTCAACTTGCAAATTTTACGAGCTATGTCGGTGACTCTGGTTCTTCGCCGAATATCCATGTTCCGGATTTTATCCCGCAAAGAAGCTCCGAGCATAGCTCTTTCCATTGCTCGTCGAGTGACTCTTAGTCTCTCTAAAAGGCCAGCAGTCAAGGACCACGTTTCGGAGCCATATATCTTCACTGGCAACACACACTGGTCAAACACCCTTGTCTTGAGACACTGTGGGATTCTCAATGAGAAAATGTTGTTGTGATGAGTTGGATTCTTCGGGCGACCTCTTTCTCGAAGTTTGACTTACCTAACTGAACAATCTGTCCAAGGTAAGTATAATGGTCTACAACTTCGAGAGTATCGCTCCCAATAACAACTGGTACGGGTGCCACATGGACATTTGACATGACTTTCGTCTTGTCCATGTACATTTTAAGGCCGACCCGTTGGGAAACGATACTGGGTAGTTTCACCGACACCGTTTTTATAGATTCTCCGCGTGAATTCACTGTGTAAAATGTATTTAATAGACCATTTTGTTTTTTTTTTTTCGTGTAATAAGGAAACTAGCTCATATGATGGCACTAGTATTAATAAAAAATCTGTGAAATATAAATTAAAAATGTCCGTTTCTCAATAACGGTGGTATGTCCGTGATTGACTTTTAAGCGCATTTACCTCTTTAAATACGCTGTTATGGAAATTTGGTACATAAATTGAACATGATTTTATGTTGGTCTATTCTTAAAGCAACCATATTGATTACTTCCTTTACTCCTGTCATCATGCAGACATCAGAACCATTGTGATAAGGAAACCAAAAGTGCAATTTCGGTGTGTTTTGTTGAAACCGATCTATAACTAAAACAAGTATATTCTAACAAATTATCTCCTTACGCACACGGAGGCCCAGTCGTGCTGTTTCGTTCTCGCAGTAGTGACCTGGCCGATGCGGCCGAGGTTTTGTGCCAATACGTAAATACTTTTTAAATAAAAGATTTAAATAAAGATTAAAAAGTTTATTTCGGAACCATAACAAAAGAATAAATACAAACAAGTAGATCGATGATAGCTGCAAAAGTATAGAACTGTAGCGCAGCTACCAACGCCCTTCTACAGAAACGGAATGGAATAGATGCTCCGTGCAAAGTAATGCTTAAATTAAGTACATTTTATACATATAAATCTACGAGGGAATACGAAATTTCGCAACCTCGGTGGGTTACTGTACGAATGAATGTTATTTTTTACGCTATGGTACGCGAGTATGTTATGTGTTAATGGGTACCCTTAGCGACTATACATTTTAATAGTTTTGATTTTATTCAATTTTTTATGTTTTTAATTTCGGTGGTGCAATAACGGTGGTTTCGGTGGTAAGTTTATTGCCACCGATATTCCATCAATACTTAAATTGCTCTGGATTCATGTGACTTTGGTAAGATATTTACACATGAGAGGCAACACAATTAATTGGACAAACTTTGAAGGGTAGCATTGTAAATAGGTACTCGTACATATTATACCTAAACAATTTTAACTGGCTTAAAAAAAGGAACAAATGAACTAATGAATTCGAACTTCATCTCCATTTGACCCAAAGGTTGACTGGTAGATAATGCCTTGTGGCATTAAGTCCGCCTTATGTACGTCAATTGTACGTGAAAGTTTAAATAAATAAATAAATAAATAAATAAATAATGAATGTATAGTGCTGAAATTTTTATCTGGGCCTGCATTTGGCCTGTACATGTATAGATAAACTCTTTATACTATTCTTACTCAATTTTGACTTTTAAAGAATGGGAAAGCGAAAGGAAAAACAATCGAGAGAAAAAACTTTAGATAAAAAAACAGGCGGAAAGACTATGAAAAAAATGAATGAAATATGATCCAATACTTGGCGTTGATGGCACAAATTAAGACCTATGTTAAAAATGATTCTGTCAGTTGTTTGAATATCTTATGATTTTTGTTTTGTTCACTTCAACTTTTTTAACCGACGAAAAAAAAGAAGGTTCACAATTCGACATGTATATATATTTTTTTTTTATGTATGACCACGCATCACTTTTCCTAACGTGGTCCGATTTCAAAAATTCTTTTTTTGTTAGAAAGAGTATATTTCAAAGTTGGTCCCATTTAAATTTCAAAACTAAAGTCGGACTCTAAGGGTAGAAAAAAAATAATTAATTGTCAATCTTAATACATAATTTTCAATTATGAACCGATTCTGTTGAAATAAAGTTAACAATTTTAGTTCTGAGGACATTATTTTATAGCAGAGATGTGGAGAACATAACAATCATGATGGCGTCACCATCATCAGATCAACTCCAGATCCCTGTTATTTTGTGAAGTGAGTCCCAAGAGTTCCTTAACAGTTAACAACAGTTATATCGTGTTTGGGCTCATTTCACTCAGCTTGATGAGAACTTTATACCTAGCTGGGGTATGACAGTCGTTGAGAGTTTGAGAATGAAGACAGAAAACAGGTGTAGGACGTCGTCAACAGTTAACAAAAAAAAAAACATATTAACAAAACTTATGTTTTTTTAGTTACAGAATTTGACACGAGATAGAAAACTCAAAAGTAAAAAATAAAACCTTTTAAAAAAAAAATCAAACCGACGGAACCGACATGGAACAGAAAAACAAAAAATAAATTTTGAGGCGGCGCCAAAGAAACAATCAACGAATAGCTACGACGAGCTATTCAACCACGACAAGCTATACAACGAGCTATTTTGCTCTTCAAATAGTTAATTTATATTAATACGAGTATCTTTGTTTGTTTGGCGCCGCCTCAAAATTTATTTCTTGCTTTTCAGTTCCATGTTTCATCGTTTCGATTTAAAAAAAAAAGGTTTTATTGAGATTTTATTATTTCATGTTAGTTTACGAATTGAAGATTTTTTATAAAAGAAAAACCCTAATTATTTGCTCAAGTGTTAATTAAACGAAGATCTCATCATAACTTCATTTTATTTCCAATATCAATATAACGAATATCGTTAGTTGTTGGTTACCCTCAACATCTCACATTTAGCAGAACTAAAATTAAAAGATGCAGTTATATCAAATACAGACAAACGTATTTTAGACCTGCTGTGGGGCCAGTGCAGCCGCTATAATGTAATGTTGCCAACGACTAAGTGGTTTTTTGTTTAATAACTGTCATAGTATTATACAAAAATTCAATTTTGGTGCGATGTTGCAATTTCGGTGTACAGTTTTCAATTTCGGTGGGATGGCAATTTCGGTGGCCGTCTTATTTTCAAGTCAACTACAGTTGTTTATTTCATACTAAAACATGTAGAATACTAATGTGTTCAAGAATAAAACAAGTTTATTTTTTCATCCGATAACAAGAGCTTGAAAACGTCCTCCAACGCGTTCGTGAACAGTTTCGGAGAAATAACGTCTCCCTGTCTCACGCCTTTCTGCAATTGGATTGGTTTCGTGCTCGCTTCCTGAAGTCGGATGGACATGGTGGCGTTTCTATACAAACACTTCAACACTTCGATATACCTATAGTCGATATGACATCGTTAAAGGGACTGCAATACTGCCCAGGTTTTGATTGAATCGAAGGCTTTTTCATAGTCCACAAACGCTAAACACAATGGCCGATTATAGTCCTCTGTCTTCTGTATAATCTGGCGGAGCGTGTGTATGTGGTTTATAGTACTAAAACCTTTTCGGAAACCGGCTTGTTCGGGAGGCTGGAAGTCATCAATCCTGCGTTCGAGACGGTTCGTAATGACTCTTGAGAACAGCTTGTATATGTCGTAGGATAGTTTGATACTTCGAATCTTCGCGGAAATCCTAGGGGTTTTGCGAAAACGCGGATAATTAGACATCGGCGAAAAATTATCAAATCTTACTGGACAAAGTCAGGATTTTTGCGAAAATACTCGTTATTATAGCAATATTGCGAAACGAAACGCTGGCTGTTATGAAATAAGAACGCTGATTGGTCGGTCAGCGCGTTCAATAAGAGATCGTCTCTGATTGGTTGACGTCTTAATTTGATTTATTCCCTTTACGTCGAGTCCCGTTACGTCGAGTCTGAAAGTATATTGTTCTCCAAAGTATTGATATTTTACGCTTTCTATTACCTTTATGTCGAGTTTGGTGAACAAGTACAGTCAGGGATGTAAATCAAAAGCCAATGGCATAAAAACATGTTAAAATGCTCTGATGATACTTAAAACAAGTATAGGTGAAGATTACCTAAAAAGGAAGTTCAACGAAGCCCCGCTTCGCGGGGCTTCTATTTCTGCTTACATGGTTTAAAGTAACCTAACCTACCCACGAGTCCCGAGCTCGCTTCGCTCGCTCTTGGATCAAAGTCCACAGGACCCATCATTGAAATTCATAATAATATCCTTAAACTAAACTATCCTTGTCGGGGTACCTTATTTGACCCTTAATTTTAACGTTAATCATCGGCAAACTAGGAACCAATTAGAAGTCAGCCAGCAGTTTTGTATGTAAGCAAGCAATTGTAGCCAATCAGTGTTGAGCACATCAAATCTTACTATAATAACGAGTATTTTCGCAAAAATCCTGACTTTGTCCAGTAAGATTTGATAATTTTTCGCCGATGTCTAATTATCCGCGTTTTCGCAAAACCCCTAGGATTTCCGCGAAGATTCGAAGTATTAAATTATCCTACGACATATACATGGCTCAGAAGTGAAATTCCCGCTCTCAGAAGTTCTGTTGTGATTCCGTCCTCACCTTGTTATTCTTGAGCTGTTTAAAAGCCATTCTAATCTCGTACAGGCTGATGTCCGGGATATCCTCAGTGTAGTGTCGAGTCAGTTTAGCCCTTGCGTCTCGAGCTGTACCGACACTGGGTTGTCGTGTTGATGTATATAACTGTCCGTAAAACCTCTCAAGCTCCCTTAGGATCTCTGGTTTCATCATCTTCAGCTTTGTTATTTGGCTCTGCCCAATAGACGAATTCTTTGCGAAGACTTTTGAGCCCTGGTTCCGCTCGATTGCCTCTTTGATCCGTGCCACACTAAAGGAGCGCAGGTCACGTCGCATTGATTTAGAGATTCGTCTATTGAGTTTGCCATATTCCGACATATCAGCTGAAGATTGCAGCCTCATCTCGGTCCGGTCCTGCATCAACCGGATGGTTCCGTTCGAGAGCTTTTGAGGCTTATTGCGGCGCGGGGTCTTAAAGAACTTGGACCCCACAGTTTGGAAAGTTTCCACCAACCCATTGTTAATCTCGTCCACAGTTTCGCATTCGGTTAGGCACTGGAAGCGATCGTGCAGTTCAAGTTGGAAGTCTTCGGGGTTCCTGAGTAGTATCTGTTTTTTGTGAATTTTATTCATGAATAAAATTCACAAAACAATATCAGGCAAAAGAGCCATGGCCGGTTGAGTGCTTAAACTTCAATGCTGCTAAGACTTGAATTTTTCCGCAAAAAGGAGCCAATCCGGGTCGGTTCTATCTTTCTGAAGTGTAACCGTAAAAATGATAGGCCGTCTTTACCTTTTTGGGGTGCCGTTGACATCGACCCACAATATTAGTCCACATATTGAGTTGAAGGTACAGGATTACCAAATCCCAACTCGATGCACTTGAGTCATTTAATAGCGCCCGGCATTGATCGAGGCCACGATCTGCGGGGCGAGACGGAATAGGAAGTAGTCACCTCGAATCCTTATGCAAAGCAGTCATGCTAGCGAAGTAGGAGGTGGAACACGTGAGGGAGAACAGCCGCGTGCAACAACTTTTTGTATTCGTTTTAGAAGTCGGTATTTTTTTCAAAAAGTTTTTTTTTTTAAGTTACTTTTCTCTGGGTTACCGCTACCTCAAAACGATCAGATCAATTTTTCACGGATTTTCGGGGCGCACGTTAGAGAGCCAAATCCAGCCGGCGTCGCGGAATTATCTTATCAGGTATCCATAGCCTCGGATCGGAATGGGTTATTGAAGGATACCGTAGATTTTAGTCAGTACAAGTTTGTATGTCCCTCCTGTCCTTCCCTGGGTGGACGGGCTGATCTGATGATTTTACCACGTAATAAAAAGCCATACCACCAGGGGCATGGCCGGTGGTTTGGTGGGTCCCGAGCGAGCTATATTATCCAAACGAACTGGAATGTTTGGGAAGTTAGCAAGTCTGAAATTACATATAATTACCAATTCAGAATAAAAGCTAAGAATTATTTATATTGTTTTTTTTTATTATTTACATTTTTTTTATTTACAATTATATCCACATTCGAATGTAGTAGGAAAATACAATCAAATTAATTCAAAATACGAGTATTAGCTTGTATCAAGAAAGGTAGGTTATGCTGTATTCTTGTCGACTGGGAAAATTACTGGCCACCACTCATGACCTGCGGAAAATTCGAGGTACTACATTTTTCACATGGAATTTGATGTCATGACAAAGACACTAGCGCCGCGTGTAAAGGTCATGAATGGTGGCGTGTATTTTAAATTTTAGTGATTACGTGACTAATGTCAAAATGGTTGCGAGCGATACGTCCTCCCTCAGAAGGCGCCCCGCGCCGTCTAAATCAATGAACAAACCGTTCTTGGTTTTATATTGAATTTTGTCATTGCATATTATAATTGTTAAATACTATTATTTTACTTTTAAATGAGCTAATTATTTTTTTGATGCAAGCTAACATAGTAACCTTAGTTATTCAATACTTTTTGATTGAATATTCAGTAAATCTTGATAGATAAAAAATATAATTTCGGACGAAAAAAATGTCAAATTCTTCCTGTTTTGTAAAATTATTTTTGATTTATTGCTGAAATTGAAAAATAAAAAAGTGATTAATGCAGTCCAAATGTAAATGAGATGTAATGTTTCAGATGTACCATGGACATTTTCAAATATTATTTCACTATTATACCTTCTATGTAATTCGGTACCAAAGTATGACAAAAAGTAGAATTTTATGAAACATCCTTTGCAGAGACAAGGTTTTTACTCATGTATGTAAACGAATCTAAAAATGTGTTTAATGCACTCCACACAGAAATATAAATGTGGCAACGACATACCCAGAATCAGGTTCCAAAAGTCGCACAAAAACAACGAAACGTGTGAAAGCCCTCTAATATAAAGTTATATTTAGAAAGCAATAATGTTCAATGAGCAGTATTGGCCCATCAAGATATTTGTGGGCCCAGCAGTATCGGCTCCGACTAACGAGTTGCAGGTCGTGGGTTCGATCCCAGCCCGTCGCGTTACTTTGTGTAATTTATTTCATCACCACTGCCCTCAAAACGGTGAAGAAAAACATCCTGAAGAAACCGGCATGTCTTAGAATATATCTACAAACCCGCACTGGGCCCGCGTGGTGGATTATGGCCCACTCCCTCTCCAAGAGAGAAGGCCTGTCGCAGGCCTTCTCTCACACACACAGGGACAGGGGACACAGGCCGCCTGTGTCCCAGCAGTAAGAACATTATAGGCTGATGATGATGATGTTCAAAAAACTTTTCAATTAAAGATTATTTGAACGAGATTTTTCGAAATTGTTAAATCGCTGGATAACATAAAAATTGTTTCAGATAGATTGTCTTGAAATCAGAATAGAAAGAAAGAAAAAACATTTATTTGGTGCAAAAGAAACCACGATACACACAGCATTTAATGTAAAAATAAACACAAAACAGAAGAAAAGACTTGCATAATATAATAAAAGAGAATAAAAGCAAAGAATTGTTGTGTGGCAATTAATAGGCCCAGCAAAATGTCGAGCAACTAGTGCTCGACACTGCTTTAATTTTAAGTCAAAGACATAAATGCTAAGGCAAAGTGCAGCCACCGCAGTTACGCCAAGGTGAGTGACTGCCACGGTTAGGTGGGTTCTTAATGCACGAGTACCTTACCAATCGTAGCGTAGATAAATCGTACCTTACCATCGTGATTCCGCTTGGTGAAGAGTAGTTTTTACCCGACTGCGCCAGGAGGGTTATGTTTTTCGAGTGTATGTATGTATGTATGTTTCTGTGTGTTGCTTTGCAGCCAAAACGGCTTGATGGATTTTAACTTGAGAGGTGTCGTTAGATTCGTCTTAAACGTGAGAGTGTCACTGGGTACATAAAACTGGCCAAGTGCGAGTCGAACTCGTGTGCGAAGGTTCCGAACTAAAAATATTTTTTTTTAATCTCTCACATTCTATCAAGTGGGGTATCAAATTAAAGGATGTTTTAAATGGTTTACCAAAATATAGATAACTTATATGTTTCAATTTAATTTGGACTGATAAATGCTAACAAAAACTAAAAATAGTAAAATAAAATAAATATTAAAAAAACCCGACTGCGTAAAAAAACTAAAAAGAAAGAAACAAGCCCAGTAGTTTAGAATTCACTCATTCACACTCACAGTCCACAGCCCTTGGGAAGATTTGATTGGTATAATTTGAATGGGCCCCGATTGTGAGTGTGAATGAGTGAATTCTAAACTACTGGGCTTGTTTATTTCGTTTTAGTTTTTTTACGCAGTCGGGTTTTTTGTTTTTTTAGCATTTCTAATTAAATGGTTAAAAAGTAGTTACCTCTTCAGAGGTCATTGTACAAATCATGACATGGACTACGGCAAAAAAAAAATAGCTGTTCAGTACATTTGACGAGTTAGGTGTTAATGTACCTACTGAACAGTACCTATGTTTTTTTTTGCAATATTCTTTCGCAAAAAAATATGTTATACTTTAATTGAAAATATACGAATAAATAAACATATTTTTTTTAGATTGTACAATCGTCAAATGAGTCCTCCCGCCCTGGGTGGGGCGGAAGGGACTGTCAGACTCTTACTGACTAAAATCCACCCGTGTTCCTTCGGATGCCCTTTACGTTCCGGGGCCACGGTATCCTCGGTTAAGAAAAAACCCGCGACCCTAGCAGGCATCTGGCGCGAAACACGACGCGACCTGGGCTTGGTCCTTGGTCGGACGGCGAGCTACCCATTACTCACCGTCCGCTAGCCCGCTCTGCCGCTGTGCCCTCTGCTGAACAGAGGGACACGCGTTGGAGCGTCCACACGACAAGCTATTCGTATACGGGCAAAAAGACCCCTTAGGCACACGGTGCCTAAGGAAGAGTTTTTGCCCGCATCCTAGGGTGCAACGGCCCGAAAAACTGGTCTTCCCCCCGGACGTATCCGAGAAGGAACTCCAATACACGGGCGCACGTGGAGGTTTCCTGTCTTAGCACCCCAAACATAAAATTATTTAAACAAATTTTGTAACACATATTAGCCAAAATGTTTTTGATTCGCCTTTAAAACTTAGATTACAAAAAGGGGTAAACGTACAAAGTAAAAATATTTTAAACAAGCTACAACAAAACTTTGGTCTGCAGAACAACACGCAGAGCAGTGTATGTAATACCTATAAAAAACCGGCCAAGTGCGTGTCGGGCCACGCACAGTGTAGAGTTCCGTAGTTGCCCATCAAAATACTTATGCGAACCAACTAAAATGATTCGATGAATTTAATTTTAAAAAGAAGAATTTTCAAAATCAGTCCAGGAGTCTTTGAGAAATCGGGAAAAATACATTAAAAAAAAGATTACGACGAATTTAGAACCTCCTCCTTTTTTTAAAATTAGTTAAAAATAGTTGACGATAAAAACCTACCTATCCCCAAAAAATATACCGTAAAAACATAGGTAGGTACCTATTAAAGCTGTAAAAATAAAGTTGACAAACTTACATTTGCAGTTGAATAACATGTTCTCCGATACATTTTGTTTAAGAAAATATGTTTTCCAAGTACATTTTATAAGTTGGTCAACTATTAATCTTAAAGTTGTAAAGCCTACCTAGTCATGACAATTTTCTTTTAAACTTCGTTATATATACTACTATTGTGAATTTTTTCACACCCCCAAACATAACCGTTTAGCTGGTAGAGGGGGGGGACACTCGAGTCGAGCAAAATTTTGCACTTTAAAGCTTAATATTTCACAAACGAATTTTTTTATCAAAAAATTGTTAATGGAAACTATCAATATTTTTTAAAGACCTATTTAATGATACCCCACACTAAGGGGTACGCGAGAAAAAAAACATCCCCACTTTACGTGTACAGGAGGTACCCTAAAAAAATATTTTACGAGATTTTATTTTACCACTTTTTCGGCACAACAAATCCGTATATTTACACCAAATTACAGCTCTCTAGTACTGTGCGTCTCTGAGCTAAACTGCGGACAGACGGACGGACGGACGGACGGACATGGCGAAACTATAAGGGTTCCTTGTTGACTACGGAACCCTAAAAAATGACTGTCTACAGATTTCTGTGGAAAGAAAACTTCGACCGCGAGCAGGGTTTGAACCTCTAAGCTCTGGCTTCAGTACATCCGACATTTTTACAAACCGAGTCGGTGATCTTGCTTACAAGCATCGTATTTTTCAATCCTTTCCTAACATCATTGACTAGCCCGTTGGTCTAGTGGTTATTGACCCTGACTGCTATGCCGGAAGTCGTGGGTTCGATTCCCACCCAGGACAAATGTTTTTGTGATGGGCATGATCATTTTTGTTCTGTCTGGGTGTAATTTATCTATAATATGTATGTATTTCGAAATATATTTGTATGTTTATCAGTTGTCTAGTAACCATAACAACAGCTCTGCTTACCTTGGGACTAGATGGCGTTGTGTGATGGTTGTGGAATATTATTATTATTATCTTAAGCTGGATACTCACATAACAGTGTTGCATGTAACGTATCAGATAAGGTATCAAGTGAGTAGTCAAGTACCGTAGAAACGAGCCCGCTGCAAACCGCTCGCTGTCAGCTATAGAGTAACACAAAGGCGGCTCTCAGTGTGCTCGTATGAGCCGTAACCATTTTAGATTGATACAGTATCTGATACGTTACATGGAACACTGCTTAGTGAGTACCCAGCTTTATAGTAACAAAAACAAAATATGCTCGCGGTGAAATTTTTTTTCCACAGAAAATCTCTGTTTGCAACGCTTTATAAATATAGATTTTTACATGTTTTATTGTCTAAACTCTCAGCCTGTTATACCTACATTAAATTTGATTAAAATAACACAGAGTATTGAATAGTTAGTCTGCAGAAATGCTAGCCGCAGTGTATCTTCGTGTAAATTCCCAATTTGATTGAAAAAGTTCGAATGCGGTAATCCGGGTTGTGGTCGGTCGCCTTGCCAACACGCACACTTGATCAAAGCTCTATTAAACATCATATATTATAAACGTTACATTTAAACCATTTTTTGTACTACATACATATTAAACATGACCCGAGTACTCTAGCATAAGTAATTATTGGACATACAAAATGCAATAATTAAGCATATTTACAGCATCAAAAATTTTCATAATATTTGCTAATTCCGTCAGTTAGTCTTGGAGCATAATAGACACGCATTTTTCTTTTGTCTATGAATATTCTTTATACGCATCAAACTCGAAAGTTCATCGTGATCGTAACTTGAAAAGTGAGTAAAAATTTTACTTGATTGTGGCGTATTACCAATTTTGAAAGTGTGGTATCTTCTGATTCTGTTTCTGAAATTCTGTGACAAAATATATGGGTCAGTTTTTTGTTAATATAAAATGGCAGGTGCGTACAGACCATGTAACAATGTTATATATAACAATGTTATATATAACATTGTTATATAACGCATCCACACCACATAAGATTGTTATATAGTCCGGTCAATTTAGACATTCGAAGTTACATAAAGTCCCAGCAAGCTGAATTTCTGTGAAGTTGTTCAAAACATAATTGTAAACAATGTCTAAAAGTTCCCCATCATTCCCCTGTAAGGAAAAAAAAATATTCAAGGTCAAAGGTAAAAAAAATGAGTTTTTCGCGATTTTCAGCAAAACGGTAAGTTTTATCATAAAAGTACCTCAGACAAAAATTGTAGACCATAAAATTATCTATAAAAATGTATTAATACTTTTTTTCTTACGAGCCACCGTTTCAGAGATATAAAGCCTCCTGCAGACAGACGCGATTATCCGCGCGTGGCGACATCACTGATACCGCGCGCGTTTCCTTGCCGCATTGTTGTTCACATAAGAGCGCGCTACGCGGCGACACGACGGGACACGATTATAACATGACGCGGCGCGGCACTGCAGAGCCAAGCCCTGCCAAGAGAAGTGAACCCAATCGTAGTGCATTTAGAGTGGAAATTACATTGGCAACCAGCGCCAGCGCGCGCGGAACACGGCGTCTCCCGCGCGACAAATTGCCACAGAAATATAAACTCTAAATGTACTACAGTAAGGACACGATGCGGAACGGCCAGACTCGCTCGCCGCGCGGCACGCAGCGCGGCACCGTAGAGCCACGCCCTGAAAAGAGAAGTGAACCCAATCGTAGTACATTTAGAGTGGAAATTACATTGGCAACTAGCGCCAGCGCGCGCGGAACGCGGCGTCTCCCGCCGCGACAAATTGCCAAAGAAATATAAACTCTAAATGTATTACATTAAGGACACGACGCGGCACGGCAAGACAGACGCGCCGCGCGACAAGAGGCGCGCGCCGCGCGGCGCGCGGCGCGGCACCGCGGAGCCATGCCCTGCGAAGAGAAGTGAACCGAATCATAACACATTTAGAGTGGAAATTACATTGGCAACCAGGGCCAGCGCGCGCGGAACGCGGCGTCTCCCGCCGCGACAAATTGCCAAAGAAATATAAACTCTAAATGTATTACATTAAGGACACGACGACGCGGCGCGGCAAGGCGCGCGCGCCGTGCGACAAGACGAGCGCCGCGCGGCACCGCAGAGCCACGCCCTGCAAAGAGAAGTGAACCCAATCGTAGTACATTTAGAGTGGAAATTACATTGGCAACCAGGGCCAGCGCGCACGGAACGCGGCGTCTCCCGCCGCGACAAATTGCCAAAGAAATATAAACTCTAAATGTATTACATTAAGGACACGACGACGCGGCGCGGCAACGCGCGCGCGCCGCGCGACAAGACGAGCGCCGCGCGGCACCGCAGAGCCACGCCCTGCAAAGAGAAGTGAACCGTCGCAATAATAATATTAGAAACGCGATAAGCCGCGCCGCTTCAGTGTGAATAGATATGGGTGTTTTCATAGAAAATGGACTAAGTAGGTTTTTCCAACAATCGCCACGCGCGATTAATCGCGTCTGTCTGCAGGAGGCTTAACGATTCAAAAAGTTATAAAAGTTGTTATCGTCATATCCATCTAATGAGGTAGTGTACTTAGCGCGTTTTTTTTAACGTGGTTTCCCCAGTAGGCCTACTCCACGAGTCAGTTGTGATCCTGTTTATTGTAAAACTATTGCAAAATGACGGAAATTTTCAAAGATTGGGAAAGATAAAACTTACCGTTTTGCTGAAAATCGCGAAAAACTCATTTTTTTTACCTTTGACCTTGAATATATTTTTTTCCTTACAGGGCAATGATGGGGAACTTCTAGACAGTGGCGTTATCTTCATACAAGCCCAGAAGCCCGGCATGCCTTGCTAAAATACTCGATAGAGAATCAATATCAAACCCGAACTATTTAAAAGTTCGCGCGCTTAATTCTTATCAAAATAACACAAAGCATCTACCTATGCAACACTACTACGCATCGCGATTGGTCGAATGGTCGCGCGCAGAGTTTCGCATTTGCAGCATCTACATAAATATAGCTATCACGCTTACACCTATCGGGCTTTTACCAGGCTTTTCAAATACTATCTCTCGTCACTTTCGCACTTATAGCGGTGTGCCGTGTCACGAGTTAGAACCTTGTGCGTCTACAAATCGATCTGTATGACGGTATAAGCCATGCATGCGTATGAAGTTGTACGCGTATTGTCACTTTGCAAACTCTGCAGTGTTGCCGTTTTAGCGACTGTTGTGAGATCTTGGAGATTTTTAAAAAGTTTAGAGACTAAGATTTAGCAACAATAAAAACTAGCGACTTAAATAACTTAAATAACGAAATTAAATATTCAAGCAATATCCTAAATATACAAAATTGCGACTTCTAGCTAGATTTCATATAACTGGGGACTTTTTTTTTGCCTAAATGACAACACTGCAATACTGCGTAAACCTAATTCCCGACACCCGAGTGCAACTCACTTCAGTTTCGTTTGCTTGAGTGGGAAAAGGTTTTGTTGTTAAAGTTTTTTGTGTGTTTTCTTCGATTTTCTCAGTGATACAATTGTTTTAGTGACTTACATAGTGGAACCATGGAAGTAATAGTACCTTGTGAGGATTTAAAATGCGTTCAAGTTTTGATTGGCGAAGATAAGGTAAAATCTTTAAACTTTGCTCAGAAAAAACAGTTAATTTCTTCATTAAAACCGACGCCTAATCTGTGTATTTCTCAGACCAGTAAATCGCATAAACGAAAATTTAATAGATCAGTGTATAAAACTAGTTGGATTGTTGGCTGTTCGCACACTAATAAGTTGTATTGCTGGTGCTGCATATTTTTTTCGAATGAAGATTCCGTTTGGAATACAACTGGTTATAATGATTTAAATAACATATCTGGCGCCATTAAAAGGCACGCAAATTCCCATAAACACTTGTGTGCAATGGTTTCTTTCGGTAATTTTGGTAAACAACGTATTGAGACATCTATATCACGCCAGTTATCTGAGGAAATTTCAAAATATAACTCGCGCGTTGATAACAACCGTAGCGTATTTCAAAGATTAGTCGATATTGTTTGTCATTTAGCACAACAGGAACTTCCTCTAAGAGGACATGATGAATCCAAAACTTCATTAAATAAAGGCAATTTTTTAGAACTGGTCTCGTTAATTTCAAAATACGATGTCATTTTAGAAAAGCATATGCAGCATCAGGAAAGTGACAAACCGGGGCCGAGTTATTTATCTAACAAAATTCAAAACGACATTATTCATTCCGTAGCCGATGTGATGCAAACTCGTATCGATTACGAAGTTAGGCAAACAAAATTTGTTTCAATTATTATTGACAAAACCCCCGATGTTAGTCATAGAGAACAACTATGCTTGATTCTCAGATATTATTATAAAATGAAATTCATGACCGTTTTTTGGGCTTTCTTAATGTGTCGGAAAGTCGCACAGCAGACTCACTCTCTAATATTATTTTAGAATTATTGAATAGGCATGATTGCATCGCAAAATTAATAGCGCAAAGCTATGACGGTGCTAGTGTAATGTCCGGTGTAAGAAATGGAGTGCAACAAAAAGTTAAAGATGTTTGTCCACAAGCAATTTACATTTGGTGTAATGCACATATTTTGGCCTTAGTTTTGTCTAAATCATGCAATAGAATTCAGGAGGTTAGTTTATTTTTTTCAGGCCTTCAGTCTTTGTGTAATTTTTTTAGTAATAGTACAAAACGAGCTGCTTTTTACGATACTCATTGCAGCAAAAAATTGCCTAATGCTCCCGCAACTCGTTGGACATACATGTCGCGAGTTGTAAACACGGTTTTTGAACAAAAAAGTAAACTTATTGAGTTGTTTTCTGATCTGTGCGACAATCCACAGAACTGGGATGGGGATACGATTTTAGCTGCTGAGAATTTTGAAAACACTTTGCGATCTTTTAATTTCAATTTTTTTCTTTTCATTTTTCATCGGATATTTGAAAAAACTGACTGCTTGTACAATATTCTACAAAAATCACAAGTTGATGTTGGTTATTGTATTAATAAAATAAAGGAATTTCAAGCATGGTTACGTGCTGAATTTCAATCCGAATTTGATCAAATTTATGAGAATACGTTGCAAAATAGCTCGGCTCCTCGTTTGAGACGCAACGTACGCTGTGCAAAAACAGAATACAGACGACTTTTTGTAGAAGTAATTGATAACATTAATACCGAAATTACTGACCGATATTCTGAAATTTATAAATTAAAGTTTTTCCAACTGCTCAACAACAAAAAATTTGACAATTATCACTCACATTTTCCTACAGAGGAATTATATTCATTATTTGATATTTATGCAAACTATTTCGACAAACAAACATTAAAAAGCCAATTGATTTGCCTGTATTCTAGTCCTGATCTGAAAGATCGTAATGTTTTCGAATTAATTGATTTTATTCATGAGAATAACCTCGAGGATGCCTTTCCCGAGCTGTTAAAGTTAGCGTATCTTGTTGTAACTATTCCGGCTACAAGTTCTTCCGCGGAACGTGCTTTCTCCTCTCTTAAACGTATCCATATACCTACCTGAGAAATACACAAGGTCAAGAGCGTCTTTCCGAATTATCAATGATAGCTATTGAAAAACAGTTGTTGGTAGAATTAAAACGATCACCAACATTTTACTCTGATGTAATTAAATCGTTTCTTAAGAAAGATAGACGACTGCAATTAGAATATAAATAATTTCAGTATTTAAATTCCTTATTAAATTCTATCTAGCTATTTTTTAACTTTCGTTTTGTAACTTTTTGTTTGTTTTTTGTCTGTAGCCTGTTAGTTCTGTTACGAAGCAAGCAACTATGTACTTACCATAACTTTGTTCCCTCAAGCAATGAAGCAAACCAAACGGCTTTTTTCAAAGCCACCGGAGGTATGCAATTGCTGATATGTTTATTATATTCAATCTAGCACTAGCATGCCTTCAGTGAGCTTTCTGCTTTGGTTACCTCATTCACCGCACGACAAGCAAGAGTGAAATTGAAGAAAGAAGAGGAAAGAAGAAGATGGATGAATTATCTTTTAATTTATTGTACTAGGTACCTAACCAGTAGTTTATGAGAAAATTGCGATGATATACCTACCTTTCAGTCGAAAACTGAACTTTCTTTTTTTGAAATCGGTTAAAATTTTATTGGGCTTGCCTGGTTTTGAAACCCTAGGCCCGCCACTGCTTCTAGACATTGTTTATAATTATGTTTTGAACAACTTCACAGAAATTCAGCTTGCTGGGACTTTATGTAATTTCACTCACATTTTTTTGTCTAAATTGACCGGACTAATATAACATTGCAACATAAAACAATACCGTACACATTAGTGTAACAATGTTATATAACAATTGTCATTTGTAGTTCTTCAGTGCCATCCAATCAGTAATATATAGTATATAACATTCTGTGACCACATCATCTGAAACATGTTATATAGCAATGTTATATAACATGTTATGTTATATACTCTGTACGCACCTTTAGGTTTGCCAAAATTCGGTCTATTGGGACGATTTCGTTTCTCGCAACCGTCATCGATCGCCGGCAAGAAAATACCTGATTAAAATCAAATTCAATAATTAGTGAATAAGTTTTGAATTAATTAACTAGCTTATGCTCTTGGCTTCACCCTCGTGGAGCTTTGTTGGACTGGGTGTTTGTATATGTGTGACTCCGTTTTCCAAAGATTATCTAATGGAAAATTCTACCTTGCTTCGACGCAATAGGTAGGTAAGTAACTTGAAATTGAAAATTGTCAGGGTTTCCTATCCAGTGTGCAATGGTAGATACTCGTATTATACTCGTATTAATGTATAACTTGAACGTTTCATCAGAATAATTATGTTTTTTTTTTGGTAGAAGAACACGTACTTTGCATACAAATGTCTTTTTCATTTTCCATAAATCATAATTATCTCAGACATACCTATTATAAAATTAAGCTAAATTAATAACAATTTTATTTAAATAATTAAGTATTTTGTGGAACGTAAAACTGGTTTCTAGAAGACATAATAATTATAAAAAGATTTTAAATTGACGACTCTCCCACAGTAACACAATGTGTGTTAAAATTAATGATTATGATTTTTGATAAACCTTCATAAACACATTGTACCTGTACCTATCTAGACTATTCTTTACAATAATGATTATGATAATATTAAAAAAAAATCTCCAAGACATAAATCAACTGTTGATATGTGAACTGTTTTTTTTACTTACTATTTTTAGAAGAATATTAAAAACGCTGTTGACCCCATGGTCCATGATACACGCGCGCGCACAATGTGTAAGCACAATGACGGGGCCCTCCTTACAGGGTAAAAGCCTGCCGGGGTCGCGGGACTCATATGTATATATGTATTGTATGTATGTTTATATTGTATATGTGTAGTAATTTATAATTATATTCATTTTCCTATTAAGTAATTGTCTAGTTTGTTGCACCTACTTTGTCTTTGTCTCTGCATCACCCTAAGGTAGACTGGAAGATAATGCCCAAGGCATTAAGTCCGCCGTTGTACACGTTTTTTGTAACTTGTGCATAAAGTGTAAATATATAAATAAAAAATAAAAAAAATACCGTGTGACCCCGGAACGTAAAGGGCTATTAAGGGACACCGTGGATTTTAGTCAGTACAAGTCTGATAGTGCCTCCTACCCTGTCCTTGATGGGAGGACTCATTTGATGATTTTACCAAGCAAAAGAACATGAGTTCTTTACAACAGTTCGTTTCGAATTTTTATTTCGAGCCCCAATAGTTTGTAACAACCATACATCGTAATAAAGTTCATTCGTACTTCGTCACGTACTACGTAATATACACAATATAGTTTTCAACAACAACTTATTTCTAAGCTGTCTATTTTATTACTACAGCAACGAGCAATCGACGTGTTACGAACATATATTATGTAGTTATTATTTTTTTCACCGTATTGGAAACAAAGTATTTTCAGAAATCAATATTTAAGCGATTTAAACTAAAAGTTGGAGTAAGTTTGTTGTAAGTCAGAATAAAATTAAGTGTGTGAGATTCAATTATAGATAAAACTACAAAAGATAAAAAATAAACTGTTTGTAAATTATATAATTTATTACAAATTAAGTTTGAGGGGTTGAATGGATGGATGGTTGTTTTTCTTTAACGTAAAAAAAGACTCAAAAGATTTACAAAAAGGAGATGTCTCTTTTTTTCCTACAATAATGGCCCAACCGTGTACCTCAAGGACAAAATTACGAAATTACAGGAAAAAATCCTAGATTTTGAATAAAATATGTTGAATTTATTCGCGCATTTGTACCACCAGAAATTGTCGATCCTATGTTAGAACTTGCAACCCAAGAATTTCAATGTGCCATTTATTTATTTATTTTATTTAAATTCATTTTATAGAATTTATTTATGTATTACAGATAAGTTTTTATTTCAGGTACTTACACATTTTTTGTAAATAAACATGTGAAAAAGAATTTTTAAAAATATATTTATTACACATTTCGTATTATTTTTTTCATTTGGTTATCTGTCGGCCAAAAGCCAGGGCTCCCAACCTAGGCCGATAGTTTTTTTTCTATTGTTGTTGATATTCATTACTGTCAAATAATAAGAAAAGAAACTGGCAGAGACAGGGAGACGTTATTTCTCCGAAACTGTTCACGAACGCGTTGGAGGACGTTTTCAAGCTCTTGGAATGGAACATCAACATCAATGGCGAATACATCACTCACCTTCGTTTTGCCGATGATATAGTCATCATGGCAGAATCGTTGGAGCACCTCAATGCTATGCTCAGTGACCTCAGTATCGTTTCCCAACGGGTAGGCCTTAAAATGAACATGGACAAGACGAAAGTCATGTCGAATGTCCATGTGGCACCCTTACCGGTTGTTGTTGGGAATGATACTCTCGAAGTTGTAGACCATCATACTTACCTTGGACAGATTGTTCAGTTAGGTAGGTCCAACTTCGAGAAAGAGGTCGCCCGAAGAATCCAACTCGGATGGGCAGCGTTCGGGAAGTTACGTGATATCTTCTCATCGAGAATCCCACAGTATCTCAAGACGAGGATGTTTGACCAGTGTGTGTTGCCAGTGATGACATATGGCTCTGAAACGTGGTCTTTGACTGCTGGCCTCTTAGAGAAACTTAGAGTCACTCAACGAGCAATGGAAAGAGCTATACTTGGAGTTTCTTTGCGGGATAAAATCCGGAACATGGATATTCGGCGAAGAACCAGAGTCACCGACATAGCTCATAAAATTTGCAAGTTGAAGTTGCAATGGGCAGGCCACATCGCTCGTAGAACTGACAACCGATGGGGAAGAAAAGTTCTCGAGTGGCGACCACGGACCGGAAACATCGTGAGGGTCGCGGGCAGCCGATGGATGCAAGTGGCGAATTGTCGTTCGGCGTGGCGGTCTAAGGGGGAGGCCTATGTTCAGCAGTGGACGTCTTCCGGCTGATGATGATGAAATAATGAAACACCGATGAAGCACCGATGTCATATTTTGACGTGATTTTGACAGATGAAATAGATTGACAGCAGTAAATGTTGTTATAAACGTTTTGAACGCAGTTGCGTTGCGAGGTAGTGTTTTTCATATACTTTTATTTCTTTTTCTATTATTGAAGGATTTTAAAGACTGCTAAAATAATAATTATTGGAAGAGATTTTAATTGTAATTTGTACCTCGGTACATGTTTGGGCCGAAAAAAACACCTCCTTTGGCACGTAGATTTTCTAATTACATTGTAGCCGATGCTGCTAGCAATGACTGGTTTTTAAAAAAACTCAAACTTAGTCCTTTTAAAAACCAGCAAATATTTTGAATGAGTAGCTCTTTTATGGATAGATACAGGTTTTCCTTTATTTTTAATTTGTTTTTTTTTGTTTTTAATGGGTGCAAGCCCTACATAACACAGCCATCTTTCCGGACATTTCGGTACACATTTGGCATATTTTTTCTCTTGGGAAAAACAGCGTTAGGTTGGCTTGCGAAAAATGAGTCAAGCCCGGGACAGGTTTTGATAATCTTTTGCCAGAATCATATGACAAGTATGTACTTTCATTTCCCTTAAGGCTCATCGACCACTTTTTCTCACTGGCCTTTATAATTTCTCAAAATATCTATCTTCTATATAAATAAAAATGAATTGTTGTTCGTTAGTCTGATTAAAACTCGAGAACGGCTGGGCCGATTTGGCTGATTTTGGTTTTGAATTATTTTGGAAAGTCCAGGGAAGGTTTAAAAGGTTTTTTTTTTAATCGTTTCTCAGGCGGTACGGAGTTCGCCGGTTCAGCTAGTTTTTAATATTTTATTTTTGAGAAACAATGGCTTTCATTCCCATAGAAAATGACACTCAACTCAGCAATTTGTTAGTCAATAATCCAAATTTTAAAAAACAAATTATTCAGGCAAAATATTTTGGCTCTATTCCGACAATTTGATTACAATGAAATGTAAATTTCTTAAACAGGCAATAAAACCTGTCCTCCAAAAGCGGAATAACAATGAGGTTCTAGTAGCAATACTACATTTGAATACAATGTACTAGGTATCAACCATTCGTTAAATTATATTTGGAACAATTAGGTACTCAATCTAATTACCCTCATAAACTAGTATTAAGTAGGCTTTAGTGAATGCAAAAAAAAAAAGTGCTAATATATTATTATACCTATTTTTGTGTTCAATTAATATCGTTAGGTAATAATTAACATAATAATTTTATTATTAAAAAAAAATTAAACTGTAGTAGTCCGTAAAGCACCTTAAAAAAATAGCATAACTTTCACTTATAAATGAACTGTAAGTGTTCATTTTTACTTATCCCCGCAGCTCCTGAAGTGTTGTGTGCGAACAGAAAGGTAATTGAATTTACTCATATCAACAACATTGATAAAGCATTTTTTAGTACTTTTATAACACAAAAATCCACAATTCTTTTCAAAGAACTTTAAAGGTTTCAACAGTCCTATTTACTTTTGGTTAGGTTTTCATTTTACAGTAAACATGGCACAGACATTGTATTTTTAACCGACTTCAAAAAAAGGAGGAGGTTCTCAATTCGGTCGGTATGTTTTTTTTTTTTATGTATGTACATCGATTACTCCGAGATTTCTAGTCCGATTAGTGTCATTCTTTTTTTGTTCGATGCAGTATACTCGTACTTGCAGTGTGGTCCCATAAAAATTTCATCCAATTTGGTTCAGTACTTTTTATTTTGTGAGCATTTTTATTGATTTCGGCTACTTGGATGATATTACTTTTTGCGTGTTTGTTACGCGATTACTCCGCCAATTGTGGACCGATTTTCAAAATTCTTTTTTTGTTGTACTAGGGATCGTTCACCTTAGGGAATACTGCAAGTTTCATCAAAATCTCCTCAGCAGTTTTTGAGATAAGGAATTTTATTAGCATGTGTACATGAGCGATGTTAATACCGGTGCCACGGATTACAAATTCTAGTGCACTTGTAAGGAAATGATGTATTTGACAAGAATTTGGGTTGAATATTTAAACTAAAAAGAGTAAAATAAAAAACTTAAAAAAAAAATTAACCGACTTCAAAAACAACCACAAAAAAGGGTAAAATAACCTACAAAATAACTTTTCCTTCGGAAGTCGGTGGCAAAAAGACAACGAAATAAAAAATAAAGCCGACTTCCGAAAGAAAAGTTATTTTGTAGGTTGTTTTACCCTTTTTTGTGGTTGTTTTTGAAGTCGGTTAATTTTTTTTTTTTTTTAAGTTTTTTATCTATACTTCAAAAGAAATTTTCACCTACCTATCAATCTGTTAACTTGTATATTTTTATAGATAATTTTTCCTCTTTTTACTTCTCATAATGAAACGTCAACCATTTTGAATTACCTACTTATTCTAAACAGCTTTGTGAAATTGGTTTAGTAACAAAAAATTATATTTACCTTATCTTTACAACCAAATTTAGAAGAAGGCAAATAATAAATATATTTCAGAGTTCACCCATAAACAAATGCAATTATGATTACATTAAATAATTTTAAAAACAGCGCGTGTATACGCGTATATATACGTGTACGCACGAAGTGAACTGCAATACTCACATTATTTAGGAAAAAAAAATGGCAAAAAAAATACATTCAAAAGGATTTTAAAGACTGCTAAAATAATAATTATTGGAAGAGATTTTAATTGTAATTTGTACCTCGGTACATGTTTGGGCCGAAAAAAACACCTCCTTTGGCACGTAGATTTTCTAATTACATTGTAGCCGATGCTGCTAGCAATGACTGGTTTTTAAAAAAACTCAAACTTAGTCCTTTTAAAAACCAGCAAATATTTTGAATGAGTAGCTCTTTTATGGATAGATACAGGTTTTCCTTTATTTTTAATTTGTTTTTTTTTTGTTTTTAATGGGTGCAAGCCCTACATAACACAGCCATCTTTCCGGACATTTCGGTACACATTTGGCATATTTTTTCTCTTGGGAAAAACAGCGTTAGGTTGGCTTGCGAAAAATGAGTCAAGCCCGGGACAGGTTTTGATAATCTTTTGCCAGAATCATATGACAAGTATGTACTTTCATTTCCCTTAAGGCTCATCGACCACTTTTTCTCACTGGCCTTTATAATTTCTCAAAATATCTATCTTCTATATAAATAAAAATGAATTGTTGTTCGTTAGTCTGATTAAAACTCGAGAACGGCTGGGCCGATTTGGCTGATTTTGGTTTTGAATTATTTTGGAAAGTCCAGGGAAGGTTTAAAAGGTTTTTTTTTTAATCGTTTCTCAGGCGGTACGGAGTTCGCCGGTTCAGCTAGTTTTTAATATTTTATTTTTGAGAAACAATGGCTTTCATTCCCATAGAAAATGACACTCAACTCAGCAATTTGTTAGTCAATAATCCAAATTTTAAAAAAACAAATTAAGGCAAAATATTTTGGCTCTATTCCGACAATTTGATTACAATGAAATGTAAATTTCTTAAACAGGCAATAAAACCTGTCCTCCAAAAGCGGAATAACAATGAGGTTCTAGTAGCAATACTACATTTGAATACAATGTACTAGGTATCAACCATTCGTTAAATTATATTTGGAACAATTAGGTACTCAATCTAATTACCCTCATAAACTAGTATTAAGTAGGCTTTAGTGAATGCAAAAAAAAAAAGTGCTAATATATTATTATACCTATTTTTGTGTTCAATTAATATCGTTAGGTAATAATTAACATAATAATTTTATTATTAAAAAAAAATTAAACTGTAGTAGTCCGTAAAGCACCTTAAAAAAATAGCATAACTTTCACTTATAAATGAACTGTAAGTGTTCATTTTTACTTATCCCCGCAGCTCCTGAAGTGTTGTGTGCGAACAGAAAGGTAATTGAATTTACTCATATCAACAACATTGATAAAGCATTTTTTAGTACTTTTATAACACAAAAACCCACAATTCGTTTCAAAGAACTTTAAAGGTTAGGTTAGGTCAGTCCTATTTACTTTTGGTTAGGTTTTCATTTTACAGTAAACATGGCACAGACATTGTATTTTTAACCGACTTCAAAAAAAGGAGGAGGTTCTCAATTCGTTCGGTATGTTTTTTTTTTTATGTATGTACATCGATTACTCCGAGGTTTCTAGTCCGATTAGTGTCATTCTTTTTTTGTTCGATGCAGTATACTCGTACTTGCAGTGTGGTCCCATAAAAATTTCATCCAATTTGGTTCAGTACTTTTTATTTTGTGAGCATTTTTATTGATTTCGGCTACTTGGATGATATTACTTTTTGCGTGTTTGTTACGCGATTACTCCGCCAATTGTGGACCGATTTTCAAAATTCTTTTTTTGTTGTACTAGGGATCGTTCACCTTAGGGAATACTGCAAGTTTCATCAAAATCTCCTCAGCAGTTTTTGAGATAAGGAATTTATTAGTTATTAGCATGTGTACATGAGCGATGTTAATACCGGTGCCACGGATTACAAATTCTAGTGCACTTGTAAGGAAATGATGTATTTGACAAGAATTTGGGTTGAATATTTAAACTAAAAAGAGTAAAATAAAAAACTTAAAAAAAAAATTAACCGACTTCAAAAACAACCACAAAAAAGGGTAAAATAACCTACAAAATAACTTTTCCTTCGGAAGTCGGTGGCAAAAAGACAACGAAATAAAAAATAAAGCCACCGACTTCCGAAAGAAAAGTTATTTTGTAGGTTGTTTTACCCTTTTTTGTGGTTGTTTTTGAAGTCGGTTAATTTTTTTTTTTTTTTAAGTTTTTTATCTATACTTCAAAAGAAATTTTCACCTACCTATCAATCTGTTAACTTGTATATTTTTATAGATAATTTTTCCTCTTTTTACTTCTCATAATGAAACGTCAACCATTTTGAATTACCTACTTATTCTAAACAGCTTTGTGAAATTGGTTTAGTAACAAAAAATTATATTTACCTTATCTTTACAACCAAATTTAGAAGAAGGCAAATAATATAATATATTTCAGAGTTCAGTCATAAATAATCCATAAACAAATGCAATTATGATTACATTAAATAATTTTAAAAACAGCGCGTGTATACGCGTATATATACGTGTACGCACGAAGTGAACTGCAATACTCACATTATTTAGGAAAAAAAAATGGCAAAAAAAATACATTCAAATAGGACAATTCCATAACATAAACAGACAATACTAGAACCTTACGAATATAAAAAAAAAACTTTTATAACATTTCCTATACAGGGTGACTTTTTACCACCGTCCAAAATTTTTCTATGCATTAGGTATCAATCACTAAACCCATTTTTGAAAAAAAATCGATACGTCAAATTGTCATATTATAGTTATTTGTTATACAAGAGTGGAAAGTTGCTTTTTAACCGCGTGCTCAATTTTGATGACCGAACAAGCGAATGATTCTAAAATTGAATCACGAGTGCAACGAGTGATTCAAAATTAGAATGATGAGCGGTAGCGAGGGAATCAAAAGAGCACAAGGTGAAAAATCTTTGCACTCGAGTGCAACACGTAACTTTTCATTCCACCTCAGCGAGGAAATGAGTAGATGCAAAAAAAGTTTAGGTAATAACTACTTACTACGTTATTATAGGTAAGTATTACAGAAAATAAAATATAGTTTAGTATGTTTTTAAGTTTCTTATTTTTATCTTGGTTTTTCTTAACAATAAGTAGGACGTGAAAAGAAAACCGCAAAAGATAAGTTCTGAGTCAAGAAGGTTCCGAGTCTGAGATTTTATTTTTTATTATGTCTGTGTGTGTGTCCATTTAAAATAAATGTTTTCTATTCTATTCTATTCTTTTTAGGTTGTAATAAATTAATAGTAGATTACGCACCAAAGGATTCTGGTTCGGGATTCAAGTTAGCCCAATGGGCACCACAACAAGCGATCAGCTGTAGGGGCCAGCAGCCGCCTTTACTGGCACAACTCTTTAGTGCACGTGCATGTTCCAAATTCAATTTACTTTATCCACTAGAGGATAAAAACGGCTTTTACCCACAGATATCGAAGAGGAAAAATAGGCTTTCCGAGATGGGGGGTTGAAAAATAAATTCTATTTTTGAAATTTGATGTGGTACGACAACCTTCGAACGTGAAATGGGCACCACAACAAGCGATCAGCTGTTGGGGTCAGCGGGCGCATTACTGGTACAACTCATTATTGCACACGATGTTCTAAATTCAATTTACTTTATTCACTAGAGGATAAAAACGGCTTTTACGCTCAGATATCGAAGAGAAAAAATTGTCTTTCCGAGGTGGGGGGATGAAAAATCATTTTCTCATCCGCTCTGTGTGGTCACTAAGCTAAACGTTAACAATATACACGTCTTGCCGATGAAACGGGCAGAGCGCACCCCGCTGACCACCCCCGCCCCGCCCCGCTACACCTGAGCGTCACATCACAGCGCGGTGTCCAGATTCATCAACTTTTTATAGATAACATTGAGACGATATCTCGATATTTCTGTATTGATTGATACAAAAAGAAAAAACACGTATTCAATGACTTTCGCCAAAGATTAATATATTAAAATTTGGATGGTGACTAAAAATCATCCTGTATAAATTACACTTCAGAATCATTCAGTGGTTTCTGCTATCTACTAGATGATGGCCTAGTAAAAGGCCGGAGAGTAATCAGATTGTCTATCGATGTGCGTCATGCGCCCTGGGAGCGTAGTCCCATAAAACATGACCTAGTTAACCTACAAACAAGAAAGAACATTAGAAAGAAAAAAGAGATAATTATGATGAACAAACCAGATGGTTTGATAGATGTATGAACGGATGGACGCATAATGATATTTGACGGAGCGGTTGGACTGGTGCGCTGCGTGTCACGGGTTCGATTCCCGCACGATGTTTATGATCTACCAGTAGTTGTTTCGGGTGTTTTGTATATGTGACTTTATACATATATTTTTGTAAACGCACCACGATACAGGAGGAAATTCCTAGTGTATGGCTGTACGAACTAAAGGGAAAGGCAAACAGATAATTTATAACCTCAGCCTCAGAAGCGGCAATTTCATCCCATTTTACGTTACAGTGAGATATCTTTTTTGGAAAAGCCTATTTACAAATACTTAGGCAATTTGGTTGTAGTTTTGTTAAAATATGCAATACAATAGTGCCACTAGTTAAAGAAGTAAACGAGGCCGTACAAGCAACATTTTTCTAGCCTCTTTATTCAATTCAGGCAACGAAATACGGGTTTTTCAACGAAATTTCATTTACTATTCGCATGAACATCTTTTATTTTATAAATTAATTATAAGTATTAAGCACCTTATAATTTATTTCACCTCGACGTTACAATGCAGGCATTTAAATAACAAATCATGATTTAAAAAGAAACACAAATAAAACTTTACAATGTTAGAACGTGTCGAGATGCTGCGCAGGTATTATTATTATTTTTTTTTTTTAGTATGCTTAATATTCTAGACAAAAACATGTAAATATAGGTATAATGAGTCTTCTAAGAACCTACCAAAATGGACTTGTCTGTTTTATTATTAGTTTAGATCAATAATGTTATACCTAGGTACATAGTTTGCATAGGAAACGTCCTTATTTGAGCGACATTAATTTCAAAGAACCGTGTTTATTTTAAACATTAGACTATCATTTTTGGGTTGATTTACAGTATCGCTGCAAATTGAACGTACGATAGCATTGCTCTTCTCCCTTTAGCATTCCGCGTGATACCTAAAAAATAACTAATTATTTGACTCGATGAGGACAACTTGTCGTCGTTTAAAACAGAATATATGCACTTGTTTGAACACCAATTCAAAACATAAATAAACACAATTTTTTCTAATCTTTAAAATTCCACACCTCGAAACAATTACAATTTAAAATAATATCCAACTTACTACCTAATAATTTTAAATCGCGAATAATATTGAAATAAAAGTATGCACATTTTTTTAAATTATTTGAAACTCTCAGGACAAATAAAAGAAAACTCAAAAAGTGAAAAAAAGAAACTGCGAGATTTGATCCAGAGACCCCTTGCACGAAAGTCAAGCAGGATACCAACCAGACTGGCTAGTACGCTGACAGTGGATTTCAAATAGCGGTTCTTATACAAATGTCAACAATGACTGAAAATCAACATATTATAAAATTGCTAATCCCCCAAAGGGAATAGCGTAATTATACATATCCTATTAATAGAAGAGCAGTTTAAGGAATATTTGGGGAAAAATTGACTAAATAATATCCAGTGGTTTAGCTTCCAACTATCAACAAACAGATAAAAACAACAAAATTCAAAATTGCTTATCCCCCAGGAAAAATAGCGTAATAATACATAGCCTATTATCAGAAACATATTATTAGGAATATTTGAGGAAAATTTGATCGACAACTTTACAGTAGTTTAAGAGATAGATCAAATCAAAAAACATAAAAAATTTCGAAAAAAAAATAGTTGATTTGGCATCAGAATCGATCCCTTATCTCGAAAAAAATACAAAAAGAAAAAAATATTCAATGTACAGGAATGACAGCTCTACGATTTTATTATATGTAAAGATAAAGATAAAGATTAATAAGTATTAAGCACCTTATAATTTATTTCACCTCGATGCCTATTGTCTCTGTACATTAACTTGATCTTATAGATAAAGACAATATAATTATTATAAATGTTTCCGATTATTATTACAATATAAGATCAATAAAATTCGCTTTGGTTACTTTATTTTATCGCTTAATCGTTGTGTCTCATACAACGATATCATTGGTATACTTCGACTGTACAATTGTTATTTTTGTAAAATGTATTTAAGTACAACTATTAATTTGCAAAATATTTGATGTCGAAGTTTAAAACATTATTTACAAAGTAAAATAGATTTTTCTCTATTACAATAGTGCACCACAAACATTTTAAATAAATGATATTCTCGTTAAATATTCGCAATAATATAATATATATTTTTTAATCCTATGTAAGTCATCGAATGCCACATGACTGTATTCTTTTTACTCATTATTCATAATGGCAGTTTTCCAGTTTGATTATCTGATTCACGACCTAAAAAAATGCGCTTATTATTGTACACCCTGTATAATTATTTTAGCATAGAAGTTTTTTCTTGACTTAAAAAAAAAGGAAAGAAAAAATAATAATTTATGAACATTAAAATAATGATTATATCTCTATATTTTTAAAGTAAATTTTTATTAATCAACCTAGGAACCAAGCGTTATATTTAGTTATATTATAACCTAATCTAACCTAACTGAGGTACTCTTGAACCGGTACTGAATATTGAACTTCATAAAATAACTCCGTTTTGCCTTAATAAACGACAATATAATGATTTTCTCGTGTTGTAATAAATATAAAGGTGCGTACAGACCATGTAACATGTTATAATTATAACATGTGTTATGTTATAACACTACTACTCTATGTAAAATGTTATATAACATGACGACACTATGAAAAATATTAAATAACTTCTACAATAATTTCCACGGCGCCCTGCAGCCGACATTGAGTTTTTTCTAACTTTTTAACGATGGTTTTTTCTTTTTAGCTTGGTAAAATCGTCAAATGAGTCTTCCCACCCCTGGCAAAATGGGTGTGACTGTCATTGACGTGGTGCTGACTGGGTGTATTGTAGGGATGTAACAGAATGGAGAGACAGACAAAACGAATCTATAAGGGTTCCGTTTTTTTCCATTTGGCTACGGAACCCAAAAAACAAAGCCACCGACTTTCGAAATGAAAGTTATTTTGTAGGTTATTTAACATTGCTTTGTAGTTTTTTTTGTCGTATGATGATAACTTTTAATGATTCAATTAGAAGCATTTATCTTTAAGCGCATTGTCCTCAACCACTGCAATTATTTATATGGTGTCCTTCATGTAACGCCTCTTTTATTTACCTTAATTAATCTAATTGCCAACAATCAACTCATAATTTCCTCCACCTGTACACTGAGGTGATTACAATGGTGTGATATGAGGAAGGTCAACAATGGAAACAATGGGTACCCTTAAAATGTACCTACACCTAGCTAAATTAACGCGATTGCATAAATCTTCCGATGGCGTGGCGGAACATTTACATTAACATGGCCCATACGCTATCAAACAAGTAATGCCATCAAACCTCACTATTTGACCGATCCTAACGACCATCGTCACGTAATCGGAGTCATTAAACAGACTTGGAAATTTTAAAATGGCCTGAAAACTATGACGGGGAAAATGGTCATCAGTAGATGCGATCAAGTTGCGTGCTAGGGATAATTACGGCGTCCAATGCCGACAGGCGCTCTTGTAAGAAACCACTTATGAGACCACTGAATCACGAGATACTTATCACATGACAGATTGTACAATTTTTTTTTTTTTTAGCGTGCTAAAGTCATCAAATGAGTCCTCCGGCCCCGGGCAGGGCGAGACACCGTGGATTTTAGTCAGTAGAAATCTAACAGTCCCGTTAGATTTCTACTGACTAAAATCCACGGTGTCCTTCAATAGCCTGTTACGTTCCGGGGTCACGGTAAGGAAATCCCGCGACCCCGGCAGGCTTTGGCCCTCTGAGAGGGGGGCCCCGTCATTATGCTGACGCTCTTGGAGGCGCGCGTGGGACACAACGCGCCGTCGACCCGGGCATAGTCCATGGTCGGGCAGCGAGTTGCCCTTTACTCGCTGCCCGCATGCCCGCGCCTACGGTGGCCGGAGATCATCTGCTGACGTCCGACGCCGCGGGCGCCTACCACTGCGGTTGGGGCGGAGGGAGGACGCTGTCCTCTCTCGCTCGCGGCCCGCCTCCTCCTTCACGAGCATTACTGCCTCGCAGGAGCTGACCGCTTCCCACTCCGTCTCGCCCCGCAGCATGGCCGCAACCAATGCCGGGCGCGAGAGGTCTCCGCCTATCGCCGCCGTGAGGACACGTCGGTGCACCGCCCAAGCTGGGCAGTCTTGCACCGTATGCTCTACTGTGTCCTCCGGGCGATCTTCGCAGTGGTGGCACCCGGGCGTTTCCTCCTTCCCCATCAGGCACAGGAACCTCCCGAAACTTCCGTGTCCGGTGAGGACCTGCGTCATCCGACAGGTCAGGACGCCGTGACGTCTCTCCAGCCAGTCCTCAAAGAGGGGTCTTACCGCCGCAATTGCGGCGTGCCCGGCCTTCGGTCGCGACAGTCGTCCCCTCCATACTGCCCTGAGATCGCGCCGGAGCTCTTCCCGCCGCGCCTCGACTTCACGAGGCAGCGGGATCACGCCCCAGCACTGCGCCTCCACGCGCCACTGTATGATAGCAAATGTTGTTGATTCTAAATGACTTAAAAGTAAAGCCAATAAACATAATTATTTATATTTTTTAAATATCTCTTCTCTATTTCTCTTTTCAATCTTCATATTGCTCGTGGGTTCCGTTACATAAATGATTTTTTCATCCCACCTATTCGAAAAGGACGACTTGGTTCGCCTTTAAGTGCGCCCAAAACTGGTGTTTTCTATAGGGAATTTTTAGCGGGCAGAAATGAGTTTTTAATCCTCTTTATAAGTGCGCCGCAAAGAACATTGCCGCGCATTTTTTGAATTTGGAACATCTTAGTGCTCGGCACCAAAGAAATCCAACGCAAATAGTGTTTGAATATAGGCTGGCTGGAATGACGGCCCATAGTCACGCCGCGTCGCTGGCTGAATAAAAATTGTAGATTGTTTTTTTTTTTCGGACAGTGGCATGGATGTATTAACTGTAGGTTGTAATTTAATGTTTTCCACGATGCGTTCACATGTTTTCGCCTCGTTCTCAATGAAATCTTCTTTAAAATTTTCATAATTGCGAAAATGTCTCAAATGTAAATATAAGTTTTTAGTTGTTATAGTATTAGATAATTTCAATTTGACGGCGCGTTGTGTCCCACGCGCGCCTCAAACAGCGTCAGCATAATGACGGGGCCCTCCTCTCAGAGGGCCAAAGCCTGCCGGGGTCGCGGGATTATTTCCTTACCGTGACCCCGGAACAGAAAGGGCTATTGAAGGACACCGTGGATTTTAGTCAGTAGAAGTCTGACAGTCCCTCCCGCCCTGCCCGCGGTGGGAGGACTCATTTGATGATTTTACCAAACTAAAAAAAAAAAGATAATTTCAATTTAGTTGTTACTCTATGTTTTATTAACCCGTATAATTATATTAAAATAAAATACGAGGCGCTTTTTATTTTCTCATAGTGGGTGATGAAAAGTAGAGTGTATCACTCGGGCGCAAAATATATTTTTGGCTCGGGCGGCGTACTTTGAATCCCTCGCTACGTTCGGGATTCTACTGTAGAATCCCTCGCTACGCTCAGGATTCTACAGTAGATTCCCTCACTTCGCTCTGGATTCAAAATAGCGCCCTCGCCGTAAAAATATTACTTTGCTCCCTTGTCATACAATCTACTATTAATTAATAAAAAAATCATTATTAAAAAGAAGGTTTTTACTAACCTCGCCTTGATGAAATGTAAATGATATAATTATTTCATTTTCCACAAAATTATGTGTACTGGAAAAAGTGGTAGACCATACAAAAGCATGTTCATAGATTTGCAATGTTTCAAATAAGTTGTAAGACTCGTCACACCTACTTAATTTGATAAGTTAGCTATTGAGTATGACTGAAGGTAAGAGATGTACCTTTTCTTATATCATAATTAAACCTAGGCCTTAGAACGGCTATTTTGTTTGTACCTAGTTCTGTAGATGTTATAATGATTGCCAAAAGGATTAAAGATCGATACTGCGACCCCCGGCTGTTTGTTTGTAGATCTTCTGAGATTATTAAGGTACATTGGTTTTTCGTTGTATGCTAATATTATGGGATGTCTAAATAGCTCTTACTCGTGGATTTCCTATCTTATTATCAATGCTTAATTATATGAGTAAAAATGTATCGTTATTATTAATGTATCATTACACCACCACCATTAGAAATAAAGCCAAATTTTTTTAACAGAGGCCATTTGAAGGGTAAAAATAAAATAAAAATAATTACTAAATCATTTACATTTTTAAATAATTAAATACTTTTATCTACTCTCATATTATTATATTCGAGATTATATTCGAGGCCGATCGCTTGTCGAGTCAACATCTCCTGAGGATGCCCCGTGGAGGGGCTAAACACGTGTCGAGTATAGGTTTGATTGCATGGCATGTTTTCCGTTTTTTGCACGTGTGCATATAATATGCATGATTGCATTGGGTGGGATTGCATCCTGCAACAAGCCTGGATTTTTGTCGCGGAATTAAAACTAGACATTCTCATAATGTTTACTCTCATATAGTTAAATTCGAAATAGAAAAATTCAAAACGAGTTTGTATAGACGTACTTTACAAATATCTATATCGAAATGAAATTAAAAAAAAAAAATTATAACACTATTTCTCTAACAAAATAATGTTGTAATATTTTTTCTTTTCATTATGATACAAATTACAGAACATAGATACATCTATTTAATTTTCATCTGTGGCTACGCACGCTTTGTGAAGAACGCAACATTAAAATTTTGGAAAATGAACACTTTAGATTGACACGGTTAACAACGAGTTGAAATCTTCACAAGTTCCATGAAGATGTTTAGACGAAAGCAGAAAATTATAGACCTCACCTCTTTGCTCGTGCCCACATCCTCCCGGGTACAACACACTAGGTCGAGAGCTTTTTTCTGCAAAATAAAACACTTCACCTCATTTTGAATAGGTATGTAAATCTAGGAAACACGCTGCAAAAACAAAAACAACTCATATGAGCCTTTGCGCCCCACATATTTCTCATTGTTTCCGCTGAATGTTTTCAAAGAAAACATCACCAACATTGAGTGTTGAATGTAGAAACGTTTAGGGGTCGAACGCGGACGAGCGAGGGTAGAAATTATGGGTCAGAGCCCATTCGTACCCTAAAATTCGTACCCCGGCATTAAAGTTGTTGATTCGGCCCCTTTATAGGTGCCCATTGGTCTCCTGGTAGGGTACCAATTAATATTTTAATAAATAAAATATATTATTTTTAAGGTACCCATTCGTACCCTCTAATATAAAACAATATAAGTTAAAGATTCGGCACCTATTCAGGTGCCTATTGATCTCCTGAGATAAAATTAGCTATATTTTGCTTATGAAACGGTTAACAGAGTACACTTGTGAACAGTTTATTAACGGAATTAATTTAATAAATCATAACAGCTCATTGAAAAAAGAGCTATGATGAATGATAATTATAATCCGTCATGATAATAATATAACCTGTCGATAGGCTTACGATGTAAAATTGTCTCTCAACGAATGGCTTGTTAAAAAAAAAACGGGTTATAAAATTAGATAAGGTGTTTTGTTTGTATGTTATGGCTGCCTCGGTGACATATTGGTTCTTGAAAGTGACTGCGAATACGAGACTGTTCAATGTGTCTTTGGTCTTTTATTAAATGAAGTTCGCCTAACGAAATAAACTTTTTGTTTTTCTCACCGACTTTCGAAAGAAAAGTTTTTTTGTAGGATTTTTTTTAACTTTTTTTTGTGGTTGTTTTGAAGTCGGTCACATTTTTTTTTAAGTTTTTTTTTATTTTATCCTTTTCAGTTTCACTATTCAACCCAAATTTTATGGGGCCAAATGGCAGAAACCTCAGAGTAATTTTGGTAGACAAAGTTGAAAACTTTATAGGTTTTTGTTGATTTGCTCCAAAAATTGCATTAAAATTTGGTAAGTACTCTCCAGATGTACGCGGGGTGTGGAATGCAGAAGCGGGAGGGGTAAACTTAGCCAGAGTATCTGCGCGCAAGCAAATTAGATTTAAGTTATTATGATTTATTGCATGTATGTAGTTGGTAAATATACAAAAAAATAAGAAGTGATTATTTACTGTTGATATGTGTTTTTTTTTTTGCATGTTTTATATTTAATGTTGATTTAAATGATGGTCAATCAAGGCTGATTTTTGCAAAAGTCTTTTTTTAGAATTCTAGGAAATTGTGATTTTGCATGTGTATTTGTTGTTAGTAAAAATGTTAGTTTTACGTAGTTGATAAAGACTGATTTTACTTTTTATATTTTTCTTCTATAAAAAGTTATTGTAATATTGCATTCTTTTGTAAATCTCTTTGACTGTACAAAGTACTAACAATTAATTGTTTATTTGTTTGTACACTGGATGTAAATTTATTTAAAATTCAGTTATTACTGAAATTTTATATAAATAGTTACACAGTTTTATTTTACTGCGTAAAGATTATTATAATTACGAGTATCATATATTTTGCTAAATATTTACAAATGTACAAGAAACTAAAAGTTGATAAATTATTTTGAAGACTGACTTAATGCCTAGAGCCTAGAGGCATTTATTAAACTTAATCTTGTTTGATATAAACATGATATCTACCAAATTACTATATTTTTATTTTACCCTTTTCTGCGCGACTGTACCAGGACTACCAAGCTGCAGTATACACATGTACATGTACTTTTATTAGAAGAATGAATAAAAATAAATATTCTTGAGGGGACGAGTGGGCCCCTCAAAACTTCCAGGGTACGAGTGGGCACAGGGTGCGAATCTGATAGAAGCCCTGAAAGACGTCAAATTTGATATAATTGGCCTATCCGAAACAAGACGATTAGGAACAAAGATAGAGGAGTACGACGATTACATCCTTTGCCATACAGGACTTCAACAAGGAAAATATGGAGTTGGCTTTTTATTAAAAAAACACCAAAAACAGAACATAGAAAGCTACATAGGTATAACAGATAGAGTTGCGCTACTTAATAATCTTAATATACAAGGAAACAAAATATCCCTCATACAAGTATACGCCCCCACCGAAGCAGCAAAAGAAGAAGAGATACACAATTTTTATACAGAAGTAAATAAAGCCATCGGTCTAGCACACAAAGTCTATATAATAATGGGCGACTTTAACGCAAAAATAGGGATACCGAAACAGAACCAATACCTAATAACGAAACCAAATGGTTATGGTGAAAGGAATACAAGAGGGCAGAGACTTATTGATTTCGCTCTAGAAAATAAAATTGCAATTTTAAACACTTTCTTCAAGAAAAAACCAAACCTACGATGGACTTGGCGCTTTCCAAATGGAAAACACAAAAATGAGATAGATTTTATTTTGTCCAATCGCCCCTGCATGGTTGAAAACATTGAAGTACTAACCGTAAACTTCTCTTCTGATCATAGACCAATTAGAGCGACTCTGTTACTTAAACATTTCAAAAGGAGCAGAGCAGGATTTACAAACTCCCAAAATTCCACTCTGAAAAATGAAGATGACATAGTGGCTTACAAAGACTCCATTTTATCTCACCTACCAGACCTTTTAGATTCTTTTGAGAAAAATAACTCTTCAGTACAAAACTACCACGACAAAATTATAAAAGTTATCACCCATAGCCTACGTAATATTAAATCGAAGTCAAAAACTACAAAGAATCAACACAATATTTTGTCGGAACGTACATTAACACTTTTATCAAGAAGACAGACAGACACTCCAAAGAACTAAAAACAAGACTAGATCCATGAGAAACGAACTATCAGCGCTTTACAAGCTAATAAGTAAACGTGTAAAATATGACTACTCACAATTCAGATATAAAACTACAGAAAAACATTTAAATCAAGCAGGGAGCTCAAAAAAAGCTTTCAAAGAAGAATAACTATAGCAACCGATTTCTATAGAAACCTGTACAGCGCCAAGGAACATGAAAATATAATTCGTCATGATAACACTACCACTAATACCGCCCCCTACAGAACGGAAAATATTGAGGAAATTTCCAGCACACCTTTCGATTTAAAAGAAATCCTTGATGCAATAAGTAGACTAAAAACAGACAAATGCCCAGGCTCGGACAGTATTACAAATGAGGCTATAAAAACAGCCCAGACGCATCTAGCTCTACCACTAACCAATCTGTTTAACCTTATATTGGAAACCGGCGAAACTCCGACACAATGGTCTGAGTCAAATATAATATTAATTTATAAAAAAGGTGACCCTCACGATATTTCGAATTATAGGCCAATAAGTCTACTGCCTTGCATATACAAACTGTTCTCTTCTCTGATTAACATCAGAATAAGCCGGACACTAGAAAACGAACAACCTATAGAACAAGCTGGACGTAGAAAGAGTTTCTCAACCATAGATCACATCCATACCTTGGAACTACTCATTGAAAAATATCACGAACAACAGAGAGCTCTCTACATCGCTTATATAGACTATAAAAAAGCGTTCGACACAGTATCCCACACAAGCATCTGGAAAACACTAAATGAACAGGGTGAGGAAGACAAATACATACGAGTAATCAAAAGTATTTATAACAACATCTCAGGCAAAGTTAAATTAGAAAATACTGGCCCAAGTTTCCCCATAAAAAGGGGCGTCAGGCAGGGTGAGCCTATGTCACCGACGTTATTTATAGCAATTTTAGAATCAATAATGAGAAAACTAGATTGGAAAACATGTGGTGTAAATGTCGACGGGAAACACCTCAGTCATCTCCGTTTTGCAGACGATCTAGTGCTCCTGTCAGAATCCGGCGTACAACTACGTGCTATGATACAAAAATTAAATGAAGCGAGCAATGCTGTAGGTTTGGAAATGAATTTGTCGAAAACAATGCTTATGACAAACAGTAAAGAAATTGGTATATCGGTTAGCAACGAAACACTACAGTATACTGATAATTATGTCTATCTAGGAAAACAAATAGGATTCAGACAGAGGAAATAATGAGCTGGAAATAGAGAGACGCACCCAAAATACCTGGAATAAATACTGGAGTATGAAAGAAATTTTTAAAAGCAATATGCCAGTAAAGACAAAAACGAAAGTTATGAACTCTTGCCTTCTGCCATGCCTAACCTATTCCTGTCAGACTTGGAAATTCACAAACAAAATTAAAAACAAAATCATTAGCTGCCAACGCGGTCTGGAGCGCAGTATGCTTAACATTAACAAACGACAAAAAGTTCGACACACAAAAATAAGAAACATCTCAAAGGCCACTGACGCTCTAGAATATGCGTTGAAAATGAAATGGAAGTGGGCGGGCCATGTAGCACGACTCCAAGACAATAGATGGACTGAAAGAGTGACCGAGTGGAAAGGCCCAGGAGGCAAGAGGCACGTAGGAAGACCGTACACAAGATGGCATGACGACATAGTAAAGGTAGCGGGCAAAAAATGGATACAAATTGCCCATGACAGAAATACATGGTCACTTTTGGAGGAGGCCTTCACCCGAGGAGGGGTTCTTGCAGAACTAGAAAAATAAATAAGTTACTATAATCTATCCTAATTAATGTACATTAAATTAATTTTAAAAAATAGTTATTTTAGAAAGTAAGGTAGTCGTAATATAGTCATAAGTAGTTTTTTTTTATTTTTTATATAGTACCTAAATGCTCTAAATTAGTGTGTTTGCAAGAAATAAAAGGCTTTTTTATTTTTTTATTTTATATCAGTGAGGGAGGAGAACCGATCATTACAATTCGCACCTTATATCGAATCTGTACTTAAATGTACGCGAATGCTCGTCAGTCAGGGAGGTAGTATGTACCTATTGTAATATAATGCTCAAAGTCGACAGGATTTCTAGGTCTCACTTCCAAACTGGGTCAAAATTTTTAACAGGTTATGGCACGCTTCCACAGCGGCACTCTGCTTTGTTGTAGGAGAATTTTATGAGTAGGTTTCATTGTGAAAACCTCCTTTTGTAGCTGGCCGCTTAGAATCAGTAAGAAAAAGTAAATTGTCTTTATGACGGATGTTTTTATGATTGCAGAAGTCTCACGAAATGAAACGACGTTAGACAATGCGGGGTGTTTGGTATTTTTGTTAGGTTTTTCTTTACGAAATTTCTTGATTCGGTCACCGCGCTCAGAGCCCGCGATAAAAGCTATGCAATAGCTTAAAACCTACAGAAGTGAAAAATCAACAGACACTGTTTTAAGCTACCACGGTTACCACTAAAGCTAGGTTCATATTGCTGTGTCGGGGTGTGTCGGGTCGCCGTTGTTGTGTCGCAGAGTGTTCATACTAATGTGTTGTCTTGTGACGCAATATGTTGCATTTTTAGATCATTCTCATTTTAAGGCCCTTCGTCCACTATAAGACTCAAGTTTCCGATACCTTACGACTTCAGTATCCAGGCGACTCTCGCAATAGAAATGCATATACGTTCGTACACATGCACGCGACGCGCGACGCCAATCGCGCGCTACCCATCTGCTGACATCGCGGCGACTTGAGTTTCCGCGACTTTCAAGATGGCGGAACAATTTATTTACCATTTTTAATTTTATTCACAGAATAAAGGGTTCCGTAGCATATTCTTGAATCATTTTTGGAAAGTAATTATTTTAAAACGATAGAAAAATATTTACAATCCTCTATCAAATCATAATTTTGTATGCAGTTTTATTAAAAAGTTGGGAGAGATGGTTTTTTTTTCTATTTTATTGAATAAAATTTTAAATTATGTCGTAGTATTTGGATTTGGATAATGTTTGGTTCCCAGGAAAATAACTGTGAAGGACGGACTGTCACACGACTGATCTTATAAAGATTCCGTTTTTTTTTTGAACCTTCGGAACCCTAAAAAATATATTTTGATCGTCACAGTCATGTGTCAGCCATTTTATAAATTCATATTCTTGACCACCCATCATGACCTTTTGACGCGGCGCTAGTGTCTATGTCGTTACATCAAATTGCATTATAAAAATTTTGTACCTCGAATTTTCCGCAGGTCATGAGTAGTGGCGAAACTCTAGTATCGGAAACTTGCGTCGCCTCGTGTACGAAGGTTCGTACACGAGGCGACGCAAGTTTCCGATACCTTACGATTTTGGTATCCAGGCGACTATCGCAATACAAATCCATAGAGGCTCGTACACAGGTCGCGTCGCCGACATGCGTCGCCGACTCTAGTCGCTCGCTACTCATCTATCAAGATCGCCGATACCCAAGTCTTCGCGATTTTTAACCGACGAAAAATTTGTATCTATTATTTTAAAATGTATTATTAAAGTATCTGAGGTAGAAAAATATCCTTGTTTGTATCATTACAATTAATAATAATAATTGTACAATCTTACGTTTATGTATTTTGATAATATTTACCTATTTTAGTACCATATGTGTAACTAGATGGCGTTGTTAGTTTTTCTGAATCGCGATATGGTTTCGTTACCACCAAAAGTATATAAGGACCTAAAATTCATTGATTAAATTGTCTTCGTTCAAACAAGTAGACGCTGGTCCACGACTATCACACAACGCCATCTCGTCCCAAGCTAAGCAGAGCTTGTGGTATGGGTACTAAACAACTGATAAACATACTTATATATTTCTAAATACATAAATATAATAGATAAATTAGGGGAGGCCTATGTTCAGCAGTGGACGTCCTCCGGCTGTTGATGATGATGATGATGATGATGAATAGATAAATTACACCCAGACACAGAACAAATGATCGTGCTCATCAAACAAACATTTGTCCTGGGTGGGAATCGAACCCACGTCCTCCGGCATAGCAGTCAGGGTCACTAACGACTAGACCAACAGGCTTGTCAAATTCAAAAGAATATTCTAATAGATAATTAGCATGGAATAAGCTTTTTTTTAAGTGGTAAAATAATCATATTAAATGAGTCCTTCCACCCCGGGCAGGGCGGGAGGGACTGTCAGACTCGTACTAACTAAAAACCACGGTGTCCTTCAATAGAACCTAACAAAACGATAGCGCGATCTAACTCGACGACAGCGCCATCTATCGAGCATGGTGTCAAAATTTTTTGCACTTTTATAAATTATTATGGTTTCGTTACAAACATTACTACTTTAACCCAGCTTCGTCATGTACTTGCACATACGACAAAAATAAAGTAATTAAGAAAACGAAAACATTAAAAAAAACCTATTCAAATCTGAAATTTGAAACCACGGTCATCATCATAGCAGTAAGGGCGTCAGCGTTCCGGTGCAAATAAAAGAAAACTATTAAAAAAACCTAGAAAAAATTGAATAAACCTCTAAAAAACAACTGAAACACGAAAAAGAAAAATTCTATGTTTACCTGGGGTTTGAACCCATGGTCACCACCTTGAAAGTCAAAGCTTGAACAAATAGAGCTACCTTGTAGCCGGTTGACGCGGTGAAATTACGAACCATATTCTTTCTAGATTGATTTTTTCTCTATACGCGCCAATTTTTAATTCCAAAAATTTGAAATAGGAATGCGCTCGTCATTTTTAAAATAGAAGCATTTTAATTTATGTTATGAGATGTACATTTTGTGTTTTGTACAATGTATTATTAAGGTTGAATATAGAATGGTGGCCGTATAGACGATTTGAGTCTTACGACTCGAGTCGCCGCTGTGTACGGACCGTGCGCGACTGGAGTCGCGCGACTTAGGTATGCGACTGGAGTATCGGATACCGGAGTTTCCTAATGGACGAAGGGCCGAGTTGTGGAGTGAATACGTGTTTTAAAATGAAATCGCCTGACAGTGAATTCGATGAAGATATTCCATTTTTTCTATTGATCACCTAAAAAAAGAAAAGAAAGAGGAGATATTGGGTTCATCCCGTAAATAGATTAAGAGAGACAGAGGCGCATTTCACTGTCTTCTTCAAGAATCAGAAAGTGATGACAAAAGATTCCAACGATAGTTCAGATTTACTAAAATACAGTTTGAGCAAGTACACACTTTAATTTAAAACGATATCAAAAAATACTGTATACTGTGAAATGAAATGAAATGATGAAATGAAATGAAATGAAATGATGAAATGAAATGAAATGATGAAATGAAATTATATTTATTTTTGCAAGTAGGTTTTATCAACACTTTTACACGTCGTCTTTTAACAAACTAGATGAAACCGATGTTTCGTACCTGACTACTCTGAGAAGAAACAGCCGAAACAAAGTCCAGACTTTAAATTTTAAAGTTAAATTAAACATTTAATTTTAAACTTTTAAAGTCCAGACATTAAATTGGCAGTCATACGAGAGCCATGTAGGTTAATGTCTGAGATGGTCTTTTGAAGAAAGAACCACACAGATTTGAGTGGCCCTTCCAGTCAGTGCAAGCATTTGTCAGTTATCGTGAAACTCGACTCATAATCAAGGAGCTCAACGTAATCCTTATATTCCTTACATTTCGTGTCATAGAGAACTTTGTATTACCGTACTAATTCAATAAGTTCATCAGACATTTTAAAGAACAAAAAACAGAATTATAATAATTGCATGAACTGTGTTCCCTCGCAATAACGCGTCGTAAGTGATAGATTCACATACACACACCAGCTCTCTGGCGCGATCGGGCGTCGAGCGATTTTACTGCGACAGAACGCGCCACAACACAACACAACACAACACAACCTACTAATGTGAATCTATTCATAGTAAATGAACGTAAACGATTGCGTTCTGGCGCGCCCCGACATAACTCGACACAGCAATATGAACCTAGCTTAAAGCTGTAGTTTCATATTGCTGTGTCGGGGTGTGTCGGGGCGCGTAAGCGATTGCGTTCTGGTGCGCCCCGACACACCCCGATACAGCAATATGAACCTAGCTTAATTTTAAAATGTCACTTACGGGATATCTTCCGTGATTATGGTGGATGACAATGAAATTGTTAGGAGGAGACAAATCTATCTACCCCTTATTTGTCGTGGAAGAAGGAATCTAATTATTCACACAAAATAAATTGGAAACAAGGAGGGGCATAGCTCTTGCTACTTATGTTTTTAAATTATTATATTGAAAGAAATAAACTAGTGTGTGCCCAACAATTATGTATTGAGAAGGCGGAGACCACGTCTATTGGCGGTCCCCAGTGATAGAACCATGTCTACTGAGTAAAGCCCAAATGACGCGTACCTTACGTGTACTTAATGACGTAACAGAAAACATTGATAATATATGTTTACGTCTTGTTCTCTGAATGAGTTCACAAAAACTACAATGTACATTTTACATATGTTATAGGACACTATTGAATTAGGAAAATCCTGTAATAATTGGTGATGATGTGTTAATAAACAGATAAATAAATACTTACCGAACGTTTAATTCATAAAAGTAGTTCATGAAACAGGTACATAATGAGGGGTATTATACACGATAGAAGTATCACACGAGTGTAAAGTACATGGTGTAAGTACATGTGCAGTTTCATACACTACTTTATCTACACATATTGAACACGAACATATCAAATAAAAGATAAAGATTGACACAGTTTATTTATTGGTTATTGTAAGTGTACATTTTTCAAAATTTCAACAAAAAAAATTATTATAACATTACTTTGTTAGAGATATAGTGTCATAATTTTTTTTAATTTCATTTCGATATGTACGTCTATTTAAACTCGTTTTGAGTTTTGTATTTTGAATTTAACAACATGAAAGTAGATAAAAAAAATAATTACCTACAAATAATGTGACAAAAAAAAACACAATAATATCGTCGAAAATTAACCACAAGACAGGGAAATATTAATTAAACAAACAAACCACGTTTACATCATCGTTTCACTGAGCGCGCTCGTGTAAGCATGTGATTCTGACATAACATACCTGCGTCATTAGGTACATCAACTGAATACCAATGTGTAGGGAACAAAATTGGTACCCAATGGCATCGGTCTGTTGTTAACCGTCAATGAAAATCCGAAATTGTCTCCTTAATTAGGTTGCTTTTACCTTAAAGATGATTGTAAATATCATAGCAGGTGGTGCTCTTTGTTTATGCCTACCCCATGAGAAAAAGTCGTTTATTATACTTCTCCCATATTCAGACTTTTAAAGAAAATGTAATTGTTTCTTAAAAAAAAACGAAGATGCAGTAAAAATAAAAAATAATAACCAAAAGTAAACTAATGAATTCCTGATTACTAGTATGTAGAACACTAAAATCATAAAAAAATAACGACGCTGCCTAAATAAAAAGTGAGGATAACCCCGTTCGTAGCAGTGCTACGGCGTAGCTCTGCTACGAAGGGCATGCACGAATGTGTGACTACGACAAGGACCTACCCTTAGGCTGCTTTTCCATTATACGAGTACGAGTTACATGTATCATTATTTGCAAATTGTATGCAACTTGAACAAATCTGTATAAAAGTTTTGCAGGTATTGATAAGATACAAAAAAAAATGTTGAGTCTATATTTAAGATTATTAGCGCGCGTTGATATCTTTCAAATTAGTTTGATCGTTCTTTATCTAAACAATATTAATTAGTCAAGTTGACTAAAAAAACAAATACCCTTCGTTCACTCATAATTCTCGAGAAATGCGCTCGGTCACTGTACTCATAAGAATCGCAATTTATTTGATAGCGTTGAAACTTGTTAAGTTTCTTGAAGTTTGCTTTTGAAATTTCGATCGATTGCACACAATCAAATCAATTGAGGCTTTGCCAAACAAGCGAGCTTGGGGTAAAGACATGTACTCAATAAGTTATAATTATTGATAGTCAAAGCTAATTTAAGAGTACCATTCACTGTCATGACTGCTAATTTTAAATAATTGATTTACTTTTCTAGTAAATCAATTATTCCACTTTAACATTATCGTAATCATATCATATGAAACATACAAAATATCGCAAAATGATCCCTGAAGTGATAATTTATATCTATACTAGCACTTCCCCCGCGACTTCGTCCGCGCTTATTTAGAGCTTTGGTTATGTGAATTTCTTCTCCGGTCACCCTCTTTATCCAATACTTTTAGAAAAGCTAAATCAATATGCAACTAAAATTCTAATCTCTCTCATTCGACCACAAATATCCCTTTCGCAGTCGGTTTTTGCAACATCCCAGCTTAATAAGCTCCTACATCCTAAAGATATACCCCTGGGATAATTTGAGACTCGTAGCACTTGTAGTAACGAAGTTTAATACAAACTCTGAAGCTAAAAAGTAACCCTTAGGGGGGGAATTTCCCGTCATAACCCCGTCTTAAGTAGCACCTACGTCGTAAAAGAACACTCCGGTGAAACACTAAAAACTCCTATTACTTGTAGTAATGAAGTTTCATACAAACTATCAACCTCGAAAACAACCCTTTAGAGGTCAATTTCACCACATCCCGTCTAAGTGAGTTCCTACTTCTTTAAAAGAACCCCCTTCCAAAAGAGACATCTATCTTTCAAACAACAGAAACAACCCCTTTGGGGTCCAATTTCACAAATCTACCTACATCCCAAAAATAGCTCCCGCTGAAAAATTGAGTCTCGCAGCATTTGTCGTAACGAAGTTTCATACAAACTACTAACACCAAAAAAAACTCTTAGGGGTTGATTTATCCAAAACTCGTCTGAGGTAGATCAACTCCAAAAACAAAATTAGGGGTAAAATTTCGCAAAATCCCGTCTTAGTGAGCACCTACGTCCTTAAAAGAATCCCCATGCAAAATTTAAAACCTGTATCTATCAACATCACAAACAACCCCTTAGAGTCCGAATTTCGAATCACCCCGTCATAGTGAGCATCTAAGTTCTAAAAATAAACCCCATGCAAAATTTTAATTTCTAGTACTTGTAGTAACAAAGTGTCATACAACCTATCAACCCCAAAAACAACCCCTTAGGGGTGGAATTTCGCAAAATCCCGTCTTAGTGAGCACCTACGTCCCTAAAAGAATCCCCATGCAAAATTTGAAACCTGTATCTATCATCGTCAATAACAACCCCTTAGGGTTCGAATTCCGAATCACCCAGTCATAGTGAGCATCTAAGTCCTAAAATAAACCCCTATGAAAAATTTGAGACTCCTAGCACGTGTAATAACGATGTTTCAAACAAACTTTCAACACCAAAAACAACCCCTTAGGGGTCGAATTCCGAAAAACCCTTTTCTATAGTAGCACCTACGTCCTAAAAAGAACCCGCATGCAAAATTGGAAACTCCTAGTATTTATAGCAAAAAAGTTTCATACAAACTGTCAACCCCAAAAACAACCCCTTAGGGGCGTAATATCGCAAAATCCGTTCTTAGCGGGTACCTACGTCCTAAAAAGAATCCCTATGCAAAATTTTAAACCCCTAGCACTGGTAGTTTTCGAGATTTCGTGTCCTATGAGTGAGTGACCTTTTGCTTTTATATAAATAGATATACCAATTTCATAACACAGAATTCGTCTGCTTGACAGTTTTGTATAGGTAATCGTAAAAAGGTGGACAAAATACGAAATCGTTTATTATCGAAGACATGTTGTACAGGAAAGAGATAGAGTTGTCTACGGTTGTTTTTCTCTTTCTAGAGAGTGTGGCAATTTTAAGCAGCTAGTACTCAGTCCATGTTATAAGACCATGTTCAGATTTGAAAACCCTTTTTACAATAATTTTTAGAAGATTTACGAATGATTTTGATAGGAATTGATTGAATGATTGATGATGATGATTGGAATCGATTTCCGAAAGTGATTCACGAAGTGAGTCAATCCTCCCGGGGGACATTTTTGAAATCATCGACACGTCTTGCCGAAGGGCGTCCTGTACACTACGCTTGTCTTTTAGCGGTCTCCACTTAAGCACATGTCTGCTCCATCGACAGTCTGTCAGTCAATTCTCGATCCCAAAGAGTAATCGTTTGCCTTTTTTTTATCCTGGAGTTTCTATACACGGTGTACTTCAAGTAAACTGTAAGTAAAATACAGATATTATCTTGAGATAAGGCTTCGTATATTGAGTTGTTAACAAAGCAGGATTTTAATACTTACACTAAAAGCTAAAACGCTCACACCCGCCTGTGTAATAAGTATAATTAAATAAATAAAATTAATCATTATTTCTAAATACGTCTTACATCGGAATAGGTCTTACGTCATAAATCCAAAGTTTATATTGTGAAATGCAAGCTGAAGTGGCAGTGGGCTGGTCATGTCTGCCGCTACCGATAAAAGGTGGATTAAGAAGATTCTTGAATGGAGACCGCGTGTGGATAAACGTAGGGTAGGACGCCCCTGGCAGTATGGACCCATGAACTGAAAAAGATGGCTGGCAGTGGCTGGATATAAAAGCGGAAGATCATGCGCTGTGGCGCTCCCTGGGAGTGGCATATGTCCAGCAGTGGACTGCAATAAACTATAATGATGATTATTATATATTTATTCCTAAATTACAAGTACAGTCCCGACCGTTATAAATAACGCGATATCCTAAAGCAAATTTCTCCTAGAGTATTTTATGGTTTTACGAACAGTCTATCAGCAAAATCCTTTAAAAATTTAATGTAAACTTTATTCCCGTGATTGTACCTACGTAAATCAAATTCCCTCTAAATTGTGGATGTATTTCCGGCGACAGCGCCCTATTAAACTTTTAATGACTGATTCGACACAGCTATAACAATGAGACGCCTTTTTAAATTCTTAAGGTGTAGGCTTTTGTATACCTAGGGTTGCCAGATCGATTCTTCCTGTTCTCGGGATCAATAACCGATTTTTCGGGATTTTGGGGCTTTGGTCGGGAGAAATATAAAAATATCAAATAAATAATCGTTGATTTATGCAAGCCAGTAGGTTTTGTATCAGCAGTCGCGATTTTGTCAACAAAAAAAATACAGAATTTAAGAGTAGGTAGTAAGAGCAAACGTAAATGCATTTTTAATCGTATTTAGCACAACAGTTTGATCCTCAGTCCAAACTGTACAGTTTTAACCGCGGTTTGGAACGCAGTCCAAGATGCGCGGTCCGACCCGTACGTGTGCTGGGCGCTAGGGCCGGCTCGACTCGACTCAGACGGAGTGCATTGCAATGTTTTTTCGCTCTGCGCCAAGCGCCCAAGTGGTTTGCAAGTTTCATTTGATGAAAATGTAAACTAAAAATTATCGAACTTGTTTTTCGGGAGATTATTTGCTTTGTCGGGAGTCGGGAGAACATACAAAAATTAGGGAGAATCCCGCCAATTCCCGACCGTCTGGCAACCCTACTAACAGATCATCGTCATCACGTGGCAGCAACAACCTACCGTCCTATTACCGACCAAGCAGTTGCAATAGTAACCCAAAATGGATTCTAGTGGGCTATTGCTTCTGGGCTCAGCATCAAACATAAAAGTCCGTATTAAAAGCACAAGATAATCGTTGTGCGATGGAAACAGTCCCTGTACAATACACAGATAAAGAGAAAAGATAATTGCACAGTTTACAAACAAAAAATGAAAATTGAGTGAAAAACATGACGTATGTTAAAAGATTGTCGAACCTGTCATGTCGTTTCGTTTCTTTGTTGCAGGAAAAAGTTGTTAGTACAGTAATTTAAAATAAATATTTCATAGCATTCGAATAATTTACAAAAATGTTTTTAGTATAATTGTAAAAGTGAATAATCATTTTACAGTCAGAATAATGTTAAATATTACTCTGATAAAGCATTCGAACGTTTATCCGAAATAGCGTGCTGCCCCGATCCCCGATGCGATACGCCGGAAACGTAAATCATCTTTTACTATATACGAGCAATAGACGGGACATCACGAAGAAAGTTGTGATCCAAAACTTTTTACCAATAGGTAAAAAGCCGCTAAGTCTAGTAGTCACGTTACTATGCAACGCTAGATATTGCTACTGACACACGGCATCAACAATTTTGTATGACAATTTTCCCAATGAACGAATATCGTTGTGTGCGCGATGACAGCGCCCCTAGTGGCCGCAACTATTCAGAACTTGTCATCTGTCAAATCATGTCAAGATATATGATAAGACTAGTATTTGCGCGTTGCGCGAGCTGCAAGCAGCTCGCGGGGTCGTGTTTTGAAAAGTATTTCTACTTAGAATTTTTTGCAGTCGCCATTTTAGATTTAGATTTTGACCTTACTGTCGGCTTTAGCATCCTCGAAAACTATTAAAACGACTCCCGTGATGAACAATTCAAAAATTATAGCAGCCGCCATCTTGGATTTTGATTTTAATCGGCTTTAGCATCCTCGAAAACCATGAAAACGACTCCCAGGATGATTATTTCGAAAATATCGCAGCCACCATCTTGGATTTTGATTTTGACCTCGCTATCTGCTTTAATCATCATCAGCCTATTGCCGTCCACTACTGGACGTAAGCCTCCAAAGAGCGCCAACCATCCCGGTTTTGGGCAGGCCGCATCCATCCACTGCCAGCCACCTTCCATAAATCATCGACCCATCTTGCAGCAGGGCGTCGTACACTACGTTTGCCCATTCGCGGTCTCCACTCAAGCACATGTTTGCTCCATCTGCCGTTTGTCCGTCTACAGACGTGCCATTTGGTTCTACATTTGGTTCTCTGGCGAATGACTTCATTACGAATTCTATCCACCAGAGAAACCCCGAGCATTGCTCTCTCCATTGCACGCTGAGCAACCTTAAATTTGTGTTTTTATTACGGGTAGGACACGCTGGTAAACCCTGGTTTTAAGGGATTGTGGGATCGATGATTCAAAGATATGACGCAGCTTCCCGAATACCGCCCAGCCCAAGCGTATTCTTCTAGCTGCCTCCTTCTCGAAGTCGTGCCTGCCCTGTTGTACACTTTGGCCTAGATAAATGTATTCTTGCACAATCTCGAGGGCAGCATCATTCACGATTACAGGTCTCGGGGTGACGTGACCATTAAACATGACTTTGGTTTTGTTCAGCCAGATTCATTCCGAGACCCACACGCCTTGAAGAATCGCTCAAGCTGTTCAGCATTTTTTCCAGCTCCTGCAGAGACTCTGCTATGATGACAATGTCATCCGCAAATCGGAGGTGTGAGATGTACTGACCGTTGATATTAACACCCCGTCCTTTCCAATCAATCGTCTTGAAAACGTCCTCCAACGCGTTTGTAAACAGTTGGATTGGTTTTGTGCTCTGTTCTTGTACTTAGACGGTCACTGTTGCGGCCTTATACAGACATCTCATCACCTCAACGTAGCGACAGTCGGTGAGGCATCTCTGCATGGACTCCAGAACAGCCCAGGTCTCGACGGTATCGAAAGCCTTCTCGTAGTCCACATACGCTAGGCACAGAGGCTGGTTATACTCCTCGGTCTTTTGAATCACTTGCCTAAGGGTGTGTATGTGGTCTATGGTGCGGTAACCTTTTTGAAACCCGGCCTGCTCCGGTGGTTGAAAATCATCAAACTTTTGGGCGAGACGATTTAGAATAACCCTGGAGAACAGCTTATAGATATGGCTCAGAAGTGAGATGGCGGTAGTTTTTAAGAAGCGCTTTATCGCCCTTTTTGAAGAATAATACTACCACACTCCCATGCCATGCCTCCGGTGTTATGCAAGTGTGGATGACGGAATTGAAGAGTTTACAAGCTCTGTCAAGATAGGTATTCCTCTTGCCTTGAGCAGCTCAATGGTTATTCTGTCATCCCCTGGGTCTTTGTTGTGGTGAAGCTGCCTGAGTGCCATTCCAATCTCACCCATGTCAATGTCGGGAAGCTCGTCTGTGAGATGGCGTGTCAGTTTGGCCCGTTGGTCATCTGACACGCCATCTCCTGGATTTTAAACCTCACTATCGGCTTTAGCATCCTCGAAAACCATGAAAACGACTCCCATGATGAACAATTCGAAAATTATCGCAGCCGCCATCTTGCATTCCCGTTTTGACCTCGCCATCAGTTTAACATCCTCGAAAACCATGAAAACGACATCCATGATGAAAACTCAAAAACTATCCAAGACAAAGAGAATTTTTCAATTCCAAAACAAACTTTTCAGTTTAGATAAAAATATGATATTTCAAAATATTATTGTGTTAGGTACGCGCTTACTGCCCCTCGAACACTCTATGCGATCATAAGATTTGGATTTTAACCTCACTATCGGCTTAAGCATCCTCGAAAACCATGAAAACGATTCCCATGATGAACAATTCGAAAATTATAGCAGCCACCATCTTGGATTTTGATTAAGACTTCACTATCGGCTTTAGCACCCTCGAAAACCCTGAAAACAACTCCCATGATGAACAATTCGAAAAATATCGCAGCCGCTATCTTGGATTTTTATTTTGACCTCACTATCGGCTTTAGCACCCTCGAAAACCCTGAAAACGACATCCATGATGAACATTTTGAAAATGATCGCAGCCGATATCTTGGATTTTGATTCTTACTTCACTATCAACTTAAACATCCCCGAAAACCATGAAAACGACAGCCATGATGATAATTATCTTTGAATTTTTTGCTATCGCCATCTTGGATTTTTATTTTAACCTCACTATCGGCTTTAGCACCCTCGAAAACCCTGAAAACGACATCCATGATGAACAATTCGAAAATTATCGCAGTCGCCATCTTGGATTTTGATTCTTACTTCACTATCAACTTTAGCATCCTCGAAAACTATGAAAACGACTGCCGTAATGAACATTTCGAAAATTATCGCAGCCGCCATCTTCGATTTTGATTTTGAACTCAATATCGGCTTAAGCATCCTCGAAAACCATGAAAACGACTCCCATGATGAACACTTCGAATATGATCACAGCCGCCATCTTAGATTTTGATTTTGACCTAACTATCGCCTTTAGCATAGGTATTCGAAAACCACGAAAACGACATCCATGATGAAAAATTCGAAAATTATCGCAGCCGCCATCTTGGACGTTGATTTTGACCTCACTATCGGCTTTTAGCATCCTTGAAATCATTAAAGCAACTCCCATGATGAACATTTCGAAATTTATCGCAGCCGCCATCTTGGATTTTAATATTGACCTCACTAACGGCTTTAGCATCCTTGAAAACCATGAAAACGACTCCCATGATGAACATTTTGAAAATGATTGCATCCGCCATCTTGGATTTTGATTTTGACCTCACCATTGGCTTTAGCATCCTCGAAAACCATGAAAATGTCTCCCATGATGAACAATTCGAAAATGATCGCAGCCGCCTGTTGGATTTTGATTTTGACTTCACTATCATCTTTATTACCCTCGAAAACCATGAAAACGACATCCATGATGATATTATCTTTGAATTTTTTGCTGTCGCCATCTTGGATTTTGATTTTATCGGCTGTAGCATCCTCGAAAACCATGAAAACGACTCGAATGATGAACAATTCGAAAATGATCGCAGTCGCCATCTTGGATTTTGATTTTGACTTCACTATCATCTTTATTACCCTCGAAAACCATGAAAACGACATCCATGATGATATCTTTGAATATTTTGCTGTCGCTATCTTGGATTTTGATTTTGACTTCACTATCAGCTTTATTACCCTCGAAAACCATGAAAACGACATCCATGATGATATCTTTGAATTTTTTGGTGTCGCCATCTTGGGTTTTGATTTTGACCTCACTATCGGCTTTAGCATCCTCGAAAACCATGACAATGACTCCCATGATGAACAATTCGAAAATGATCGCAGCCGCCATCTTGGATTTTGATTCTTACTTCACTATCAACTTTAGCATCCTCGAAAACTATGAAAACGACTGCCGTAATGAACATTTCGAAAATTATCGCAGCCGCCATCTTCGATTTTGATTTTGAACTCAATATCGGCTTAAGCATCCTCGAAAACCATGAAACGACTCCCATGATGAACACTTCGAATATGATCACAGCCGCCATCTTAGATTTTGATTTTGACCTAACTATCGCCTTTAGCATAGGTATTCGAAAACCACGAAAACGACATCCATGATGAAAAATTCGAAAATTATCGCAGCCGCCATCTTGGACGTTGATTTTGACCTCACTATCGGCTTTTAGCATCCTTGAAATCATTAAAGCAACTCCCATGATGAACATTTCGAAATTTATCGCAGCCGCCATCTTGGATTTGAATATTGACCTCACTATCGGCTTTAGCATCCTTGAAAACCATGAAAACGACTCCCATGATGAACATTTTGAAAATGATTGCATCCGCCATCTTGGATTTTGATTTTGACCTCACCATTGGCTTTAGCATCCTCGAAAACCATGAAAATGACTCCCATGATGAACAATTCGAAAATGATCGCAGCCGCCTGTTGGATTTTGATTTTGACTTCACTATCATCTTTATTACCCTCGAAAACCATGAAAACGACATCCATGATGATATCTTTGAATTTTTTGCTGTCGCCATCTTGGATTTTGATTTTATCGGCTGTAGCATCCTCGAAAACCATGAAAACGACTCGAATGATGAACAATTCGAAAATGATCGCAGTCGCCATCTTGGATTTTGATTTTGACTTCACTATCATCTTTATTACCCTCGAAAACCATGAAAACGACATCCATGATGATATCTTTGAATTTTTTGCTGTCGCTATCTTGGATTTGATTTTGACTTCACTATCAGCTTTATTACCCTCGAAAACCATGAAAACGACATCCATGATGATATCTTTGAATTTTTTGGTGTCGCCATCTTGGGTTTTGATTTTGACCTCACTATCGGCTTTAGCATCCTCGAAAACCATGACAATGACTCCCATGATGAACAATTCGAAAATGATCGCAGCCGCCATCTTGGATTTTGATTCTTACTTCACTATCAACTTTAGCATCCTCGAAAACTATGAAAACGACTGCCGTAATGAACATTTCGAAAATTATCGCAGCCGCCATCTTCGATTTTGATTTTGAACTCAATATCGGCTTAAGCATCCTCGAAAACCATGAAAACGACTCCCATGATGAACACTTCGAATATGATCACAGCCGCCATCTTAGATTTTGATTTTGACCTAACTATCGCCTTTAGCATAGGTATTCGAAAACCACGAAAACGACATCCATGATGAAAAATTCGAAAATTATCGCAGCCGCCATCTTGGACGTTGATTTTGACCTCACTATCGGCTTTTAGCATCCTTGAAATCATTAAAGCAACTCCCATGATGAACATTTCGAAATTTATCGCAGCCGCCATCTTGGATTTGAATATTGACCTCACTATCGGCTTTAGCATCCTTGAAAACCATGAAAACGACTCCCATGATGAACATTTGAAAATGATTGCATCCGCCATCTTGGATTTGATTTTGACCTCACCATTGGCTTTAGCATCCTCGAAAACCATGAAAATGACTCCCATGATGAACAATTCGAAAATGATCGCAGCCGCCTGTTGGATTTTGATTTTGACTTCACTATCATCTTTATTACCCTCGAAAACCATGAAAACGACATCCATGATGATATCTTTGAATTTTTTGCTGTCGCCATCTTGGATTTTGATTTTATCGGCTGTAGCATCCTCGAAAACCATGAAAACGACTCGAATGATGAACAATTCGAAAATGATCGCAGTCGCCATCTTGGATTTTGATTTTGACTTCACTATCATCTTTATTACCCTCGAAAACCATGAAAACGACATCCATGATGATATCTTTGAATTTTTTGCTGTCGCTATCTTGGATTTTGATTTTGACTTCACTATCAGCTTTATTACCCTCGAAAACCATGAAAACGACATCCATGATGATATCTTTGAATTTTTTGGTGTCGCCATCTTGGGTTTTGATTTTGACCTCACTATCGGCTTTAGCATCCTCGAAAACCATGACAATGACTCCCATGATGAACAATTTGAAAATGATCGCAGCCGCCATCTTGGATTTTGATTTTGACTTCTTTATCATCTTTATTACCCTCGAAAACCATGAAAACGACATCCATGATGATATCTTTGAACTTTTTGCTGTCGCCATCTTTGATTTTGATTTTGACCTCACTATCGGCTTTAGCATCCTCGAAAACCATGAAAACGACTCCCATGATGAACATTTCGAAAATTATCGCTGCCGCCATCTCGGATTTTGATTTTGACCACGCTATCGGCTTAAGCATCCTCGAAAACCATGAAAACGACTCCCATGATGAACATTTTGAAAATGATTGCATCCGCCATCTTAGATTTTGATTTTGATCCCACCATCGGCTTTAGCATACCCGAAAACCATGAAAACGACATCCATGATGAAAAAATCGAAAATTGTCGCAGCCGCCATCTTGGATTTGGATTTTGACCTTACTATCGGCTTCAGCATCCTCGAAAACCATGAAAACGACTCCCATGATAAAATTGATGAACAATTCGAAAATTATAGCAGCCGCCATCTTGGATTTGGATTTTGACCTCACTATCGGCTTTAGCATCCTTGAAAACCCTGAAAACGACTCCCATGATGAACAATTCGAAAATGATCGCAGCCGCCATCTTGCATTTTAATTTTGACTTCACTTTCATCTTTATTACCCTCGAAAACCATAAAAACGACATCCATGATGATATCTTTGAATTTTTTGCTGTCGCCATCTTTGATTTTGATTTTGACCTCACTATCGGCTTTAGCATCCTCGAAAACCATGAAAACGACTCCCATGATGAACAATTCGAAAATGATCGCAGTCGCCATCTTGGATTTTGATTTTGACTTCACTATCAGCTTTATTACCCTCGAAAACCATGAAAACGACATCCATGATGATATCTTTGAATTTTTTGCTGTCGCCATCTTGGATTTTGATTTTGACCTCACTATCCGCTTTAGCATCCTCGAAAACCATGAAAACGACTCCCATGATGAACAATTCGAAAATGATCGCAGTCGCCATCTTGGATTTTGATTTTGACTTCACTATCAGCTTTATTACCCTCGAAAACCATGAAAACGACATCCATGATGATATCTTTGAATTTTTTGGTGTCGCCATCTTGGGTTTTGATTTTGACCTCACCATCGGCTTTAGCATCCTCGAAAACCATGACAATGACTCCCATGATGAACAATTTGAAAATGATCGCAGCCGCCATCTTGGATTTTGATTTTGACTTCTTTATCATCTTTATTACCCTCGAAAACCATGAAAACGACATCCATGATGATATCTTTGAACTTTTTGCTGTCGCCATCTTTGATTTTGATTTTGACCTCACTATCGGCTTTAGCATCCTCGAAAACCATGAAAACGACTCCCATGATGAACATTTCGAAAATTATCGCTGCCGCCATCTCGGATTTTGATTTTGACCACGCTATCGGCTTAAGCATCCTCGAAAACCATGAAAACGACTCCCATGATGAACATTTTGAAAATGATTGCATCCGCCATCTTAGATTTTGATTTTGATCCCACCATCGGCTTTAGCATACCCGAAAACCATGAAAACGACATCCATGATGAAAAAATCGAAAATTGTCGCAGCCGCCATCTTGGATTTGGATTTTGACCTTACTATCGGCTTCAGCATCCTCGAAAACCATGAAAACGACTCCCATGATAAAATTGATGAACAATTCGAAAATTATAGCAGCCGCCATCTTGGATTCTCATCTTGATTTTGAAAAATGATTTTGGCATACTCTGGGCCCCAAGAGAAAATAAAGGAAATAGATCCACTTATAGGGGTGAAGAGGGGAGATTTTGAAAAAAATGTTTTTTTCTTTTCCGATCCTCCTCTATACGAATCCGTAAAAAAACACCAAACACACCTCCTAGTTTCTGAGATACGATAGGGAGGGGGGGGGAGGCCAAAAAGCGGAGGCTTGGTACTTTTGCCCTACTTATGAGAGTTATTTGTAAGTTTGCTTGTCGTCACCCGCGAGTTACGCTTCACCCGCTCAACCTTCGTTACGCTACGGAGGTCGCCGGCTCGCTTCGCTCGCCACCCCCCTTCGCTCAACTCGGTCTCGCAGGTTCGCTCCACTCAGGACCTACCTACCACCGGAAAGCTATCGTGACCTCATTCCTACGCTTCGCTTTACCGCTACATAGTTTTTCCGATATACGATGGGGGGATGGGTGAAGAGGCGGGAATGGGGGAGTTTAGAAAAATCATTTTGACTAATTCCGGGTACCTTGATGTGAATCTGAAAAAAAAAATGTTCCAAGTCTCTTCTGAGATCCGCCTTAAGGGGGGGGGGAAAGGGTCAAGAGGGGTAACTTTGAAAAAATGGGTTTTTCTTTTCTGAGGCTTCTCTATAAGAATCCGTAAAAAAATAAAACCTGGGTTTCTTACTTTCTGAGATACGATTGGGAGGGGGGGGAGACGCCAAAAAGGGGAAGCTTGGTACTTTTGCCCTACTCATGAGAGTTACTTGTAAGTTTGCTTATCGTCACCCCTGAGTTACGCTTCACCCGCTTTACGTTACGGAGGTCGCCGGCTCGCTTCGCTCGCCACCTCCCCCCTCTGCTCCACTCGGTCTCGCAGGTTCGCTCCACTCAGTATCTATCCTACCACCGGAAATCTGTCGTGACCTTATCCCTACGCTACGCTACGCTTCGCTTTACCGCTACCTACCTACCTAATGTTGCAAGTCTGTTAACTTCCGAGATCCGCCTAAAAGGGGGAGAACGGGGTCAAGAGGGGGGGACTTTGAAAAATGGTTTTTACTTTTCCGAGCCTCCTCTATACGAATCCATAAAAAAACAAAACACGGGTCCAACAGTTTCTGAGATACGATTGGGAGGGGGGGGGGAGCAAAAAGGGGAGGCTTGGAGACTTTTGCCCTACTAATGAGAGTTACTTGTAAGTTTGCTTGTCGTCACCGCTGAGTTACGCTTCACCCGCTCAACCTTCGTTACGCTACGGAGGTCGCCGGCTCGCTTCGCTCGCCACCTCCCCCCTCCGCTCCACTCGGTCTCGCAGGTTCGCTCCACTCAGGATCTATCCTACCACCGGAAATCTGTCGTGACCTTATCCCTACGCTACGCTACGCTTCGCTTTACCGCTACCTACTTACCTAATGTTGCAAGTCTGTTAACTTTCGAGATCCGCCTAAAGGGGGGGGGGGGGAGGGGGGCAAGGGGGAACTTTGAAAATGATTTTTACTATTTCGAGCCTCCTCTATACGAATCCGTAAACAAACAAAACACGGGTCTCTTAGTTTCCGAGATACGACGGGGGGAGGGGTGAAGGGGGGGAGAGGGGAGAGTTTTGAAAAATGATTTTGACCAACTATGGGGCCCTTGACATGAATCTGAAAAAAAAACTGTTGCAAGTCTGTTAACTTCCGAGATCCTCCTAAAGGGGGGAGAAGGGGAAAAGGGGAGGGGGGACTCTAAAAAATGATTTTTACGTTTCCGAGCCTCCTCCATACGAATCCGTAAAAAAAATAAAATACGTGTCTCTTAGTTTCCGAGATACGATGGGGAGGGGGGAGAGGGGGGGCGAAAAGGGGAGGTTTGGGATTTTTCCCATACTCACCAGAGTCACTTGTTTACGAATCTGTCAAAATATACCCACCTCCCCCTTCACCATCTGGGAGAACAATTATGTCAATCAGTCAGTGGTAATCGAGCTTTATATAATATAAACTAGTATTTGCGCGTTGCGCGAGCTGCAAGCAGCTCGCGGGGTCGTGTTTTGAAAAGTATTTCTTACTTTGAATTTTTTGAAGTCGCCATTTTAGATTTGGATTTTGACCTTACTATCGGCTTTAGCATCCTCGAAAACTATTAAAACGACTCCCATGATGAACAATTCAAAAATGATCGCAGCCGCCATCTTAGATTCTGATTTAGACTTCACTATCGGCTTTAGCACCCTCGAAAACCATGAAAACGGCATCCAATATTAAAAAAAATATTTTTTTTAAGTCGCCATCTTGGATTTTGATTTTGACCTCACTACCGGTTTTAGCATCCTCGAAAACCATGAAAACGACTCCCATGATGAACAATTCAAAAATTATTGCAGCCGCCATCTTGGATTTTGATTTTAACCGGCTTAAGGCTGCCTTTCCACCAGAGATGCGCTGTGCTACGTTGCTACGGATACGTTTGTTATCCACCAATCACATTTTTATTTGTTTACATAGCACAGCACTGGTGGAAACGGATTCAGCTAAGATATGTTTTTTATATGTAAGGATGCGTGCTATGGCTGCGTGCTGTTGCTGTGTGCTATGGCTGCGTGCTATGGATGCGTGCTACGGTCCGTCGACGTTTTGAAACATTTACTAAATTTAATTTGGTTGTAAAATACCACGGATAAGTAATTTTTGTCATTTCACTGAACCAATTTAGGGATTTGTCAAATCACTAAAAGCGATTTTCGACCTTATTGACATTTAAAATTTAGTTTGTTTTTCTCACATTCTCGTTAGCCAACATTGCTCCTTCATTAAAATCAGGTGTTCGCATAAATGTCAATAAGCTCGAAAATCGCTTGAAGGTCGAAAAACATTTGCTTAACGATAGCGAGATAAAAAAACAGGTGCAAGCGATTTTCGACCTTATCGACATTTAAAATTTAGTTTGTTTTTCTCGCATTCTCGTTCGCCAACATTGCTCCTTCATTAAAATCAGGTGTTTGCATAAATGTCAATAAGGCCGAAAATCGCTTGAAGGTCGAAAAACATTTAATTAGCGATAGCGAGATAAAAAAACAGGTGCAAGCGATTTTCGACATTATCGACATTTAAAAATTAGTTTGTTTTTCTCACGCTATCTAGTGGCGGCGCATCTTTGAAGCGTAGCTACCCTGTGACAGCGCATCTTCGTAGCGCAGCTACCCATCTCCATAGCACATCTTACTCGCACAGCTACATAGCGTAGCATCGGTGGAAAAGGTCACACAGTTTCGTAGCTCAGCTTTCACATCTTCGTAGCACAGCTACATAGCGCATCTCTGGTGGAAAGGCAGCCTAAGCATCCTCGAAAACCATGAAAACGACTCCCAGGATGATTATTTCGAAAATATCATAATATCGCAGCCACCTTTTTGGATTTTGATTTTGACCTCGCTATCAGCTTTATATCATCATCAGCCTATTGCCGTCCACTACTGTACGTAAGCCTCCCCCAAAGAGCGCCGACCATCCCGGTTTTGGGCAGGCCGCATCCATCCACTGCCAGCCACCTTCCTTAAATCATCGACCCATCTTGCAGCAGGGCGTCCTACACTACGTTTGCCCATTCGCGGTCTCCACTCAAGCACATGTTTGCTCCATTTGCCGTTTGTCCGTCTACAGACGTGCCATTTGGTTCTACATTTGGTTCTCTGGCGAATGACTTCATTACGAATTCTATCCACCAGAGAAACCCCGAGCATTACTCTCTCCATTGCACGCTGAGCAACCTTAAATTTGTGGACCAGGTTCACGTTTCGGCTCCGTAAGTCATTACGGGTAGGACACGCTGATTGTAAACCCTGGTTTTAAGGGATTGTGGGATCGATGATTCAAAGATATGACGCAGCTTTCCGAATACCGCCCAGCCCAAGCGTATTCTTCTAGCTGCCTCCTTCTCAAAGTCGTGCCTGCCCAGTTGTACACTTTGGCCTAGATAAATGTATTCTTGCACAACCTCGAGGGCAGCATCATTCACGATTACAGGTCTCGGGGTGACGTGACCATTAAACATGACTTTGGTTTTGTTCAGCCAGATTCATTCCGAGACCCACACGCCTTGAAGAATCGCTCAAGCTGTTCAGCATTTTTTCCAGCTCCGGCAGAGACTCTGCTATGATGACAATGTCATCCACAAATCGGAGGTGTGAGATGTACTGACCGTTGATATTAACACCCCGTCCTTTCCAATCAATCGTCTTGAAAACGTCCTCCAACGCGTTTGTAAACAGTTGGATTGGTTTTGTGCTCTGTTCTTGTACTTAGACGGTCACTGTTGCGGCCTTATACAGACATCTCATCACCTCAACGTAGCGGCAGTCGATGAGGCATCTCTGCATGGACTCCAGAACAGCCCAGGTCTCGACGGTATCGAAAGCCTTCTCGTAGTCCACATACGCTAGGCACAGAGGCTGGTTATACTCCTCGGTCTTTTGAATCACTTGCCTAAGGGTGTGTATGTGGTCTATGGTGCGGTAACTTTTTGAAACCCGGCCTGCTCCGGTGGCTGAAAATCATCGAACTTTTGGGCGAGACGATTTAGAATAACCCTCGAGAACAGCTTATAGATATGGCTCAGAAGTGAGATGGGGCGGTAGTTTTAAAGGAGCGCTTTATCGCCCTTTTTGAAGAATAATACTACCACACTCCCATGCCATGCCTCCGGTGTTATGCAAGTGTGGATGACGGAATTAAAGAGTTTACAAGCTCTGTCAAGATAGGTATTCCTCTTGCCTTGAGCAGCTCAATGGTTATTCTGTCATCCCCTGGGGCTTTGTTGTGGTGAAGCTGCCTGAGTGCCATTCCAATCTCACCCATGTCAATGTCGGGAAGCTCGTCTGTGAGATGGCGTGTCAGTTTGGCCCGTTGGTCATCCGCGCCGTGGGCCTGAGGTGGGCAAGGTTTTTGAGCATATAAGTCTCCGTAGAACTTTTCGACTTCAGCTAGAATCTCTGGCTTTGAGGTGACGGTGGTGCCTTGTGACGTTCTGAGCTTTGTCCGGCAAACAGCGGGAGGTATTGGGCTTGGCAAATACCTTCGAGCCTTTATTGCGAGCTAAAGCTTGCTCTATAATTCGGTTATTTGCACTCCGAGTATCGCGTATGAACTGCTTTTTGACCTCCCCGTTAAGAACCTGACTCTCAGCCTGTGTGGCTTTGTGAGTTCTCGGCGTTTCCTCATCAGTGCTAGAGTCTCGCTGGTAATTAAGTTCCGACTTACGTCCATTTTTGATCGGTCGAAAAAGTTTACAGCCCATCTCGCAGACGACACGCAGCAGGCCTTCGGTGACATCGTTTATGCCTTCCTGGATTTTAAACCTCACCATCGGCTTTAGCATCCTCGAAAACCATGAAAACGAGTCCCATGATGAACAATTCGAAAATTATCGCAGCCGCCATCTTGCATTCCCGTTTTGACCTCGCCATCAGTTTAACATCCTCGAAAACCATGAAAACGACACCCATGATGAAAACACAAAAACTATCCAAGACAAAGAGAATTTTTCAATTCCAAAAAAAAGAGAATTTTTCAATTGAAAACGATTCCCATGATGAACAATTCGAAAATTATAGCAGCCACCATTTTGCATTTTATTTGGACTTCACTATCGGCTTTAGCACCCTCGAAAACCCTGAAAACAACTCCCATGATGAACAATTCGAAAAATATCGCAGCCGCCATCTTGGATTTTTATTTTGACCTCACTATCGGCTTTAGCACCCTCGAAAACCCTGAAAACGACATCCATGATGATATCTTTGAATTTTTTGCTGTCGCCATCTTGGATTTTGATTTTGACCCCACTATCGGCTTTAGCATCCTCGAAAACCATGAAAACGACTCCCATGATGAATTATCGCAGCCGCCATCTTGGATTTTGATTTTGACCACGCTATCGGCTTAAGCATCCTCGAAAACCATGAAAACGACTCCCATGATGAACATTTTGAAAATGATCGCATTCGCCATCTTAGATTTTGATTTTGACCCCACCATCAGCTTTAGCATACCCGAAAACCATGAAAACGACATCCATGATGACAAATTCGAACATTGTCGCAGCCGCCATCTTGAATTTGGATTTTGACCACACTATCGGCTTTAGCACCCTCGAAAACCCTGAAAACGACATCCATGATGAACATTTTGAAAATGATCGCAGCCGCCATCTTGGATTTTGATTTTGACCACGCTATCGGCTTTAGCATCCCCGAAAACCATGAAAATGACTCCCATGATGAACAATTCGAAAATGATCGCAGCCGCCATCTTGGATTTTGATTTTGACTTCACTATCATCTTTATAACCCTCGAAAACTATGAAAACGACATCCATGATGATATCTTTGAATTTTTCGCTGTCGCCATCTTTGATTTTGATTTTGACCTCACTATCGGATTTAGCATCCTCGAAAACCATGAAAACGACTCCCATGATGAACATTTCGAAAATTATCGCAGCCGCCATCTTGGATTTTGATTTTGACCACGCTATCGGCTTAAGCATCCTCGAAAACCATGAAAACGACTCCCATGATGAACATTTTGAAAATGATCGCATCCGCCATCTTAGATTTTGATTTTGACCCCACCATCGGCTTTAGCATACCCGAAAACCATGAAAACGACATCCATGATGACAAATTCGAAAATTGTCGCAGCCGCCATCTTGAATTTGGATTTTGACCTCACTATCGGCTTTAGCACCCTCGAAAACCCTGAAAACGACATCCATGATGAACATTTTGAAAATGATCGCAGCCGCCATCTTGGATTTTGATTTTGACTTCACTATCATCTTTATTACCCTCGAAAACCATGAAAACGACTCCCATGTTGAATTATCGCAGCCGCCATCTTGGATTTTGATTTTGACCACGCTATCGGCTTAAGCATTCTCGAAAACCATGAAAACGACTCCCATGATGTACATTTTGAAAATGATCGCATCCGCCATCTTGAATTTGGATTTTGACCTTACTATCGGCTTTAGCATCCTCGAAAACCATGAAAACGACTCCCATGATAAAATTGATGAACAATTCGAAAATTATAGCAGCCGCCATCTTGGATTCTCATTTTGATTTTGAAAAATGATTTTGACATACTCTGGGCCCCAAAAAAAATGTTCCAAGTTTCTTCTGAGATCCACTTAAAGGGGGGAGAAGGGGGTGAAGAGGGGAGATTTTGAAAAAAAATGGTTTTTTCTTTTCCGATCCTCCTCTATACGAATCCGTAAAAAAACACCAAACACGGGTCTCTTAGTTTCTGAGATACGATAGGGAGGGGGGGGGAGGCCAAAAAGCGGAGGCTTGGTACTTTTGCCCTACTTATGAGACTTATTTGTAAGTTTGCTTGTCGTCATCCGCGAGTTACGCTTCACCCACTCAACCTTCGTTACGCTACGGAGGTCGCCGGCTCGCTTCGCTCGCCACCTCCCCCCTTCGCTCAACTCGGTCTCGCAGGTTCGCTCCACTCAGGACCTACCTACCACCAGAAAGCTATCGTGTCCTCATCCCTACGCTTCGCTTTACTGCTACATAATTTTTCCGAGTTACGATGGGTAGAGGGGTGAAGGGGGGAGAGGGGGGAGTTTAGAAAAATGATTTTGTCACACACTGGGCACTTTGATATGAATCTGAAAAAAAAAATGTTCCAAGTCCCTTCTGAGATCCGACTAAAGGGGGGAGAAGGGAGCCAAGGGGGGGGGGGGGGACATTGAAAAATGGTTTTTACTTTTCCAAGCCTCCTCTATACGAATCCATAAAAAAACAAAACACGGGTCTCATAGTTTCTGATCTACGATTGGGAGGGGGGGGGGGAGCAAAAAGGGGAGGCTTGGTACTTTTGCTCTACTAATGAGAGTTACTTGTAAGTTTGCTTGTCGTCACCCGCGAGTTACGCTTCACCCGCTCAACCTTAATTACGCTACGGAGGTCGCCGGCTCGCTTCGCTCGCCACCTCCCCCCTTCGCTCCACTCGGTCTCGCAGGTTCGCTCCACTCAGGACCTACCTACCACCGCAAAGCTATCGTGACCACATCCCTAGGTACGCTTCGCTTTACCGCTATGGAGTGAGGGGTGAAGAGGGGGAGAGGGCTGAGTTTCGAAAAATGATTTTGACATACTCTGGACCTCTTGACACGAGTCTGAAAAAAAAAATATTCCAAGTCTTTTTTTTGAGATCCGCCTAAAGGGGGGGGGGAGGGGGGCAAGGGGGAACTTTGAAAATGATTTTTACTATTTCGAGCCTCCTCTATACGAATCCGTAAACAAACAAAACACGGGTCTCTTAGTTTCCGAGATACGACGGGGGGAGGAGTGAAGGGGGGGAGAGGGGAGAGTTTTGAAAAATGATTTTGACCAACTATGGGGCCCTTGACATGAATCTGAAAAAAAAACTGTTGCAAGTCTGTTAACTTCCGAGATCCTCCTAAAGGGGGGAGAAGGGGAAAAGGGGAGGGGGGATTCTAAATAATGATTTTTACGTTTCCGAGCCCCCTCTATACGAATCCGTAAAAAAACAAAACACGGGTCTCTTAGTTTCCGAGATACGATGGGGAGGGGGGAGAGGGGGGTCGAAAAGGGGAGGTTTGGGATTTTTCCCATACTCACGGGAGTTACTTGTTTACGAATCTGTCAAAATATACCCACCTTCCCCTTCACCATCTGGGAGAACAATTATGTCAATCAGTGAGTGAGTCAGTGGTAATCGAGCTTTATATAGTATAATATCTTTGTGATATTAATTTTCGACTAGTTTTTCAACGAAATTGAAAAAAATAGTGTAAAAAGTGAGTGTGTATATTATACCTAGCGATTTTCTTCCTCGTGAAAAATATGGATATTATAATACGCACGGGATTTGAATCGGTTAAGCATAAAATACATTTCCAACCTCAAACTGAGCAAAAAGGGAAAAAATTAGTATTAGCACAGCATGTACTATGACCCATATCGCAAATTTTTACGTAAAGTAAATACGTTACGTTATGAAAATAAAGCAACTTGACACATGACAGCCCAGAATTAATTCACATTTCTGCCACGTCGTGCGCTACGATCGATTTGCCGTTCCCCACCACCCACTTCGCACATAGACAATAGGTTCTTTTAAATCTCTTTGTTATTAGCTAATTTTCTTTGTATTTCGGTCAAAATATTTAGATTCGACTCTCCAATAAAAAAGAACTTAACCCTTACAACACATTGCATTTATTCATAACCCTATTTAAAAGTAGTAACATCCCTGAAAATTCATATATTTTATAATGTGCACTATTTGATTCGTAGAATGATGTGGCAAATGGTTCCGATGAAAGCAATTTGTTTTTTTTTTTTTTTTTTGATTATTGTACATTCGCCCCTTTTTGATTTAGCATTATTTCGGGACATAAAAGTCAAGTAAAAAAATTAAATAAAACCAAAAACAAAAATAAGTACCTACTTAAAAAGGAGTTGATACATATATTATATTATTTAACTTAACACACGTCGCTCCCGACAGTCCCGAGTTATTTCACATCTCTGTCACATCGTGCACTGCGATCGATTTGCCCCAACCACTCAATTACTCACACCTAGTGGCCTACCATGAACTCTTAACGCGATCAAGTTTAGGCTGTGGGAAAGAGATGGCGCTAGACGACTTGTATAGCTCTGTCTCTTTCCCACAGCCTAAATTAGATCGCGTTAAAAGCTCGTGGTAAGGCCTCTGGTGGCCTACCATGACGTCTTAAAGCGTGAGTGGTTCCGCTCAGGGAACGAGATGGCACTAGACGACTTGTATAGTTCTGTCTCGTTTCCACAGCCTAAAGACTCACGCTTTAAGACTTCATGGTACACAACCTGTCCTAGCGAATACCCTACAAAAATGACCAAAGCATCTAGAAAATCATTAAATCTTTAATAACATTTCCATCCAACTCATAAACTTTCTGGTATTTATTTCATGGACGACTTTCAGCTAAAAAAAATCATAACAAAAAAAAGGGTTAACAGTCAACAGACAAATAAATTTCTTTTACAATAATGTTAATTCAGTGACCCTAATACTTTTTCAGGTAAGTCACAAAGTAAAGAAGTTCAAGTTAAGTTTTCCTCACGAAAAATATCCTAAAACTGACCGAAGGCGTCGCAAGTCGCCATTCTAAAAGCCATTATGTTTTATAGTCCATAAACTGAATGTTGCTGGTCCCCTAATATCATGACTTGATGCCGCATTTCTTCAATGCTAAAGACAAGTATGTTTTTTTATAAAACGTTGCCCCACACTGAGAGCAGTGGTGGCCCAGTGCTGTCGGCCCCGACTTACAAGTTGCAGGTCGCGGGTTCGAACCCAACCAGGCGCATAACTCTGTGTAATTTATTTCATCACCACTGCTCTCAAAAACGGTGAAGGAAAATATCGTGAGGAAGCCTATATGTCCTAGAACCAAAAATTCGAGGAGATGTGACATCTATCAACCCGCACCAGGCCCGCGTGATGGCCCACTCACTCACACAGAGGTCTGTATCCCAGCAGTGGGCCCATTATAGGCTGAAAATAACCCTCCTTTTGGCTTTACCGTAGTCGGGTAATAATAACACTAGGATTTCTGTATCACGGGTGCGTCTACAAACATTTAAACTCACATATACAAACGGGTCGACCTACTCACTGCCTGTATAACATAATAATATCATACAAATACTTGTTTGTTCCGTGCGGGAATGGAACCGAGACCCGCAACGCAGCAGTCGGTCGCTCAACTATTGCGCTAACCGTGCCGTCTACTTTTATTTCTATATGAAACATCATACAATTTAAAGCTTTTCTTTACCATACTGCAGATAAAGCTACTTATTTCAATACGACTTATATTAGCTCTGTCTCTTTCCCACAGCCTAAACTGGATCGCATTAAGAGCTCGTGGTAAGGCTACAGTTCTAATTAGTCCGTCAGTTACGTTGTCAAAAAATATTCGATGCACATTTTTTTTTTTTGTTGTGTCAACCAAAACTGACGGAGATCGGAATCGAAAAAAAAGCGTCAGCTTTTTTTCGGCAATACGTCACAATGTTCTGACGTCACGACTCCCGACTTTTGATTTCTGATCCGTTAAAATCTTGATAAGTACCTAATGTTAATTAATTTTACGAAAGAAAAAATACGTATCAATTATTTTTCAGAACTCTAAATGAGAGACTTATTAGATTTGTAATTTATTATACTATCAAAAAGACTTGGAAAAGATTCTGGTCGCTGAGCGAAATAATGAAAAACTAAGAAATGCCTATGTCTGATAAACGGAAAGTCTTCAATGCTTGCATAATGATTTACTTACGGATGCCAAACTTGGGCCTTAACAGAAAAACAACGAACTAAAATAAATATAAGTCAGAATGGGATATAGAGAGTGTATTGGGTGTAAAAAAAGGGACAAAGTACAATTAAATAGTATCAAAGGAAAGACTAAGTTTGAAAATGTTCAATCAGTATAATGCAGAAAATTGAAATGGCGAGGGCACATGATGAGAGAAAAACTTTTTCTAAAAAAAATGTGACCGCCTTCAAAAACAACCACAAAAAAGGGTAAAATAACCTACAAAACTTTTCTTTCGGAAGTCGGTGACTTTTTTTATTAATTTCATTGTCTTTTTTGCCACCGAATTCCGAAAGAAAAGTTTTGTAGGTTATTTTACCCTTTTTTGTGGTTGTTTTTGAAGGCGGTCACATTTTTTTTAGAAAAAGTTTTTATTTTACTCTTTTTAGTTTAAATATTCAACCAACATTCTTGTCAAATACATCATTTTCTTACATGTGCACTAGAATTTCGTAATCCGTAGCACCGGTAATAACATCGTTAATATCTCTTGCATTCATTCTATCTCAAAAACTACTGAACCGATTTTGATGAAATTTGCAGTATTCCCTAAGTTGAACGATACCTAGTACAACAAAAAAAGAATTACTTAAATCGGACTTGTAGTTCCGGAGATATGCGAACACGAACATATTTTTCTTACTTGAGGAGTTGTACCTTCCATCATCAGCTCAGCTACATGAGATGATGATTTCTATACGCAAGTACTTGAATTACTTCATAAGATTTGCGAAAAACTATGTGTCAGCTAATAAAATTTGAGGGTTGCCCTCGATTTCTCCAAGATCCAATCATCAGATCCTAAAATGGTGACAATGGGACCACACGGGAAGCACCAGCTTTCGATTGAAAAAAGAATTATGAAAATCGGTTCACCCAGTCGCAAGTTATGAGGTAACAAACATAAAAACAAAAAAAAAACAAAAAATACAGTCGAATTGATAACCTCCTCCTTTTTTTGAAGTCGGTTAAAAAAGAAAGAAAAATGGAACAGAATAATAACGGAATGGTATCCTAGAGAAAGCAGTAGAAGAAGAGGAAGACAGCCAAAGCGATGGGAAGACGATTTGAAGCAGGTGCCTGGGCCAAAATGGCTACGCACAGCAAAGGACAGAAATATGTGGAAATCCTTAGCCCTTTGTCGAAAGACAAGCTGATAAGAGGGTAAAAAAGTCAATTGCCGAGATTATGATTTTTTTTTTAGTTTTTTTACCATTTTTTTAGTAACTTTTGTGAAATAAGTTGTAACAGCAATAAAGGCTTTTTTATTTTTTTAACGTGGTAAAATCATAAAATGAGTCCTCCCACCCCGGGCAGGGCGGGAGGGACTGTCAGACTTGTACTGACTAAAATCCAAGGTGTCCTTCAGTAGCCTGTTATGTTCCGGAGTCACGGCAAGGAAATAATCCCGCGACCCCGGCAGGCTTTGGCCCTCTGAGAGGGGGCCCTGTCATTATGCTGACGCTCTTTGAGGCGCGCGTGGGACACAACGCGCCGTCGACCCGGGCATGGTCCATGGCCGGGCAGCGAGTTGCCCGTTACTCGCTGCCCGCATGCCCGCAGCAATAAAGGCTTACATATGTTATTGTTATTATACTATCGAATAGCCAATTCGATGTTTTTCCAACTGTGGGATTCTCATCTCCCAGGAAGAAACTAATTTATATTCTAAATGAAATGAAATGACTGCCACTCGGCTGTCTTGATCATTACCCGAGGTTTTTTCCTTTATACAAAACCGGTCGGCATTATGTAAAGGACTATTGATTACCTATCATAACTTATCTTGCATCCGGTTTCATTTTACTTCTTTTAGATTCGATTTTAATTAAATCTTTGTAAACTGAAAATGAATACATGGCTCATTCGAAAAAAGCCAAACGTCAAAAGTAGGGCTTCCAATTCGAATATTGGAATACTTCGAAACTTGAACAGCCCTCCAGTACATTTTGACGTGTTATACGATCATAACATAAATGTACTTACTAACAACAGGTTTTTTTTTAACTTACCGACTTAAATATAACAATCGTCCAAGCCAAGCACTCGTCCATACTAAAAGAGAAAACGTTTTCCTGCCCCTAAATGATTTTTTAGAATGCTTCTGACACAGTAAAAAACTAGGTTTATAGGTTTTCTTTTTTAACTCTTAGGTAAGATTCACACCAACCGGCCGGACTGCGCGGCATTTTACAATGCGGTAAAGAACATTGACATCTGTCAACAGTGAATACAGTTCATATTTGCTTGCAACTTACGGGACACGTCGCTTCGTGTCGCGGAATGCCGTTACTTTCAAACTATTATAAATTTAAAAAAAAAGAAATCCTATATAGGTACCTAGTTTTTTACTGTGTCAGAAGCATTCCACAAAATCATTGAGATAGGATAACCTGTAGGGCAGACGAGCGCTCGGTAGAAGATTGTATTAACGTTTGACTGGCCTGTTGGCCTAGTGGTTAGTGACCCTGACTGCTATGCCGGAGGTCGTGGGCACGCCGCAATTGCGGCGGTAAGACCCCTCTTTGAGGAGTGGTTGGAGAGAAGTCATGGCGTCCTTACCTTCCGCCTGACGCAGGTCCTCACGGGGCACGGGTGCTTCGGGAGGTACCTGTGTCTAATGCGGAAGGAGGATACGTCTGGGTGTCATCACTGCGAAGATCGCCCGGAGGACACGGTGGAGCATACGGTGCAGGACTGCCCAGCTTGGGCGGCGCACCGACGTGTCCTCACGGCTGCGATAGGCGGAGACCTCTCGCGCCCGGCATTGGTTTCGGCCATGCTGCGGGGCGAGACGGAGTGGGAAGCGGTCGCCTCCTTCTGCGAAGCAGTAATGCTCGCGAAGGAGGAGGCGCGCCGCGAGCGAGAGAGGACAGAGTCCTCCCTCCGCCCCAACCGCGGTGTAGGACGCCCACGGCGACGGACGTCGCGCGACGATCTCCGGCCACCGTAGGCGCGGGCATGCGGGCAGCGAGTAAAGGGCAACTCGCTGCCCGACCAAGGACCATGCCCGGGTCGACGGCGCGTTGTGTCCCACGCGCGCCTCAAAGAGCGTCAGCATAATGACGGGGCCCCCCTCTCAGAGGGCCAAAGCCTGCCGGGGTCGCGGGATTATTCCCTAACCGTAACCCCGGAACGTAACAGGCTATGAAGGACACCGTGGATTTTAGTCAGTAGAAGTCTGACAGTCCCTCCCGCCCTGCCCGGGGTTGGAGGACTCATTTGATGATTTTACCACGCTAAAAAAAAAAAAAAAAAAATGCCGGAGGTCGTGGGTTCGATTCCCACCCAGGACTAATGTTTGTGTGATGAGCAAGATCATTTGTTCTGTGTCTGGGTGTAATTTATCTATAATATGTATGTATTTAGAAATATATAAGTATGTTTATCAGTTGTCTAGTACCCATAACACAAGCTCTGCTTAGCTTGGGACTAGATGGCGTTGTGTGATAGTTGTGGAATATTATATTATTATATTATTATTATTATATTATTAACGTTGTATTTTTGAGCGTTTTTGTCGTCATGACCAAATGTCTTACAAACATAAAAAAATACAATTATTCGAATGTTTTCCGAACAATTCGAATAACTGCTTTTTAGAAAACTGAATATTCGAATATAAAATTCAGCGAATCTTTGGAAGCCCTAGTCATTTTATATGATGTAATATTAGTGAGTATCCTACCTTCTTACTAGAAGTTTTCTAATTTATCGAGTAGGTAAGTACGGCTCAAGTTTGTTAGTGAAATCAAACTGAACTTTCTTGTTTAACGAGAATATTATTATTACTTGGAATAGTAGGTAATGAGGGTCTAAAACGGTTACTTCCAACAATATTCCTAATTTTATTAACTTTTGCAGCAACGTCATTGGCTATTCGTTCACAAAGTGATTCATTAGAAAATTTTGAAAATTGGTTTTAAACCCCTTAGTTAACATTAACTGAAATCGTTTTAATGAATTTAATCTGTTTTATAACTGAACATTTATCTAGAATTCTAAGAAATAAACGAATCATCAGATATTTGGACTAACTAACGAGTGTTGATCACTCGTTCTCCGAAAATGTACCTTTATTCGAATTGAGTTTGTACTGTAACTGCGGTAAAAATAATAATATCTGAGAATTCCGCTTCGTACCTATTCCATCGTGATCACATGAACATTTTCTAGTTAGAATGTAATTAATTATTGTCAAAAGCATATTTCGTTTAGTTGCTTTTTTTTTTTTTTTTTTTTAGCGTGGTAAAATCATCAAATGAGTCCTCCAACCCCGGGCAGGGCGGGAGGGACTGTCAGACTTCTACTGACTAAAATCCACGGTGTCCTTCATAGCCTGTTAAGTTCCGGGGTTACGGTAAGGGAATAATCCCGCGACCCCGGCAGGCTTTGGCCCTCTGAGAGGGGGGCCCCGTCATTATGCTGACGCTCTTTGAGGCGCGCGTGGGACACAACGCGCCGTCGACCCGGGCATGGTCCTTGGTCGGGCAGCGAGTTGCCCTTTACTCGCTGCCCGCATGCCCGCGCCTACGGTGGCCGGAGATCATCAAGCGACGTCCGTCGCCGTGGGCGCCTACCACTGCGGCTGGGGCGGAGGGAGGACGCTGTCCTCTCTCACTCGCGGCCTGCCTCCTCCTTTACGAGCATTACTGCCTCGCAGAAGGAGCTGACCGCTTCCCACTCCGTCTCGCCCCGCAGCATGGCCGCAACCAATGCCGGGCGCGAGAGGTCTCCGCCTATCGCAGCCGTGAGGACACGTCGGTGCTCCGCCCAAGCTGGGCAGTCTTGCACCGTATGCTCCACCGTGTCCTCCGGGCGATCTTCGCAGTGGTGACACCCAGGCGTCTCCTCCTTTCGCATCAGACACAGGTACCTCCCGAAACTTCCGTGTCCGGTGAGGACCTGCGTCAAGCGGTAGGTCAGGACGCCATGACTTCTCTCCAGCCACTCCTCAAAGAGGGGTCTTACCGCCGCAATTGCGGCGTGCCCGTTCGTTTAGTTGCTTGAAAAAATAATTACTACGTTCTGTGTTGATCGAATAACGTGTTTTATAAGATGCCTCGTAATAACGTTTGAACATAGGACAATTTGCACTTTATTTCTTAAACAGTCAAAATGTTTTATCTTCGCTGTGTGATCAGCAAATAAAGTATCGCGTTGAAGTATACGTACAAGAGAATGCTTGGAATTCGTTTAATAAGTAAAGAGAAAATAAATAAGCACCTAGGATAGATACAGACACTTTTCTGTGCGACAAAGAAATTGAAATGCTGATGTTAAACAAGATTTAAGGCTAAATATAATTTATTTTATTTTATTTGTGTGTTACTAAATTTGCCCTTTTTTGGGGTGGAAAATCAGCAAATGAGTCATCCGGTGCGGAAGAGACTGTCAGCCTCATACTAACTAAACCACTCTGTTCCTTAGGGCTCCCGCACATGGGCCACTGGCCACAACCACAAAACGCCGCCACCATCTTTCTTATAGTTTTCATACATTTTATATGGACTCGCCGCACACGGTTGACGCCGGTGGCCGCCAGACGCTACAATCGCCGCCGCTTGCTTCTTGTGGCCCGTACCGGCCACTAAACGCCGCCATTCTCGCTATTCCGCACCCCTGTCTCTCTTACTTTAGTGATGCATTTGGTTAAAAAAAGATGTAGCCAGCGACCACAAGTGCCGGTGGCGACCACCGGCGGCGGCCACAAGTGGCTGTCGCGCTCTGTGGCCGCTTCTAGCTTCATCGTGGCGACGTTTTGTGGTTGTTTTCAGTGGCTCGTGTGCGGCAACATTTTGTTAGCTTTTTTGTTCCAGTACCGCTATAACCTCTTAAGACATTCCAACGACCAGTGGAAATGGCCTTGACTTAAAATTGGTAGGTAAGTTGTGGGTTAAGAGTTTAAGACCCAGCCAGCCAGGCGTTCATCACCACCGCTCTCAACTACGTGATGGAAAAAATCTTTATGAAACCAGAAAGAGCCAATCATTTGGAAATATAAATTAACTATCCTCCCGTGCTGAACCCGCGTGATGGCGACACAATACCTCTTATAGAAAAAGCTTACGTCCCAGTCCCAGCATTGGGAAATATCTAACGTATTAAACATTACATATAAAAAATCATAACAAAACAAATGACCGGGAAGAATCTATTACGTTTAATCAATAAAAAATGAAGAATGCGTCCCACGCGTTGTGAGGCGAAATATCAAGGTCCATAATGAAAATAAAGTTCTATTTTCTTATATTATTAGACAATGTTTTATCTTAATATTATTTTTAGTACGTATTCCTTTCAAGTTTTTGTTTGTATAATTATATTAGAATACTCCCAAACTATAAATATTATGTTCATTTTGTAAGGAAAAAAATATCTTTAGTACAAAGAAAAAAAAACATAAATATCTACTCTCATGATGTCGCCGGTAGAGCAGTCCTGGAGTAATAGACAGCATACCGGCAAGCATATAGTGTGGGACGTCTAGCTAAATGAACAGACGACCTTAAAGGGACAGAATGGATGCGGAAGGAGAGCAGTGATGTGACGTCCACTAGGAGAGGCATTCGCAAATTTTATTGATAATTATCAAATTGTTATCGATGTATACCGTTCAAAATATGCGGATTCGAGTGTCGACGCGGTAACAAATATAAACAAAAATAATAAAATTGGCGTTTGTCTCATAGTTATGTATGTCGGAGAATCAACACAGAAGCACAACAATTTAGAATAACGCCATCTATTATCGTTGCAGCGGAATCAAAACAGAAAAACAATTTAGAATCTCAATTGATTATTGTTAATTTAGAATAACGCTATCTATCTCTCATTGAAGGAACTATGTAGTTAAATTTGACAGATAACGCTTGGGAACTCAAGTTATTGATGAATAGGCTTGGGGATGGTTAGCGTGGGGAGCAATGGCAACACCGAGCGAATAGTCTAATCAAATGTCGATCGAAAGTTTAATCAGCTATTCGACATGGACAGGTACTGACTTTGACAGATGTTGGCTAACCTGTGTGGGGTAGGCCACATGGGCGGTGACAGTTGAGTAAAAAAACTTTGTAGACGTCTTGGTTGCTCCTCCATGCTAAACTTCCCGCGTTCCTAAGTTTTTAATCGAGCCATATCTCGGGCATCCTTGATTATTTTGTATTCAGTGTGTGATAGCCAGTAATTAAAAGTGTTAACGAAAATTATATGAGGATTATTTCCGATATCGCGACCCCTCTGATAACGAATTCGCCGTTATGTATAATAAGATTAATCGGAATTCAGGTATCATAATTATTACAATTCGTAGAAATCTGCAAGCGTCCACTCTAGTGGTCGCGGGACTAATTCCATTACCGTGAAACGTAAAGGGCTAATGAAGGACACCGTGGATTTTAGTCAGTACAAGTCTGACAGTCCCTAGTCCCAGCATGACAGGGGGAGACTTCTTCGATATCTCTGCGAAACTATTTCCAAACGAGTTATAGGACGTTTTAAAAATTTTCAAGATCAATTTTTTTCCAGAGTCAAAGTCTCTAGATAATCAGTTCATTTTTTGTTTGCATCAGATAATCTATTTAAAAGAAGGCTATAAAATCTAGACACGCCTTGTACTAATAAAGACGTCTTTAAACTAGTAATTGAAAATACACTAGCTTTTGATTAAATAACTATAAGCAAATCGCAAAATAACAAAATAATAAAATCATAAATAAGAAAAATAGGTAAACAAGGGGTTGCCACACTTAAAATTGGTCTAAGTGTTTATAGTAGTTGTTTTGGCAGTTTCCAAACTATCTCACGACAAACTGATTATTTTGTTGTTTTTGTCGGGATTTGAATTCGATACAAATGTGAGTGGAAAGTAAATGTTCCCAGTGGTTTTACCAGCTACTCGATTCTTATCAGTCGTAGCGTCATGTTAGGTATATAGCCTTCCTCCACAAATAGACTGTCCTGGACAAACACAAATTTTCAACTAAACCCAGTAAGTGTTCCTGAGATTAGCCCTTTCAACCAATCAAACTGTTCTTCTAAAAGCTTGCTCTAGGTCTTGGATTCGAACCCAGGCAGCCAATACTTTGTATAACTTATTTCATCACCACTGCTCTTTAAACGGTGAAGGAAACATGGTGAAGAAACTGGTGTTGTAGAACCACAAATTCGAAAACATGTGACATCTACCAACCCGCAATGGGCTTTGTGCTAGTATATATGACAGTACTTAACTGATGTCTTATCTATTATTGCTAGGTCAACCGTACTTAAAGGGTCTATGCCAAACTTAGGCCTTCCGGTTTGCGTATTGCCAAAGTCTGTACTCTAGTCTGTACTGAACTACGTCGTGTTCATTGAAATCACAATCAAATTGGAGCAAAGTTACATACGAGCTCAAAGGATTCTGACATTGTATGCACTTTGCTCGCTTGTATGTAAAGCAAACTGTGACACGCGAATGTGTCAGCATACAGTTTGGCAATTTAAAGCCTAAAGCTTTCCACTTGGAATGACTTGCATTAGCTTTGCCTCCATCACTTAAGAGTCTTTGTGCACCACGTTTTTTAAACGCGTCGGAGCAGCTCGTTTGACGCGTTACGTTACGCACGCAAATCAGACGCAGCCTAAAACAAACGACAGGAAGCTGCTCTGAAGAAAACGCGCCGTCGACCTTCGTTTCTAAAACGCGCTGCCCGTTTATAAAATGTGGTGTGCATAGGCTCTAAATGTACCAAGTTGTTTTCCAAGCTTTATTGCATACTGGCATTTCTCTACTGGTGAGGATTATGGTACAAGAGTTGTATCTAGCTTCGCGAGTATATTTGCAAAACTAAGGTGGGTGGACCATGGAAGGCCATGCTCCTTCGAAGGCCAATTATTAAAATTTCGTAGTTATTGCCGTGTGATGACAAATTCCTTCCGTTTACAAAGATCCATCCAACTGAAAATCACAGACGCAGCCGCGAATCGCTCGCACTATTATTTTGGTAGTACGTAACAGGCCCTCGCTTCTTGGATATCGGGAATAGACAACGTAAAATTAAGGTGGTGTACCATGGAAGGCCACTCTTATAAATAAACAGTTATTATTAATTCATTTATTGCATAAATTAAACTAACAAATGTTAAAGTGATACTTTGTTTTATTATATAACAATCATATAAACCACTTCTTTTTAACGTAGATTTAATAACAGTAACTTTTAGTGTTAAATAACCTATTTATTACGATGGCCTTCATAGAAGCCCCTGTTCCTAGTTAGGCCATTTGGTAGAGTTCAGTAAAACTTATGTCTAATTAATATTGATTAAATCTGCAATTCAAAAAAGTGGTCTTATGATAAGTAATAAAACAAAGTATTACTACAATATTTGTTAGTTTTATTTGTTTAGTAAATAAACGAATAATAACTGTTTATTTGTTAGTGTGGCCTTCCTTGGTTCACCTACCTTATATGTGAGACTGTGAGGCCACTTCATATTACTTACATTAAGATTACAAAGCAGTGTACTCGTATTTTATGAATAATTATTCGTTCAAATCAAACTCAGAATGATTTTTCATATAAAATGAGAAATTGATAGAGATTTTTTTTTTTTTTGCAAAACTTTTAGAACAAACATTGTTCAGTAACATGGCCTGAGTTACCCCACTAGAGGTTTTGTTTTTATTAACGTTACACGTTATATACGTACCCGTTAAAAAAACATACTATTTCAATCTATGAATGCTACACATGTATTCGAAGACAATGTGATACTCGTGTACCAGGGTCAATCTTCAATTTTTGAACTTCCGTTGAGGATAATGACACCCGATACTTTTAATGCTAGTGCAACCATCCATTGACAAAAACCTAAAATATATATTATTTTAATTACGTTTAACTAAAATGAAATTAAAATAATTTGTATTTTTGTTTTTTGTCAATGGATTGTTGCGCTAGCAGTAAAAATATCGGGCGTCATTGTCCTCAACGGAAGTCCAAAAATTGAAGATTGGCCCACCACCAAAGTAAAAGAAAAAGAGAACAGGAACTGTTAGGAAAAATCTTCTGAAATTAAGAATCTCTATTAGGAGCTACTCAAACAAATTGCTCATAAAATACAACTGGGTAGTTGTATAAAAGTCTGGTAAGTGTTCGAGTAGAACCATAATGACAACCTCTGTGTCTGCTAACATTCAATGCCGTCTGCACTCCTCGGTAAAGCGGAGAAAAGTTTTCGCAGGTAGGTTATATAATACGGACGCTTTCACACTAGAATTTGTCCGGGCGGCGGGCGTAGGCGTTCTATGCTGCACATATGCTATTGTGTAAGCGCTCTAAAATAAACAGGATAAAAAAAGTTTGTGAGACTGAGTGGCAATTAAAAGTTTTAACTTGAAAAACACATTGAAAAGAAAGAATGTGAACAAAACAGTATAACAAAAAAAGGTAACATCCAAACTTAAACAAACTTCACGTTCCGTATTTCACTTTTCAATTACTAGTACTGAGTACAATGAAAATGAAGCAGTAAAATGAAAAAGGAACCTGATTATACAAGCGCGTTTAAAAAAGCTACTTTAGCAACATCATAATATTGCATTGTAATAAAATTCGTAATGCTTATAACATGAAAATTACTAAACGATTTTTTATGGCACTAAAATGGCAAGTATTATAGTAGCCATACACCATCCTGCCTATGTGATCGATAGATTTGACGCTTGCAATTGTTTCAAATCGGCAGTTCGTCCATAGACACCATACACCATACTGCCTATCGTATAAGATTGATTTGACACAACGTCAAATCTGCATCAGTGATGCCTACTCATAACGCAACAGTGGCTCATTCTACATTAAATAAGTGGAAATCTGAAGCAATAGTTCAGTTTTGGGTTGAAGTAAAAAAAAATGAAATTCTTCCGGTGGAATAATAAAAAAATTGCTTGAAAAAGAAATTGGAATAGACTTCGTTTTTGATACAAAGTACGCACACGAAATGCCTGCAGTTAATTTTTTAACACCTTTACCCTTAACACGAATTATTTTATAAACCCAACCAAGTACTTTCAATGTTTTGAATGCAAAACTGAGTTTAAAACAGGATTTCTACTAACAGAAAACCACCAACTTTATGTATGCCACAAAGACATTAAACTATATACGAGCAGGTATGCCAAGAAGCAAACTACTACAGTTATCAGCTTGGAAATTACTACTACAGTTATAAGGTAGGAATAACCAAAGATTATTAACCATACCTACTACTACTATAATAAGTTTATGCAGGATGTGATGATACATACGTACATCAACTATTAAATGCAAAACCATCACTAACAAATTCATATATTGTAATCAACAAATTGATTACGTTTATTGGTGTAAACAGTCTCACAACCCATTTCTACCCCTTTATAGGTACTGGTAGATTAAAAACATACCTATATAGTGTGCACTTTTGTCCGAATCTGTCACACTAATATAAATTAACTGAACTACAATTCACAAGCAAGGGCCATCACTGAGCCAGCATCTTCGCTGTACTATTTTAGTTACAAGTCTTTTACACTAGAAAAATGGGTTAATTTAATGGTAATTTCTTCATGTCCACAGATTATTTTATCTTTGGACAGTAACTCTACTGAGAGCAAGGATACCTATTCTCAATTTCGCTGCTGCTCTGTGAAGAATCATGCAAGAAAAACACACTGAATTATATGACAAAATATGTGGTAGTTTACCTAATATTATAGGTATATACAGGGTGAATTTTTCAAGTGGGCGTGGATGGCTATTTTCGAAACTATGAGGAATATCGAAAAACGTTGAAAGGAGTCTCGAGGCCGATTTTGAATAAAACTAAAACTGCATCATTGGATTTTAGAAAAGTCTATTATCCTGGCCAGGAATCGAACCCGCTGATTTTGGAAAAAAATCACACTCTGTATTATTACACCATTCGATAGTGTTGCTAATAAGGATCAAATTCTGGGAAGTAATCATGTACGGGAAACTTAAGGAAAACGTATAATTACAAAAAAACTAATCAACCATCAAGTCAATATGGGTATTTGAAACATCAATTACCTACCATTAATTTCTTCTTTAAAATAATAATGTTATTTTTAGTTCAACTCTATAATTTCGTATTTCTAAGTACAGTGGGATTGTTGAGACTTCAAATCCGGTGAAACATGGAAAAATTTTAATTTAATAACTTCGAATAAATTATGGCTCAGTAGAAGTAAAGTAACATGGAAAAATAGCAATTTCATAAAAATCTGCTATTTCCTTAAGTTTGCCGTATATGATTACTTCCTAGAATTTGATCCTTACCAGCAACACCATCGAATGGTGTAATAATACAGGGTGCGATTTTTTTTCTAAAATCAGCGGGTTCGATTCCTGGCTAGGATGATTGATTTTTCTAAAATCCAATGATGCAGTTTTAGTTTTCGTCAAAATCGGCCTCGAGACTCCTTTCAACGTTTTTCGATATTCCTCATAGTTCCGAAAATAGCCATCCACGCCCACTTGAAAAATTCACCCTTTATAGTGTTTTAACCTTTTATTAATAAAATAAATACTTAGGGAAATATTAATAGTTATATTTTATTTACAAATCTTATAATTCGTCGTCTCATCGTTCTCCTGTTCTTATTCTAATTCATCACATCTTCTATTTTTCTCTACTCATTATGTCAGTACTCACCTTTTTACCAAAATCATGCAAAAATAATTATATTATATATATTTATGCTTAGCTTTGCTTGAAATGCTTTAATTAAAATCATATCAAAATGAAAGTCGTTGGTTTTACTTTACTTACTTTACTTTTACCTATATTATTAACATTCTGTAAGTTATAACAGCATAGGAAAAATACAATTATTGTAATTTAAACACAATCACTAAATAACTATTACTAACAACAATAAGGAATATGATATTTCACTTCACTGAGATGTAAATCCATTGTACATTTTTTGTTAATCGAAGTACCTAAATCCATGATAAAGAATTACACATTGATCCAATGGCTCTCAACTTTCTGTATCAAATTGTTTGCATGAAATAATTAGGAAACATTTTGATCATACTCGTACAATACCTAGCGGTTTCACACTAGGTATATCACTGTGTCAGCTGGTTTTATCTCCCACCTTATTCATGTCTGAAGAATGGCAGGTTCTGCGATTATTTTGTGCTGATCCTCTTAGCATGTCGATGGCAATCTAAATTGAGTCCGGCCAGAATTGGACCACGCGTTTTCCATATAATTTTTCCAGAGCAAAGTAGTCGATGATGATGATGATCTCCCTTAGGTAGCTATTTTAAACGCTTCTCGATTTTATTGAAACGAACCACAAAATTTAATTTATTGAATTTCCTAACGTATTTTTGTTTGATGTTTGTTTATTTAGATACACATCGATTGTTTTATTTGAATATTCGTTGTCATAGTCACCATATTGTCAGCCTCTGATTTCAGATTTCCCCTTATTGTTTTGTTATTTTTAACTAAAAAAAACTCGTTTTATTTCGTATTTTAATATTACAAAAAAGGTATTAAAATTAAAAATAAAACGATTTTACAATTTTATCCTAACTTATTCGTGTAGTATAAATGCACTTGTTCGTTACGCTTTCACGCCTAAACCGCTGAACTATTTTGATTCAATATTGGTTCGTAGACCCATCTGAAAAAAAAGTCATAATGACTACTCATTAATCGTAGTAATAGTTCCTGTAGGCAGTTGCTGGTTTTTTTAATCCTACCTAGATTTTTTAGACGCCATTCGCGCGAAAGTTTTTTTTTTTTTGCTGGCGTTAAAAAACCGTCGATATAGAACAAATGCATTCCCTTGTATCTGTTCACACGTCAGCGCTTTTAAAGTGCCAGCAAAAGAAAACGCTCGTTTGAGTCGGGGTTACCCTTAAGTATAATAAATACTTAGTTTTAACTTAACCACCTGTTCCGACACCTTTTTTAACCTACTTCAAAAAAAGGAGGAGGTTCTCAATTCGGAATATTTTTTATTTTTATGTATGTTCCCCGATTTCTCGAAGACGCCTGGACTGATTTGGAAAAAAATTCTCAGGTCAGGTTCTGGTGATGGGATCCCAGGGAAAGAGAGGGTAACCTTCAAATTTTATAGGCAGATAGTACCAATTATATATATTTTCTAATTCTAAAGCTGTTCAAGTATTTGCATCTGATAATCATCATTTCAGGTGGATGAGCTGATGATGGAAGGTACAACTCCTTAACAGTAAGGAGTAGGCATCGATTGATTTAGTTTGTGTTTGCATATCTCCGGAACTTTGAGTCCGATTTAAGTAATGCTTTTTTTTGGTGTGCGAGGTATCATTTAACTTAGGGAACACTGCAAGTTTCATCAGAATCGGTAGAATCGGTTAGTAATTTTTGAGATATGAAATTTTATTAGCTTATTGTGTACATGAGCGATGTAATTACCGATGCGAAAGATTACAAAATTCTAGTGCACATGTAAGAGAATGATGTTCTTGACAAGAATTCGGGTTAAATATTTAAACTAAAAAGAGTAATATAAAAACTTTTAAAAAAAAATCTAACCGCCTTCAAAAACAACCACAATCTACAAAATTACTTTTCTTTCGGAAGTCGGTGGCTAAAAACAATGAAAAGAAAAAAAAAAACAAAGGCACCGACTTCCGAAAGAAAAGTTATTTTGTAGATTATTTTACACTTTTTTGGTTGTTTTTGAAGGCGGTTACATTTTTCTTGAAAAAGTTTTTTTTATTATCACCTTTTCAAATTACGATTATTTTGACATTGAAGAATTTTGCCTTTTTTTTAATTGAAGTCGAAAATTAAAATTATAATAATGCAGAGAAGTGCTGCTTTTTATTATTTAGCTATTAGTCTCCTAGAGGGTTACACGAGCACAAAGCATGAAGGTTGGTTTTTGGGTAGTTAATTTCATAAAGACCTTCATAATTATATTTATTTATTTTACAATTTTTTCGCTAAAATAATGACCAACATTTGAAAGGACCCCCTTACCCTAAATAAAGGGAAAATATGTATAAAGTGGGAACACTGTCTTATATTGCATACGCATGCTAGACGTGGTGCGTTCGAAAACGTTTGTCTAGTAAATTCATTTAAAAAATGAAATGCGGAGAATTTTGTTTTTTTTTTATTCAAATCCATTATATATTATTAACGTTTTGTACAATTGTTTTCTTATTTAGTCACTGGGTATTTTTAAAGAAAAATAAATATTTGTCAAAAAGTCGAGTTTCAGAACGATCATAGGCAGGACTCTGGACTGCGTTTATATCCTTTATCCAGTTTTATACTGCCTAAATGTCAAACACCCCGTTTAAGTACACCGCGAGGTGAAAAATGAAGCTAATTAAAATTTAATCTGCCCCGTTTACGGTCATTCGCTGGGATAAGTTTTTACTAAATGGAATAAATTTTTGCGACCTTTTTACCTCGCAATATTTTATCCTGCTGTCAGACTGACATTACGTTTTGTTGTTTTGCTCGATACCCGCCGTAAAAACGAATATTATTTTTATTTTAGAGAGTAAATATTATTTTATTTGTGGATTATGGATTTGTATTAAACCGGCAAATTGATTATTTGTTCAATAAACTGAGCTGTCAATTGAATTTGACAACTAACATTGACAGAAACTTATGACTCCGTTCAGCGAACCTTCGCTAGTTTAATTTCTTCCGGCGAAATACCGCCGGAAGATTTAAACGCACCCCAGCCCTGGCCACCACTCCTTGACCTTTAGACATGGCGCTAGTGTCTATTTCATTACATCAAATGCATTAAAAAATTAGTACCTTGAAATTTCCGAAAGTCATGAGTGGTGGGTCGGATTTTAGTGACTTCTCAGTGATGTCGGCTGACAATAATCCCTGTATTTGTTACAGAGATTTTGCAGTATTTTACTCTACAGAGTCTGCCATCAAGTTTACAGCAAAGTCCCAGTTTACTTAAGAGTGAAAATTCATGTTCAGGGTATCTTGTATATTTAAATATATTTTGCCACCGGAAGAATTTCATTTCTTTTTTTATTTCCACCCGAAACTGAAATGTTTCTTCAGAATGCCACTTATTTATATGTAGAATAAGCCACTGTTGCATTATCTTGTCTTTTGGGACACTACTTGACTAATTTTGAAAGTCTCATGATAAAATGAAATGGTGTTAGAAAAGTAGCTAAAAAGTTTAGCCACAAGTTACACTTTTTAGCTTTTTTTCTAGCACCTTTATAAAATTAGCTAACTAACTATGAAGTTCCTAAGATGGCATCACTGCTGCCGATTTGACGTTGTGTCAAAACGATTTGATGACCTATCAAAATTGGCATGTCATGCCATCAAATTGGCATTCCACACCCATACACGGTCAATTCTATTTGATCAAATTGGCAGTATTATGCCGATTGGACAAATAGGCAGTATGGTGTATGGCTACCATTATGCTGAATCGAACAAAAAAATCTTACGAGAATCCATAGCGTGATCGGTGTACATACATGAAAAATACCGACCGAATTGAGTAGGCGCGTCCTTTTTGAAGTCGGTTTAAAACAAATACACAGCATGTAAGATTACCACCTACAGAAGCTGTAAACCATTCAATTGCCATGAGATAAAGCTAATTATTATGAGAGCCACCATCCGTGAAATTAAGCGCATATAATGACAAAGGAAATTGACACAGAACATGACGTGACCTATACCTACCCCTTTTGTTCCCAAAGACCCCACTGACGTTGACATCCTAACAACAAACGCTATTGTTAGGCCGTAATGAGCACTGCATTAAGCCCTACCAGAGTAAGAGATAATAATGTTATGCCTACTGCATCCTCATTATGGAAATAATGTAAGAATGACTTATACATGCAATTACATATGAGGCAAAGCGTGATGACAGCGGAACAACTTAATTTCACACACGTGCTGCAACCCTCTATGTTGTTTTGCCACCTGTTCTCCTAGTACTTTCATTCCACACTGTGACCTAGTTAACGGTAGTTTTGTGCTGGATTTTATTATTTAATTGTTCTGTTTTACTTGCGGAAAAAGAAATGGGGTGAATTTACAATAATGAAAATTAAAAGACAAAAAAATATGTGTTGCACTCGAGGACTGCCGCGGAAAACTTTTGCATAGCATTTTTAATCAACTTAGGGCTGATTTTTTAATAGTCAGCTAACTTTTTTTCTGAGGAATAAAATAGTGGTTTGACATATTTTATATAGATAAGTTGTCAAACCGCCATTTTTATTCCTCAGATAAAAGTTATCTGACTATTGAAAAATCAGCTGTTATGCAATTAGAATTACCTATTTCGAGGGTATAGTGCTCAAACCCAATAAGTACGAAATTTACACTTTTGAGATATTCAATATTTAAGTTTTAAGGACATAAATACCTATGTTATTCAAATAATGTCGGTATAATGAGTATTTGTGGTAAAAGTGGATACGTTGAATTAGTGTTAAATAGTACTTTTAAGTTTCTGAGGTAGTCCGTTTTGTCATAATAAAAATTTAAGTTACAAAGGGTACCGACTTATTGGGTTTTAGATCTAGACAAATCAAACATATTGTGTACTTCGAACATGTTTTTTTTTAAAGAATCACAAAATAAATCAGGAGAAACACTCGTCGTCACTTTCGAAAGCTGTCGGTTTGGTGTACGCCTTCACCACACATCCGTCCATGAAATTCCTCTGGTATGATAAGTTTTTCGATATATTATGTGTTTTTAGCAAGGCTAAGTTGTACGGCGACCTCCCCGATGGCGTCAGCGTAATATGTTGCGCTGACGACACGCTCGTCCTGGCATCCTCGACAGCCGGTGGAACTTCAGGGAGCACTTCCTGCATCTGGCCCTAAAACTGAACCGGGCAGCAGCCGCCCTCAGGCGACTCCTGCTTAATCTCAGCGGGCCAAACGCCTCCTGCCGTTGGCTGTACGCCGGTGTCGTGCGGTCCATGGCAATATACGGGGCCCCTGTGTGGGCCCTGAGCATCCGGACACGACCACTAAAGTTGGTCGCATGCCAGAGGGTCATGGCTATACACGAATGAGCCGGGGATCCCGCACGTTACCGGCGAATCTTTCAACCTTGCCAGATTACTGCCCTGGGATTTGGAGGCGCCCCCCAACGCGTCTATGAGTGACGCGTGGAGGCGCAGCGCCGGGGTATATCCCCGCTGCCTCGACAAGTCGAGGCGCGGCGGGAAGCGCGATCTCAGGGCAGTATGGAGGGGACAACTGTCGCGACCGACGTCCGGGCACGCCGCAATCGCGGCATTAAGATCCCTCTTTGAGGAGTTGCAGGATAGGCGTCACGGCGTCCAGACATACCGCATGACGCAGGTCCTGGACGGACACGGATGTTTCGGGAGGTACCTGTGTCTGATAGGGAAGGAGGAAACACCCGTGTGTCACCACTGCGAGGATCGCACAGTAAAGCATACAGTGCAAGACTGTCGCGCTTGGGCTGAGCAGCGACGTGCCCTCACGGCAACGATAGGCGGAGACCTCTAGCGCCCGGCATTGGTCGCGGCCATGCTGCGGGGCGAGACGGAGTGGGAAGCGGTCGCCTCCTTCTTCGAAGCAGGCGATCAATGCTACGAAAGTTCTCGGACATGTCATAATTAAATATATTTTTAATTATGACATGTCCTTTACACTTTATAACTATCAATCTCTATTGTTTCCTTCACATCCTCTTTTATAATTGTTTTCTAGTTGCTTTAAAACCGGTGTCGTGCAGTCCATTGCCCTCTACGGGGCCCCTGTGCGGGCCCTGAGCATCCGGACGCGACCACTAAAGTTGGTCGCATGCCAGAGGGTCATGGCTATCCGAATGATCCGATATCCGGGGATACCGCACGATTGCCGGCGAATCGGCCAACCTCCTTGCCGGATTGCTGTCCTGGGATCTGAAGGGGACTGCCCTCGAGCGCGTCTTTAGTGGCGCGTGGAGGCGCAACGCCGGGGTGTAACCCCGCTGCCTCGAGAAATCGAGGCGCGGAAGACCTCCGGCGCGATCTCAGGGCAGTATGGAGGGGACGACTGTCGCGACCGAGGGCCGGGCACGCCGCAATTGCGGTGGTAAGACCCCTCTTTGAGGAGTGGCTGGAGAGACATCATGGCGTCTTCACATTCCGCCTGACGCAGGTCCTCACCGGGCGCGGATGCTTCGGGAGGTACCTGTGTCTGATGGGGAAGGAGGAAACGCCCGGGTGCCACCACAGCGAAGATCGTCCGGAGGACACAGTAGAGCATACGGCGCAAGACTGCCCCGCCTGGGCTGAGCACCGACGTGTCCTCACGGCGGCGATAGGCGGAGACCTCTCGCTCCCGGCCATGCTGCGGGGCGAGACGGAGTGGGAAGCGGTCGCCTCCTTCTGCGAAGCAGTAATGCTCGTGAAGGAAGAGGCGGGCCGCTTGAGAGAGAGGACAGCGTCCTCCCTCCGCCCCAACCGCAGTGGTAGGCGCCCGCGGCGTCAGAGGTCAGCAGACGAGCTCCGGCCACCGTAGGCTCGGGCATGCGGGCAGCGAGTAAAGGGCAACTCGCTGCCCGACCATGGACCATGCCCGGGTCGACTGCGCGTTGTGTCCCACGCGCGCCTCAAAGAGCGTCAGCATACTGACGGGGCCTCCCTCTCAGAGGGCCAAAGCCTGCCGGGGTCGCGGGTCTTTTCCATCACCGTGACCCCGGAACATAAAGGGCTGTTGGGGTAGGACTAGGGCACCGTGGATTTTAGTCAGTACAAGTCTGACAGTAGGGTGGGAGGACTCATCTGATGATTTTACCACGATAAAAAAAAGCTGCTTTAAAAACGATTTTCTACTCGCATTAAGCTTAGTTCGGACTACGCTAGTATATTTAACCAACTTCAAAAAACTATGCTTTAGTTTAGAGTATTATCGCACTAAATAAAAGAACTTCGATAACAATACGCGAGATGCAAATGCGCCTCGCAAACTGACAACAGTAATGCTAGAAGTTCATAGGTCCAATTGATTTATTGGGTTCTTCTTCGAACAAAGTATCAGGAAAGTTAGTTGACGATGAGAGCTAATACAATATAACTGAACATAACTTGTTACTTTTGAAACATAATCGAACAGTAAAACCCAACAAATACATTTGTTTTGATTTAACTTTTGGTTTTGTTTGTTTTTTTAATCTACGTATTTGAAGGTAAAACCCGATAAATACAAATAGTGATTATTGCCTCTAAACAGTTGGGTCATTTTAGTTGGTATTGAGTGCTTTATGTGGTTTAAGCGTGAAACAAATTATTATGTTACAAGATAACACGCTTTAACCCTATACTTGACATGGTGCACTTAAATGCACATTGAATTTAGATTTTTTTTTAAACAAAACATTACATCGAATCGTTTTAATTATAACTCTAAGTGATTTCCTATACGTCTGTTTATGTGAGAAAAAGAAATCTATAATTGTCTGGCTCACACTTTGTCAGTGGTGAACAAAATGGCGAACCGTCCGTCAGAGCCTGTGCATTGCTCTGTAAGTATCGTATTTTATCTCACTTAGATAAAATTAAATGTATGAATTTGATATAATTTTACTTTATGCAAGCTTTACGCAATAGTCTGTTTATATTATTTCTTTGATATCTTTTTTGCATATAGCGTAATTCACGATTTTTGTAAGGTGTGCATTTAAATACACACTGCCTGGTGCAGTGTGAATGACAATTTATTTGTTGTGTATATTTAAATGCACACTGCCAACGTCATAGATGGTTACTACTTGTGAATGTTGTGTTTATAAATGCTGTGCTACTACATACTCGAGCCTTTCTTCAGACAGAGTTTTTTTCATAATGCATGACAACAATTCGTATCACAGTTTCCACCCTATTCCTTTGCTTTAGCTTGCAATACTTTTATTTCAGATGACTAGAAGTTGAAATTTCTAGCGTTGGTGCCTAAATGTGGAGCTAAGTCTGATGTAGAATCTTGCGAATCTATGGAAAATGCATTCCAGATGTGTGTCTCATCAAGATGTCTCCGAAGACGGGTCCCCGGACCCAAAAAATGGGTCCTCACTCCACAAGTTGTTCATTCGTGTTTCACTATCTAGCCTAAAATGAGTTTCTGCGCTACTTTTTTCTGCTCCCTCGGTGGGAGGAAGATAAGAAATATCAAGCATCATGGTGTCCACCGAATTCAAGAATCACTTATAGGTACTTCTGGGCATTGAGGGAGGCTTTTTAGCTGGAGGCCCATTCCACCTCAAGATGTAGGTTTCACTTGACTTTGTTCATCTAAAGTAGTGAAGGGAGGGTCTCAAATGACTGCTGCTGGTTTCTGGATCTTTTGCGATATAAAATACAACTTTCCAAACGCAAACGTATTTAAGTTTTTCATATTGTTACATACTTAGATAGACATGTAAGAAAACGTTGATCTCAGAGCATTAGGACTGAATACTGTAATAAATAGTAATAGAAAAAATGTTTTACTATGTCCAATTCCATATCGTAACTATAACGAACCAAGATCCTAATGAATTTCAAATTGTTTTGATATTTTTCGAGAATAATGTTATTTTTATGTTATTGTTTCTTTTTTAGATTAGTGATTACATGGCAGTGTGCATGTAAAGACACAGTTTTCTTTGTATGTTTTTTCTTGTGAGCTTGGCAGTGTGCACTTGAAGACACATAATATATCCTGAAAACTGAAATTCAGAGATTTTTTGTTTTATTTTTCCTGACATCCTTATGGTCCAATTAACATAAGGAACTAGTAAAAGTTAATTTTTCTTAAGGTAAAATTCTCTGCCAAGTATAGGGTTAAGGCCTATTCAGACCTGAGCGATATTCGCTGCCACTGTGGGTAGAGGTACATACCGCGCGGGTTTCGCTCAAGTATTTAGTATCAAGTACCGTGGCTAGAGCGACCTGAGCGATATTCGCTGCCGCTGTGGGTAGAGGTACATACATACCGCGCGTTATTCTACCCACAAGAATAGCGAAATCCGTTTTGGTGTGAACAGTAATATTACCGCATACCCACTGGGTTTTCTCTGCCGCAGACGGTAGCGAATACCGCTTAGGTCTGAATAGGCCTTTATAGGGTACCAGTTTTTAAGTCTTGGCCAAACGTGGTGACTTTATTGGGTTATTACCTTTAGTAACTTTCTTTCTGCTGCGAATTTAACTTATTGAATTAGACCACTGGAAAGAGCGTCAAAAATGCATTAAGATGCACTAACAAAACGATTTTTGATTTTTTGGCACTTATTGGGTTTGAACACTTACTCACCTAATTTATACTATGGTCAGCCACGTCAATCAAGTGAAACGTCAGGACAGTCGACATGCATACGTCTAGTCGCACGTGTTAGATTTATGATACACGTTGTTATTAATAATAATTAAAAATAGTAATTTTTAATAGTAATATAGGTATTTAAAACGAACATTTGATTTCTGAACGAAAACAGTTGATAGTCAAATGTTGTATCGAATTTAATAAAGGTTACAAATAAATAATAACTAAATTTCTAAATGGTGTAATCAAGTTTTAAAAAGGTTCTAGTACATAGGATTTGCTTATTATTGCTTATTTAATTAGTTATTAAGCTAAAATGTATGACACTCTGCCATTGGTCAATTATGGCGGCAATATTTGTTGGAAGTGGAAGTTTATAAAAACAGATGTACCCTCACATTCTGGGTCATTATTATTCAATTGTGATACTAAATAAGGTGCCCTGAGCGGTGTTCTGGGTAATTAATGTGATTTATTAATAGAGAATCCAAGTATGTGATGCGGCAAGTTATAATTTGTGTTCTAATGTTCTACAATGAAAATGTAAGTTAATCAATGTTTATTATGATCTGAATATTACTGATATTGTATGTTTTGTAAATAAATGTGTGTACTGATAAAATATGTTGCCGTGGAGTTTGTTTCTCCGTTCTTCTCCACGAGGACCTAGGGTTTGCGAACGGAGGTAGCTTGGTAATAAATACCTAGTCTTGATTTTGTGCTTTTCTTTGTAAACCCATTCCTGTACAAAAAATCCTTAGAGATACCTTGCAAACAGTAAATAAATAACCTTAACCATCCTGATATCTAGAACTTGATAATAAAGTCGATATATTAATATCAATAAAACCAGAAATACCTACACATTCTACTACTACTACACAAAAATCCTTTATTCATCTAACACACGCATACAAACACCGTGCCGAAGTCTGCCGAACTGAAACGACGTTAGACCATGCGGGGTGTTAGTCAGGTTAGCGAAAGGAGATGGAAAGTTCAAGTATGTGGAAAAATTCAGACAGCTATAGAAATGGGACCTAGCACTATATAACGCTGAATAGCTAAATATTCATATTTCACATAAAAAAAGTTTCTAAAACTTGTTATATCTTCATAATCATGATAAAAAAAACGTGAACACCTACCATTAAAAGTACTACAAAAATTGCAAATATTGATATTGCTATAAACTTTTACGTAGGCGTTTAGTTTTATGTATCTACTATTTTATTTATTTATTGATAACCACATTTGTGACCCACTCAGATTAATTAAATATCTTCAAACTACTTACCAAATAATGTGATACGTGCTTAAACTTAAAATAAAGACAGTTTTCACTGATGATATAAGTAGGTAAGTAGTTGTAATGATAAACAAACGATATCTTGATAAATCCTTTCTGAACTGGTTGTTGAACCCTCTAATTAGCTAAGGATACATTTAACAATTTCGAAATGAAACAAGAAAAATAGGAAATAGTATACTTATTCGATAATCTGTGATTCTTATAAATAAAGTCTGAAAGAATACGAAGCGACGGACTGTGTTTAAATGTCATTTTATTACGTGGTGATGGAAATCTGGATGTGATGTTGTTAATTTCTGCAACTTTGAACTGTTTCTTTCCACTACATGGCGATGGCTTTGCAATATTCTCACAGAACGACCACAAGCTAAGCACTCCGTTGAATAGCCGAATAAACGAATTTCACCAGTTGCTCCTGAATGCAGCAGTTCAAAACAAGGATGACAATGTTGGCTGAAAGATCGGCTTGTGCGGTTATAATTATTTAGCCACGAGCTCCTCTCGAGTGTATAGTGTATAGCAAAAGGAATAATCACAACGAACAATATTATTAAGCAGAGCGCAGAGCGTTCAAATGACATCTGACGTTTGTTTTTTTCTTAAAGATGGGATTGGACTCAAATAGTCACAGAAGCGATAATAGAATCGATTGAAATCGTTAGAAAGTAGTATCGATCATACTTCAGTTTTTTTTGAAGTGAAAACTTCTTTAGCGGCGTTGTACACTTTTTCTGTAATGGGTAAAAAATTTAAAACTCGCGTCAGGGTCACGTGACCCTGATCGAAAATGAGTAAGACGTCATTCAAATTAAAAATAAAACATAGTAACAAAAAAGTTTTCACTTCTACCGGCACTCCTGGAGTGCAACCTTTTTTTTTCTCTTCCACTACAGCAGGTGTAGCATGGCGCCGTAGAAAGAGGTTTTCTCGACGCAAGAATAGACAAATGACAGAACGTAGAAATATTTTTAGCGTTTTAAGCATGGTAATGTAATAAATATGGAAAATAAACGTTCTTTTCTTCAATAGTGTACGAATGGTGTCATATTTGTGCAAAAAAACAGTCGATTTGTGTAGAAATAACGATGAAATAACCTTGTCTTTTCTTGGTAGAATAGAGATAGAATCGCCATGCTACGCGTGCTGGGCAATATTCTCTTTCCACTCCTACCTTTCACGATGTTGGGCGTCTTCCTTCCAGTTCGGACAGAACCTGTCCAGTTAATATTATTCTGCACAATATATGAACTAAGATTAAACTAAGAAGCTCATTCCGAAGCTTTTAACGAAAATAATGAAGTTGAGTTTAGTGGACGAATCACTTTAAAACAATCCGATTTTCCGAATCAAAACGCATGAAAACACAATAAAAAGCAACGAAACGACTCTGAATCTATCGATTCCCGCCAAATACTGTTTCAACGCCAATTTTTAATTTCAGCAAACAAATCGTTTTAAATCACATTAGTATAAATCGATTAAATACAGTTTCATTTTAACAATCTGGAAAAGCGTTATTACCCTTCCCTAGTTTTCATTATTTCATCGTGACCAAGTCATGTCAATAAAAAATGAGCGAAAAGCAATTCAGATACTTTTTTATGTTTAACATTTTATATAAGTCTTAGGAAATTATTAAACATTGAACAATTCATTAATGAATTTTCAAATACTACGAGTTAAAATGAAATTCTTATAGGCGACTGGGGCACTCATTTAGCCATCTCCTTTATACATACTTTTTTTTCGTAGGGTAGTAACTTTGTGGTTTTACAACAACTCCTCTATGGCAAACGTGGGAAATATGTCATGTCAGGAATGGAAGGAATTGTCTTTTTTTAATTGTCAAATGAGCATTTCTTATTGCTGTTTTCATTCTCTACATGCAGCTAGAATGCTATTACTTATTACTAAATCGAAGTCAACCATAATGACACAGCCAACTTCGAACCCGCGCAGATAAAAACTGATTGATGCCTGAGTGGCTGAGCAGCTGTTCAGCAGGATGCCACAGGATGATACGTTATTCTTTTTTCCTTCTCTCGATGTTTTCTGGCCTAGTTATAATTTTCTTTTTTTTTATATATACAATTTTTTAGACTTCTGTCTGTTATATTGTGTATATATTCTTATCTAATAATAAATATATGTTATGCCACGGAACGCTACGGGTTGCCACAGCACAACCTGCCTTGCCTTACCGTACCACCCCGTAAGTGAGCACCGGCCTTTAGTCGGTTATAGTTGCCAAGATTGACAGACCTAGTCCCGAAATTATTGCAGTTACTGATCTCAGTTTCTAACATAATAAAACAATATTATTCGTTAATTTTGCGACTTAAATCTGCAGAAACGATGAAGTTCAGAAATGAGCTAATCTTTTGCTTGGGCGTCTGACACTAAAGGCCTTATTTAAAGTGGGCGGTTTTACAAAAGGCAAAGTTTCGAGTGTTTTTAATGACAAAGTCCTAATGAACTCATTTTTGGCACGGATATTGCTTATTATTACGCAAAGCTTTAACATTTTAATTGGGTAATTAATTTCGTGGATTTATGTCAAGGTTATGAAATTAATTATGATAATTGAATTATGGACAAAGGGCAAAAATTATGGTTCACCCTTGTTTGGCAGAACAACTTTTCGTCTAAAATCACTCCGGCTAATTTTGGTTACTATAAAGTCGTTTGGTAGAATTATTCATTTCACCGAATAATTACTTGTTATATTTTTATTTAGCCTATTTATTTCTTTGAAATAATTTCATTTGACCGAATTTTCAAATACACTAATTTTATTTAAACTAATGTTTCACTAGACTAATAACGATTTAGTCGAAATATCGCATCGAATATTCATTTAATTAATTATTCGTTTCCTTTCATTGTCTATAAAAAAATCGGGCTCCGCCGAGCTACCTTGACAGGTGGTAATCAGCAATTTTACCAAGGATGCAAGAGCGAGCGAAGCGAGCTCGGAACCTGGGGCACCCCGACTCGGACAGGTTAGGTTAACTCGGACAGGTTACTTTAAACCTTGCAAACAGAAACAGAAGCCCCGCGAAGCGGGGCTCCGTCGAGCTAACTTGGTAGGTAGTAATCGGCAATTTTACTAAGGATGCAAGGACGAGCGTATATTACTGATAACCACCTACCGAGGTAGCTTGACGGAGCCCCGCTTCGCGGGGCTCCTATTTCTGTTTACAAGGTTTAAAGTAACCTAACATGAAGGGGATGACGGGGTCTTTCAGACCCCGCCATCCCCTTCGAACCTAACCTGTCCGAGTCGGGGTGCCCCAAGTCCCGAACTCGCTTCGCTCGCTCTTGCATCCTTAGTTACTGGTTACCACCTACCAAGGTAGATCGACGGAACATAAATATTTATAATGTTTCTTTCTGCATTACATTACACCAATCGAATATTCGATAAACTAAATTTTATACCACCTGAATATTATATCAAATGAATATTATACCTTTTGATCAATAGCGCAAATGTTGTTATCGCAAATAAATATTCGATGAAATGAAAATTAAGTTAACCGATATTATACTAACTCATTATTTTCTCGAACGTTGTTCGAATTAGTAAAATTATATCAAAAGTTGTTCGACCAAACAAGGGTAAACCAAAAATTATATCGATAAACACACAATACACGCAATATTCGGCGAAGAACCAGAGTCACCGACACAGCTCGTAAAATTTGCAAGTTGAAGTGGCAATGGGCAGGCCATATCGCTCGTAGAACTGACAACCGATGGGGAAGAAAAGTTCTCGAGTGGCGACCACGGACCGGAAAACGCAGCGTATACCTACTAACTAGGGTGACCGACGACATCGTGAGGGTCGCGGGCAGCCGATGGATGCAAGTGGCGAATTGTCGTTCGGCGTGGCGGTCTAAGGGGGAGGCCTATGTTCAACAGTGGACGTCTTCCGGCTGATGATGATGATGATGACACGGTGGGATGAGAATCTTAGTCGAAGTTGGATCAATCTAGCTGAACAATCTATAAATACCACAACTACTGCCAATTGAAGAACCGGTTTTTCTAGCCATAGTATACATAATATGTGTGTTTTTTCACCTCTGGGTGTCTCCTTTCAGACCTTCTACCAATTCTCTTCATAACTTCTACCAATTCTCTTCATAACTTCTACCAATTTCTTTCATACCTTCTACGAATCTTTCATACCTTCTACCAATTCTCTTCATAACTTCTACCAATTCTCTTCATAACTTCTACGAATCTTTCATACCTTCTACCAATTCTCTTCATAACTTCTACCAATTCTCTTCATAACTTCTACGAATCTTTCATATCTTCTACCAATTCTCTTCATAACTTCTACGAATCTTTCATACCTTCTACCAATTCTCTTCATAACTTCTACCAAATCTCTTCATAACTTCTACCAATTCTCTTCATAACTTCTACCAATTTCCTTCATACCTTCTACCAATTTACTTCATAATACCGTCTACTAATTTACCAAGATAAAAAAGGGACAAAGATTTATATAAATCTGTATTTCCCTACAGCTATAACCTTGGGGTCTTTTAAGTCAAGAGTGAACTGGTTACGTGAGTGAACAGGTTGGTTCTAGGGAAGCGTGCTTCACCGTCGACCACAACGAAAAAAACCGTTTTATAAAAGATATTCGGGTAAACAACAGTTTCCATACCGTTCAATAGTTTCATCTCGTCTAACCCTTTAAATCAACAGGGTTTCTTGTTCTATTTTAGCTACTATACTATTCAACATTGGTGCATTCACCCTTTAATTAAGGCGAAGATACCAGGAAAATGACCAAAAGGATGGTTTTAAAAGCAATGTATCTTTTAAACCGTGAATAATTTTATAAAAACATAAAATAAGACATTTTCAAGTGCTTTTTACATGAAGTGATGTTGCCCAAAACACACTTTAACATAAGTACTTTACTACGTCGATTAAATAGTCAAACATAGGTACCTCCTAATTATCTTCAAAAGCAGTTTATCCCTTCATTATCAAAGATAATATAATTAAAAATATAGGTGCCATTAAATTTTAAATACCAAACTGCACTGAGTAATGTTTCAATTATAATTAAAAAGTTGGCTATTTCATATTTTTTTATGATTTTATGTGTTTACTTTATTTTTATTTGTATTTATTTTTATTTTTCGACGTAAAGCTATTTTTCTTGCAACTTTCAGGTAGTACAATTGCTACATTTTGATAGAGGTTATGTTTATGATATTACAAAAAAATATGGTTTTGAGATGCATTGTGTACCGTGTGCCGCAAGGAGTGACGCCTCAGGCTCCTGAAACTTGTTCAATGTCACTGGCGTTTATCGTCGCCTTAAGTGTCGCACTCAATCAGAAGCACTTCAGTCTCGGCTATTAACTTTGCAAAGTACAGACTCAACACATCAACCTACCCGAATCTATCAAATTTTACCAATCGAACTTTAACCTTCCAATATTGTAATAAGGTTGAAAATCGATTAAAGAAATTTGACAGATTGAGGTAGCTTGATGTGCTGGCGTCTGTACACTATTGAATCAAAAGTTTTAAAAAGTATATTGACATTTATGAGCGCTATTAAATATGCTTTGATCAAGTTAGTCTATTTCGGACTGAGTTTCCATATACTTGAACTTTTTTTTAGTACTCTTTCGTATACTATTAAGTCAAGTGCTCTTTTTCCACGTTAAATACAAAATCCTCATTTTACGCGTAACAAAGCGAGATACCCGTGTTCACTTTCAAAATAAATGACCATGATCTAAATTGATGATTTATAACCACTTGAAAATGTAATCACGGCCGATAACGATCTTCAATCAGACCTTATCACAGTTCCAAAGATTTTACTTGATTTCTTTTCCTAAATGTCAATTCGTATCACTAAAAATCGTTGCTAAAAATAGGTATACATTACTTGCTGTCAAACTCAAAGATATTTTTAGCCCCTGCAAGACACGTTGTTCAATCGTCTATTTACCCAAATGCCTAGCAACGTCTCCCGCCATTTTATCTACATTTTATGATCCTTAGTCTGGAAATGTTTTTATCACTTGGCATAATAATATGAGCTGTGATTGCGCGTTCTTCTGAAAATTCTTCAAGGTTTCAGTCTTCAAAAATTAAATTCAGCGAATCAGTTTAGTTATTTTGCATAAGTACTTTGATGGGCAACTACGGAACCCTACACTGTGCGTGGCCCGATACGCACTTGGCCGGTTTTTTCTAAACTGAACAGTTTGCGCGAGAGACACTTCCAAAGTTGTAAAATGTTCCTCCCCCCCCTGTAGCTTCTGTACATTACTATGAAAACTTCAATTGAAAATTGGTTTGAACAAGATCAAGTTATCAGTTTTTTCAAAGTTACAACCAACTACAAGAACGTTTATATTATGTCACTTGCTGCTACAGAACCCTTCATGGGCGAGTCCGACTCGCACTTGGGCGGTTTTTTTTTGTACAATGTTTTCCTGAGACTGGTTCCACAGATGTCCGGGAGCTGGGAACGGGCCGTCCACACAAATGTCACCGGTACGAGAGAGCCCGCATTGCGGTGACTAGATGTAAATTTCAGTTTTTCAGCACAACAGCATTGAAAATGCGGGATTTGAAGTAATGTGGGACAGGCCGATTTTTGTTGATGGACTAAGACATATAAGACCCCCTGAAAACAAGGCTCAGTACGATACGGTTGCTAACGGGAGACGCATAAGACATGAAATCGGGCGTATTAGTAATGGAAAGATTATTAATTTGAAGAAAGATAATCCGAAAATACTTTTGGGAAAGTTTGCGTGATGCGGATCCAGGGGGTCTAATCACGCTGCGGGGCCAGACGGAATGGGAATCGCCTTCTTCTGCGAAGCAGTCATGCTATCGAAAGAGGAGACGGGATGCGTGAGGGAGAGGAAAGCCTCTACCTCACAACTCAGCCACCGCGGGAGACGGTCACGGCAACTGACGTCGCGATGCCAGCCGCCATGCGGACGGCGAGTAATGGGTAACTCGCCGTTCCATCATGAACCATGCCGGAGTCGACGGCGCATCATGCTCGGCGCGTCAGCATGATGACGGGGCCCCCCTTTAGAGGGCCAAAGCCTGCCGGGGTCGTGGGACTTATCTCATTACCGTGACCCCGTAACATAAAGGGCTATTGAAGGACACCGTGGATTAGTCAGTTCAAGTATGACAGTCCCTCCCGCCCTGCCCGAGGTGGGAGTTCTCATTTGATGATTTTGCCACGTATAAAAAAAAGGTTTATGTAGTAATTTGTAAAGAATATTCAATATCGGTCTAACTTAACTGTAACACTATTTTTGAAACCTTACAAAATTACGATTGTAAAATTTTCAATTTTATTATGGCTACGAACTTTCATAAATTAGTTCTTTCAATTTAAAAAAGGGCTCATGTTTGACGCAGTAAATGCAATTTTATGCCTAATTTAACGTGTTGTAACCCCAAGTAACATGAGATAAGAGCAAGATGATGATGATGATGATGATGCCTAATTTAAATTTAAGTAAATTGCTTTTGATTAAACTAACTACTACAAAATTGTAAATGCTGCTTATTAATTTTTGGTGTACAATAAAGTATATTCTATTCTATTCTATTCTACTCGTATTTTGATTGGTCTCTACAGCTTTGACATAAAATGGGAAACTTAATTAGATTAGTCAAAGCTCATTAACATTAACCAGTTTATCTTTCTCCGAACCAGCTCACTCACGTTAGGACCAAGCTAATTAAGACATACGTAAACATATAGTACATAAGTTAACAGATTTCCGCTAAATGAACGGACTTGATTACTGTATTAAACAGTTAAATAAAGGTTCTGTACCCATAACACGAGTTTTCAGTATTTGAGACGTAAACTACCTAAGGGTGCGTCCACATCTGGCGAATGCGCCGCAAATGCGCAGCTCGCACGCCGTTTCCGAGCTGCGCGCGAACCGCGCGCGCGCATTCTCGGCAATGGGAATGAGAATTTAGTATGCCAAAAGGCGGGTGAGAAGCGCGCGCGCGGCACGCGATCTGCACGCGTGCAGTTTGCAAACGGCGCGCGAGCTGCGCATTTGCGGCGCATTCGCCAGATGTGGACGCACCCTAAACTGGAACTTTGACAATTTCAAATAGATAATTTTCAAGGAAAAACTTAGTTCCTTTATCGCACACTAGAGGCGCTGTTCCATTTTTACATACATGAAACGCTGTAAATATTGGAAAGACGCTGTAAAGTAAAAGAGTGAAAGCTCGTGCTAAGGGTACAGTAAGCTCAATAAAGTTACTCGAAAAAATAATGTTAAATTCTCTGCTCGTTAATGTTCTAACAATGACTGTGATATCTTTTTTTCTTAACGTTGTCCTTTACTGATATTTTCTCAAGCATAGTGGGTGCGTTTACAAATATTTAGGCTGGCCGCAAACACACGTTTTCCTAATTCATTTTCCTAATTTATAATTCCTGCTGTGATACATTACTTAGCGCAGACGTCAGGTTTTCTGTATTTTGAATTAGCGCTGCTGCTGAGTTTCGAAACGTTAGATTTTTTCCATTTCGATAATATACGAACTTTGCATGAAACATGTGCGGTCAGGTTTCCAAATTGCGGAAAACGAATTCGGAAATCGAATGCGGATAACGTGAGTAGACGGCCAGCCTTAAACTCATATGTACACAAACGCCCAGGCCCGGAACAAAATCTACTTGTAGATACAAATATTTACTACGTGTACTGAGTATTCGTTGAAAAGACAAAAGGTGCCTCCTCAATTAATGAATTTTACTGGACACAAATAAAATTGCCTCCCTGAAAAAAAAGGCTATTGCCTTCTACGTTAATATACTAATCTGCCGCGCGTTAGTTTTGTTATGGGATACGGGATACTTTTGGAAAATCTAAATAAATGTCCAACAAGAATTTGAAGTAACAAAGTTTCATGCAAACTATCAACCCAAAACACAACCCCTTAATTTCACATAATCCCAAATCCGTGAGCACCTACATCCTAAAAGAAACCCTCATCTAAAATGTGTACCTTCTAGTTCTTGTAATTATACACGTTTCATAATCTCGGAATTACCCAGTTCACGACTTATCTAGTTTCTTATATTCTGATCATTAATCTTGCTCAAATTGCCATGTGTATATCTACGGAACAGGTTTCAATGTCGCAGTCGTTATGTAATTACGACTGATTGATAAATACAGTGTAATTTATACTATGCAGTAATGCAGGCTTTTTAAGGTAGTAACGACGTAAACAATATGCCCAGTAGTAAACAAGCCTGCGAACACTTCCATTTACTTGAATACAATTAGTGATGTACCAAATCGTATAATTCTGCTATCGATAAAACAAAACAAACCCATAACTTTTTGTTTATGCAAAAAATATAGTGTTCCTGTTCATTATAACAAATCACAATAGCTAGGTACATCGAATAAATTGTAAAACCATTACTTTACCAATTAATACGATTATTACATACCTACTTAATTTGCAACCAATCGCGAGAACTGGTTCCTATCCATAGATAGTGTAAGATATTTTGGCATTTATGTACATTTGGGCATGTTTTTCATTAAAAATTATACTATAAGAACCTAAAAAGTACGTCACGTCATTTCCGATAATTCAAAGTTAGTTCACATCTCTGTAGCATCGCGCGCTGCATTCGATTTATTAGTACCCATCATCAGCGTCTTCGCACATTTAGTTTAATAATTAAGGAAATAATTTTAAAATTTCATTTTTATTTACTTTTGAATGTCCTACATGTTTTAATCCTATTTTGAATCAAGAATGTAAATGCCAATTAGGTATGTAAATACATATTTTAAAAAACATCGATAAGTTTTCTTATTTGATTTAGAACTGTCCCATCCCTAGTGATATAACCAGAAAGGACCAATCAGAACGCAGCACCCCGTACATCGTACATCAGCGTGTTGATAAGAATTGCATTCGTGCGTTACATCATGTATTAGGCGTCTACAACGTGTAACCTTAAATGCGCAAACTCAGCCCATGTTATTACTGAACAATGTTTGTTCTAAGAATTTTGGAAATACGCAAAAAAATAAGGTTTTTCATACAATATGAGAAATTGATCAGGCCCATCAGTTTGAAAAATCTTTTTTTTTTTGGCAATTTCCAACAGTCTTCGAACAAAAACTGTTCAGTAACATGGGCTGAGTTACCCCACGAGAGGTTTTACGCGTTTACCGTTCGTTACACGTTGTATAGACTGTATAGTCGTTGATAAATACCAACCACAAAAATACATTCTTTATTATCTGGAATCCACAATGGTAGTTTTTTTTTTTTTTTTTTTTGTAAGCATTATTTTTTATTAATAAATCTCCATGCAGCGAAACCATTAAATGAGAAACAATTATAATTTCCGATGGATTGGGTGGTAAGATCGCTGTTAGGCTGTTAGTATCCTCAGCCTAACAGCGATCACACCACCCAATCCATCGGAAATTAGGGACTTACGGCACCATGAATCATATAGTGTAATCGGCCCTTTAGCTCAACACTTTAGTTCCTCTGCACAATAGTAGATTACGCACCAAGGGAATAAAGCAGTGCCTTACGTCACGGGCGTATTGAATCCCGAAGCGACACTAAGGATTCTGGGGGTGAACCTCCGGAGCGCAGCGAGCAGGTTCAAGTGTTAATTCCCGAGTGAAACGAGGGAATTAAGCTAAGAATCCTTAGTGTAGCGAGGGATTTAAGTTAGCCCAAGACAAAGGCAGCTTTATTCCTGAGGTGAGTACTCTGCTTTTCAGACCACCTGCGAGGAAATAAATTCGAATTTTAAAGCAAGGCATTGTTCCCTCCCGCTCGAGTTGGGAATAATATATGTACTGAATTTCATTATTCCCGTGGGAATAATATGATTTGAATTTGGAACCTCAAACAAAACGTAGTATGAAAAATGTACGAAGGAATTGAAACATCGCCAGCTGCCCCCCGGCAGTCCCCACTGCAACAGCTGATCGCTTGCTGAGGTGGGCACCACAGCATGCTCACGTTCGAAGGCTGTCGTACCACATCAAATTAAAAAAATCGAATTTATTTCCTCGCAGGTGGTGTGAAAAGCAGAGTACTCACCTCAGGAATAAAGCTGCCTTTGTCTTGGGCTAACTTAAATCCCTCGCTACACTAAGGATTCTTAGCTTAATTCCCTCGTTTCACACGGGAATTAACACTTGAACCTCCTCGCTGCGCTCCGGAGGTTCACCCCCAGAATCCTTAGTGTCGCTTCGGGATTCAATACGCCCGTGACGTAAGGCACTGCTTTATTCCCTTGGTGCGTAATCTACTATTTATCACATCGAGAAGTCCTCTCTCTGGAGCCCTATCACCGTTTATTTAAGTATATTCTGTTCCCGATACTGGGGTGTTTTATTTTTTCAGCAAATTTAAAAATAAAAGAAATGTGTGTAAAGACGAGAAAAATTATGTATATTTTATCATCGCAGTGTTTGTTTATTTAACAAAAATGGTCACCGATTTCAAGATGCATTGATAATCTACGAAATTGAATCCGAATACATCACTTTATTATTCCAACGATCGCATTATAAGCATGGAACAACTAATCCTATTACGGACAAAATACTCAGAATCCTGTGTTCCATTTTCTCTACATTTGCAATTATAATTAATGTAGCTCGTACACTCTGTTTTGGCAGAATAAAAACATTGTTCTTGTATTGCGGGGTTTACTCCACACTCTCCTGTAATCAAAACATAATCCGATTTAAATAATGGTGTTTGTGCTACACCTTTTCGTAATAACTTTATGAATACAAAGAATTTTATTTGTTATCATTTTCTGTTATTTCTTCTTTTTCTTTTCTCAAAAAGTGCCTCTTCTTATAAACATGGTACGGTATCGCAAAGAAATGGCAGATGAAAGACAGCAATCAATTATTTAGTTGGTTCTATGCAACTCCTGTGAGTATGACACAACAGTAGTAGTACAAAAAAATAAGAAGTACAGAACACGTACACGCTACATGTGCTTAATTTTTGTCTCTTTGTTTCAGATGATTATACGAAGAGACTAAAGCATCTCTATGCTACCGACAACCGGCACAAAGACGATCATGAGCTCCATCAGCGAGGTCGCCAACCTGACCGACAACACCTCCATGCCCGTGGACCCGACGGACATCTTCGGCCCTCAGAGGGACTCCCTCTTCATCGTTATACCTATTACTATTATATATTCAATTATTTTCTTCACCGGGGTACTGGGCAATATATTTACGTGTATAGTAATAGTTAGGAACAAAAGCATGCATACAGCTACCAATTATTACTTATTTAGTTTAGCTATCTCAGATCTCCTATTACTTATAAGTGGGATGCCTCAGGAGATGTACTCGATATGGTCGAAATGGCCGTATGTGTTTGGACACAGTTTCTGTGTGATACGAGGATTAGCGGCTGAGGCGTCGACGAATGCCAGTGTTTTAACAATAACATTTTTTACGGTAGAGAGATATTTAGCAATTTGTCACCCATTTGTGTCACATAAGATGTCGAAACTGTCGAGGGCTACGAAGCATGTGATGTTCCTGTGGGTGGCGGCGGTGGGCCTGGCACTGCCGCAAGCGCTACAGTTCGGCATCCGGGAACACAGCGGCGTGGCCATGTGCCTGCAGACACGGGTCATCATAGAACACTCATTTGAGATATCCACGTTTTTCTTCTTCTTCGCGCCGATGGTGCTGATCACGGTGTTGTATTCAATGATAGGACTGAAATTACGAGAGACGAACATACACAAAGATCAGAGTCAGAAAGATTTCGACACAACAATGAGAAACACGCACAAGATCAAGCGGAAACACGGCCAGTCAACGAAGAGGGTCATCAAGATGTTAGGTAAGATTAATTGAACATTGTTTTTGTCATTTCTACTAGAAAAAAATATTTAACGAAAAACAAAAAACCCGACTGCGTTAAAACAAACTAAAATAAAAAGAAAGAAACAAGCCCAATAGTTAAGTATTCACTCATTCACACTCACAGTCGGGGCCCGTTGGGAAGATTTTATTGGTATAATTTGAATGGGCCCCGACTAAAAAATATAAAAAAAAAAATTTCATACTTTTTAGTTACTATTCAGAGAATTATTGTTTTGCTAAACAACTTTAAATCGTTATATATCCTAAACTGTTATTTAAAATGAAAAATGATAAAGGGAACCTAAAGATGATTTTAAAATACCTATTCAACGATACCCCACATGACATAGTTCATCGACATTTTTTTTTTCATTTTGACAATATGGCGTCTGGTTGTCGCTGTGGTAAATTTTGATTACTGGCATGTCTTTAGTGACACTCGCAAGGTTAAGACGAATCGATTGACGTAAAAATTATCAAAATCGGCCTACGCATTTGGTCTCTAGAACGCCACATAGAAACAAACATACATACATACATAGACTGATAAACACATTGCCCTCCTTTGCGTCGCGCAGTCGGGTAAAAATAGCAATAATTTCAAATTGATTTGCAATGCAGAAATGAAGAAAGGTAGAAAAAATCTGATGAATTTTAAACGGTGATGAAGCATCAGAGAATCTGCTAAGTTATTCAATGATCAATTTTTAATTAATTTGGGATTCAACATTAAATCAAAATTTTCAAAAATAGAAAAATGTTAAATACAAAAATGAAATTTAAGTAATAATCAAACTTGACCCTTTTTTTTTTTTTTTTTTTTTAACGTGGTAAAATCATCAAATGAGTCCTCCCACCCCGGGCAGGGCGGGAGGGACTGTCAGACTTGTACTGACTAAAATCCACGGTGTCCTTCAATAGCCCTTTATGTACCGGGGTCACGGTAAGGAAATAATCCCGCGACCCCGGCAGGCTTTGGCCCTCTGAGAGGGGGCCCCGTCATTATGCTGACGCTCTTTGAGGCGCGCGTGGGACACAACGCGCCGTCGACCCGGGCATGGTCCATGGTCGGGCAGCGAGTTGCCCTTTACTCGCTGCCCGCATGCTCGCGCCTACGGTGGCCGGAGATCGTCTTGCGACGTCCGTCGCCGTGGGCGTCCACCACCGCGGGTGGGGCGGAGGGAGGACTCTGTCCTCTCTCGCTCGCGGCCAGCCTCCTCCTTTACGAGCATTACTGCCTCGCAGAAGGAGCTGACCGCTTCCCACTCCGTCTCGCCCCGCAGCATGGCCGCAACCAATGCCGGGCGCGAGAGGTCTCCGCCTATCGCAGCCGTGAGGACACGTTGGTGCTCCGCCCAGGCTGGGCAGTCTTGCACCGTATGCTCCACCGTGTCCTCCGGGCGATCTTCGCAGTGGTGACACCCAGGCGTTTCCTCCTTAGCGAACTTGACCCTTGCAGTAAAACAAAAAAAAAACATGAGTATTTTTTAATAATTTAAATACGAGTATCTGCTAAGTATTCATGAAAGAACTTCTATATAACGACGAAACACTCACTCAATGGGGTTGCGACTTGCATCGTTTCTTAAAATTATAGATCCTATGGCCACACAGATCAGCTCCCAGTCTTCATAATATTGTGTTAACATGCGATATGCATAGGTACACGGTACAGCATTATGCGTGCATTTTATCTCTATCCATATAGAATATAGTGATTTCACTTGTTAAAGTGTTTGTTAAAACCTATTTGCAAAATAAATAAGTAATATCAATCGAAAACCGGGAAGTGAGTCTTGAGTGCAAGATTTGACACGAACAGACGACGTGACAAGTGAAACTAAATAAGGCTTGTAAATATTTAAAGAAACGCCAATTTAAGAAAATTCATACTAGAGGTACACTCAGGTACCGGTCACCGGCCTCATCTAGCTATGAAAAAAGTGTTTTGACTTGTAAAAGTGTTTGTGAAAACCTATTTGCAAAATAAATAAATATCAGAATTTGTTAAAAAGTCTTAAATGTTTAAGAATGAATCGGCTAACCATGCCGCGATACCGGATTCCTACCTTGGGATCTGGAGGCGAACGTTTTTTAGCTGCCTCGACGACTCGAGGCAGCTATCTCAGGGTGGTATGGAGGGAGCGACTGTCGCAACCGAGGTTCGGGTACGCCGCAATCGCTGCTGTAAGACCCCTCTTTGAGGAGTGGCTGGATAGGCGTCACGGCGTCCTGACCTTCCGCCTAACGCAGGTCCTGACACGGAAGTTTCGGGAGGTACCTGTGTCGGATGGGGAATGAAGAAACGCCTGTGTGTCGCCACAGCGATGACCGTGCTGAGAACTCGGTGCAGGACTGTCCCGCTTGAGCAGAGCACCGCCGTGTCCTCACGACGGCGATAGACGGCGACCTCTAGCGGCCAGAATTGGTCGAGGCTATGCTGCAGGTCGAGACGGAGTGGAAAGCGGTCGCGCTCCTTCTGCGAAGCAGTCATGCTAGCGAAGGAGGAGGCGGGATGCGTGAGGGAGAGGACAGTGTCCACCTCACGAACCCGCCGCAATGGTAGAAGCCCACGGCGCGCCGATGAACATTGTAGGACGATCTCCGGCAACAGTAGGCGCGGTCGACTTGCTCTCCAATCATGGACCACGCCCGGGTCGACGGCGCGTTGTGTTCCACGCGCACCCCTCAAAGAGTGTCAGCACAATGACTTCGCCCCCCTTTAGAGGGCCAAAGCCTGCAGGGGTCACAGGACTTACAAGCTATCATAACCCCGGAACGTAAAGGGCTATTAAAGGACACCGAGGATTTTAGTCAGTACAATTCTGTCACTCCCTTCTGCTCTGCCCTGGGTGAGAAGATCCTTGATAAATGTACTATCCAACGCAAAAAGATTTTTTTAATTCCAACCAGTAGTTTCTGAGATTAGTGCGCTCAAACAAACAAACTCTTTTGATTAGTGAAAGAGATATTTTAATTAGTGAAACTAATGTTTTTTAATGCCTGGATGACATTGTTTTTTCTTTTTTGTAAGACATTGAAGATAGCTAAGATTTCTTAATTAAACTGGAAAACAGGTTTCTCTATCATTCTTTGCAATTTTCACTTACTTTTTTATGAAAAATGTATCCGGGACGCTTAAATAATCGGTATCGCTTAGAGTATCGCTAAATGTTGATATTTAAATAATGTAATAAATCAGACACAAAATGTAATTACATTACACAAAATTTAACTTATAATAATTATGTCGGTATTTATTTTTCCAGTACGTTTTGCTTGCTTTTGTCGACTAAAACATGAATAATCCCGGTACTCTTTACAAGATAACTTTGCTCAAATGCTCACACCTAATACAGACTTGGTCCAGAAAATTTCAATTGTTGGTGCTTTTCACGTTCGCTTTTCAGCAAAACTTTCAGATATCCCAGCCTAGAATGAATGCTTTAATGAGTTTACTTCGGTCGCGTCGCTTGCAGTTACATATTACCCTCAGAAAACAAGCTCACAGTTCTAAAAACAGGTAGTTACGTTCGCTTTTCAGTGAAGAGTTAGTTTCTCACGATACAGAAAGGTTGGATTTTTCATTTGCTCGCAGCTGTTCGCTTGGTTTAAAAGCGGTTCAGGTACGCTTCTGATATGTATAAATGTTGGCAAAATATAAATTGCAAGTTTTATTCAATGACATGACAATGACATGATAATGATTTTTTCAAAGTACACCCAATTGCAAAAAAAAAGTACAAAAAAAATCCAGACGTTCGGTAGTGATGGCAAAATTTGAATAACCTTATAATAGTCTAATTAAATCAATATCCGTCACACAGTTTCTCTTTAATTCATCAATTCACTTTCCCCGTCGTATCCTAAAACACTTAATATTAAATTTATTTAGTTACTTTTCATAACAGTGACGCATCGAGACTAAAAATAAGTCTAACTTTCAACAACTGCATGGATGAAGTTCGCTTTATTATTGTTGGAAAAGATCACCTAAGATTTATATTTAAACTTCCTGGTACGGAATATTTAATTACATTAGGTATCCTTGACTCAATATTTTCTGCGCTTCATCATGTTCATCACTTCCTACATTACTCAATATTTTTATGTGTAACAGTTTTTGATGTTATCCAATATTTTCTTACAGTGGCAGTCGTCGTAGCGTTTTTCATTTGCTGGGCGCCATTCCATGCTCAGCGCCTGGTCGCGATCTACGGGACCACAGAAAATCATCTAGCACGATCACCGATCTTACTATCAGTGTACTCCTACGTCACTTACATCTCTGGAGTGTTCTACTACCTGTCGACGTGCATCAATCCAATATTCTATCACATCATGTCCAATAAATTCAGAGACGCTTTCAAGGTAACTATCAATTAACTTTTTGCAATTGTTTGCTGTTATATCATTGATTAGCTTAGTTTTAAAGTCAATAAAAAAATATTATGTTATCATTATCTTATTGTTTGCATAATATGGCATGCTTTGCTCGAAATTAAAACAAAAACTGAATGATCAAGACAATTACAAAACTAATCAATTAAATTAAAAGAAAATCATTAAGTTATTATATTGCGATTTGACATATTAACCTTTAATATGAATTTCTTTTTTTTAAATTACCAAGCACTGATAATTTCAGCACATTTGCTAGCAACCCATCTTGTAAGCAAGCGTGATAACGGATTATAAATCTAGGTTTCAAGTTTTTCCATAATCGATATCAGTGATTTCCGAGATTAACTAAGAAATTAAAATTGGAAAAAGTCACATGGGTAAGTTTTAGAAATTACGGTTTAATTTTGTTTTTTTTTTTCCACGCTTTGCTTTCGCCAGGTTAAAGGAGACGCAAAGGTATGACTCACTATACAGCCTAATATGGGGCTGATTCAGAAAGCAATAGTTTTGGTCACGACTCTTTTGTTAGGAGATTCCTGTCTCAAAACCTCTATCTACCGGCAGCTTCGACTGTTTCCGAAACCGGTGGGAGGTTTAAATTACTTTTAACAAAAAATTAAGTGATTCATTTTAATTAGGCACACCTCTGCCCGACCCGTTTGAGATTACAGGCGCGATGTTATGTTATACTTAATTGCTTGAAGTATCTAATTCTACGAGTAGCAATACTTGTTATTATTTTGTGTTTCTCGGCATTTTCAAAAATCAACAAATAAATGAAAATGACGAATCTTCGAACTTGTACTCGTATAACTTGGCTGAGACCAATCCTAAAACATTTTTGCTATTGCTCTAAATGACTAATATCAATACCCGTAGGTACCATTTTTTTTCTTTGCACTTTCAGGAAAGGCCCTAGTATTTATATGTATGGAGCGTGAATGATCTCCTTTAAAAAAAATAATCACCGCCAACAGACTATAGGCATTGAACCTGATGATGAATGATCTTTATCTGTGGAAGTTATTTATTATATAGTTATTTCCGCACGCATTTTCATTTCCATGCGACAAAGAAAAGAAGAAAGCACTATTCTAATGTGAAATACGCTGCATGACAAACCTAATCGTAATGCTATCAGTGCCAGTTTTTGACGAAGTGTATTGATTTTTTTTTCTTAAGGCACTCTCTCACCGCGAGCCACCTGTACCCTTAGCACGAATATTCACTCTTTTACTTTACAACGTGTTTCCAGTATTTACAGCGTTTTTTGTATGAAAAATCGAACAGCGCCTCTGGTGTGCGAAGAAGGAACTAATTTTTTCCTTGAAAATTGACAATTTGAAATTTAAAAGTTCCAGTTTACTTTACGTCTCAAATACTGAAGATTCGTGCGTAACGTTACACATTAGAACATTTCATCAGTGACATAAGACAATCGAGCATCACAATGCGCACCTTGTATCAAATCGTACTAAATGGACGCGAATGCTCGTCAGTCAGGGAGGTGGTATTGTAATGTAATGTCGAATCTCTAATGTTACTTTACAAGCGAATGCTCCCAAGACGGCATGGCAAGGGTTAATTTTTAATTTTCCTAATGGACATTCAACCAGACTGTTACAGAAATACCACATAAATTGCTATGCTTTAAAATGATGCCACGGCATTTAAAGGGATTTTATCGCCGCACGGCATTAAAAGACGCGCCACAGACTCCAGTGGCAGGATGCCGTGGCTTACTGCGGTAGTCAACGGCGCTCGTAGTGTTATACTGCGGGGTGCGGCGGCGGGGGTAGAGAATCGGGGAATGCTCACCATTGACCTCTTCATCTGCAATAATCGATATCAACACCAAATCCCAATCTGCCATTTTAAAACTGAGGCACACCAGTCTCCAACACTCGATCAATCGCAACGCAACTGAAGACTAAAAGTGTATCATGCAGCAGGAGTCGCTGTGGCGTGTTTTGTCGTGCCTCGGGACGCCTTGGCAAAGTGCTGGAATGCCGCGGTATCTAAGCGGTCAGTGTGTCATCCCTTGCCATGCCGTCCCGGTCTGAGAGCCTTTAATATCTAACTGACAGACTAATTAGATTTTTTCAGAGGACAACCCTATTGAAGTCATAGGGCCTCTTAGGATTTTACCCATGACGCGATTTGTGCGATTTGCAATTTCTGCTAACTGAAAAATTACCTTGCTACTAAGAAATAATGATGCAATTCGATTGACTTGACGTCGTCGTGGCGATCGTGTTTTGGTTTTCATTTACCTAATAATGTGTTCATAATAAGTATGTCGTAAGATTGATTTTCACTTGTAGTTGGAATCGGTCGAATTGCAGTCTTGTTGCGCCATGAATAAACTCTGGTGAAAATTAAAGTTAGTAGATGCTCTGTTTCAGAGCTCCACGACGGAGTGGTGCTGCCGCTCGAGCGAGCGGGCCGCCCCCAAGCGCTGCTCCTACACAGCCATGGCCTTCCAGAGGAACCCTACTTCTAGTGGTACTGTCCATTCAGGTTATTTTTTAAACTAATTATAATTATCAGGCCTTAGATTAACTCAGATTCCGAGTTCGAAACAAAACGAAGTGTTTTAAGTGAAGCCACTTTTTATAAATGCGTGAGTGAGCGCCTCGCACACATTGTTTTCCTTGATGTTCACGGAATCGACGGACGACGCGGAAATTTTTACCCCATGTTTTGGCTTCAATTCTCACTGTGGCCTGCTCTTAATGTGGATATTTTTTATCTTAGTACTCGTATCAGGCATTATCCATACTAATTTTAGTATATGCTTTGTAGTATGTAGAACGTAGGATTATAGGAAACTGTATTTATTTTTTAAACTTTTTTAAATATATTTTTACATATAAATTTAAAAAAAAAAAACATTTTAAATATAAAAAATAGCAGTATAACAGCATCGGGAACAGGGTCCGGGCTACCGGTGGTCAGGGCTCCTGAGAGAGGATCCTAACAATACGCGCCGTGTCCAGAAGTACTGCCTTCTGAATCAAACGCTTGATCCAGCTGCCCAGCAAAAGCCTCCTCAGATGTTGTTCAAAGTTCTTGGCAATTAAGCCATTATGGCACACACTATAATATTACTATTTAGTTAATATTATTATCATATCATCAATAAAGTTTTTATTCTTATTATGATTTCATTTAATATTTATTTGAAAGTAGCTAGGTAGCTCTGTGTGCATTTTGACCCATGAGTTGGCCATGAATTTTCGTCGTCTCGACGCACATGTCCGTCCGAAACCTCCATCTATCTCAAAGACATTCAAGATTTCTCGGGACACACCCACGCATTTACTTCACCTTTGTTATCTATATATCTATCTATTCTTTGAACAAGTACATTAAACACGACACAAATACTTGAAACGACTACATGATTATTATATTACTCGCTATATACAATGCTAACTTATAATGTCTAGCCAAAACATGATACCAATTATTATCATGCGATGAAGGGTGTTGCTAATCGTACGATCAAAACATTTTAAAGTAAAAATATACTTTCCACAGGCAATTCACTGAAAAACTCTCTGCGAAACGACGCAAGCATCCACTACAAGATGAACATGAAAAACCAAGACACCAAAGAACGATGCATCCCCACAGTGCACGTGTGTCACAACGGCAGGACGATCGTGACGCCCGCGGTGCACGACTACAGAACCTGCAGGCACACCTTCCAGCAATCATACAAAGAAGACATAATTAACAACAGGAACTTGCACTTGGACACAGCTATACAACTAGCCAACGAAGGGAGACCTTGCTCACCAGTATGCTGCACCTACCCGTCTTCACCCACTGAAACTATCACGGTGATACCCGACCAATAAATATTTCAGAAAAAGAGATTACCCGGTGGACGAGCCTAAGACACGTTTTTAATAAAATTAAGTGATTAAGAGATATTTAAACAACGTGAGAAAGAATACGGATAAAACTGATTTGTGAATGTGAAGTTGTGCAATTTTGTATTTTGTCAATTTCTTTACGTCGAACTGTAAATGGATATAGTAGTATAATGGCGTAAGTACAAGATATTTGTTTACCTACAATAATTTCCAGTGAGTAATGTTATCTGTACTTACTAAGTATATATTTTTTACTATTTAGTGTGGACACGGTAAGCAGTCAAGATTCGTAACAGATCAATTCATGTTCGATAAAACTCGTACTTAACACATGTATTTGTTGAAAGTATCTTGAAGATCAATGTCTATTTTTAAACTTTTTGAATAAAATTGTTAATAATTGACTTAAAGTTAATTGAAAGAGTCATGATTGTAGATCTAAGTAATATATGAACTCTTTGTGACCACATGACAAGAAATATTTCCCTGGTAATCTTCATTTATACTCGTAGCTTGAATAAATCATGTGGATATTCTCTATCAAGTTTTACAAAATAATAATAGGCATTTGAACGAATTATACCCAATTTTAGAATAAGTTATAAATTTATGTGTGAAGAAACTCCACAAAAAGTTAACTATTGTGGTCTCACAATGTAAATATGAGCTTTACTAATACAGGCAGGTATATCTTGAATGGTAAATTTTTGCCAAGAATTTTAAAATATGGAAAATGTTAGTCTTATTAAGAACAAATTAGTATACCAATATAAATTAACTTGATAACCAAGTCACGTGGTACCTGGGTACCTCTATGCATTGTGTAATAATTAAATCAGATGAATAAATTACTATTTGGTTATATTTTAAATAAATTAGATAACATTAAAACGAATTTGCAGGTTTTTGGTAAATATAGGTAGGTTTGTGCAGGCCTATTATTTGAATTGTTTTGATTTTGATAAATCAGTTACCAATCTACTACCTACCAGTTCAGCATACTTCACAACATTTGTATATTTTGTTACTTTCACATTTTTATACATGTATTACAATGTTTCATGCAGTATTTATACCGCTTGTACCAAGCGTAGTATTATTTTTTTGAATACAAACTTCGAAAACAAAAATCAAAGTATTAAATATTTTAGTAAATATGTCCTGAGTTGACTGAGAAATTCCGTTGGATAACTTTAGTTACAATAGATAGGTTGATAGAACATTCTTATAACTTTACTTGTATGTATTACAAATTTTAATTCTATCTGACCCATTTTTATGAGCGTCGCCATTTGTATAGCAACTAGCAACCGAGTAAGGAATGACAATGTCACCGCGTAGTTTGAATTTAATTATGACTTCCCCAGGGAGCAGCTCAACTGAGAGAACTTTCTATTTCCTCTTAGGGTGCTCCCAAACTTATCGACGTGAAACCGGCTTAAGCCGAGTGCGTATCACCACACTACTCGGCTTACCGCCGATCAGCTGCCGCGACGGATTTTCGCATGCTATCGGAAGTCGATTGCTCCGAACGGCCGTCGCGACGGCTGTTCGCATCTGTTCGGCGCCGCGCCTGTGCCCACAAGCCCTGTGCACAGTGTTTTATGAAGACCATTTTTCGGACATTGATTCCATGCAAGTGGGATGTGGTATTTTTTTGGTGCGCAAGGAAAATGAAGGGCATAATTTCAGTTTCACAAATACGACGGAACATTAAAGAAAAAAATAAAGACTAAAACCTCGTATAAGTCTGAATCTACTGAGTACTAAAATATGCAGCATTTAAAACTCCGTCGATTTTTCTAAGGTCATAATTATTTTGCGTATCATAATTATTTAGTTTCAAAAAATTTTTTTTTCTAAATGGCTTATTGAAAACTGTCGATTTTCAAAAAAAAAATCATCTCAAAAACTAGACATGCTAGTACAATGGGGATACAAAGTAATTCATTTAAATAACTTAAACTATCAGATTTTCACATTCAGTGCCGGTTTTAGCACTACCAGCGCCCTTGGGTGAGATTTTCTACGGCGCCCCCTAACTGCAAGGGCGGATCCAGTTTTTACATCACGGGGGTGGTCTGGTCACCATGTCGCAGGCAGCTTGTCTCCGTACTCTAGTTGGGATAAATATTAGCTGTATTTTTATCGTGGTAAAATCATCACCCACTCAAGGCAGGGCGGGAAAGACTGTCCTTTAATAGCCCTTTACGTTCCGGGGTCACGGTAATTCGTGAGCCCCGCGACCTCGGCAGGCTGTGGCCCCGTCATTATGCTGACACACTGGCATGGTCTATGGTCGGACAACGAGTCAATAACGCCTATATGCCCGCGCCTAGAGTGGCCAGAGACCGTCTACCACTGGGTCTGGGGTGGAGAGAGGAGGGCGTATTCGGCGCCCTGGGCGGTCGCCTAACCGCGCCTTACCCTAACGCTGTACTGTTCACATTAAAAAAGCTATGTCCGAAAAATGGTCTTCGTAAAACACTGTGCTATGCCACCATCCTTGGTACTCGGCCATCTCCGGCGCCGTTCGGCTGCCGTCGGAGATGTAGGTACATGCGTTCGGCCATCTTCGGCGCTGTTCGGAAGCAGTTCGACGCCGTACGCAGCCGTACGGATGCGATCAGCTACCGTCGGAGATGAAGGCATGTGTTCGACCGTCTTCGGCGCGGTTCGGGAGCAGTTCGACGCCGCACGCAGCCGTACGGATGCGATCAGCTAATCTACAAACGACTCGTTCCGCCGTCGGCCGAAGTCGCGTCGCGTCGTCCGAGCCGAGCCGGTGCGAATGGCATTAGTGTCTCGGTCTAGCAAATGGCAGTTCTAAGCGACAGAAAGAGAAAGGGCGACGGAAAAAGCTGATGCCGCGTCTTTAGATGTGGGAGCACCCTTATAAAAAAGACCATTAAATTTTTCTTATTTTTAGTGAATTTGTACTTATTATATGTATTTTACTTCAGTGTTTTTATATAAAATTTGTCTTTTTGGGAGAGAGACTTGGACGCGATTCCACTTGGTAAGACTGAGATTTAAAAAAAGCTGATGTTTCATCAAAACGCGAGACTTAGTATTTTTTTTCTCATTTATTGGTGTTGTTTCTTTTTTATTATACATACCAAGTTATAACTAGTATTTCTGTAAGCACCCAACAGTAATTTTGTAAATAATTTTATTTATATTAATACTTAAAAAAAAGTTGTAAGTACCTACCCCTTTTACTTAGTTACGCCGACAGCGTGTTTAAAAGGAGACAATTTTTGGTAAAGAGAATAGGAATCCTATAGGATTCTAAATAAATCGTTGCGTATAACAATGAAACGTGATTAATTAATTATCATCTATAAATATTATGCGTTATATTAGCTAAGCCATGTCTATTCAGTGCATTGAAAAATCCAAAACGAGAATCTCAAAATAACCAACGAACAAGTAAAACAAAAACTCAAGTCAATCTCTGTCTATCTATACTGTCAGCAAATAAATATTGTGATAATTATCATGATATTGATTTATTAGATCCAGAAATTAACTAATCGGGCACGCCGCAATTGCGGCGGTAAGACCCCTCTTTGAGGAGTGGCTGGAGAGAAGTCATGGCGTCCTGACCTACCGCTTGACGCAGGTCCTCACCGGACACGGAAGTTTCGGGAGGTACCTGTGTCTGATGCGAAAGGAGGAGACGCCTGGGTGTCACCACTGCGAAGATCGCCCGGAGGACACGGTGGAGCATACGGTGCAAGACTGCCCAGCTTGGGCGGAGCACCGACGTGTCCTCACGGCTGCGATAGGCGGAGACCTCTCGCGCCCGGCATTGGTTGCGGCCATGCTGCGGGGCGAGACGGAGTGGGAAGCGGTCAGCTCCTTCTGCGAGGCAGTAATGCTCGTAAAGGAGGAGGCAGGCCGCGAGCGAGAGAGGACAGCGTCCTCCCTCCGCCCCAGCCGCAGTGGTAGGCGCCCACGGCGACGGACGTCGCGCGACGATCTCCGGCCACCGTAGGCGCGGGCATGCGGGCAGCGAGTAAAGGGCAACTCGCTGCCCGACCAAGGACCATGCCCGGGTCGACGGCGCGTTGTGTCCCACGCGCGCCTCAAAGAGCGTCAGCATAATGACGGGGCCCCCCTCTCAGAGGGCCAAAGCCTGCCGGGGTCGCGGGATTATTCCCTAACCGTAACCCCGGAACTTAACAGGCTATGAAGGACACCGTGGATTTTAGTCAGTAGAAGTCTGACAGTCCCTCCCGCCCTGCCCGGGGTTGGAGGACTCATTTGATGATTTTACCACGCTAAAAAAAAAAATAAAAAAATAAAAAAAAAAAAAGATCCAGAAATTCAACGAAAATGTAAATGCGGAATTTTGATGTTATTTTCTGGATTGATGACTTCATTTAAAACTTTTCTGACTTAAAATCAGGAGTCCAGCATAATTTTAACTTTCAAAGAGCGCCCCATGGACTGGCCATTTGACCTTGTAAATCAAGTTGAAAAAAATAAAAAAAATCCCGTGTTTTATTTTATTTCCTCTATATTTATAGCAGCCATCATAACTACGTGGCATTGTATTTTTTATGTAAATGCCCTTCTATTTATGGTCAATAATCATGTGACAATAATGACAGTGAACCTTGACCACAAAAGGAAAGCAAAACAATATCTAAATATCACAATTTTATTATTTTCTGGAATCCTGGTGGTTTAATTTTCATCTGTTTACCATAGTAATTTCTCACTTTTTAGGCGTTGTTTGTAGTATAGTACCTAAAAGATGGATTTTAAGGATAGAATATTATGTACTTTATTGTGCACCAAAATGCATTGCATTATAAACATTAATAATTATGGTTACAATAGAAAAAAACTACAAAATACCTACTGTAAAATTACACCTTAAAAAAGTAACCGACCACATGCAGTATCTTGTGTCTGATTGGCTTTTTGCCCAAGCGCAGCCCCCTTAGCCATGACTGTGACAAACCACAAACGCAAACGCTCAGCTATAAGGCTTTGGAAGACTTGCAACATAATTTAACGACCTTTTTTATTTGTAGACAACAGAGCTTTTCCATTTTCGTTTGCCACTTGGCTAGGGAGGCAACCACAGCTGTTGCAATTTTCTACTTTGTTCTAAACTCACGGTCAACTTTCATAAATTGCCGTGATGCAGGATTTTGATTTGAGTTCTTCTATTTCTCGCTAATTAATAATAAATAATTATTTTATCGCTAGCTTTATTTTACTATGAAGTAAATGATGTGCACTAGATTTTGTTAAAATACTCGTATAATATAATTATTTTAGAATGTTTCATTTTTAGGGCCCTCAAAAATTGTCTCCTTTGACACATACGTTTTATATGGAGATGGACTGCAAGTTGTTGCTTGTTGCTGCACTTTGTTACGTACAGAGATGGATATTTTTGTTATTCTCCATTTAAATGTTCTGTTCTCGTAAATGTTGAAGCACGAATTCCTATGAATTTTAGCTGTTTCATACATTTTTTTTAACTTTTCAGTTTAATGTTTTTGTCTATTTTGTATTCGCATAATTCTCTGATTTCTCAATAGGATAGAGATAGACACTGCACTGACTTTTTTTTTTTTTTTTTTAGCGTGGTAAAATCATCAAATGAGTCCTCCAACCCCGGGCAGGGCGGGAGGGACTGTCAGACTTCTACTGACTAAAATCCACGGTGTCCTTCATAGCCTGTTAAGTTCCGGGGTTGCGGTAAGGGAATAATCCCGCGACCCCGGCAGGCTTTGGCCCTCTGAGAGGGGGGCCCCGTCATTATGCTGACGCTCTTTGAGGCGCGCGTGGGACACAACGCGCCGTCGACCCGGGCATGGTCCTTGGTCGGGCAGCGAGTTGCCCTTTACTCGCTGCCCGCATGCCCGCGCCTACGGTGGCCGGAGATCATCAAGCGACGTCCGTCGCCGTGGGCGCCTACCACTGCGGCTGGGGCGGAGGGAGGACGCTGTCCTCTCTCGCTCGCGGCCTGCCTCCTCCTTTACGAGCATTACTGCCTCGCAGAAGGAGCTGACCGCTTCCCACTCCGTCTCGCCCCGCAGCATGGCCGCAACCAATGCCGGGCGCGAGAGGTCTCCGCCTATCGCAGCCGTGAGGACACGTCGGTGCACTGCCCAAGCTGGGCAGTCCTGCACCGTATGCTCCACCGTGTCCTCCGGGCGATCTTCGCAGTGGTGACACCCAGGCGTCTCCTCCTTTCGCATCAGACACAGGTACCTCCCGAAACTTCCGTGTCCGGTGAGGACCTGCGTCAAGCGGTAGGTCAGGACGCCATGACTTCTCTCCAGCCACTCCTCAAAGAGGGGTCTTACCGCCGCAATTGCGGCGTGCCGGACACTGCACTGACTTGACACATAAACTTTGAAAAGCGTCTTTCGGGCTCCAGCTTGTGACGGGACCCTGAGCTTATGGTCATGTCATGACGTGACATCATGACCACTCTGAAACATAACTCCGACGAACGTTTCTCCGCTGAACGATTCATTCATAGGCGATTCGATAACAAAAACTTTCACCGCAGAACGATTCGTCGACAATGACATGGTTTGACATTATAATACTAGTAACTAAATCCGACATCTGGGGCACCCCGAGGTTCGGTTAGTTAGGTTCCTTTAAACCCTGAACACAGAAATAGAAGCCCCGCTGCGCGGGGCTTCTTCTAAATGGCTTCATTTATACAATACTTCATGAAACACACTTAATAATTGTTCTTTCGGCGAAACGTTCGTCGAGGAAAGGTTCTGTCGTCGAACCGTCCAGGAATGAATCGTTGTGTCGGCGAATCGTTAAGCGGAGAAACGTTTGTCGGAGTTATGTTTCAGAATCGTGATTTTGATTGATTTTGTATTTTGAGTCAGCTTTTTTTCAAAGGACTAGGCCAGTCGGCCCATCTCTCATTTTCATGTATGAAGCCTTAAATACTATTATCTTTCTAAATACGAACAGAACATTTAATAAAACTTTGTTTTGAATCTGTGTTAATCTGTACCACGCGAGATGTCGATAATAAGAAAAATGTTTGTTATTACTATATTTGTTATATATTACAGTAAATGTGTTTCAACGAATCTTCTAATTGTATTTTTCTGCACATGTGCACATACGCAATTAAGGCACTGAAATATATATATATATATACTTATATTGATTTATAATTCAATGCGGTCCTTGAAATGGGTGATACTAAACCTTATTTGCAACAATTTGAAGTCCTACAACATGGGGTCCAAACTGACTGGTTTTGGAGTTATTGACTTTATAGAAGGAAGGAAGATGTTGCAATTTTTTTCAAAAAATTGCCACTTCTTCCTCGTTTAGTGCTTCTTGTTAAAAGGAGACGTTTTTTTTCCCTACAATAATGGCCAAACCGTGTACCTCAAGGAAAAAAGTACGAAATTATAGGATAAAAATCGTAGATTTTGAATAAAAATATGTTGAATTTATTCGCGCATTTGTACCACCAGAAATTGTCGATCAAAGATGTTAAAACTTGCAACCCAAGAATTAATTTTCAATCTGGCAATGTCATACGTCTCCGGCATGGTCTCCGATGATGCGTTTCGTTACTTCCTTTATAAAGGTGTGAAAACCCAAAAATATTTATGTGTTTCAAATAAGTTTAAATTACTAGTATACATTTTTTGTAAATAATCATGGGAACAAGAAATAAAAAAAAAACATTTATTTCGCATTTCGTATTATTTTTAGGGTTCCGTAGTCAACAAGGAACCCTTATAGTTTCGCCATGTCCGTCCGTCCGTCCGTCCGTCTGTCCGCAGTTTAGCTCAGAGACGCACAGTACTAGAGAGCTGTAATTTGGTGTAAATATACGGATTTGTTGTGCCGAAAAAGTGGTAAAATAAAATCTCGTAAAATATTTTTTTTAGGGTACCTCCAGTACTTACACGTAAAGTGAGGATTTTTTTTTTCTCGCGTACACCTTAGTGTGGGGTATCATTAAATAGGCCTTTAAAAAATAATGATAGTTTCCATTAACAATTTTTTGATAAAAAAAATCGTTTGTGAAATATTAAGCTTTAAAGTGCTAAATTTTGCTCGATTCGAGTGTCCCCCCCCTCTACCAGCTAAACGGTTATGTTTGGGGGTATGAAAAAATTCACAATAGTAGTATATATAACAAAGTTTAAAAGAAAATTGTCATGACTAAGTAGGCTTTACAACTTTGCGAGTAATAGTCGACCAACTTATAATATTATATACTTGGATATCATATTTTCTTAAACAAAATGTATCGGAGACAACTGCAAATGTAAGTTTGTCAACTTTATTTTTACAGCTTTTATAGGTATGTTTTTTGGGGATAGGTAGGTTTTTATCGTCAACTATTTTTAACTAAATTCAAAAAAAGGAGGAGGTTCTAAATTCGTCGTAATTTTTTTTCTTATGTATTTAACCCGATTTCTCAAAGACTCCTGGACCGTTTTTGAAAATTCTTCTGTTTAAAATTAAATTCAGCGAATCAGTTTAGTTTGTTCGCATAAGTATTTTGATGGGCAACTACGGAACCCTACACTGTGCGTGCGTGGCCCGAAACGCACTTGGCCGGTTTTTTGCGTTTGGTTATATGCCGGCCAAAAGCCAGGGTTCCCGACCTAGGCCGATAGTTTTTTTCTATTGTTGTTGATATTCATTACTGTCAAAAAGCTGTCAAATAATGAAACACCGATGTCATATTTTGACGTGATTTTGATAGATGAAACAGATTGACAGCCGCAAACGCTGTCATTAACGTTTCTTTGAACGCAATTGCGTTGCATAGTAGTGTTTTTTAACCGACTTCAAAAAAAGGAGGAGGTTATCAATTCGACTGTTTTTTTTTATTTTTTTTTTATGTTTGTTATCTCATAACTTGCGACTGGGTGAACCGATTTTCATGATTCTTTTTTATTCCAAAGCTGGTGCTTCCCGTGTGGTCCCATTGTCACCATTTCAGGATCTGATGATTGGATCTTGGAGAAATCGAGGGCAACCCTCAAATTTTATTGGCTGACACATAGTTTTTCGCAAATCTTATGAAGTTATTCACGTACTTGCGTATGAAAACCATCATCTCATATAGTTGAGCTGATGATGGAAGGTACAACTCCTCAATTAAGAAAATTATGTTTGTGTTCGCATATCTCCGGAACTACAAGTCCGATTTAAGTAATTCTTTTTTTGTTGTACTAAGTAGGTATTGTTCAACTTAGGGAATATTGCAAATTTCATTAAAATTGGTTCAGTAGTTTTTGAGGTAAGGAATGAATGAAAGAGATGTTAACGATGTTATTACCGGTGCTACGGATTACAAAATTCTAGTGCACATGTAAGAAAATTATGTATTTGACAAGAATTTTGGTTGAATATTTAAACTAAAAAGAGTAAAATAAAAACTTATTCCAAAAAAAATGAGACCGCCTTCAAATACAACCACAATAAAGAGTAAAATAATCTACAAAACTTTTCTTTCGGAAGTCGGTGGCAAAAGAGACAATGAAATTAACAAAAAAAGTCACCGACTTCCGAAAGAAAAGTTTTGTAGACTATTTTACTCTTTTTTGTGGTTGTTTTTGAAGGCGGTCACATTTTTTTTGGAAAAAGTTTTTTTCATATACTTTTATTTCTTTTACTATCTAATAATGAAGGATTTTAAATATTGCTAATAATAATACAAATACAAATTATTGGAAGGGATTTTAATAGTAATTTGTACCTCGGTACATGTTTGGGCCGAAAAAAAACACCTCCTTTACGATGGTTATCACTTAGAATTCATACTTTTCTGATGGAATATGAACGATTAAGACGGAGAGGTGTAAATTTTTTGATATTAGCCAAAAGTAGGCAGATTGAACCCAATGTTGTCGGTTTTAAAATTGTTGCAAATAAGGTCGGTATTACCCATTTCAAGGACCGCATCGAATTACAAATCACCCTGTATTTAAATATTGTGTGATTTAAACAATAATAAAACGGGCGGTAGACTTTGTTCATTGTTTGTCTTGTCTTTTATTTAAATTTCCTTATTACAAATAGCCTGAAACCTTTGGTACAGGCGGCTGAAAGAACGCACCTGGAACGGTTTGGAGGAAGTTTTCAACGATAAAGGCGTCCCTTATGGTCGATTTACATTGAATCAGTAACTGACGTCAGTGTTGGCGCCGAAAACTGACTCGTGCTATTTATACGGAGTCAGTATGTGGTCAGTAGGTACTGTACTGACTTGAAATCAATTGACACTATGGCAGTGCCAGGTCAGCACTGACTCGTCAGTGGACTGGCGTCAGTTACTGACTCAATGTAACTCAGCCTTTACGCAACGCAGTGTTGTGGCCTCGCCCTTATTTATGCTTTTGTTAAACAGACAGGCGAAGCGAACGCGATCCGAAGTGTGTTTATTTGTAACGTATGGAATTGTTCGAATCCACATAGAAAAGCGAAAGCGATCCGATAGTCTATGTGACTCGCGTCAAACAATTCCATACATTACAAACAAAAACTCCTCGCTTCGCGTTCGTCACGCCTGTCTGTTTGACAATATCTTTACGCCTAACAAACCAACATTATTTGAGTGCAAAACTAACAAATAAATAAATAAATAATTAAACAAAACATCTACTGTTTTGTTTAATTATTTATTTTTACGAACAACATTTATTCGCTTTTCTAAATCCCTTACATGTGGGGTGCTATGACAGGAAACCTCCACGTGCGCCCGTGGACTGGAGTTCCCTCTCGGATACGTCCGGGGGGAAGACCAGTTTTTCGGGCCGGTGCACCCTGGGATGCGGGCAAAGCCTAAGTGGACTCTTTGTCAGTATGCGAATAGCCTGTCGTGTGGATGCTCCAACGCGTGTCCCTCTGATTAGCAGAGGGCACAGCAGCGGAGCGGGCTTGCGGACGGTGCGTGATGGGTAGCTCACCGTCCGACCAAGGACCAAGCCCGAGTCGGTGGCGCGTCGTGTTTCCCGACAAATGCCTGCTGGGGTCGGGGGTTTTTTCTTAACCCAGGATACCGTGGCCCCGGAACGTAAAGGGTATAGGAAGGAACACGGGTGGATTTTAGTCAGTAAGAGTCTGACAGTCCCTTCCGCCTCACCCAGGGCGGGAGGACTCATTTGATGATTTTACCACCTAAAAAAAAAAAAAGTCCCTTACATGTGATTAAGGAAATCAATAAAGTTAAATAATAAATAAATATTACTAATAACCCTATCTATATCGATGGGTCATAATGTATAAGGGCCAAAGTGCAAAATCACAACTTTACAGGAGAGGCTTCCAAAGTTTTAATTTACTATAGCGTCAGATTGATTTACACCGTTTCACTGTATTAAAAATCGTGTTTCTGTGCATAAATCTTATTTTTTCAATAACTCGCATAATTTATTATATTTTTAAGATGCGTTTTCCATAAAAAAGTGAAAATGGCCAAATTGTTGGTTTGGCACGTACCGTAAGACCCCAGGGCCTCAAGTCTGCTAATTTTATTTAACTCACATGCTATTGATATTCAATTGAGACTCAATCACGACTCCATTACGATTAGAACAAATTTGGTATTCTGCAAAAACTTGTATAAGCTCAATAGAGTCGTAATGGAATCTTAGTGTAATTGTAATTGACTCCCAGTTGAACAGTTATAAGTATTGCCATTAGAGAGTAGAATACCGATAAAGTCCACAATCGATTTACAATTGTAACACGATTGAAGAGCAGACTAGCAAATATTCTGATAGCAGTTTAATGGAATGTCATTGGAAAACCATTGGTCTTAAATTAGTATCAGAATACCAAATGTAGTTAAAACTGCTACTGAGATCCAATTGATGTTCAATTGAGTCATTACTAAATTAGCAGAATTGGGCCCCAGATTAATAGGGCCTAGAAAAATTACTTTCTTTTCGCGAAAATGACGATGGAAAAATCTATAACATTTATTTATGTTTAAGGTACTAGTCTCCTAAGAATTTATTCTATTGAGTGAGTTGCGTTTACATTTTTTGTTTATTACACCATACCGAAGCATACAGTCAGTCGGATGTAAAAAATATTCAGTGGATTCATACAATATACGCACAACTGATTTCAGTTTAGTGTGGACCTAACATCATCAAAATTTATTCAAACCTACGACCGTTACTAAATATCATCATTATAAGCCTATAAGCTGTAGTTTCTAAGTTCAACTTCAAAGCTGCATTCTAATATGAATTCGCTAGTCTGAATATACTAAATTAAAACTCTTTTTAACTGATTTCATATAAAATAAAACACACGCAGTTTCACAATTTCTAAAACTTTCATCTTTCAAACACCATCAATACAAATTCTCTGTTCAAAACCGGCTTTGGTTCGTTAGTTCCGTTTACAGCATAGAAATGGAATGTGTAGTGAAAGAATTGAATCAGCTTAATGTGTCATCATCATCATCATCATCAGCCTATAATGTTCCCACTGCTGGGACACAGGCCTCCTCTTTGTGAGAGGGAAGCAATCTCATAGATTACTTTTTACAAATAAACTTTACTTCAGTAGTGATATTTATTACCTACTATCATTTTCTTTATTATGTTCATAATTAACAGTACATACTAAGAAAGTAAGCGTGTATATTCGCAACACAAAACCGCGAAATATTATGCAGCTGAGGTCTGTAAGTTTCTTTTAAATATATTAGGATTAAGTAGGCCTATACGTCTAGGTGGAACAGCTAGGTTTTTGTACAAAAACATAAGTAAGGGTCTACTCTACAGAATGCCATCTGCTACGGTTCATAAGTAAGTATATCATCTTTTTGTTCGCTTTCGTAGACTCTTTTAAAAAGCGAATATATTTTATAACGAGGAACGAGGCCTGTGTCAGTATCCAAGGCTAGGCTGCCTTTCCACCAGAAATGCGCTGTGCTACATTGCTACGGATATGATTGTTATCCACCAATCACATTTATTTGTTTTCATAACGCACACACATCACATAATGAGTATGATTGGTGGATATCAAACGCATCCTTAGCAACGTAGCATAGCGCATCTCTGGTGGAAAAGCAGCCTAAGGCTACTACTAACCTAAGCTAGCCTAAGCTACTTTGCAGCGGATGCGTTTGATATTCACCATAAATATAAGTTGGTTTACATAGCACAGCACTGGTGGAAACGAATTTAACTAAGATGCGTGCTATGGCTGTGTGCTATGGTTGCGCGCTATGTCTGCGTGCTATGGTTGCGCGCTATGTCCGCGTGCTATGGTTGCGCGCTATGGGACATCTTCCCTACTATCCATACATCGCAGCTACTTTTTGGCGGCGCATCTTACTGGCACAACTACATAGCGCATCTCTGGTGGAAAAGCAGCCTTATTCACTCTAGTTAATACTTTTTCGTATGTAAACAGTATTGTTTCGATGACAGAACATCACTTTGTTTGCAAAGATAAGGTCACTTGGGTTCATAAAATCAAGATGGAGATATTTTAAGACAGTTCACACGTTTTAAATCCACATTTCTATGAAATGAAACCGTTACCTCGAGTCTATCTTGCCAAGGAGTTTCGTATTATTATCTATCCGGGAGTGTACCATAATAGCGTACCATACAAACAGTTATTCAAATCAGCTAAACTTGGTTTTGGAGACAGGCGCTCCATAAAATGATCCTGGTATTCAACTGCATCTAACCCGGTAGCCGACACCAACACAGTCACAGGTGATGATGATGTATAGTCTGTTTTAATTCATCCACTAGTAAAATAATTCAATATCGTTTTAACCTCTTGCTGATGATACATGAGCGAGCAAAAAATGTATGGAGCAGCTGTTCTTTTTTACGATTTCAGGGTTGGTCCCAGTAAAGTTCGTAGAATGAGCAATGAACCCTTAGGCCGAGACTCCACCAAAGCTGTGCGAGTCGCGACGTGTTTTGATCAACCAATAGAATTGCGTTGCCGGAGTGGAGCTGTGTCAATAACGCAATTCTATTGGTTGTTCAAAACACGTCTCGACTCGCACAGCTTTGGTGGAGTCTCGGCCTTAAGCATAGCCCTTAACGTATATCTGGCAAAAAAAAACTATGATTGTTGAATAGTACTATGTGCAGATAAAGATGAAACCGTATCAAAAACAACGTAATCACATTGTTCTAATGACATTTGCATATTGTGCTAGTACCTACTTGTTACTTTGACTACAATTAGGGTAATTGCAGTGCCGACTAAACGTGCCATTAATGCTACTATGTACTAATAATAGGTACTGTTTATAGTTAGGTACAGTCACGAGCAATAGTATATATTATACACTAAGCATTATTCAAAAGTGATGTTCTGCTACCGATATTGATTAAACTTTTGCGTTTTCATTAGATTTATATTTTGGAAACCCTATTATTAGGAAATAGGTCTTATTTCAAAACGGAATCCAGTATTTTACGAGTAAATTGCGTTTGAACTTTGTTAAATGTATACATGTTATTGCTCGTGACTGTACAGGACACGCAACTAGCACCAAAGTGAAACGTGAAGAAATCTTATAATTTTAGTAACTTCCTTTGAATCCCATTTTAGTTATTTCAGGTCCGGACAACCAAAAATACTGAAATGTTCGGCTATTTTATTTAATTTAACTCGTATCGTTGAACCGAAATGCCTACAAATTAAATGAATCCATACTTAATTCTACAAACTGAAGAGTTTGTTTTGTTGGAGGCGCTTATTTGCACAACTATTGGTTTGATGATGAAATCCTTTGTGTTTGATAGTCTATTTAATGAAGACGACTATAGACTACAATAATTATAAACATCAAGCTACGATCAATAGAGGCCGAGGAGCGGGGTGAAACCACGGGGAATAGCCAGTATGTAAATAAAACGCACTTTACAATCAAACGTAGGTTTCCTTACGGTGTAAGGTAGAAACAGTCCACGTGACGATCTGGTTACCCCTCCCCCCCTTTCCTTGCCCTGGAAGCAACCCAATATGCTACAAAACTTACAGGAAACCTGTCAATGACCTGTATGTACATGTAAGTTCCCCACCACCTCGGCTTGTCGACATCAACACGGAACCACCGACAGCCTCTGAAGTTGCGGAGGCAGTTCGCTCTTTGAAAACTGGCAAAGCACCAGGACTTGACTTGATATCTGCGGAAATGCTACAAGCCGACTTATCCTCCGCCGTCGACGTCTTGACGCCTCTCATTGAAAAGATCTGGACCGCCGAAGAAGTCTCTGACGATTGGAACAAAGGTCTCCTTATAACTGTGCCTAAGAAAGGTTATCTAAGCCAGTGCGATAACTGGAGAGGTATTACGTTGTTCTCGATTCCCTCGAAGGTTTTCTGTAAAATTATGCAGGATAGACTGTCGAAGGCCGTGGAGTCTCTTCTACGCAATGTGGCTGAGCAGGCTGGATTCCGCAGGAACCGCTCATGTACGGACTAGATAAACACTCTCCGAATCATATTGGAACAGGCATCAGAATGGCAGAGGGAGGTTTAAATCTAACCTTTGTCGACTTCGAAAATGCCTTTGACACGCTGAAGTGGTCTAGCATCTGGTCCCACCTCCTGGAAATTGGAGTGCCGCCGAAAATCGTCCGTTTGTTACAAACCATTTACAAGACTTATTCTTGTAAGGTAACTCACGACGGCCTCATCTCGGATGACGCAACAGTACACGCGGGTGTTCGCCAAGGTTGCCTCCTGTCGCTGCTCCTTTTCTTAGTCGTTCTTTACGGAATAATGCGTCGCATCTTAGAGAACAGGCGCCGCGGCATAGAGTGGGGATTATCCAACGTCTTGGAGGACTTGGATTACGCCGATGATCTATGCCTGCTGAGTCATACCCATGCCGATATGCAAGCTAAGTTGAACGATTTGGAACAGGAAGCGGCGACAACAGGGCTTAAAATAAACATACGGAAGACCCAGGAAATGAGAACTGGTGTGAAGAATCGCTCACCGTTGCTGATTGGCACAGAGGCAGTGGAAAGCGTCCACAAATTTACTTACCTCGGAAGCGTCGTGTCAGAGACTGGTGGTAGTGAGGAGGACTTCAACTCACGAATAGCCAAAGCTAGAGCTGAGACCTGTTTGGCAATCGCGGAAACTGACCCGAAGGATTCAACTTAAAATATTCGGGTCTAATGAAAAATCCGTGCTGCTTTAAAATACGTAAAACACACATAACCAAACAAGCTTTGGATTTTTTTATTTTTTTTATTTCACAACTATCACACAACGCCATCTAGTCCCAAGCTAAGCAGAGCTTGTGTTGTGGGTACTAGACAACTGATAAACATACTTATATATTTCTAAATACATACATATTATAGATAAATTACACCCAGACACAGAACAAATGATCGTGCTCATCACACAAACATTTGTCCTGGGTGGGAATCGAACCCACGACCTCCGGTATAGCAGTCAGGGTCACTAACCACTAGACCAACAGGCCAGTCATTGGAATCCCCAAGGGAAAAGAAAGCGTGGCCGCCCCCGTCAAACCTGGCGACGCACCGTGCTAGCGGAAGCGGCGAGCATTGGATTGACGTGGAGCGAGGTGAAGCGTGAAGCTCAAGACAGATCGCGATGGAAGACATCTGTGGACGCTCTCTGCCCCAGCTAGGGGACATACGACCTTAAGTCAAGTCAATTACCTACATCGGTCAATTGTCAAAAATAACGTTTAGGTCTATCTAAACGTTATTTTTGACAATTGAACGATGCAATAGAATACCTTGTCCATATACAGAATGTAAGCGATCGACGCACAAATGGATACCACGGGTCCAGGACTCATGTCCGACGAAAAATTCAAACACGGGACCCTCCGTCGTCAAAATCATGTTCTGGACCCATGGTATCCGTTTTTGCGTCGATGTCCCTTACGCGTATTTCCAAAACCTATACTATTTCAGTCACGAGTCGGACTCTACTCGATTAGCTTTTGTTTGTGCATATTTCTCAACAAAACCTAATCTATCTCAGTAAAAAACTTGACTCAAATTAGCTTTTGGTTTTGATATTTTCAAAGAAAATGCACGGACAAAATCTAGTACCATTTTAGTCACGCACGAGTCAAACTCTAAAAAAAGACGATGTTTTGTTTATGCATGTCGCAGTGAAATGAGGAAATCAGAGATTTCACGAAATCCAATTATCAAGAAAAGTATCTAGTGATAATTATGACAAAAATACTAATATAAAGTCAGAGATCATGACATTTCACTAAACTAAGTAAAATGTTGAAAACGTCGACGGAGCACCGCTTCGCGGTGCTCCTACTTCCGGGTGGTTTAAAAAAAAAAACCACGAAGGGGATGGCGGGGTCTTTCAGACCCCGCCATCCCCTTCTAACCTAACCTGTCCGAGTCGGGGTGCCCACAGTCGTATTTGCGATATTCAAGTACTACAAAATTTAAGAAAAGTTAAATTCCGAGGTAAATTTACTCATATAGCTAATGAGCCTCTACTCAACAAGGTTTTGCTCGTACGTAATGTTTAAAAATAACTCGCCGAAAGTCTAGCTATTCGAGTGACATGAATTATATAGAACTAGGTTTTGTACGTGCATTTTCTTTGAAAATATCAAAACAAAAAGCTAATCTATTTGAGTCAAGTTTTTTACTGAGATAGATTAGGTTTTGTTGAGAAATATGCACAAACAAAAGCTAATCTATTTGAGTCAAGTTTTTTACTGAGATAGATTAGGTTTTGTTGAGAAATATGCACAAACAAAAGCTAATCGAGTAGAGTCCGACTCGTGACTGAAATAGTATAGGCTTTGGAAATAGGCGTCCCTTACACCCTGGATATCCGATATTCTATTCTATTCAATCCGAAAACATAATGTACGTTAGAAAAAATCTACATCTATTCAGTAAAAGAGGTGACAGACACAACTACAATACCAGAAATAGGCACCAATTAGTTCAGCCAGGTTTCAGGCTAGCCAAAGTGGACACATCTTTCATGGCATACTTACTGTCTAAAATGTTACAACAAAATACCTCATCACATTATTGAACTGATTGAAACAAAATTCAAATCATGTATTAAACGAAGTAATATAGGCAATCATGTTACAAGTTGGTATAATAAAAATGCTTTGCTCAATGCTGATCCCGCTCCAAAATTGGTCAACTTATTATCCAAGTAACACAAACGTGTCTAGAAACGTACTACTAGATAGCTTATAGAATGAAATTGAATTGTCTACCATAAGAATAAAATATCTATAAGCAATCTTCTAGAACGCTTATAGACAGAGTTTAGTAAAAGTGGGCACATTCTTGTACCCTCTCTTAAGAATGAGTTAAGAAAACATGACTAGATAGAGTTCAGATCAAATTGACTTAAGAGACGTTTCTAGTGTCTCTCTAAACCGTTTATAGACCGTACGTTTATCTAGTAGCGTACTAGTAGATAGTTTATAGATAGAGTTAAGACCTTTAAAGGAATCATTGCTTGTCACGTTTTAAAACCAAATGATCTTAAGACTAACAACTTTAAGTAACATTTTACTAGTGACGCATAATGGCGTGGAACTTACAAGAGTTATTTTACTTAATAACATTTGCATCATGGCGTAACAAATTTATAACTTTTTATTAATTTGTGTTTTAATAATGGGTAAATAAGCAAATCAATATGCGATTGAAATTCTATCGTTGAATATTATGTAAAACTCTTGTAAAATAAGAGCGCCCGCTGTAAATGTTAGATTTAACAAATTTTTTTCAAAATATGAATATTATTTGGTATAAGCAAATTTTCGAATTTACATTTTAATGCTTAAAATACTCATTTTATTTAAAATATAGTTATTTAAAACATATCAAATGTCTAATTAGACATAATTTAATGATAAAAACATTAAAATACGTAACAAAAGTTATTTGAAGCAAAAAATAGGCAACAAAAATGGCGTCCAGATAAAATTTACTAGAAAACCGATTTCTGTAGAACACACAGTCTAGAGATTTCTTTTGTAGTATGGCTCTAGAATAATTTTACTTACTATATACTAAACTATCTAGTGAGAGAATAAACAGATTTAAGAGTGGTTTAAAATTATCTAGTGACTGTCACTCTGTATTCCTTTTTATCTTGTCACAGTATTTCTAGACGTTCTTCAGTGAATAGGTAATTTCATGTGTTGTGAACGTAAGACCATTTTATGCAGTAACAAACCAATATAATTAATCAATACAAGAGGGTACCCGAGTAAAAAGTATTTCTGATTTATACATATAAGTATAAACAATGTGAGAAATAATAATTATAATTGTAATTACATTAATACCCTTTCATTTGATACCCACATCATTGGGGTGGATTTCAAACAGCCAGTCCGCCATCTTGAATTTAAGTCGCCTGACTATTTTTTTCGTATTCCTGACAGCAAACCTTTTCATTTGATACGCATATCATGGGGGTGGATTTTAAATAGCTTGTCCGCCATATTGGATTTAAGTCACGTGACAGTTTTTGTTGTATTCTTGACAGCAAACCCTTTCATTTGATACCCACAACATTGGGGTGGATTTCAAACAGCCAGTCCGCCATCTTGAATTTAAGTCACGTGAAATTTTTTTCTATTTCTGACAGCAAACCCTTTTATTTGATACCCATACCTATCATTTGGGTGCATTTCAAATAGCCTGTCCGCCATCTTGGATTTAAGTCACGTGACATTTTTTTTCGTATTCCTGACGGCAAACCCTTTCATTTGATACCCATATTATGGGGGTGGATTTCAAACAGCCAGTCCGCCATCTTGAATTTAAGTCACGTGACTACTTTTTCGTATTTCTGACAGCAAATCCTGTCATTTGATACCCATATCACGGGGGGGGCATTCCAAATAGCCTGTCCGCCATATTGGATTTAAGTTATGTGATATTTTTTTTCGTACTCAAGAGTAAACCTTTTTATTTTTGATACCCATATATCATCAACAATTTTCTACGTTTTGGAGGAAGTTACTAGGAAGTTTCGATTCTTCTTCGGTCGACTCTTCTTCATTTTTCTTTCTTTTTAAATACTTGCGGATTTTTCGACGAAAATCACCAGATCTTTTAATTTGTTTCATCTTCTCCATTGCATAAACTCATCCAATTTAAATTTCTAGTACAAATGCACTTAACTAAGCCACTTTTAAGGATAAAAACTCTAAAAACACGACTTCTCTATCAGTTTTCTAGACAAACTTAAAAATATCTAGTAAAGTATTTTATATAGACTGAAGTATCTATAGAAAAAAAAGATAGGAGTACCATTAGCTAAAATAGAATATCTGTAGAAAGTTTTGTCTTCAAATATATCGTTTTATCTATAAAACTACTTCAAAATAGGTACCTTTAGGCTTTTTTAACTATTTGTAGAGCATTTTATCTAGAAACTGTCGTTATATCTATAAACGTACTTAAAATAAGTGTTCTATAGAACAAATGCTCTTAAAATAATAAAGCTTTAGATAAAAAACTCTATAAGATTAAATGTTCTTTATCAAACCCATCTTTAGAAAGCCCGTATCTAAAGATTAACCCTGACTAGACAGTCTATAGACAGATTGGTTTTAAAACTTCCAGACTGTGTTACTTGGGTAATTAAGTAACGCGCATAATTATTAAGGAAGCTACAGATGATTTTAAGATTATCTTTGTATTGTATCGATTCAATTATTTCTTAATCTAAATATATATAACTCAAAGGTGACTGACTGACATAGTGATCTATCAACGCACAGCCCAAACCACTGGACGGATCGGGCTGAAATTTTGCATGCTGGTAGATGTTATGATGTAGGCATCCGCTAAGAAAGGATTTTGATCAATTCTACCCCCAAGGGGATAAAAAAGGGGATGAAAGTTTGTATGAAACTTTATCATTTTGACAAAAAATACATTGTAAAGTTCTGAAATCCACGCGAACGAAGTCGCGGGCACAGCTAGTATTGTATAATTTTATTGCCCAAGTGTGAGTACTATGTTCTATTTATTCACTCACTTTTCTTGTTTGTTGGTTTGTTTGTCGTTCCGGTTGGATTTTTGCAAATCAATTTTGAGGCACTTGCCGATAAGCTAACAGAGTGAAATTTTGCACACGCTCTGAGTTCTGATGACAATACATGTGGTAGAAAAAAGAGTAATCACTTGACTTAAATCCAATACGGCGCCCTCCCCAAAATGGCGGACTGGCTGTTTGAAATCCACCCCCATGATATGGGTATCAAATGAAATGGGATACGAAAAAATAATAAAATAATTAATAGATTAGAAAAAAATCTAAAGACCCAAGTTATTAAATTTCCTAAAAATAAGAAAATAACCCTACGGCGCCGAGAGAGGGGCCACTCAAAACGTGGGGGCGTATCTTTGCAAGTTACACCCACGATCTATACACGTCATGTAAATATATCCCATAAATAATCCCTTAAATTATATACGCCCCCTGTTTTTTTTAAGTCTTAAATGAAGTTTATCTCTTAATTCAGAGAAGTCAACCGTCAAAACTTTCCGCTTTCTAGAAAAGATGCATTTGTATGAGACTTGTTTCATTGTTCAATGTCACCTCTTGCTGGAATAAATATCAGTTCGATCGTGACTTGCTGAATAAACTAAATTTTACAAACCAGTCTTAATTCACAATAAATACTCGAACGGAACGCTTAAGAGTGCGTATTCTGAAAGGTGGCAACGCTAATGTCGCAAATAGTTGCCATAATTATATTAACAAATTTTAATTAATTTAACTATGTAATTGTATGGAAATAAGAAATATGGCTCTGTAGTGCACTAAAAAATTGATTTAGGAATGCAATTAACAAACTCAATTTGATGTTGTACCTAATCGATTCAGGTGTATAAAAGGCATTCACATTTATATTCGCTGTTACGATACTAATTATTGCCTTCCATCAATTGTTTACTACGCACTAGAGAGCCATATTATTATTTCCTATTTAATTTTTAATTACAGTAACCTTGCCAAATTAATAAAACTTATTAATATTTGACAACTATAATATGCGACGTTGCCAACTTTTAGAATACGCACTCTTAAATCATAATAAATACTCGAACGGAACGCTTGTCATTAGAAGAGGTTATAGTAACTAGTTTAGTTTTTGTTAAACGAATGCTCAATAAAACAGTTGTATTGTAACACAGTGTATTGTAAAGTGGTAGGTATCTATCGCTTGTAATTAACCATGTAACTTGACCCAGGTCTTGTGAATGTATAATGATTTGAGTAGCGGTTGTGCTTTGTCACTGTGTTGTGCTCATCGATTACGGCTGCCTGTCCGCGGGGTGAGTAGCTACTTCATTCTTTTTTTACTTTTATAAATCCTTGTTAAAAAAAACATGGAATTAACTGAAGATTAGGTACCACTCAAAATTAACAGAGTTGATTTTTTTTTAACAAGAAGACACGTTTTTGTAATTGATTTCGATTGAGGATATGTTAACCGAGTTTAATCTAAATCCGTGACATTTATAACGAGTGCCATACTTTATAATCCACTTATTCAGGGATTTTAAGGGTTATTAAAAACACCTCGTGCTCCCAAACTAAACAAGGCCGGGTAAGCCCTTATGTAGAGGAATCCTAATTTTAACTTCTAATGCTGGGCGATTTATTAATATAATAATTATAATAACATTAATTAATTATCAGGTCCCCGACCTAGTTCTGAAAATAGTAGCAAAATATATCACAAGTAAACTGTAAATTTTGCTCCTCGCTCAGTTTGGAAATACCACATAGGTCATTCTAGTCCTGCATATTATTGTTAGAAGCATAACTTGCAAATGTGATCGTATTTTGTGTAACCCTAGTAACAATGCATGTGCTGAGACCCACTTTTTACAACGTTGCGCGTGATTCGACTATTACCTACATATAACTATAATACATGGCAAAATTGTGAGACCATCTTTTTCTTTGAAATAAATAAATAATGCTTTATTTCAAAAAGGATGAAACACTATTTTCCATAGGCCGACGGCGCGTTGTGTTCCACGCGCGTCTTAAAGAGAGTCAGCATGATGACGGGCGGGGGCCCGACAGCAGGACGTCGCAGGACTTATCTCATAGCCGTGACCCCGAAACATAAAGGGCTACCTATTGAAGGACACCGTGGATTTTAGTCAGTACGAGTCTGACAATCCGTACCGCTCTGCCCGGGGTGGGAGGATTCATTTGATGATTTGACCCACGCTAAGAACAAAAAAAAACAAGCACGATTTTCCATGAATTAGTATAGGGCTACTTAAGGCCAGTTGATTGATCAGCAGTTAAGGTAATTAATAGTTAATATCCTATAAATTATTTAACAAATGATCGAAAAAAATATTTAATTAATAGTTAGTATTAACGAACGATCAAAGAACGTGGCCTAGACCTTCTATTATTATAAACATAAGTATAATACCAGTGAGTTATAACATCTTTCCAATTTTCATTTTATACCGAAATAAGTACATAAATTGTGTCGTGTATGAAAATATTCTACAATTTTCCAAGCCAGCAGCAGATCAAAATATGTCTTATAAATGGTTCGTCAGTGGCTTCAAATTCAAGAAAAGTGTGCACCTGGCACCTGGGCACTCGCTCATAATACAACGTTTGGAAAAATAAAATTCGTGGAGAAAATCGGTAAAGAGGAAAGAGGTACAGACGCCAGCACATCAACCTGCCTGAATTTGTTTTTCTTTAATAGATTTTCAACCTTATCACAATAAAGAAAGGTTAATGTTCGAAGTGTAAAATTTGATAGATTGGGTAGGAACTTGAACTACTGGCGTCTGTACAACTACTGTTACCCCCAGGGCCCCATTAAATAAAAAGGCCCCATTTTAGTATGTAGGTATCGGTTTACTGTATGGGTATTACCAACCCATCATATTTTTAGCTTTTTAATAAATAGACTGCTTTTTATCAGCCGTTCAATATCTTAGAATATTCTTACTGGATGCCTCGACTCAAGTGAAGCTCGACCTGGCTTGAATCCGCCTCATTAGACACATTATTGACGGGTCAGAGCCCATTCGTCCCCTAAAATTCGTACCCCAGCATTAAAGTTGTGGATTCGGCCCCTATATAGGTGCCCATTGGTCTCCTGCTAGGGTACCAATTAATATTTTAATAAAAAATATTATTTTTAAGGTACCGATACGTACCCTTTAATATAATACAATATGAGTTAATGATTCGGCACCTATTCAGGTGCCTATTGGTCCCCTGAGATAAAATTAGCTATATTTTACATAAAAAACAGTTAACAGAGCACACTTGTGAACAGTTTATTAACGGAATTAATTTAATAAATCATAGCAGCTCATTGAAAAAAGAGCTATAATGAATGATAATCCGTCATGATAATAATATATTACAACCTGTCGATAGACTTACGATGTAAAATTGTCTCTCTACGAATGGCTTGTTAAAAAAAAAGGGTTACAAATTTAGATAAGGTGTTTTGTTTGTATGTTATGGCTGCCTCGGTGACATATTGGTTCTTTAAAGTGACTGCGAATACGAGACTGTTCAATGTGACTCTGGTCTTTTATTAAATGAAGTTCTACTAACGAAATATACTTTTTGTTTTTGTCACCGACTTTCGAAAGAAAAGTTTTTTGTAGGTTATTTTGAACTTTTTTTGTGGTAGTTTTGAAGCCGGTTACATTTTTTTTTAAACAGTTTTTTATTTTATCCTTTTTAGTTTCACTATTCAACCCAAATTGTATGGGGCCAAATGGCAAATATACTAAGTATATCGAACAAAAAAAGAATCATCGAAATCGGACCAGAAACCTCGGAGTAATCGGTGTAGACAAAGTTAAAAACTTTTTAGGTTTTGTTGATTTTTAAAAAAGTGCTAGTCCGATTTCAATAAAATTTTAATGGGACCATTCCGGAAGTATACCTTATCCAACAAAAAAAAAGGAATTTTTCAAATCGGTTGTTAAACGACGGAGTTATGCCCGAACAAATATTAAAAAAAAATACAAACATCCGAATTGAGAACCTCCTCCTTTTGGAAGTCGGTAAAAATAATGAACGTTCTAACATTAATTCTGTTTTGCTCCAAAAATTGCGTTAAAATTGGTAAGTACTCTCCAGATTATTTTTGTTACCTATATTGGTATTGATATTTGGCTACTTGTTTGTACACTGGATGTTAATTAATCTAAAATTCAGTTATTACTGAGATTTTATTTAAATAGCTACACAGTTTTATTGTACTGCATAAAGATTATTATAGCTAACATATTATATTTTGCTAAATATTTACAAATGTACAAGAAACCAAAAGTTGATTAATTATTTTGAAGACTGACTTAATGCCTAGAGCTTAGAGGCATTTATTAAACTTAATCTTATTTGAAATAAACATGATAATTATCTACCGAATTACTATATTTTTTATTTTACCCTTTTCTGCGCGACTGTACCAGGACTACCAAGCCGCAGTATACACATGTACATGTACTTATATTAGAAGAATGAATAAAAATAAATATACTTCGGGGACGAGTGGGCCCCTCAAAACTTCCAGGGTACGAGTGGGCACAGGGTGCGAATCTTAGGGTACGAATGGGCTCTGACCCTTATTGACATCTATAGTTCGTTATATACCTATTGCTGGATGATTTGGAAGTTTTGATAAGGAACTTACGGTAAAGAATAGGATTTGAAAGAGAGAAAGAAAACGGTGTTTATTGACATTAAAACTTTAAACTAATAATTAAAACTAGAAATAAAACAAAAAATATACCTATCTTGGTTTGGTGGATGTCTTGAGTTGCCATGGTTATTCAGTTTAGTTGAGCTAAGTTATTATAACAATAGTGTTAATCTCCCTTAGTTTTTAAAATTTTATCTTTGAAATACCTATCTCAGACTTTTCCTTAGAAAGGAAGCTTGTAGTTTTGAACTAAAATGATTAGTAAGTTCGAAATAACGTGGAATAGACCATAACAAAATACGGTTTTATTTAGTTACAAACTCTAGCTTGAAATGAATAGTTGTGAGTGTACCTTTAGTTCACTCCATTATTGTCAAAGCGCACAAGTTCATCGGTCACCGCTTGTTGAAAAGATATTTTAATTTTAAATGGCGCGTTTTGGTAATTTCATTCTTTTATTAACATACAATAGATTTATTTGCCCTATAAACTTTCACATCGTCACGTTGTTTTTGTTTCAATACCATCTTGGTTCTTTACGGCATTGCATTGACGGGTACCTATACGTTCCGTATTCAGTAAAATAATTATGGTGTAGTATTCTGGAGGGTGATACATAAATCAGGGTCATAGCCATGTAGGAATTTACCTTTTTGTTTTAAAGTAAAAGGCATACTCTTACATTCAAAACTCGTATTTTAAGCCTTCCGAACGTAGTACGGATTGATGTGTGGATTCGTATAGTTCATAAAAAGTAAAATAACGTGAATTACGTGTCGCGGGTTCGATCCCCGCACAGAGCAAATATTTGTAATCTAGATCTGCAAGTACGAGTTGTTCAGGATTTGGATGTTCGAGCCTCCAAAAAGTCCAATTACAAAGTTTAATTTGATTACATTAAAAAAATTCTCAGTGTCAATCATTGCTAGTTAGAAAAAAAAACATCCTATATTATGTACCTATTATAGTAGCCATACACCATCCTGCCTATCGACGATCGATTTGACGCTTGCAATTGTTTAAAAATGCCAATTTGATGGCATGACATGCCAATTTGATAGGTCATCAAATCGATTTGACAGAACGTCAAATCGGCAGCAGTGATGCATTTGGCTATTATTCGGTAACGACAGCTACAATTTTATAAATTTGTAGCTATCGGTCACCGAATAATAGCTATAAAGTTGCTAAGTTGGCATCGCTGCTGCAGATTTGAAGTTGTGTCAAATCGATCGTACGATAGGCAGTATGGTGGATGGTGTATATGGACGAACTGCCAATTTGAAGCAATTGCAAGCGTCAAATCGATCGTTCGATAGGCAGGATGGTGTATGGCTACCATGAGTAATGGAACGGTTTATCCGTATGTTGCACTGAAATTGGGCACCAAAATCGAAATTCATTTGAAAGACGTTCTGATTCATAACAACTCTATCTATGGAAATGTAATGATTAATTAACCATTACCTACTCAAAACGAATATATGTGTTAGTGGTCGATTGAATGTATCTGTTAACGGAAATGTATGTAATCTGTCATAGTAAACAATTCCTAGGAAATGTAAGATACCTATATAATATCGACGCAAGATAGCAATCTTGTAGTATCTCGAAAAGTTGAACTTTACACCAGAGCCAAAAAACTATTATTAAAAAAAGAAAAAAAAAACATACCGACCGAATTGAGAACCTCCTCCTTTTTTTGAAGTCGGTTAAAAATAGCTGAATCCGAGGGCTAATATTTTTTGGAACACATGCTTGTTAAAATAAAATTTACGAGTATTACATAGCTTAAAGATAGCATTATAAAGTTAGTATAACATTAGTTTTTGTGAGCTAAAGCAATTGGTATTTCCAATTTCAATCATCAATATTTCTGTATCTTGGTAGTTTAATAATTATTATGCCGGATATACCTACACATATAATGCTATAAGTGTTTCACTTTGCTGTAAGTAAGTAAATAAAGGGATCGTCCACACCAAACGTATTGTCCGCCGCCGACTGTGAGCACGCGTTACGCAGTTTATTGTTTTTCAATATATATTTAACTTCTTGTTCACACCGAACCGACCGAACCGACTATACAAACAGTGAGTATATTCACAGTCGGCGGCGGACAATACGTTTGGTGTGGACGATCCCAAACAGGGTTGACAATCTTAGTACTTGGAAACGGGTAATCGTTCTCGTATAAGTATGCAAAATAAGATTGAACACCAGAAGTACTGCCGGCTTGCACATGAAACTGACATTTTAATTTGGTTACATTATATTGTGCTACTTTTACAAAACCCACTTATAGATGGCAGTATTACAAGATTTGTGACTACGTAGTTCTATTATGTACGCAAGATGGCGTGCAAACAGTCATTCATTTGACTCTTTGGTATGACCAGCCTTCGCTCAATTTATATGAGTAGTATAATCTCGATAAACTTATTTATTATAAACACTACAACGAGAAAACAATAAAATATTATTTGGAAGCTCATTAAAATATAAAGTAATAAAAAAAAATCAAGATTTAGTAACTGAATTTATTTATATTTTAAGCAACAGCAACACTACAACAAATGTCAAACAAACAAACAAACTTGAACTTGGCCGCCGGTTTGCGTTAACGTATTTTCCGCGTCTTGTTTGTTTTTCCAGATTTTAACCGTCCTAAAGTGCTTTTTCCACCTAAGTCCGTTGTCGTCGAGTCTCGGCTCCTCCGGCCGTGTTGACTTTGTGCTTGTGTTGTTGTTAAAATCAAGTATTGAGACAGGACTCTGACGAACCGTTTGGTGCCGCAACTTTTGTGTTTGTGACATTATATCTTCCTATTATCATGTCTAACAGACAGTGTTGCGTCCCCGGATGATGATGATACGGATTTGTATAAAGTTAAAGCAAGAAAACTAAGTAAGAAGTGTTTTAAAACAAAAGAAATAAAAAAAAGTCTAAGATCATTGTTTTTTTTTTAATAGTTGTGAATTACTTTTTCGCTTTTCACATAACTGCAAGCGATTAAGTAATTCACATAAGTACCCTAAACCGCCTAAACCAATATTCAAGTAGTGGAGTAGGTACGAATGTAAGTATGTATGTACGTATGTAGTATGCTTGTGTGTTGGCATTAGTTCCAAAACCTGCGTCCAGAGGGCGACATTTGACGTTTCTCAGTTTCGACGCAGAGTTGTACCTCTATCCCATTTAAAATAAAAGTACTCTGTGATCCCAAACAACGAAGAAGTGTAGGTATATCCGTATACATCGGAAAAAAAAATGTAACCGCCTTCAAAAATAACCACAAAAAAGTGTAAAATAACTCTACAAAACTTTTCTTTCGGAAGTCGGTGGTTTTTTTATTAATTTCATTGTTTTTTTGCCACCGACTTCCGAAAGAAAAGTTTTGTAGAGTTATTTTACACTTTTTTGTGGTTATTTTTGAAGGCGGTTTCATTTTTTTTGAAAAAGTTTTTATTTTACTCTTTTTAGTATAAATATTCAACCATAAAATTCTTGTCAAATACATAATTTTCTTACATATGTAAGAAATCCGAAGCACCATGACATCGTTAACATTTCTTTAATTCCTTCCCTATCTCAAAAACTACTGAACCGATTTTGATGAAACTTGCAGTATTCCTTAAGTTGAACAATACCTAGTACAACAAAGAATTACTTAAGTACATCGGACTTGTAGTTCCAGAGATATGCGAACACAAACATAATTTTCTAAATCAGTCGATGCTGACTCCTTACTAGAGGAGTTGTACCTTCCATCATCAGCTCATCCACCTGAGATGATGATTATCAGATGCAAATACTTGAACAGCTTCAAAAAATATATGAAAATGGTATTATGTGCCTATAAAATTTGAAGGTGGCCCTCGATTTCCCTGGGATCCCATCATCAGATCCTGATCTGATGAATATGGGACCAATCGAAAAGTATACCCTTTCAAACAAAAGAAAAAAATTCCAAATCGGTCCAGGCGTCTTCGAGAAATCGGGGAACATACATAAAAAAAAAAAAAAGATTCCGACCATGGACCTAAAAAAAAACGCGGACGGAACTTCACTAAGAAACGATTGAAGCATCACAATGGCGGCGGCGTAAATATGTGTGAGTGTGTATAGGGATGCCAGATGAAGGAAAAAATTACCCATTTTTAAACAATATTTAATTAAGATCTCCCTTGAACTTAAGTTTAATTACATTTTTTTTGTGACGGATACCTATTTTTAAAATAAAGGTAAAATAATTTAAGCAAATTGGATACTCGTATTAAAATATTTACAACTCGTTTAATGTTAATAAAGTTTTACAATCCCTTTTGGTGATTCAAATTTTTGTAGACTTGTCTTTTGCTATCGACACATCTAGAAATCCCTTCTAATTTACTAAAGTGGTGAAAACGAATGTTTAAGTATTTTTCGGCTATAAATATTTAATTAAAGCTATTTTATGTTCCATTCCTACACGTCTACATTCCTATTCCATGTCTACACTCCCATATTATTTTTATACAATCATTTTTTCATGCATCATTTGCCGTGGGGAAATCTGTAAAAATATAGAAGAATACAATAACGATAAATACTCGTAGTAACATAAAATATAAATCTCCCAATTTTAAAATAATTTGAACCTTGAAATAGTTGCAACACTGATTGATTTCGAGATGTTTATTAAATTTATTGACGTAAAATCGAGAAATAAGCTTCAAATTGACATGCTTAACTATGAAAAGTGATCCCCTGGCTTTTTTAATTGAACTACTATGGTTTAGACAACTTTTTGCAACACATGACGGCATACTTTGATTTTTATTAGAAAAAATAACACCGTATAAAACCGCGAGTGTCGTTCGAAGCGTAATGGCCGACGACTGACTTACTATGGTGTGAATGTGTGCGTGTTGGCTTGTCCACATTAGCGCACTGACTTACTATGGGTGCTTCAATTGTTTCTTAGTGAAGTTCCGTCCGCCATTTTTTTTATAGAGCGAGAGCCCGTGAACCCCAGACCTACGTTATTTTATAAAGGCTGAAACTTTGTCAGCGGATGCTCCCAACACTGGTAAGAACGATGGACCATTATGGAGTTTGGGTAATAGTGGCTTTGGCAGGTACACGGTACTGAAGGTGCGTAAAATGTAAGTTTACTTACGTCATAGTATAAAAGCTGATTTTTATATATAATACTCGGGTAGTAAGTAGATGATGTTTCCTCAGCAGCCAGACACTTATCATGGTGGCAACCCATTGCCAGACACCATTAAAGTTCACGAAATTATTATTTAACTTACGTCATAGTATAAAAGCTGATTTTTATATATAATACTCGGGTAGTAAGTAGATGATGTTTCCTCAGCAGCCAGACACTTATCATAGTGGCAACCCCTTGCCAGACACCATTAAAGTTCACGAAATTATAATTTTACCTACGTTATAGTATAAAAGCTGATTTTTATAAATAAAAGTAATAATTAGATGATATTTCCTCATTAGCCAGACACTTAACATAGTGGCAACCCCTTGCCAGACACCATTGAAGTTCACGAAATTATAATTTTACTTACGTTATAGTATAAAAGCTGATTTTTATATATAATACTCGGGTAGTAAGTAGATGATGATTCCTCATTAGTGTCTGGCAAGGGGTTGCCACTATGTTAAGTGTCTGGCTAATGAAGAAACATCATCTAATTATTACTTTTATTTATAAAAATCAGCTTTTATACTATAACGTAGGTAAAATTATAATTTCGTGAACTTTAGTGATGTCTGGCAAGGGGTTGCCACTATGTTATGTGTCTGGCTAATGAGGAATCATCATCTACTTGATACCCAAGTAATATATATATAAATCAGTTTTTATACTATAACGTAAGTTACATTATATTTTCGTGAACTTTAATGGTGTCTGGCAAGGGGTTGCCACTATGTTAAGTGTCTGGCTAATGAGGAATCATCATCTACTTACTACCCGAGTATTATATATAAAAATCAGCTTTTATACTATGACGTAAGTTAAATTATAATTTCGTTAACTTTAATGGTGTCTGGCAAGGGGTTGCCACCATGATAAGTGTCTGGCTGCTGAGGAAACATCATCTACTTACTACCCGAGTATTATATATAAAAATCAGCTTTTATACTATGACGTAAGTTAAATTATAATTTCGTGAACTTTAATGGTGTCTGGCAAGGGGTTGCCACCATGATAAGTGTCTGGCTGCTGAGGAAACATCATCTACTTACTACCCGAGTATTATATATAAAAATCAGCTTTTATACTATGACGTAAGTTAATTTATAATTTCGTGAACTTTAATGGTGTCTGGCAAGGGGTTGCCACCATGATAAGTGTCTGGCTGCTGAGGAAACATCATCTACTTACTACCCGAGTAATATATATAAAAATCAGCTTTTATACTATGACGTAAGTAAACTTATATAATTTCTTGAACATTAAGGGTGTCTGGCAAGGGGTTACCACCATGATAAGTGTCTGGCTGCTGAGGAAACATCATCTACTTACTACCCGAGTATTATATATTAAAATCAGCTTTTATACTATGACGTAAGTTAACTTACATTTTACGCACCTTCAGTACCGTGTACCTGCCAAAGCCACTATTACCCAAACTCCATAATGGTCCATCGTTCTTACCAGTGTTGGGAGCATCCGCTGACAAAGTTTCAGCCTTTATAAAATAACGTAGGTCTGGGGTTCACGGGCTCTTGGACTGTTAGGTCCATGATTCCGACGAATTGAGAACCTCCTCCTTTTTTTGAAGTCGGTTAAAAAATACTTGTACAACATTTTTGTTGTATCTATTTGTTGTTGTAAAATGGTTGATTGTATGGTACGAGTATTTACAGCATTTTGAAGTATGTTTTGTTAAAAAAGTTAAGGAAAAATCAACGTCGTATCATAATAAAAAAACGACCTAGGAAAATATTGGTCAGACCGTCCGACGCAGAATTTATTTCTGAATTCAAAAATGCAATAAAAATCCCATTTTTCGAGACTACTTTCCAGCGTCGCTATGTTAATTATACTCTCTTGCAGGCAGGTTTTTCTGGAAAATAGATGTTGCGATTTTTGGTGTCTAAAATAACTTCCACGGAACTATCTCCCGACTGCAATAAAAACGTTAATTTTCTTTTACCACTTCTGCTTAGAACTTGTTTTTCTATTCGCGGTCTCCGCACATGTCTGCTCCACCGACCGTCTGATGGTCTGTCCGTTTACGGACTTGGCCGGCCCACTTCCACTTCAGCATGTGGATTCTACGTTCAATGTCGGTTATTTTGGTTCTCTTCTTTACGAACTAGATCCTCCAGAGAAACGCGTCACGTCTCTTATTTCTTTGAAGTGAAAATATATCGGCATTGTACACTTTTTTTGTAAAGGGAAGTCAAAGTCAAATCATTTATTTCAATTAGGCCATCAAAGAGGCACTTTTAAACGTCTAATATTTAAATTCCTTAATGGGATGGGATGGGATTGAATCTTCACCCATTCGCAAAGGTAGGTTGTTTGAAGAAGAATGGGCAAGAAACTCCATACTTACTCTTTTTTTAAAAAAAATACAATATATTTTTATACGAGTAACATCATATACAAGTAATATGAAAGCAATGTACCTTCAAAATCTAGACTAAAATTATGCGCAAATGTTCGTGTGTGTTTATACATATTACAGCGTGCATCCATGGATGATGTTGGTGACAGCTGATAGTACTTTTATACTGATAATTAAGTCGATTCGTGCAAAATTATTCCCTAACCATTCCAAAATGTCAAAAGTTCACAACGTCAATATTCAAATTTTCACTTCTGCTGACACTCCCGGAGTGCACCCGTCTTTTTTTATAACGAAATACGCTCTCCCATGTTACAGATCTCCAAGAACAATGGTGGAAGTTCATGATGCCGTCTCAGGGCCAGAGGAGACCAAGCTGCGCAAGGGTCGTGACGCGAACTGGCCAGCCGTGTTGTTCTTTATACACATACACCTTCTGTCTTTGTATGGTACATGGCTCCTGATCTTCGAGGCAAAACTGATGACCATAATTTTCTGTAAGTCTAAAAATTTTAGGCGGTACTTTTAAAAGATTAACAGATATTCCATTCGGTAAAAACTCGTAAATAATATTTTGTTTGACGTATGATTTTTTTGTTATACTTTTCTAAACCTATTTTATAACATTTTCAAATATTTCTTACAAAACAAAAAAACATTTAGTTAAAAATAATATTTAAAATAGTAGCTAGCCGACCAGCATTGGGCACATTTCCCTGTGTGGTTATTGTTAAAATTAGATCATACTAAGTGTAGGTACTTCTTTTGAAAACAAATGGAGCAATGGGCGCATGGATAATTATTTTATTATTCATAAGAAATACAAGAATATTATGTGGATAATCTAGGGTCCCTTAGGTTACTAGGAAAAATGAAACAACGGTTCTGAATAATATAATATCTTATAAATATTTGAGAATATTAATCTTTTGCGAAAATCATTGAATACGTGTTTTTTCTTCTTGTATCACTCAATACAAAAATATTGAGATATCACGACAATGTTATCTATAAAAAGTTGATGAATCTGGACACCGCGCTGTAAAGTGACGCTCAGGTGTAGCGGGGCAGGGCAGAGGCCGCAGGGGGTAAGCGGGGTGTGCTCTGTTCGTTTCATGCGCCGGCAAGTGTGGTATTATTATTAACGTTTAGCTTAGTGACCACGCAGAGCGGATAATTCTTATGAGAAAAATCAAAATCAGAAGTATCGATTTAAGAAAAAATGGGTTTAGTGATTGATACCTAATGCCTAGAAAAATTCGCCTGACCTGTATAAGCAAAAATAAAATTGCAACTGTTATTAACAAAATGTTTTGGTAACCATGATCCATGATCACACGGCGAGACACCCACATAAGTAGTTTATTAAATTGGACACCTTTTTTCCCGAACGCTACGCGCTTTTGTAATCTAGTAATAGTAGATTATTAACCAAGGGGATAAAGCAGTGTCTTCTGTCGCGGGTGACAATTTAAATCGCGAGCATAACGAAGGACTCGAGGCTTACTCCCGAGCGTAGCGAGGGTGTTAGAAACTTAAATCACGAGCGAAGCGAGGGATTTAAGACGAGTCCTGAGTGTAGCGAGGGATTTAAGTTCACCCAAGACTAAGACAGCTTTATCACCGAGGAAAATACTCTACTTTTCGTACCACTTGCGAAAAAATTAACATAATAATAATATGAGATAAGCATTAATTAAACATTTTAATTTAACAATAACTTATTTAAAAAAATAAATTAAAATAAACAAGAAAACAAAACGCGGCAAATTGTATTCTCGGAAAAGCAAAGGCATCAAGATCATACGGCCTCTTCGGTTTTCGTAATGTTATTAAATCATAACTGCATAATAAATGCGTATTCCTTTTTCAAAAAGTTGTATAATGCTTTACATACAAACTCAATGGTGTAAAGACAGACTGATGTAGTTCACTATCGGTAAGTATTCGAAATTCAAATCACATTCTCTCCCTAGAGGATGAATGACATTCAGTACAACTTTCTTTCCCTAGGGAAAGCTGTTATTAACAGATTAATAATGACTATTGTTATGCGCGCTTTTTGTGGCGTAGAATGTCACTTTTTTGAGCAAGTGGTACGAAAAACATATTTGCGTTTAGTAATTCTCTTCTTATTAATCACTTACTTCATAACTATTCTATGATATTATACTAGCTGACCCCGCGAACAACGTAGCGCCTACTAAACTATTAATACCACTATTACTACGTAGGTACATCATTTGTTACAAAAAATGTGATAAATGAAGAACCGCACGACCGATTTTGTACAAACTTCACACTAAATAGTCCGAACAAAGCCTAAACATTTGGTTTGGATAGGTGAGCCCGTTCTTGAGTTACAAAATTACCTACAACGCGGCATTAAAAAGCGGCTTTGATATAATTATGTATACCTACAATGTGTAACGGCAAATGCGCAAAACCTCTCGTGAGGTAGCTCAGCCCATGTTACTGAACCATTTTTGTTCTAAGACTTCTTGAAATGGTCGTGGGATTATTTCCTTACCGTGACCCCGGAGCAGAAAGGGCTATTGAAGGACACCGTGGATTTTAGTCAGTAGAAGTCTGACAATCCCTCCCGCCCTGCCCGGGGTGGGAGGACTCATTTGATGATTTTACCACGATAAAAAAAAAAAAGGTTGCACTCCAGGAGTGCCGGTAGAAGTGAAAACTTTTTTGTTACTATGTTTTATTTTTAATTTGAATGACGTCTTACTCATTTTCGATCAGGGTCACGTGACCCTGACGCGAGTTTTGGTCACGTGACCCTGACGCGAGTTTTAAATTTTTTACCCATTACAGAAAAAGTGTACAACGCCGCTAAAGAAGTTTTCACTTCAAAAAAAACATATCATCTTAGTAAGCACCTACAAATAAAAAGAATCGCCATGCAAAATTTTGAACCTGTATCTATCAACATCAAAAACAACCCCTTAGAATTTTCTATAATCTTAGAATCACCCCGTCATAGTAAGCATCTAAGTCTAAAAAAAAACCCCATGCAAAATTTGACACTTCTAGCACTTGTAGTAACGAAAGTTTCATACAAAATAGCAACACCAAAAACCACCCCTTAGGGGTCGAATTTTGGAAAACCCGTTTCGCACCTACTTCCTAAAAAGAACCCGCATGCAAAATTTAAAACTCCTAGTACTTGTAGTAACAAAGTTTCATACAAACTGTCAATCCCAAAAACAACCCCTTAGGGGCGTAATATCGTAAAATCCGTTCTTAGCGAGTACCTAAGTCCTAAAAAGAACCCTTATGCAAAATTTTAAACCCCTAGCACTGGTACCTACTCGTAGTTTCCGAGATTTCGTGTCCTATGAGTGAGTGACCTTTTGCTTTTTTATGTAATGTGTATATAGATTGATCATGATTGATTTCCAGTTGTAGCCCTAACATCGGTGGCAATCCTGGGCATGACCACTGGAGCCCACAGGCTGTGGGCACACGGGGCGTATAAAGCAAGCACCGGTCTACGGATCGCGCTGATGCTGTGTCAGACCTTAGCTGGAGTTGTAAGTATCTATACCCTAGTAGTTTGCAACCGACAAATCTCCTCTCGAGGTCTAATAAGGCTACTTTTACATATTGTATTAGGACAGGTAATAATGAATAAAGGAAGAGAATTTTCTGTTTTAGATAAATATTTTATGAGAGCAATGGTAAAAACTGCCTCACTGTACGTGAATACGAAATCTGACAGGCGCATTACTTTAGCGAAAATAAAAGTGCTATTGAAGGACACCGTGGATTTTATTCAGTACGAATCTAACAGGACTCATTTTTTGAATATTGAATACCTATATATATTCCACAACTATCACACAACGCCATCTAGTCCCAAGCTAAGCAGAGCTTGTGTTATGGGTACTAGACAACTGATAAACATACTTATATATTTCTAAATACATACATACTATAGATAAATTACACCCAGACACAGAACAAATGATCGTGCTCATCACACAAACATTTGTCCTGGGTGGGAATCGAACCCACGACCTCCGGCATAGCAGTCAGGGTCACTAACCACTAGACCAACAGGCCAGTCAATTGATGATTTTACCACGCTAAAAAAAATACATCTTATGATTCTGATAAAGTGGTCTTTTTAACCGACATTAAAAAGAAGACGAGGTTCTCAATGTGGTGGGTTATTTAATTTAATACGTATGCACACCAATTTGCGTGTATTGTGTTATTGTTCGATACAGTTTACCTACTTGTCACTTCAAAATTCAGCATGTATACTGTATAGGTATTTATCTACAACGCGGCAACGTTATTATCTAAGAAGCGCGTCTTCAAACAAGCGTATTTTTCCTGAACGTAGTAAGTAGGTATCTCAAATTAGTTCACTTATCCCAGCGTGTTCGTTTCAAATGATATTTTTCAGCATAAGTTTAAACTTATCAAGCGGTATCTTACTCATAAACGTATCGATACTTTTTTAAGGTTTTATCGCAATCTTTATTTTCCACTTCAATTCATTAATTAATAATAATTAATATTCCACAACTATCACACAACGCCATCTAGTCCCAAGCTAAGCAGAGCTTGTGTTATAGGTACTAGACAACTGTTAAAAATGCTTAATATATTTCTAAATACATACATATTATAGATCAATTACACCCAGACACAGAACAAATGATCGTGCTCATCACACAAACATTATTGTCCTGGGTGGGAATCGAACCCACGATCTCCGGCATAGCAGTCAGGGTCACTAACCACGAGACCAACGGGCCAGTCGTACATTGCTCCTCATTAGTGATAATTCTTATGATTTATCATTAATTTACACTTATGAATATTTGAGATAGAAATTATTACTTCATAGTAATAATTTCAATATCTCATGGAAAATGAAGCACGCTCTAATGAATTTGTTTATTTAAGTTTAATCACAATTATACAATTTCGTAAAATCATAATTAAAACAGACAAATAATAAATTCAGAACTAAAAACCGCGCTTGCTTTCCCAGGGTTCCATTTACGACTGGGTGCAGTACCACAGGCTCCACCATGCACACTTCTCCACCGACGATGATCCCTACAATTACAACAAGGGTTTCTTCTACTCACATTTCCTGACTCGTCTGAGGAAACTCAGTCCGCACCAGGAGAAGTTAAAGGATGCTATCGATATGTCAGATCTTGAAAAAGATTCGGTTGTTATGTTCCAAAAGAGGTGATATTTTTTCCTTTTTTTTATTCTTATCAAACTCAAGCGAAACAGTTTACCCTTAACATTTTTTTTTACTTTAGCTTGGTAAGAATCTTGTTTGAAAAAATGAGTCCTCCAACCTCTGGTGCAGAGCGGGAGGGACTGTCCAGACTTCTACTGACTAAAATCCACGGTGTCCTTCAAGCCTGTTTACGTTCGGGATTATACTGGGGTAAGGGAATTTCCCTACTGCCTCCCGGCAGGCTTTGGCCCCTGGAGAGGGGGGCCCTGTCATCATGCTGACGCTCTTTGAGGCGCGCGTGGGACACAACGCGCCGTCGACCCGGGCATGGTCCTTGGTCGGGCAGCGAGTTGCCCTTTACGTAGCTGCCCGTTTTTTTATGCCCGGCCTACGGTGGCCGGCGATTTTCGTCTTGCGAATTTTTGTGGGCGCCTACCACTGCGGCTGGGGCGGAGGGATAACGCTAGTCCTCTCTCGCTCGCGGCCCGCCTCCTCTTTAACGGCATTACTGCTAATCGCAGAAGGAGCTGAGCTTCCCACTCCGTCTCGCCCCGTCAGCATGGCCGCAACAAAATGCCGGGCGCGAGAGGTCTCGCGCCTATCGCAGCAGTGAGGACACGTATTTGCCCCGCATCAAGCATGGGCAGTCTTGCACTGCGTATGCTCTTAAACTATGTCCTCACAGTTATACCCTTAGCATGAATTTTCACTCTTTTACTTTACAGTTTTTACAGAATTTCTTATTTGAAAAAATGGAACAGCGCCTCTGGTGCGCGAAGCAGGAACAAATTTTTCCTTGAAAATTGTCAATTTGAAATTGTCAAAGTTCCAGTTTACTTTACGTCTCAAACCTTCTTTGTTTAATTTAGATTATACTGGGGTCTACACGCAGTACTTTTCCTGCTACTGCCTCTCAACGCTCCCCTGGAGTACTGGGACGACACAATCCTCAACTCAGTGTTTGTTATCGGCTTTCTCCGGTACCTAATCGTGCTGCACGCGTCCTGGTTGATCGAGAGCGCTATCTGCGTGTGGGGTCTCAGGCCTGGCGAAAAGTAAGTCTATACGTAGATACAATGTGGTTTTTTTATTGGGAAATAACTAGTTGAACTCCGTAATTTTACTAAGTTCAATTTAAAACTTATTTTTGTAAGAGAAACAGAAACTTTATCCTTTTCAAAAAAATAATAGTTAGGTTTTAAGATGATAATACGAGTACTAGTTTATAATATGGAAATAGATTGTTTTTGTTTTTTTGTAAAATTTTATTTCAGATTATTTTATATTGACTATTGGGCAACGAGCTAAAAAATGGGATCCAAAAGTGGGATTCAACGGAAATAAATCGTAATATCGAAGAACTTTTGATTTGATTGACGGGTTTTTTTTATTTGCAAAGGTCTCGACTCGGTCGGAGAGACGAGAGACAAAATCGATGACAGAGCAAATTCGCGCTCTACTTAATTATTTTGATGAAACATGTTCATATTATAACTAGACATCATTTTACATCACAGACAGATTTTAGATAAAAATCCTGCAAAAGGTTTTACGACTGCTGAAACTATGTATTTCAATTAATTTAAATTTAATTAAGTAATTTAGTTACAACTTTAATTGAAGACCGGTTGTCCTTATCATTTGTACTTAGGTAGAGACATTAATTACTGTAATTACGTTTGATTTGCGTACCTACTAATCAGTTACTGGGTGTCGAGTCTGCTAATTATTAGTCAGAATGGCGCCACAATGGCGTTTCAATTGTAGTGCTTATTCGAACCATTTTTTACTGCTGAGTAAAAAATGGTTCGAAAATTGAAACGCCATTGTTGCGCCATTCTGACTAATAATTAGCAGACTCGACACCCAGGTCAGATTTCTCATCCAATCAACTAGCAGTATGGCAATTCGTAGTTCTAATAGAATTGCGTAGAGTTATGTCAATTTAATCTTAAGTAAATCAGCAACGTTATACATGTTATGATTAATAGTATATTAAGCACCAAGAGAATAAAGCAGTGCCTAACGTCACGAACATATTGAAACCCGAAGCGACACATTTGTTCTGGGAGTGAACCTCCCCAGTAGCAAGACTTTACCCATGGCACGACACGATTCAGAATTGCATCGATTGACGATATCGGTCAGATATCACACAGGCGTCCGTCCGATGTTTTTTTTTATCCTCTATATTTCATGCTACTTGGGCCCATATTATATACCTTATAGTCTAACATAAGGTAGGTGAACCAAGGAAGGCCACACTAACAAATAAACAGTTATTATTCGTTTATTTACTAAACAAATAAAACTAACAAATATTGTAGTAATACTTTGTTTTATTACTTATCATAAGACCACTTTTTTGAATTGCAGATTTAATCAATATTAATTAGACATAAGTTTTATTGAACTCTACCAAATGGCCTAACTAGGAACAGGGGCTTCTATGAAGGCCATCGTAATAAATAGGTTATTTAACACTAAAAGTTACTGTTATTAAATCTACGTTAAAAAGAAGTGGTTTATATGATTGTTATATAATAAAACAAAGTATCACTTTAACATTTGTTAGTTTAATTTATGCAATAAATGAATTAATAATAACTGTTTATTTATGAGAGTGGCCTTCCATGGTACACCACCTTAATTTTACGTTGTCTATTCCCGATATCCAAGAAGCGAGGGCCTGTTACGTACTACCAAAATAATAGCGCGAGCGATTCGCGGCTGCGTCTGTGATTTTCAGTTGGATGGATCTTTGTAAACGGAAGGAATTTGTCATCACATGGCAATAACTACGAAATTTTAATAATTGGCCTTCGAAGGAGCATGGCCTTCCATGGTCCACCCACCTTACATATTATTATAGTACAGTTTTTGTTAGTATACTTATAGAAACTTAAATCTATGATAGTAAACACTTCACTAAGCACTATTTTATGGCACTTGTCTGCGGAAGCGACGGAACACCACGTCCTGCGGCCAAAAGTTCTCCTCCATGACGAGGTGCAGCAAACATGTTCGTACATGCACCACGAACGCCTTGAAATTGACGTTGCGGCGCGATTCCAGCAGCTGAACTCTCGGCGTATTTGATCTTTTGACGCACGTACTCCACGATGTCCTCAACCTTAGTGGTGTAGTGTAGGCGTGAGATATACACCGGCGTATTCGGCTTAGCAGCACGTATAGTGTTGGGCTCCACAGGAGCCGTGCCGCAGCGGTTCTTGTTGGTTCGCTGACGATGCTTCCTCCTTTGCACCGTCTCGAAACCATCATCATTAGCCCGCTTCGATGCCTTTTCAGGCAATGAATATGAATATGTATGGACAATCGCCAGTGTTTGCTAATGGAGTCGCACGAATATTTCCGACCCAAATTGTACAGCGAGGAGGGAGATATGGAGCCAAGAACACCAATAACCAACTTCCCTCGAAGTACGAGTATTAGCGCCCTCACTAAGTTACGGGCGACAAACTGTGTCTCGAGACTAATTATAAGTTACACTCCTAAGATAACAATGTACTCATATAATTGTTGTTTAAGCCAAACATATTGAAGGTTTCAGTACTCATCAATATTAACAACTGTTATTTAGGGAAATATTAGACCTTACCGGTAGCATTCTCTTGTGATGTCAGACTGACGAAATTAGAACATCAGTAATTTAGGAAAACCTGTTATTAAAGTACGCGCCTCTCGACATCAAACAAAGCATAGACACTTTTTATTTTATTTTTTTGAGCGTGGTAAATTCATCAGATGTATTCCACCCACCCAGAGTGGGGCGAGAGAGACTCTCAGGCTCGTAGTGACCACAATCCACGGTGACTTTTAACGATGATTCCCGATGTCGTTCGGAACGGAACTTTTTCTAAAAAAAGTTCCGTTTGTCCACCCCGGGGTATATGGACATAAGGAACATTCTTTAGAAAAAGTTGCGCTGTCCCCCAGCGGGGGACAAGCTAGGGGTGGACATCGAGAATCATCGGACTTTTAATAGCCCCAAAGACAGATTATTAAAAAACTAGCTGTTGCCAGCGGCTTCACCCGCTACTACTCGAAAGTTATCCCACGGGAACATAAAATCGGGATAAAAACTATCCTATGTGTTAATCCAGATTATAAACTATGTGTGTACCAAATTTTAGCCAAATCCGTTCAGTGGTTTTTGCGTGAAAGAGTAACAAACATCCATACATCCATACTTACAAACTTTCGCCTTTATAAAAGTAGTAGGATATTTGACACGTATTTTTTCTTTTGTTTTGTAAACCAAAATTGACGAAGATACAAACCTTCTAAAAATCACAAAACGTCACTTGGTCGGTATAATTTTACAGATCTTTGTCAATATTCATATACATTGCTAAAAAAAAAATGCGTGTCCAATATTTTTCAATACTCTAACAGACTAAACAGATTTTCGATTTATTTAATCAGTAAATTGGCCCTATTTGCACAGCACACCCGCGCGGTCTAAAAACTACAACATCGAATTTCAGATATTTAAATAACAGGCGAATGCTAACGGAAAATATTTACAAAGAAATTCGTCTAACTACTTGGCATGATATTTATTTTTATGTGATTGATGAGGCACTCCGATGCTGTTTCATGACGAATTGACGACCCATAAATATTATGTCCACACATCATTATCTCAGTGATCGGGACGATGAAATGCATCCGGTGATCGACTATAACATACCCGAAACCTCCGTACTGTGCTGTAAGTTCATTCTTCATCTATCAGATGGTCACCCATCCACAGACCAACCTTGGCAAGCGCGACTTAACCCGAAAGATCGGCCTGTGCCACCAGTGACGAGCTCCTCTATTTTTTGAAAATCTAACTGACGGACACTTAGTTTTTTTCAGTCAAAGGGTTTTTTAGTAGTCTAGGCGAATTGATATTCCTTAAATCTCTTCTTTTGTTACAGATCTCCACCTGACTCTAATACAGTATTCATAATATCCAAGACATTCTGGCCCCACTATCACTACCTCGTGCCATACGACTACAAGTCTGGAGAATATGGAACCTATGGTGAGTGTCCTTTACATACTCCTAGAAAAACTAAATGTAAAAAAATATAAAATCGGAAACGTTTCAGATAAGTACTTAATTTAAAATAAATTTCACAAAAAGTGGAAATGTGAGACGAATGTTAAAATTTTATAATTTACTCCTCAGATTTAAATGAGAATTATAGTGGGTAGGTATAGATTTATATTTGAATGCGAATACAGGATTTAAAACATTTCATGTTGTTTTTGCTAGGTACTTATCATCCCGGTTTTCATGAAAAGCTTTCCATTAACGTAAATTCGCAAATTATTCGGACAGTCCGCTTACTTTGCCATATCCAGTTAAATAAATTGAACTCGGACATTTTTGTTTAATGGATTCCTTTACAAGTGTATTGTGATGGTATACAACCACTACTTACGTATATTGTATCTCCTATTTCCCATATATCTGTCATGGGAAAAGTGATTAATGCGGACAGTATTCATAATGCCCGGGCAGTATGATAAATATTAAAAATAAACCAATTGGAAATAGAGAGATTTTTTAGATTAATAAGACCGTCCATTTTGTCACCCTATTTTTTTCTTCCTATAATTTGAATTATGTTAATAATTTAACACTTTCACTGTCCGCGCAGCAGACACAATACCTAAACAATAGTCGTGGATCACATGTGATTCATCGGACAGGGAAGTGGTTAAGAGTGTACTTTATCTGCTTTTTTTTACAGACAGTGGCTGTTCCACAGCTTTCATCCGAGTTTTTGCAGCGCTCGGCCTGGCCACAAATCTTCAAACAGTGGAAACTGCTGCTGCCCAGAAAGCACTGGCTGATGCTGCAAAAACTAAAAAGGATCTGAAGACCTGCATCGACGCAGCCGTCAGCAAACAAAAACTTCCAGAAGAACACTATCTTAAAAGGGGATAGTTTCTAATGTTACTTTAGTCTAAGTTTTATTGTATGGTATTTAATAAATAATTTATGTGTAATGGTTCTTTTATTCGCCTGGTCTGAGTCGCGGTCTCAATTTGGTAACAAAGAGCTCGATGTCGTGTAGTGTGGAAGATATTGAAGAAGGCTACACCAAGGTCCAACGTGGTAGAAAGAGGCTAAATGAAATATAGAAAGATCCTGGGATCCTGAAAAAAACTGGTCTTTTCAACAAAAAATATGTAAGTATCTTCGTTAAGAGGAAACAGCAAGGGCTGGAGAATTGAAAAATAGGTATTTGTAAAATCTATTGCTGTCGCACAGTGCCCACAACAGAGTTGCAGAGCGCGAAGGAGACAACTGCAGCTTGGACCGAAAATACCTTAAAAATTGCACAAAATCAACGATTCGTAGTCCCCTGATTATTCCTCCAAAACTTAACCGATTTCACTACTTTTTCCTTTAAAAAATAAAGAAAGGCATTGGCCGTGTTCCTATGTTTTCCTTTTTTTATATAATCTCGTCTTTGTTTACTGATTATTTGAACACAGCGGAAAATCTGGCCATTTTTTTAGGATTTTGAATGTTCATATCTCTTTTCATAATTAATTTATGGGAAAAAGGAAAACATAAAGACATGCCAATAGTGGTCATAGATTTTTTGTAAAAAAAATATTGCTCTACTGGCATTATCCAGGGAGAAAACAGGGGACTACGTTTGTATGGAAAAACGGCCGTGCTGTTTCCTCTTAAGTAAGAGTATTTCTAATATCTACAAAAAAAATACAATTATAATATGTGATTTTATTTATTACTTTGCTCTCACACAACTATACATAGGTAATTAAATTATAATTCTCTCAGTAATTTGTAACACAATAAGAATTATTCCTGTGTAGTGCAGGCGCTTAAAAAATTAAATTTCAGCTGCTTTACACCAAGAATATCCTCTGAGATCGAACCTGCGACACGGAGTACAACAAGAAAGCCACTGCAAAATCCGAGATCAACAAACAACAACGATACATTTTTATTTTTCTATTCGTGCGATAGGAACAGCATACCTAACTGTACTGCAATGCATGAAAAAGCTCTCACTTGCGCGACTAATTCAATAGTGTTTCTAAATACATGTAGTGGCTGCAATATTAGTAGTATCCGACCGAAACTGATTTTTCAGCCTTAACCGAAACCGAATTTTCGGCCTTGCTCTCGGTTTTGGCCGAAACCGAAAATGTCATGTTTATGTCGTTTCACTCTTCCAGTTGCATCACAAATCGCTGCCTGTGAAGCCTCAGCCTGATACCTTACACCTACGAATGAACAAAGCTATATAATTTCTACATCACTCTCACCAACACGTGTTGCGATAGTGGTCGCCTTTAATGCAGCACAATATTAATTATTCGTCGATAACACGCAACTAAAAATGTTTTCAACTCCTTTCTATTTTTCCAGCAGTATTCTCCCAAACCTGAAAGAATACAATTATAAATTTTAAGTTAAGTACATAATATAAATTATGAAGGGTATAAATTGAATCATAACGTAACTGTAGTTAATACACTCGAGAGCAATGAATCCGGGTCACTTAAAGAATGTTAAAAATCTCGGAAACTAAAAATGACAGGTTAATGCATTAAATTGTATTTAATAGAAAATGTAATACTCCTTAAATGAAAGTAAAAAAGATATGAGTCACCATACATTTTATTAACACAAAATTACGTAAAGAAAAAAACTGCTGATCTCTCCTTAAAACAAAAATAGGAAACATGAAATTTTTAGGGTTCCGTAGTCAACAAGGAACCCTTATAGTTTCGCCACGTCCGTCCGTCCGTCCGTCCGTCCGTCTGTCCGCAGTTTAGCTCAGAGACGCACAGTTCTAGAGAGCTGTAATTTGGTGTAAATATACGGATTTGTTGTGCCGAAAAAGTGGTAAAATAAAATCTCGAAAAATATTTTTTTTAGGGTACCTCCTGTACACGTAAAGTGGGAATGTTTTTTTTCTTTCTCGCGTACTCCTTAGTGTGGGGTATCATTAAATAGGTCTTTAAAAAATAATGTGAGTTTCCATTAACAATATTTTGATAAAAAAAATTCGTTTGTGAAATATTAAGCTTTATAGTGCTAAATTTTGCTCGACTCGAGTGTCCCCCCCCTCTACCAGCTAAACGGTTATGTTTGGGGGTGTGAAAAAATTCACAATAGTAGTATATATAACGAAATTTAAAAGAAAATTAAAAGACGACGATTTATTACGAAATTTTAAAGAGAGCAGTGGTGGCCCAGCGGTATCGGCCCCGACTTACGAGTTGTAGGTCGTGGGTTCGAATCCCGGCAGGCGCATTACTTTGTGTAATTTATTTCATCACCACTGCTCTCAAAACGGTGAAGGAAAACATCGTGAGGAAACCGGCATGTCCTAGAACCAAAAATTCGAAGACATGTGACATCCACCAATCCGCACTGGGCCCGCGTGGTGGATTATGGCCCGCTCCCTCTTACAGAGAGGAGGCCTGTGTCCCAGCAGTGGGAACATTAATAGGCTGATGATGATGATGATGAAAAGAAAATTGTCATGACTAAAAAGGCTTTACAACTTTACGAGTAATAGTCGACCAACTTATAAAATGTACTTGGATATCATATTTTCTTAAACAAAATGTATCGGAGAACGTGCTCTTCAACTGGAAATGTAAGTTTGTCAACTTTATTTTTACAGCTTTTATGTTTTTTGGGGATAGGTAGGTTTTTATCGTCAACTATTTTTAACTAACTTCAAAAAAAGGAGGAGGTTCTAAATTCGTCGTAATCTTTTTTTTATGTATTATCCCCGATTTCTCAAAGACTCCTGGACCGATTTTGAAAATTCTTCTTTTTAAAATTAAATTCAGCGAATCAGTTTAGTTAGTTCGCATGAGTATTTTGATGGGCAACTACGGAACCCTACACTGTGCGTGGCCCGACACGCGCTTGGCCGGTTTTGAACTTTATTACGATTTTCTTGAATTTTAATACTTCGCATTGCCTCCTCGTGCTTCCATTACTGCGTTTACGCGGTTTGGCATGCTGTACACCAAGTTCCGAGCAATTTTGAGCTCACGAAGCGTGATTGGGGGAGGATTTCGTTGTTTTGCGCATCTGCCTAGCTCGTCCCAAGCATGCTCGATCGGGTTGATATCCGGGCTGCGCGCTGGCCACTCCATACGAGTAATGTTCATCTCTTGAAGGTAGTCATTCACAATCCTACCTGTATGAGGTCGGGCATTGTCATACATAAATATAGTATCCTCACCTAAATTGACCATAAATGGACCAACGTGATCATTGAGGATTTCTTCCACATAATATCTTACGCTAGTTAAAGAGCCGTTTTCTATGATCACCAGCTCTGTGCGACTTTCAGAAGAAATTCCGGCCCACACAAGTACAGACCCACCACCGTAGGCTACTTTTTCTTCGATGCATGCTTGCTTGAATCTTTCCCCTGGTCTTCGATACACTCTGTGTCTTCCATCGTGCTTGTAGAGCATAAATTTTGATTCGTCGGAGAACATAACTTTTGACCAATCTTCAATACTCCAATTTACGTGGCTCTGGGCATATCTTAATCTTGAAATACGATGCCCACGCTCCAGTTTAGGGCCGTTTGCAGGTCTAAGGGGTTTTAAGTTAGATTCAGCAAGCCGACGTCTTACTGTCCATGCACTTGGGTTACTTCCTCCGAGGCGTCGAAACTGATTGGTGAGTTCAGTTCCTGTGAGATAGCGATTTCGAAGCATGGTGTTCACCAAGTATCGGTCTTCTCGTGCTGTGGTACACCTGGTTCTGCCCGTTCCTGGTCTGCGTAGGTTAGAACCAGTTTCTTCGTAACGTCGGAGAACTCTTTGTACTGTTGACAGCGACACACCGACAGTCCTGGCTGTATCGCGCTGACTCCGGCCGGTTTCCAGCATTGTAAGTATTCTGGTGCATTCTTCAGGCGTAAGCGACATAATTTATGCTTGAATAATGAATATAGAGCACTATCAACATGGTTTATGTACCCACATAAATGACAGATTACAAACAAAAGCAAAACCAAATGCTGTAATTTCGTAGTTCCATCTTCGAAAGTGGCCCTTTTTCGAACAATGCCCAAAACGTCCCCACCCTTGTAGCACCTTAAAACCTATGTCAATCGAAGCATCATGACCGTCTTATCATTTTATTGTTCTACGGCGAAACTGAAATGTGCATCCGAAAAAAGTTATATTGACATGAAGGAACCGCAATCAGTCACAATACTATGTTTCCGATCACGATGGTTTTCTCTTTAATTATTACCGTGGAATGGTTTTGTTCGTTCGTGGCTAATTGAGAAGCTCGCGACTAAATAATTACAGCCGCACAGGCTGATCATTCGGGTTAAGCCGCGCTTACCGAGGTCGGTCTGTGGATGGGTAACAATCTGTCATTGGTTTCCTCCGTGTCTCGGAAAGCACGCAAAGCCGTTGGTTCAGGCCATCATTCTAGATATTTTACAGTCAGAAACTCTAGAATCTGACCACCAGCCTTACCATGGGGTATCGTATTACCCAGTTACTGGATTGTGGATGTTTGATAGGCAGTCGCTCTATGTAAAATACTGATATTCAGCTGCATCTGGTTCAACTGGAAGCCGACCCCAATTTAGTTAGGAAAAGGCTAGGAAGGTGGTGGATGATTTTGTTCGGAGTTTTCAAACAACTCTTTGGAACTAACTGGTTACTTCCGCACGGAAACAATTCACGAAGCAGAAAAAAGTTCAATGAAGAATTCGAATGAATATCGTTAGTGTGAAGTAACGTAGATGAGAGTGGCGGTACAACTGCTCAAGGCCAAGAATACCGCCCCAGGACCCGACGGACTGCCAGGGAAAGCCTGGGTCCTGGCCTTGGGGACTCTCGGGCCTAGACTGGGGGGGCTCTTTAGCGCGTGCTTGGCGAGGGGCCAGTTCCCGCTTCGTTGGAAGACGGGGAAACTGGTCCTCATCCAGAAGCCTGGGCACCCTGCGGATTCTCCGTCCGCATTCCGGCGCATCGTGCTGCTTAACGAGGTGGGCAAGCTCTTTGAGGGAGTAATTGCAGACCGCCTCGTCGGGCACCTAAATCGGGTGGGCCCAAACCTGTCGGAGAGCCAGTTTGGCTTCCGCAGGGGCGCTCTACGGTGGACGCCATCATGCGCGTGAGAGCCCTCACGACGTGGGATGCAGTGGCCCGGGGCAGGGTCGTCGTGGCGGTGTCCTTGGACATCTCCAACGCTTTCAACACGCTGCCCTAGAGTTGCATCAGGGAGGCACTCCGCTATCACCGGGTGCCGATCTACCTCCGTCGCACAGTCGAGGACTACCTGACGGACAGAGCTGTCATCTAACCCGGTCACCGAGGAGAGTGGAACCGGCGAGAGATGTCGTGCGGTGTCCCACAGGGATCGGTCTTGGGACCGCACCTGAGGGACATCGGTTTCGACTGGGTGCTGCGCGGCGACCTCCCTCTAGACGTCAGCGTAATATGCTACGCTGATGACACGCGCGTCCTGGCGGAGGGAGTAGCGCACCAGGCGGCGGCCGACTTGGCGACGCGAGCGGTTGCGACAGTCGTCGATAGGATGCGGAAGTTGGGACTCGAAGTGGCGCTGCACAAGACAGAGGCCATGTGTTTTCATGGCCATCTGAATGCGCCACTGACAGAGTCCCACATCACGGTGGGGGCCGGGGTTCGCATCGGCGTCGGGGTAACGATGAAGTACCTGGGACTCGTCCTCGACAGCCGATGGAACTTCGGGGAACATTTCTCGCGTTTGGCCCCAAGGCTGAACCGGGCATCAGCCGCCCTCAGGCGGCTCCTGCCCAATATCGGCGGGCCAAATGCCCCCTGCCGGAGGTTGCACGCCGGCGTCGAGCGGTCCATGGCCCTCTACGGGGCCCCCGTGTGGGCCCTGAGCATTCGGGCGCGGCCGGCAAAGCTGTCACATTCCAGAGGGTCATGGCAATCCGAATGATCCGAGGATACCGCACGATCGCCTCGAATAAAAAAAAAATACCCCACGGGAAAACTGGTGGTCAGATTCTAGAGCTTCTGACTGTAAAGACTGTCAAATAGCTACAATGATGGCCGAAACCAACGGCTTTACGTGCTTTCCGAGACACGGAGGAAACTACAATGACAGATTGTTACCCATCCACAGACCGACCTCGGTAAGCGCGGCTTAACCCGAATGATCAGCCTGTGCGGCTGTAATTATTTTAGTCACGAGTTTCTCAATTAGCCACGAACGAACAAAACCATCCCACGGTAATAATTAAAGAGAAAACCATCGTGATCGGGAACATAATATTGTGACTGATTCCGGTTCCTTCAGGTCAATATAACTTTTTTCGGATGCACATTTCAGTTTCGCCGTAGAACAATAAAATGATAAGACGGTCATGATCCTTCGATTGACATAGGTTTGAAGGTGCTACAAGGGTGGGGACGGTGTCCATACATTTTTGAACCTTGTTCTTTGATTTTTTAACCGACTTCAAAAAAAGGAGCAGGTTATCAATTCGACTGTATTTTTTTTTTTTTTTTTTATGTTTGTTACCTCATAACTTGTGACTGGGTGAACCGATTTTCATGATTCTTTTTTATGATATAACTTTACAATAACTAAGAAGTTCTACCTTCATTTAAGGAGTATTACATGTTCTATTAAATACAATTTATTGCATTAACCTAGCATTTTTAGTTTCCGAGATTTTTAGGATTCTTTAAGTGACCCGGATTCATTGCTCTCGAGTGTAGTACTATATGGGTTCGTGAAAACCTTAGTAAGAGTTAATCGCTTTTGTTTGTTTTTTTCTTTGCTTGTAAACCTAAACTAACATGAAGGGGATAGCAGGGTCATTTGGAACCTAACCTGTCTGTTTCGGGGTGACCCAGGTCTGGAGCTCGCTTCGCTCGTTCATGCATCCTAAATTCTCCGTATGCTTCCAATCAATAATACCGACTGTTAAGTCGACGGAGTGTCCAACCAAAGGTTTGTTTTCAAATACGGCCAGTTTCGTCGAAAAAGCTATTTACGGCCACGGTTTATCTAATTTCAGGTGAGTTCATCGCTCGATTCTGCAAGCGTTCTCCGACAGTCGTTTCTCCTTTGGACTGTTCACCGACAGGACGTTACGTTTAAGAGAGATTCGTCGATATAACGTTTCACATATGGATGTTTCGCCGACAGAATGGTTCACATTTGTTTGTTTCGTCGACAGGACAATTCAACTATGGAATATTCACCGTCAGACCGTTTTGTCTACGATTGTTTCGACATGCTATTCTAGCTGGTTACAAAGACATGGAGATAGATTTTTTTTTTATGAAAAACCGTCTGTACTTTTAATTAATATCATTTATGTATTAACACAATCTATTACCAACAAATAAAGGGGAAATATAAAAACAAAAGATTAAAGAAGTAATATTTTTATTTATTCATGTTATAAAATGAGCTAATTACAACTGAGTATACATTGTTATTTAACCAATTCTACTACACAAAAGTTTTTCGAATTAACTTGATTTTATAACACTGCCTGTGATTAGGGTTGCCAGACGGTCGGGAATTGGCGGGATTCTCCCGAATTTTTGTATATCCTCCCGACTCCCGACAAAGCAAATAATCTCCCGACAAACAAGTTCGATAATTTTAAGTTCAAATTTTCGTCAAACGAAACTTGCAAACCACTTGGGCGCCTGGCGCAGAGCGAAAAAACATTGCAATGCACTCCGTCTGAGTCGAGTCGAGTCGGCCGGACCGCGCATCTTGGACTGCGTAGTTCCAAACCGCGGTTAGATCTGTACAGTTTGTACTGAGGATCAAACTGTTGTGCTAATTAAGATCAAAAATTCATTCACGGTTTGGACTGCGGACGAACCTTTCATATCTAGACAGACGTTCCGAACTGTGCGTGTAAATGTGATTTCAAGAGTTTGGACTGCAATTTGTACTGGCGCGTGGAACGTTATAAATTACAAAAGTTTTCTACGCAGTAGTAAGAAAAATGGACGATCGTTTGGTCATCGCGTTAGCTGGCTTTGTAGTTACTTTTAACTACTACTACTACCTCTTACTATTCTTAAATTCTGTATTTTTTTGGTGACAAAATCGCGATCAGCTGATACAAAACCTACTGACTTGCAAAAATCAACGATTATTTCTTAAATAAAAAAAAATAGGGATTATTTGATATTTTTTTATTTCTCCTGACCAAAGCCCTAAAATCCCGAAAAATCGGATATTGATCCCGAGAACAGGAAGAATCGATCTGGCAACCCTACCTGTGATTATTATTGTGTTATCGTAAAGTTGCGATTACAAAATGAATTTAATTTGAAAAACTTTTGTGTAGGTACTATAGATGTAGTGAAATTGGTTTAAACAATGTATACTCAGTTGTAGTTAGCTCATTTTATAATCTTTTGTTTTTATATTTCCCCTTTATTTGCTGGTAATAGATTGTGGTAATACATAAATGATATTAATTAAAAGTACAGACGGTTTTTCATAAAAAAAATCTATCTCCATGTCTTTGTAACCAGCTAGAATAGCATGTCGAAACAATCGTAGACAAAACGGTCTGACGGTGAATATTCCATAGTTGAATTGTCCTGTCGACGAAACAAACAAATGTGAACCATTCTGTCGGCGAAACATCCATATGTGAAACGTTATATAAAGAAGAAAGAAAGAAAGAAGATCTCATCGCTCATTTCATGATCGCTTTTTGTGGCAGCCGGTGCTATGGCTTTTAGTTGAGGTTACAAACTATTGATTTTGTGTCGATGTTAAAAAGGTCAGAGGCAAAGCTATATATGTTGTCTAGCGCCATCTCTTTCCCACAGCCTAAACTGGATCGCGATAAGAGCTCGTGGTAAAGCCCCAGATGGCATTTTTTTCTTACTCTTACGCCTTTCCATCACTCTGTGCTGGAGCTGCTGTTGCGGCTGCGAAGATCCTCAAACATAACGTTTCATTCATACAAGCCTTGACCAATGTCCAGACAGTGGCTGACAATATTTGTAGGTAGTATTTTAAAGACGATATAAGTAAAGATCCAATAACACTCTACCAACCATGTGCAAATACCTACTAAGCCTTCTCTACGCACAGGTCATAAAAATAGTTATTAAAAAACGTTTACATTTTAACGAACACATCAAAGACACCAAATAAAAGTTCACATGCAAGCTTTTTAATGAGGAGCACCGTGCTCCCAACCTTGGCCCGCCAGCTGATTTTATTTATGAATAAAAGTGCAAGCGTGAATACAGTAAGCAAAACAGTTAGCTAAGCAGGCAGCAATTTTCAAACGGTCTTCCTGTACAGGTACCATATGCGGGTATGTTAGAATAGAATAGAATAGAATAGAATATGCTTTATTGTACACCAAAGTGAATACAAACTTACAAAAAATGATAATTTTAAATGTACAACGGCGGTCTTATCGCTAAAAGCGATATCTTCCAGACAACCTTAGGATGGACTTATAGAACTTTAATCAAAACAAGAGGGTAGGCAGTGATGCACAACAAATAATAGATAACCTATAGTATTTAATACAATACACATAAATGTTAATTGTAATATAGAATACACATACACATTTAAATATATATAAATATATAGATATATACACATTAAAGAGAAAGGAAATGATTTATGACTAATTCTTTAAAAGAAACCAGTGACTGGGCTTGTCTTACTGACAACGGCAATGCATTCCACAAACGGACAGCCTGGACTGTGAAAGAATCATCGTAAAATTTTGTGGAGTGCACAGGCATCAGTAGTATCAAATTTTCCGATGACCTCAAACATCTAGTGTGTGCATCGTGCAGGAACTTAAAACGCTCTTTTAGATAAGAAGGGGTAGCGGATTTAAAAAGAATGTTAAAAAGCATTGTTAAAATGTGAGTATTCCGGCGAAGGCGGATAGGTAACCACTTGAGTTTTTTGCGAAATTCTGAAACATGATCATATTTACGCAAACCAAATATGAATCTTATACAAAAGTTTTGAAGTCGCTCAAGTTTATCTAACTGTGCTTCTGTGAGATCTGGATAGCTGGCATCGGCATAATCAAGGATGGGGAGAAGAAGGGACTGGGCAAGCGCAGTCTTAGTGGCAGTTGGAAGAAAATTACGCAACCTTCGCAATGACCCTGCTGCTGCGAACAATTTGCGACTAACTTCTTGTATCTGGGACTTTTTTAACTAAACCCAAGAGAAGTCTTTGTCTATGTAGATGCCCAGATCCTTAACCGTATCGCTGTAAGGTATAGTTGTACCTTCAAATGCAATCTGAGGAAGCTGTAACCAATTGATTCTTGAACGCAGACGCGGGCTGCCAACAACAATGACTTGCGTCTTCGCTGGGTTAATTTTTAAGCCATAAGCGGTACTCCACTCAGAAATGCGTGCCAAATCCTTATTGATCATACTAACAGCCTCCGACAATTCGTCTAAGGGAGCTTGAGTATAAATTTGCAAATCGTCAGCATATAGGTGGTAGGATGAAAGAAGGTCATTGGAAATAGAATTTATGAAAATTGCAAAAAGAAGAGGAGATAAAACGCCACCCTGCGGTACTCCGGCAGAGGTATTGCACCAAGAAGACGACATGCCTTCAATGCAAATTCGCTGCCGGCGGCCACACAGGTAACTTCGAAACCAATCAATTGCCGTTGGAGATATGTTAAGAGAGCAGAGTATGCCGAGTAGGATGTCAAAATCTACGGTGTTAAAGGCGTTACTAAAATCTAATAAGGACAGGACCGTCAGATTTCCATTTTCCATACCCGACCTTATATCGTCAGTAATTTTAACAAGTGCCGTCGTAGTGCTGTGTCCTGCACGAAATCCAGATTGGAATGCATTAAGGATATTGTTTTTATAAAGGAAGGAACTAAGCTGGTTATAAATGAGACGTTCTAGGACTTTGGATAGAAACGGTAATATGGAGATAGGACGGAATTCAGAAAAAGACACAGGATTACATTTTTTAGGGAGAGGGGTAATCTGGGCTTCTTTCCAAGATGAAGGAAAGACACCACAGGATACGGAATAGTTAAGGATATGGCCGATAGCAGGAAGGATTTCATCGAGGATAGGAAGGATCATCTTGCGACTGACACAGTCACTACCAACAGCATTTGAAGTGATTGATAAAATGCTCTTCTTAACATCACAAGCCGAGAATTGATTAAAGACGAAAGGAGAGTAATCAGGAGTAGGAAGAGATGAAAGATTATTCAGAGTTTTGGCTTTAGCAGCGCTATTAAAATTAGAAGAAATTGAGAAATGTTTGTTAAGTTGTTCAAGATCTACATCTTTAGGAATAGAATCTTGGCGTGACTTACCAACTCCCATTGATCTAAGAAACTTCCAGACTTTTGCTGGATCACCATTTTCGACAGAATTGTGAACATAGCGGCGTTGTGCATCCCTACAAACCAAATTGCTGCGATTGCGGATTGCAACGTATTTTCCACGATTTAAATCGTTAGGCGTACGCTTGAATCTGGCTTTTGCTGCCGCCTTCTTGTGCAAAATATCTTTTAAATCGTTCGTTAACCACGGTGCTGGAAGATGTTTAATCTTGACTAAGCGTACAGGTGCATGAATATCATAAAGCTTGATTAGACGAGAATTAAAGATATCGAGCTTTACGTCAATCGAATCCGCATCAATTAGATCAGACCAGTCAATGTTGCCGGCATCCTCACGAAGGCTTTCAAGATTCATACCACCAAAACTGCGCTGCAACAAGGTTTTAGGCTTACACTTGGGCGGGCGGATTTTATAAGAAAGGAAAATAAGATCGTGATAAGAAAAAGCGTCAGCTGAGCACTGACCATGCATAGCGACATGTTGATTTGAAGAGACGAAAATGAGGTCAAGTAAGGAAGGAGTACAGTTGGGAAAATGGTGAGTAGCATTTAAAGGCAGAAGAGATAAATTGCAAGATTGTGAAATGGAGTGAAGTGAGGAAGAACGAGAATCTTGTCTAAGAAGACAGGTATTAAAGTCTCCCATGATTATAGTGTGCTTGTAAGAGGGCATCAGATTTACAAGGAGAGTTTCAAAAGAGGAAAAATAGTCTATGCGCAAGGAAGGGCAATAATAGACACCAAGCAAAAACTTCGAATGATGAAGGTTTATTTCTAAAAAGAGATGCTCACCAGCATTCGGCGGTGGTGGCTGTGATGACATATCGATAACAGAAAACAAACAGGTTTGATGTAATATCAAACCTATATTAATTTGTTTTGTTAATTGAAATTAGAACTCTAAATTGATACAAGAGGGAGCGCAGCGAGCTCCACACTCTGACTCCGACAGGTTATGTTAGAATAATAAAATCCACCCAGTAAATAGAAGCCCCAAGAAACGGGACTCCGTCGACCAAGTCATACCGACCGAGCTCCTGATCCCTACACCTCTTTTTTTTTGGACAGTATGATCTCGACATTTACTTATTCATTAGATACAATATCTTAACTCACTTTAAGCAACTTTACATGAGAGTGCGTCAAACTTTTAAAAAAATCATACAGATTTCGGTTAAATCTTACAGCCAACCAACTTGCAAAGAAAATGTCAGCGAGGTGTAACTACACTTTTACATGATTCCATTATTATAGATATTGTATATTTTAAGTGAGTTACAATTTTTATTCACAATCACAACATAAACTGTTTTTATAGGGTTCCGTAGCCAAATGGCAAAAACCGGAACTCTTACAGATTCGTCATGTCTGTCTGTAAAAAATAAAACTATTTTTGCAATTTCCGCCCCCCCCCCCCCGTAACTTCTAAAATAAGAGAATGATGAAAGTAAAAAAATATATGATATACACACATTACCATGCAAACTTAAGCAAGGGCTGGAGAATTGAAAAATAGGTATTTGTAAAATCTATTGCTGTCGCACAGTGTTCACGATTAATGACTTTTTTTTTTAGCGTGGTAAAATCATCAAATGAGTCCTCCAACCCCGGGCAGGGTGGGAGGGACTGTCAGACTTCTACTGACTAAAATCCACGGTGTCCTTCATAGCCTGTTATGTTCCGGGGTCACGGTAAGGGAATAATCCCGCGACCCCGGCAGGCTTTGACCCTCTGAGAGGGGGGCCCCGTCATTATGCTGACGCTCTTTGAGGCGCGCGTGGGACACAACGCGCCGTCGACCCGGGCATGGTCCTTGGTCGGGCAGCGAGTTGCCATTTACTGGCTGCCCGCATGCCCGCGCCTACGGTGGCCGGAGATCATCAAGCGACGTCCGTCGCCGTGGGCGCCTACCACTGCGGGTGGGGTGGAGGGAGTACTCTGTCCTCTCTTGCTCGCGGCCCGCCTCCTCCTTCACGAGCATTACTGCCTCGCAGAAGGAGCAGACCGCTTCCCACTCCGTCTCGCCCCGCAGCATGGCCGCAACCAATGCCGGGCGCGAGAGGTCTCCGCCTATCGCAGCCGTGAGGACACGTCGGTGCTCCGCCCAAGCTAGGCAGTCTTGCACCGTATGCTCCACCGTGTCCTCCGGGCGATCTTCGCAGTGCTGACACCCAGGCATCTCCTCCTTTCGCATCAGACACAGGTACCTCCCGAAACTTCCGTGTCCGGTGAGGACCTGCGTCAAGCGGTAAGTCAGGACGCCATGACTTCACTCCAGCCACTCCTCAAAGAGGGGTCTTACCGCCGCAATTGCGGCGTGCCCGGAAATAGTTTAGGTTAATGAAAAAGTTCTAGCCAAAATCACAGGTATTTTCAAACTTCTAGTATACTTATAACATTGCTGCCTGCATACGTAACTGTTTTGCGGATTGTACCTCCAGCCGGTCCCAAATTACGTCTGGTGGGTAACCTTGTGATGTTTTACCTCAGTAGATTTTTGAGAAATGCGCTATGACGTCATACTTATAGCAGATGGTCATTGCAAGTTACTGTATGCCCTTATGATTGCAAGGACCCTGACATTATCGTCGACATCGGACGAAATTAAAGACAGAGGCAACTTTAAGGGTCAAAAGTTTTATTTTGGTAGGTAGGTACTCAGTTTTTTAAATTAATCAAAATGTTAATGTTTATCTTTGTAAAAAATTGTTTATCGCGCAAGAATTACTTGTTTTGTAATTCAGTTAGGAAAAACAGGTTTAAATCACTAATTATTGATTTTTCTAAAATCGAATGATGCAGTTTTTTGGTTTTTGTCAAAATCGGCCTCGAGACTCCCTTCAACGTATTTTGATATTCCTCATAGTGTCGGATATAGAAAATTCACCTTGTATATAAGACTATAAAATACAATGTGCAACCCTAGTTAATGTAGATGTATTGATGAATTGCTTTAAATACTTACCTAATAGCAGGGATGTGATAAGTCCCACAATAAGTAGGATAAAAGCAGATCGTACATCAGTAGCTCTAGCAGAAGCGAAGCCTGGGGGCGGGGCACACTGCGGCATATCGGGGACTAAGGCGGCTTCCAGACGAGCCAGCGCTCCACCGCCCCGCAACTGTAACAGTCTTATAACCAGAGGTAGGATTTAGGTATGGATCTTCCCGGGATTTCTACAAGACAATCTCGTGTCTGTCGTGTCGTGTCTCATGTGAGAGCAATGGTGGCCCAGTGGTATCGGTCCGTTGCATGTCGTGGTTTCGAACCCAGCCTGGCGTATTTCTTTGTGTAATTTATTTAATAACCACTGCCCTCAAAACGGTGAAGGAAAACATAGTGACGAAACCGTCATTTCCTAGAACCAAAAAATTCGAAGACATGGGACATCCACCAATCCGCACTGGGCTCGCGTGGTGGATTATGGCCCACTCCCTGTCACAGAGAGGAGGCCTGTGTCCCAGCAGTGGGAACATTTTATAAGCTGATGATGGTGATGATGATATTGCCACCAACCGAGCATAAGTCTAAACTCTGTGGCTGCTACATATTTTACACGACCTAGAAATCGAACCCAGGATCCTATTGTTCCTGAGTACTGTCGTTCTTGCGACCACCAGATCAACGAGCCTACTGAATATAAAAATCTGACATCATAAACTCTGTTCACAATGTTCACATGTCATTATACATACGATTCATTGTGTTTCTACATTTGTACAGATTCTTTCGCACTAGTGGCTATACGCCGTTCGAGTCACGTCAGCACATTACAAGGAAAAATACGCTGCGATAAAACCAATGCATAAAACTCTTGACAATTTTAACTTACAAAAATTATAACCTCAGAGTGTATCACTACCGGTACTTTTGCTGACGATACCGCGATTTTAGCAAGCCACACAGACCCAATTGAGGCATCAGAACTTTTACAGTGTGGGCGTAATGATATATCCACCTGGCTAAAAACATCAAGGCTAATGAGACAAAATCTGTAAATGTTACCTTTACTCTAAGAAGAGGCACTTGTCCACCCGTCAAACTAAATAACTCAGAAATCCCTCAATCAGAATCAGACTCACCTGGCAATAACATATTTTCACAAAGAGGAAACAATTAGGATTACATTACAACTACGCAAACTGTTTTGGTTAATAGGTCGTCGGTCACAGCAAGTTCCTACTCTACAAAGCGATCCTCAAACCGATTTGGACGTATGGAATACCTCTGGGGGACAGCCTCTCATTCCAATATCGAAATCATTCAAAGGTTTCAAAACAAAATCTTGAGAATGAGAACCGGTGCCCCCTGGTTCGTCACAAACGAACAACTTCATCACGACCTGCATATAACCACAGTGAAACAGGAAATACTCTAACATACAAAAAAGTACAAGGAAAGAATTAAAGACCATCCGAACAGCTTGGCCAATATCTGGATGGAGGTCAAGACCACAACTCGCAGACTAAAACGGAAGATGCCCCGAGACATACTTGAAATGCAACAGTGAAGTGAAATAGGATGCGACACAGGTCGCATACCGAGGACCATGGAGGACCGCGGATCTCAAGGATTCTAGACTAAGATATATAAAGATATAAAGTGATCTAGTGATCATCATCATCAGCCGGAAGACGTCCACTGCTGAACATAGGCGGAGGCCTATGTAAAAAGTTGCGAATTGTCGTTTGTGACCAATACCTACACCAAAGTGCCTCATCGAGGGTTTAGTAGTCCCACTGCGAAATAAATCAGAAAAATAATAAAGATCAGAAAAATACGAGTAATAAAGATCAGCAATATAATAAAGATCAGAAAAAAAAATGAAGATCAGAAAAATAATGAAACTTACGAGAGTAGTGTGGGCCTGGCGTAGGGTGACTGTCGCGGCAGCGGGAAGGCGAGATGCGCACGAGTGGAATGCACCGGTAACTCCCTCACTGCACACCGTCCTCGGGCTTGACTCAAAGACCTGAACGACAATAGTTATTTGTGCAACAAGAGAGCAAAGTCGTTTTTTGCTGCGAGTGCTGATTTTGAATCTTGAGCAAGCGAAGGATTCAAGGATTGAATCACGAGCGTAGCGAGTGATTCTAAAGTTGAATCCTGAGTGTAGCGAGAGATTCAAAGGCACGAGATGCAAAAAACTTTGCTCTCGTGTAACACACATAACTTTTCACTTCAGCAGCGAGAACACTTTAGGAGATAAAATAATAAATAGGAATAGATTAAAATAACTTTTTTTTAAAAGTAGCTTTCAACAATAAGTAAATACTCCGCTCTGTAGATAATCGTCTCGTCTGTGATAAATCTAAAAAATAAGATAGCAACACCGACTCCGAAAAACTGCTTGCGCCCTTTGTTAAGTCTCCATTCATTGAAGACATGGTATGGTTTCAGATATTTAGTTAGAGTTAGGAAATTTAATTCTGCATTAATAATTTGTTGTTTTAAATGGTTATGTTAAAATAAGTACTGTTCTCGTCGCTAGTTTTACGCATATTTTTTTTTTTTTTAACTTATTCAACTCTTTACGCCAGCCATGAAATTTTATTCCCGCTCTTTTATTTTTAAATTAAGGGGTGTTCGGAAATAGTATCCATAATATTTTATTATTCAAAATATTTATTAACATAAATTGAAACTAGAAATAAATATTTACAGTAAATGCTTATTTTCATTTAAATACACCAATAAGTTAAAAATTCAATAAAATACATTCGAAGACATTATTATCTTTTTGCATTTCTTTGGTTAGTACAAATTTCCGAACGTGTTTGTCTTTGAGACCAAATTCAAAATCGGAACTTCGAAAGGGCTGGTGTTTGTCTCTCTCTCTTTCTATTGGCGGGAAAGAGATAGAGTGTTAATGTTTCGAATTGTATGATTAACTCAAGGCTGAATATGATATTCGCGGCTTTTTTTAAAACAAAAATTAAAAAGCTACTTTGTCTCACTAGTGAGCAAAATCGCATTTTGCTCACTGATTTCAGGCAGCAAAACCTACATGTTTGAGCTACTGAAGTGAAAAATATATAATTATATTTGTATTTGACTTTAATTGTATTTGGTATTTTGATTTTTTTATATAACGTAAGAATATTTCTCCTGGGTCGTGCGTGCCTTTATACATATACAAACGCCTAGATCCGTAACTCTTCGGCTGCCCCATTTCAAAACCTAGTAAGGATCAAAAATGAAATTTTACAGGAGAGCGCATAAACGTAATATAGGTCAGCCTTTAAAAAGTATAAATGTTAAGTAAATAAAACACTGTTGGTTGTAAACAATACTAAATAATGAACACATAGTACTAGCATTTTTTTGATATATATGTATATTGCATATTTTAAACCCCTTACTAATTTTGATAATTGACACGAGATAGTTACGTTCATCTAGAAATTGGTTTTATAACATAGTAAGAGCACTTGCTAGGTTTTGTTCTGGTTTAGTGAATATGAAAATTAGCATATGTCATTGATGAAATACTAGTAACGGTATAGCGTATTTAAATAAAATAATGATTTATTGAATACAAAAGTTGCTTAATTGAAAGAAAAAACAAAACATAAATGTTTGGCTATGTTTGCAGCAGCCTACAGTTTGTTTTTTAATCTCGTAGACCAAATTGACAAATGATAACAGTAAAACTGACATAAATACTATTGAAACTTATGTCAGTTTGCCATTTGCACCTGTCAATTCAGTCTACGAGATTAAAAAACCGACTTTAGCTCTATTCAATTACAGACATTTGCCCATCATTATTTTGTCAAATCCACAGACGCGTCATTCACAGGTAAATTATGCCAAAATGACTTTCATGTTTCAGGCATCAAACATACCTACCAATTTATTGATGATTTCTTCTTTTTGACCAACTTAAAAAAAAATAGGTTCTCAGTTCGACCTGTATGTATGTTTGTCCGCGAATATCTCGCGTTTGGCTGAACGAATTTTGATGCGGTTTTCAGGAAAGTGTTTATTACATACTGGAGAAGGTTTTAGTATATAACACTTATAGATATCCCGTGACGCTGCCCACGCGGGTCCGTTTTTGTTTACTTGAGAATGTAGATTTTCAAAGACGATTGCATGTTTGTCCGGGATTATCTCGCGTTTGGCTGAACCTATTTTGATGCCGTTTTCAGAAAAGTGTTCTTTACATTCTGGAGAAGGTTTTAGTATATAACAATAATGGATACCTCGTAAAGTTGCCCACATGGATCCGTTTTGGTTGCTTACCAGAATTGTAGATTTTCAAAGACCGGAACCGACTTCAAAGCAAAAGGTGGCTTTGTTTCATATTTCATTGACTATGGCCACCGACTTCCGAAAGAAAAGTTATTTTACAGTTTTTTTGTGTTTGGTTTTGAAGTCGGTTCCCTTTTTTTTAAAAAAAAGTTTTATTTTGTTTAATGCCCCTTGGAGTGACAAATTTAGTTTTAGGTAGAAAAGTGCAAACTTTCTGATTAAAAAACTCCACTTGTACAACAGAGTTTATAAACTAAAAATCTTTAAAAGAAACCAAACGATTCATGAAAAATGCATCTATAATGTCAGGCATTTCTGGTAAGGTGATCATTTGCTGCAAATCCATTGAAATATATTTAACTCTGTTTGAGTTTGTGACTTGACTTGACTTGACGTGTGTGACTTGCTGCGGATCTTCCAGCCCAACCCTGCCCTTCTTTCTTATTGGATTCTTGTTTTCAAAACCTAGTAAGTCACTTCAACCATTTAATAACCTAGTAAGTCCAGAGACTTACTAGGTTTTGAATTGGTTGAAGTGACTTACTAGGTTTTTATTTGGTCACGAGGGAGTGGATAGTGCACTTACTAGGTATCGATATTTAAATATATCTGCTTTTAAGTGAGTTTTTAACGCTGGTGTTTTTGCATTCGGTAGGGACTTACTAGATTACGAAGATTATGCAATAAAACGATTTTCGTAAAAAGTGTCCCTTACTAGGTTTTGAAATGGGGCAGCCGTCTTGTAGATCACACAAAATATTCGCTTGGTGCGGGAATCGAACCCGCGACACGCAGCGCAGGATGGAACAATGTCAATAATGGACACGATTTTTTTCTTTTGTAGAATCAATGAATATTTACTAAGAGATAAATACAGAATGATTTTTTTAGTCACCATCCAAATTTTAATATATCTTTGGCGAAAATCATAAAAAAGCTGCATGTGGTTAACCACGAAATCGACTTCATTCACAGTTGTTTTGTTTCACTTCATATTTGGGTAAAACAAGGCAGATGATGTCAAGTAGAAACAATAAAATTTTAACGATTTGTTATATAACAAAATGATAGCGACCTTGCAAAGATCGATTTTAAACCAAATGCAAAATAAACAAATGCTTATTTGGCGTGAAATTTAATAAAATTGAACCACGTATGCAATTAACACATTAAATATATTGGCATGTAAATACCTATGTCCAATAACAGTGCATGACAAACTTATGTAAAAATACAATTAACATCATATTTGTACGGACGAAAAATCGAACTGACTAAACATTGCTCCAGTACACAAATATGTTTTGAAAGTTATAAAATTCAAGCTTCCAGTGATAGCTGTGTTGATTTATTTTTGGTGAAATAACTTCAAAAATGACTGGCATGATTCTGTTTTTTATTTGTTTTTTATATGGGTAACAGAAATACATCATGTGTAAAAAGATCAACTGCCTATCTGTCACGGCTCAAGAGGTATAATAGTAGCCATACACCATCCTGCCTATCGAACGATAGATTTGACGCTTGCAATTTATTGTTTAAAATCGGCAGTTCGTCCATATACCCCATACACCATACTGCCTATCGAACGATTGATTTGACACAACTTCAAATCTGCAGCAGTGATACCAACTCAGCAACTAGATCTGGCTATTATTCGGTGACGACAGCTACAATTTCTAGCACCTTTTCATTTCATCATGAGACTATCGAAATTAGTCAAGTCCCGAGTGGAAAGACAAGATAATGCAACAGTGGCTCATTTTACATATAAGTTGCATTCTGAAGAAATAGTTCAGTTTTGGGTTGAAGTAAAAAAGAATTGAAATTCTTCCGGAGACAAAATATATTATTTAAATACACAAGGTGTTAAAAAATTAACTTCACGAATTTCGTGTGCGTACTCGGTATCCATTGTTTGTAGCGTTCTCAGATATATTTTGTAACCGGAAGAATTTCATTTTTTTTAGTTAAACCCAAAACTGAACTATTTTTTCAGATTGCCACTTATTTATATTACTCGTATTATGCAGAATGAGCCACTGTTGCATTATCTTGTCTTTCCACTCGGGACACGAAATACTTGACTAATTTTGAAAGTCTCATGATGAAAAGGTGCTAGAAAAGCAGGGACCGGATTACCGTTATTTTTTTATAACGTTACGAATTATCGTTATGGTAACGATAAAAATGTAACGATATTAATAACGATATCTGTAAATCCGTTACCTAATAACTAAAATGAGTATCGGTAAAAGTAACAATACATATACAGGTAATTTATATGCCTATCTCTTTCTAACGATGTCGGTAGGTGGCGCTAAATCGCGATGTAATTTAGTTACAAAATTGTCGGTCGCCGCCACCGGCCACCCCCATTTTCTTTCATTACGAAAGTTCGCAATTTAGTACTGTAGACCGTACAAGTACAGACCAGTAAATAGGTAACGAAGGATGAATAACAGACCGAATAATTTTCGACCTCATATTACAACATTTAAAATTTAGTTTGCTTTTTCTCACATTCTCGTTAGCTAACATTGCTCCTTTATTAAAATCCGGTGTTTGCATCATTGTCAATAAGGTCGAAAATCGCTTGAAGGTCAGGAAACATTTGGATTTTCAACCTTATCGACATTTAAAATTGAGTTTGTTTTCCTCACATTCTCATTCGTCAATATTGCTCCTTCATTAAAATCCGGTATTTTCATCATTGTCAATAAGGTCGAAAATCGCTTGAAGGTCGGAAAACATTTGCTTAACGATAGCAAGTTAAAAAAAGTGGTGCAAGTGATTTTCAACCTTATAGACATTTAAAATTTAGTTTGTTTTTCTCACATTCTCATTCGTTAACATTGCTCCTTCATTAAAATCAGGTGTTTGCATAAATATCAATAAGGTCGAGAATCGCATGAACCTTTTTTTAACTTGCTTTCGTGGTCCCTTGACACCTCTCAAGTTTTCAATCGTATTTTGATTTAAAATAAAATGAATAGCTCTTTTTTTTACGAGTGTACATGCGATCCATGTGCGAAAAGCCTCAGTTTTCCTGGTAAGGCCTCGTTCACATGGCGATTATTTTCCCGTATACTGTATACAAGATTTTATCGAATAGAGCAGTAATAACAGTTTACAAATGAAAACTTAAAAATAGTTTAAACGGCGTTCATACGGAAAAATCCCGTATTGGAAAAATATAATTTTACCGTGTACCGTGCGTAGTTGTCCTAAAAGTGGTCAACTTTATTCGATAAAATCTCGTGTACGGTATACGGGAAAATAATCGCCGTGTGTACGTGGCCTAACCGTCCCTGTAGAAAAGTAGCTAAAAAGTTTAGCCACAAGTTACATTTTTTAGCTTTTTTTCTAGCACCTTTATAAAATTAGCTAATTAGCTATGAAGTTGCTAAGATGGCATCACTGCTGCCGATTTGACGTTGTGTCAAAACGATTTGATGACCTATCAAAATTGGCATATCATGCCATCAAATTAGCATGAAACGCCCATACACGGTCAATTCTATTTGATCAAATTGGCAGTATCATGCCGATTTGACAAATAGGCAGTATGGTGTATGGCTACCTTAAGGTTTTCGAGGAGCAAGTGTGGGAGAATTTTCCAAAGGTATTCCATAAAATAAAAGGCGAGTAGAAATTCACAGAGAAAAAAGGAAAAGTTTGAAATTCGTGCTGACGACGGACGTTGAGAGCGGAGTGCTATAGGCTATACAGGGATATCTGAACACGTAAGAGATTAATCCATTTTTTATAAATATCCATTTTTAGTTCATAAAAATAATTCTCAATGTTGCACGGACTCAAATTTAAAAATAATAACAATAATAAAATTAAAAAAGAAAAATGTCAAATACCAATAAAAAAATTAAAATGTCAATAAAATAAAATAAGAATATTGTAACGATGTCAAACATTACAATAAATTGTCAAATCATCATCTGCCTAGCCTTTTCCCAACTATATTGGGGTCGGCTTCCAGTCAAACCAGATTCAGCTGGATATCAGTATTTTACATGGAGCGACTGCCTGTCGGACCTCCACAACCCAGTAACTGGGTAATACGATACCCCATGGTAAGACTGGTTGTCAGACTTTAGAGCTTCTGACTAACAGTAACGACTGTCAAAGATCTACAAATGACAGCCGGGACCAACGGCTTTACGTGCTTTCCGAGGCACGGAGGAAACTCGCTATGATAGATGGTCACCCATCCACAGACCAACCTCGGCAAGCGCGGCTTAACCCGGAAGATCGGCCTGTGCGGCTGTGATTATTTAGCCACGAGTTGTAATTTTGATAATAAATTGTCAAAATTACAACAATATTATTACATCATTATATAGTCAATAAAATAAGATATCAAATACATTTCCAAATTTTACCTTGCTGCAAATGACTCTGCCATAAATTCATTAATGCTATAATAAGCTTTGGTCGTCAAAAATGGTTTCAGTTTCGTCTTCAATTCCATATTAGTAAGCTCCCTCCAACTTTTAGGTAATTTATTATAAATAGTTGGAGCCATGCAAAGAACACTCTTGCGCATAAATGCTGTCCGACTTGCATGAAGGCAGATCTGACTTTGATCACGGCGATTTCTTGGAAATTGATCTGACATACGGGGAAATAACTCTGGATTGTTCCTTATAAATACTACAGTCTCTAAGATGTAAAGGGATGGTAATGTCAATATTTTATGTTGTATGAAATAGGGTTTACAACTGTCTGTGGGTTTTAAATTAAACATGGCTCTGATGCATCTCTTTTGAGCTTTAAACGCTATCTCCTTGTTTGTTGAGTTGCCCCAAAATATAACGCCGTATCGAAGTAAAGATTCCGTCAGACCGTAGTAAGACGTTAATAACGCCTCAGTATTAACAGTTCGCGCTAAAATCTTCAATGCATACGCGTTGCTACTGATTTTTTTACTTAGAGTCTCTATGTGCGCCTTCCAATTCAAATTGAAATCGATGGTTAGCCCTAGAAATGTTGTCGTATTTACTGTGTTAATAATATTATTCTTATATGTAATGTCGAAATTCGGAAATGTCATTGTCCGCTTACTAAAATGAATTATAACAGTTTTATTCAAATTAAAAAAGTGTATAGGAGACTTTAACTCTTATTTGACGTTAATGAAAAATGTTAAATTTTTCCTTCATACAAATTACCTATGTACCTGTATGAAAAGGTACTTTGCTTTAATTTCACTTCTTTTTTTCTTCTGATACAATAAAATTATCCTTACATGAAACAGAGTAAAATGTCATTTCACTTAAAAAAAATGTTTGTATATTTCACTCATTTTCGCGGACAATTCACGCTTGACCATTTTCTTGTGACTCTTACGGATTTTAGAAATCCCCTGTTGGCCAATTTAAAGTAAAGACCCTGTATAAATTACTGCATTACAAGCTAAAGGATGCCACAAGAGACGGCTTGAGGCAACACAAACAGTAGAAGTAAGTATACGTTAATTTGATGTTAGAGCCAAATTATAAGTACACATGGCACTAATTTCCCGCTTTGTAGCAGTTGATAAAGAATATACAGTCCATCGATTTAAAAATATCTTCATCACCATCTTTAGCTGTCAAGCCTTTTCCATGGAGTTTACTTTCAGTCTATCCAGATGATAGATGTAAAGTGACGTAACCCTTTGTGATTGTAATGGACGGACCGGGATTGCCACAGCCCGTTCACTACAGGACTTATTGTTGTGCACACGTCGTGCCTTGCCTTCGCTGGTGACGCATGCACCCACGCACCCCTGATTGCGTACGTTTTTGGAAGATTACGGAAATACAATAGGCGGACCACGGACAACGGAAATAAAAACACCCAATGGGGATGGCAACTCAAAGCTAATCGTAGATGGCGCTGCGATAGTTGGTCCCCACGTCTACCTTGTACAAAAAAACAAACAAGATTATTTGTTATAAAAATTGAGTATAAATACAAAACAAATATGGAAAATTATTCGTCCATGCAAGTACTATATACTAAAAGAAGAATTAAGACGCCGCGGCGCATCTACAAGAGGAAAAAAGTGATTTAATTGAGTGGTTATACATTTGATTTTACCGTAATAAATCCACAATTACTTGTAGTTGAGGTTTCAATTTTTGAGTTTAGGTATGTTTTACCTGTCCTCTCCTTTATCAAGAATATAATGCTGGTTTTGACTTTCTATTTTGATAAAATATCATAATGTTTTAAGTCAGTAATTTTAACCTTTTTTTCTATTTAGATTCGAGAAATATCACAATATATTTAATTTCTTAACACCACAACTATTACAAAACTCGTTCCAGGTGATAATTCTTCGATTTTCGAGCGATGCAATACTGGTACTTAACCTCCAAAAGAAAAGTAGATATTATTTTGAAAAGTGTATTCCATCATTTTTACAGCTTATTACACAACATCTAGTCATTTTACATCAATAAATGGTTTTTTTTCTGAAAATTCCTTTGATTTTACAGTTCTTTGGGGACCAAACTGTCATTTTCACTTTGACACTTGCCTTCCCCATTTGAAGAGTTCACTATGAAGGTTTCGGTCTTCTCTTAGTGACGTTAGGTACACGTTTTTGAGCCCGTTTTTCCTTGTGATTTTTACTAAGACCGAGGCCTTCGTTGCCTTTATTTACTTATTATTTTAAACCTTACAACTATGTATCATACCTTCTACAAAATTTACCTATGGCTAAATACAAAAAAAATCCTAGAACAAACTACAAAAAATACGCAGGAACAAAAGTTTGATTACACAAAAAGTTCAATAACTTAAAAACTACTGATCCGATTTACATGAAACAACTTGTGCAATCACTTTTATAATGAAACACACCCTTTTAAATAATTTAATTAAAAAATATCCGTAAACAGAAAATGCAACGAAATTTTCCACGACTGTGATTTGGACATATTTTCAGCCAGTATTACTACATTTAAAAGGGCGGTTCTAAATAATATGTTAACAGAAACTTTTTATAAACTGTAAACTGAAACATTTTGATTTATTTATTTTTTGTTTAGTTTTTATTTCATTTAATTCTATAATTTTTTTTTGTTGTTTTGTATTGATTCAATCTTAATTCATTCTGATAATGTAATTAAACTACTATTATAGCTAAGGATGTAAAAATGCATGAACATTAGTTATCTTATTTATTTAAAGTTATCATTTCAATGTAATATTATTTATTATTGTATAGTGAGATGTAAACAAAATGCTGTGCTTACCTTTAATTTAGATAGGTACATGCAATGTTATTGGTTTCGCAAAATACGTGTAATGAAAATGTATTAGCGTGTATTTAGTTGGTTTGCCTATTAAATAAATAAATAAAAAACAAAAAAGTCAATTTTCAACTTACGTAATTATTAAAAAAAATCTAAATTTTTCCTTTTCAAACCTTATCCAACTAGAATCTTATAGCCTAATAGAACATAATCTAATAAGGATTAATTATTTACACCACAAAATTACTAGATTCTAATTAAAACACTTGTTCTTCAAATTCACTTTGAACATTGCACTGATCGACGTCAAAGGTCCACCCACTACTTGCACCCCTTGTCATTTCGTCGGGTCCCGTCGCCGACAGTAGTATAGGGGTAGCCAGTAATTTGATCCTAAAGCCGGGTCCAGACTGACGTAACGCGTAATGTAATCCGCCGTGTAATGTGACGCGAATTCTAGGTTTGGACGGGACTACGAGCGTTACACATAATGCTCGTAATGCCGTCCCACATTAGACTGTGGATTACATTACACGTTACACCAATCTGGACCCGTTTTTAGGAAAAACCGTAAGAATGAAACGGAAAGTATTAAGAAAAACCTATTAGGGACGCAAAAACTTCGAACTACTTTAATTGCTCATTCATTGGGAAAAAGGAATGGAAAAAGTACCTAAAGATCTTCTTTCATACAAATTAGTTTCCCACCATCGTTGCTTCAAACGTTTCTGGTCTTCAGTTAGTAAATACATAAAAGCAGCAACAGCTATCGCGACGTTCCTATTCAGCAATTTTCGTGGCAACATAAGTGGAACAGCTATTCGCGTTCACCATTTACTTTGAGTTCGTGTGCCATCCACACTGTTGACGCTATTATTACGACGACGTTGACGTTATCATTACAATACACGTTACACCAATCTGGACCCGGCTTTAGTCCCGTTATCCGCCAAAAAAAAAAAGTTGCTTGGAATGGTTTTATTAAATTAGTGCTACTGCAGAAGAAAAATACCCTTTATACAAAGAGCAGCATTGTAATTCAAACTTACCATTAACAGTATCAAAATGGAACATATTTTATTTACCTTAACGTGGAGCGCGCCACCCTTTGTCCCGCAAAAAACGCGTAGTCCTGCCTCGCGGCGCGGGCTAAACCTTCTTCAGCCGACGATACCAAGTTGTCCGCGTCAGAGTAGCCTCGTATGTAGAAAGCATTCAATTGCACGTCTTTTGTTGACTGAAAATGTTGAAAGTATTTCTGCAACCTAGATACCAAGGAAATATTTCATTTTATAGCAAGTACTTTACATTTCAAGATGCACATTCGAGGCATGCACTTACGCATCATTTCAAAATTATGCCATTATGCATTTTGCAAATCCAGTTTTGTGACGTAAACTGGAACTTTGACGTAATTTAAATGGCAAAATTAATTACTGATTCGTACACTAGAGGCGCGACAAAATATACACACCCGATAACTGATTACAATTAAACAAAACGGAAATACAACAACTAAATAAACACTCATCTTTTACATTACAATAACAGCTTACACGACGAAGTATTTGTTGCCTTTGACCGTGGCATTCTGTGACCCCGGCTTTGTGCAATTTACACGTTTCATTTTTTTTCTGTTTACCTGTGTTATTATATGCTATATAATATTCAATTTTTTGTGTCAAGGAGTTGATCTGTTGACAGAGACGGAATTTGATTATAGGATTTCTGTTATTGTACAAACAATCAACATAAACCGTTTTTAGAACTGTTCATTTTTTTTTTATTACAGCGTGCGCTTGTCTGTCAAAGAAGAGGTTAAGTGACTTTGATCTGAAGGAGAGGTCGCGAATAGCAGCTCTAAGCATTCATTGACACCAACGACTACGTAACGACATCGCTGCGACAAAATGCGGTCAAGCTGACGATACGCGTGACTCGCTACATAATATTGCAAGAAGCGTTGTCGATAGTCTTTGTGATGCCGACGCAACGTTGTTTCTACGTTGTAATTGAAATGTCACAAGTTCGCAGTGTCGTATGTGGTTGCGTTGTTAATGACGTCAAAATGAGTTTGTTGTGAATAAAAAGTATTGCTTTTCAAAACTAAACATCCGCCCGACAAAGTCATGTAATGTGGTTTTTGTATCGTTGCGGAAATCGTGCCGTTACCGTACGTATAAATAGAGCCTTCGGGCTCGCGGCAGCCGGCAGTAAGACCAGTGACGGATTAACCCTAAGGCAAATTAGGCAATTGCCTAGGGCATCAAGACTGAGGGGGCACCAGAAGAAGCACCCAAAAAATCCGCCCTTAGGGCATCACGTCTCACTCTCAGACAACTTGATGCCCTAGGCGAGCTATGGTGCCCCCCATGTCCAAGGTAAACTAGTTTCTTCCTTTATTTATTTTTAAGTATTCATTGGTGATGAGAAACGTGTTATATAGAAGGAAAGAAAATGAGTTTATTTGGCAAGCCTTAGGCACACAATAACTACACTATAATGGTGATTTACATCTGTGACGTCTCACAAGGCTCAGTTGAAAACCAGCGTCAGGCACCCTGTGGCCTCGCTCTTTGCTGAACTGAGCCTATTTAGCCGTTAGGTAGACGTTACGAGTACCTACTTTGTGTTCTTGCTTTTCCATTGTTTTTCGTAATTTTTATTGTAATTGTGTGCCTAAGGCTTCAGGGCCACCGCTACCATATGTATAAAGTGAGCAATGCACACGGGCGCAATCCTCTAAGGGCGCCAAACCCAAAAAAAAAATGGAAAAAAGATATTAAAAAAATAATTTTGAAATAGGAGTTGAGAACTTATAATATATTATGGGATTAGGTTTAAGTACTAAAGACTTCAAATATTTGACCTCACTTTTAGATTAAAACTTGAAGTCCGCAAACGTTTTACTTTTACAACTGACTGCGTTACCTAATTACCTTGTCCTATTCCAAAAACCTAAAAAATTTCGCGCTCGCTTCGCCCGCGCTTCCACTGCAATAGAGTTGACGTTCGCTTATCTTGACCTCTCTTTTGATAGCTCATTTTTCAACAACATTATGCTTCTTATGTACCTAAATTATTTTTGTTTAGGTCTACAAACTTTAAAATTTTAAGTTTGTCTTCTCTAAGGTGGTATGGCACTCTGGGTGTGAAGTTTGAGTAGCACTTGATTGTTTCTTTTGCGTTTAAGTTCCAAGGCGGCAAGCTTTACAGCTGAATTTTAAAATACACCACTGACCTACCTACCATAAAAAAACAAGATAATTCAAAATGCTTTAAGGGGCTCCAAAATTATTTTTTCCACACAGGCGCCAGTAGACCTTACGGGGGCCCTGTAAGGCTTGCCAAATAAACTTATTTTCTTTCTTTCTACATACAAGTAACACGTTCCTCTCATCAACAATGAATACTTAAAAATAAATAAAGGAAGAAACTGGTTTACCTTGCCACATGGGGGCACCATAGGCTTAGATTGGCTAGGGCATCAAGTTGTCTTAATCCGTCACTGAGTAAGACCCCTCCTTGAGGAGTGGCTGACGAGGCGCCACGGCGGCGGCGTCCTGACTTACCGCATGACGCAGGTCCTCACCGGACACTGAAATTTCGGGAGGTTCCTGTGTCTTATCGGGAATGAAGAAACACCTGGGTGTCACTTCTGCGAGACACGGTGTAGCATACGGTGCCGGACTACCCTGCTTTGGCAGAGCACCACCGTGTCCGCATGGAAGATAGGCGGCGACCGAGAGGTCAGAGATGCGGAGCGAGACAGAATGGGAAGCGATCGCATCCTTCTGCGAAGCAGTCATACTACGAAAGGAGGAGGCGGGCGCTATGAGGGACAGAACTGCCTCATAACCTCACAACTCAACCGCCGCGGGAGACACCGACGGCACTCACGGCACTTCCGGCCACCGTGGGCGCGGTCATGGACCATGCCCAGGTCGACGACGCGTGCGTTCCACGCGCGCCTCAAAGAGCATCAATAAGATGACGGGGCCCCCCTTAGAGGGCCAAAGCCTGCCGAGGTCGCTGGACTAACAAGCTACCGTGACCCCGGAACGTAAAGGGCTATTGAAGGACACCGTGGATTTTAGACAGTACAAGTCTGAAAGTCCCTCCCGTCCTGTCCTGGGTGGAAGGACCCTTTGGGTAATTTTACCACGAAAAAAAAAACAAAAAAGGGTCTTTAGTCACACTTAAAAAATATTCAAAATGCGTCAGTCACCTTTGAACACATAATAATATTATGATGTATTTTTTTGTTTTGCTATTACTAATTATTCGTATTTAAATTTCATGTTCATTCATTACGTGTGTTCATGTTTAAAAACATAGTTTACCTAACTATTCACATTCACAGAAATCGTTTTTGCTGAAGTCAAAGATTGAATTGGGCATGTTCCACAAGTACCACAGGATAGTAGTGGATGCATATTTTGTATTGGAAATAAGACACAGAATACACATCTTTCCTCCGTGCCTCAGAAAGCCGTTGGGCCCGTTGGTGCTGTCATTTGTAAACCTTTGAGAGTAGTTACCTACTGTTAGCCAGAACCTCTAAAATATGCCCAAGAGGTATCGTATTATCCAGTTACGGTCACTTCACAACGAGACGCGACGCGGCGGCGCGGCGGCGCGACGTGAACTGACCGTAACCGTAGTACTATTGGGTGTTCTATGCCGTAACGCGATCTTATCGTGTAGTAAATAAAGTTAGTTATTGAGTCGCTGTTAAAATGCAGCGCGTCGCGTCGGCGTCGTCGCCGCGCTGCGTTGCGAAAGGTGTATCTTTTTGTGTAGGAAATAAGAGATTTTGAGTAGCTCTATGGAAATGTGCGCGCAGCTTCAATTTTCGATCTGTGCTGACCCCTAGGCTAAGTTAAGGAGGTCATTATAGACAGTTAGCTACAGGATACTTGAAGTACTTACTGCGTTGAATGTATATGGAAAAATGTCAAAGCGCTTCGTATACGAACGCGGAACTATAATATTGTTTTCCTCAAAATTAACGTCAAAGTTCTAGTTTGCTTCGCGTCACGAAAACTGGAAAAGTCATGGAGGGGCTCAGACTGGAAAGCTTTTGGAAATTGTACATTCGTATTCCACAGAGCGCAAATACTAAGTGCAAGGACTGATATAACTTTCGGCGCCGAAACAATGATACTCATGGTACGCTGTTCCTCATTATAGCTACGCTTGGAGTCTCTCTAGAAATATTATCATGAACACGGTTGTTATTTAGATTAAAACAACAATAGTTACTTATTTGAACCAAGGCTGCAAAGTTGTTTTTTGGCGCGAATACTGAGTAAGCGAAGGATTCTAGGATTGAACCGAGCGAGCGAAGCGAGCGGTTCACATATAGAATCCTGAGCGTAGCGAAGTTTTCAAAGGTACACACGGCTACTCATCGAGCTATACGAAATCAGTTTATCGTGGTCTCGCTTTAAATAATCATTCCGCGCATTTAACGACAAGCATAAACAGGTTTCGTATAATAGCTTGATGACGTGTAGCGGTGTGTACGAAACGAAAAAAAGTCGGTTAATAACTTTACAGCCAAGCGCAACACACAACTTTTCACCTCACCACAACGAGGAAATGGTAAGTAGGTGTAGGAAAAACAACTTAATTAATTAATATAATTCGTGTTAATTTATTTTAAAAAGTATCTCCCGCGCAGACGGCTGATCTCCGCTAGGACTGGCCGCCGTGTTCGAAATCAGTCAGGATATTTTCTACACCCGAAGGCGGGCCGGCCCGCCTTCGGGTGTAGAAAATATATAATTGATTAGAAGACGTGTTCGAATTTCGAAAACTCTTTCCACGTTAGACGCTTTTTTTTACGTGGCAAAATCATTAAATGAGTCCTCCCACCCCGGGCAGGGCAGGAGGGACTGTCAGACTTCTACTGACTAAAATCCACGGTGTCCTTCAGTAGCCCTTTATGTTCCGGGGTCACGGTAAGGAAATAATCCCGCGACCCCGGCAGGCTTTGGCCCTCTGAGAGGGGGCCCCGTCATTATGCTGGCTGACGCTCTTTGAGGCGCGGGTAGGACACAACGCGCCGTCGAGCCGGGCATGGTCCATGGTCGGGCAGCGAGTAAAGTGGGCGTCCACCACTGACTATAGGCGCTAGCGTGGAAAACGTGGACTTTTGCACTCAGATTTCGAATGACAGTTTTCAATTCAAGTACCTACTCGCGCCAAAAAACAACTTTGCAGCCTTGCATAAGAAATAGCTAACAAAGTCCTTTGGTTTCATTGGTCTTAATCTCCAATACCAATTCATGAATATTTTTCAAAGAGGAATGATAATTACGTAACATGTGGTTTTTTTATTAGGTATTCAAAATAGACTTAATTTTGTCTTCTTCAACCCGAAGTTTGATTGGAAGAGAATAATGCCAGCACATAACATACCTCGACCTGTCTTTCTTTAAAAGCTTTTTAATCTTATCCGAATATTGTTAAAAGACAGATTCGGGTAGGTTGACTTGCTGGCATCTGTACATGATTATAAAGTTATATTTTTTTTTTAAACGCAATAACGCCTGCGTCGCGTCTTCGCAAAAATATTTTTAAAGAAACGAAAAATTTTTTGTTGCGAGCAGGGTTCGATCCTGCGTCTTCTGGATAGGTACTCCAGACGCCTTAACCACTAGGCCATCGCAACCACTACTCACAACGCTGAATTTCTCGTTCCCTTGTTTTTCTAACGCTGTTTACACGTTGCGCCGTCTATTGGTAATGTTTCAAACTAGCCTAGTGGTTAAGGCGTCTGGAGTACCTATCCAGAAGACGCAGGATCGAACCCTGCTCGCAACAAAAAAATTTTTCGTTTCTTTAAAAATATCTTAATAATAAACTTTATTTTAAACTTCAATGCATTTATATACCTTTATTGATTTTAGCGTATAAAAACTTTGGGTTCATAACACCAAATTAAAGGCTTACCATGAGGTACATTTGATCAGCTCCATTCCTAATATACCCGATTTTGAAGTTAGGTGAATGTAGAACGGCAGCTATGGTGTCCAGGCTTGCCACTCGAACTGACAGGACGGAGGTGATGAATGCTGCATACGCGTTATATGTGATCACGGCGAAGAATAGGCAGACGATCAGCAAGACACTCCCAGAAGGATTTGTCGGCGTCCATGTTCCACCTGCAAGAAATACAAAAGATGTTTTTTAAATTGATTTGCCTACTTTATCCAAAAAGCAGACTAAATGAAGTTGGACTGGGCTGGATAATCCCGTCTGCCGTGTGGTGAACAGAACACCGGCACCAACCGCAAGGTCTGTCGCAGAAACCATGATAACTTTAGAATAAGAACAATTTATTTGCTTCGCTTGCTCAGTTTTCAATTCAAGTACTCGCACCATTGTGCGGCATCATTGACAACTACCAACCGACTCCCGCTTGACTGGAAAACCGACGTCACTGCAGCGCTGCGCCGTCTACTACATAACACTTAATGCATTTCATTATAGACATTTATTTGTCAAATAAATTTTCAGCTAGTACCGCGAGTACCACGGTATAAAGCGGAACAATTTTGTTTTTGAATCTTGATATTGCTTAGGCGTACTTTTATTTTCAAGAATAAAGATAATAAGGGCCAGATTTGCAGTATACAAGACCAGACGAGGTAAGTGAAACAAAATATCTCTGGTTTATTCCTCACTGACCGACCGCAGCTTCCCCCGCGCTGATTTCAGCAATTATACCTAGAGAATTTAATACTGGAATAAAAATATTTCACCATAATATCCGTTCAGTACTTTTTAACCGACTTCAAAAAAAAAAGTAGGTTCTCAGTTCGACCTGTGTGTATGTAGGTATGTATGTATGTATGTTTGTCCGCGATTATCTCGCGTTTGGCTGAACAGATTTTGATGCAGTTTTCAGGAAAGTGATCTTTACATTCTGGAGAAGGTTTTAGTATACAGGGTGAATTTTTCAAGTGGGCGTGGATGGCTATTTTCGAAACTATGAGGAATTTCGAAAAACGTTGAAAGGAGTCTCGAGGCCGATTTTGACGAAAACTAAAACTGCATCATTGGATTTTAGAAATATCAATCATCCTAGCCAGGAATCGAACCCACTGATTTTGGAAAAAAAATCGCACCCTGTATTATTACACCATTCGATAGTGTTGCTGATAAGGATCAAATTCTGGGAAGTAATCATAAACTGAAAACTTAAGGAAATAGCAGATTTTTATGAAATTGCTTTTTTTCCATGTTACTTTACTTCTACTGAGCCATAATTTATTCGAAATTAATAAAATTTAAAATTTAAATTTTTCAATGTTTCATTGGATTTGACGTCTCAACAATTCCCCTGAACTTGGCAATACGAAATTATGGAGTTGAACTAAAAATAACATTATTATTGGTAATTTATGTTTCAAATACCCATATTGCTTTGATGGTTGATCAGTTTTTTTGTAATTATACGTTTTCCTTAACTTTTCCGTACATGATTATTTCCCAGAATTTGATCCTTATTAGCAACACTATCGAATGGTGTAATAATACAGGGTGCGATTTTTTTTTCAAAATCAGCGGGTTCGATTCCTGGCCAGGATGATAGACTTTTCTAAAATCCAATGATACAGTTTTAGTTTTCGTCAAAATCGGCCTCGAGACTCCTTTCAACGTTTTTCGATATTCCTCATAGTTTCGAAAATAGCCATCCACGCCCACTTGAAAAATTCACCCTGTATAACACTAATAGATATCCCGTGACGTTGCCCGCGTGGATCCGTTTTGCTTACTTGGGTCGTAGATTTTCAGGGACGATTGCATGTTTGTCCGCGATTATATCGCGTTTGGCTGAACGGATTTTGATGCAGTTTACAGGAAAGCGTTCATTACATTTTGGAGAAGGTTTTAGTATATAACAATAATGGATATCCCGTGACGTTGCCCGCGTGGATCCGTTTTGCTTACTTGGATTGTAGATTTTCAGGGACGATTGCATGTTTGTCCGCAATCATCTCGCGTTTGGCTGAACCGATTTTGATGCAGTTTTCCGAAAAGTGTTTGTTACATTCTGGGAAATGTTTTAGTACATAACAATAATGATTTCTCGTGAAGTTGCTCACATAGATCCGTTTTGCTTAATAGGATTATAGATTTTCAAAGACGCCGATTTTATGAAGATTTTTGTTGATTATACAACTAAAAAGGGTAAAATAAAAAACTTTTTGAAAAAAGGGAACCGACTTCAAAACCAAACAAAACACAAAAAAACTATAAAATAACTTTTCTTTCGGAAGTCGGTGGCCATACAATGAAATAAAAAAAAAACAAAGCCACCGACTTCCGAAAGAAAAGTTATTTTATAGTTTTTTTGTGTTTTGTTTGGTTTTGAAATCGGTTCCCTTTTTTCAAAAAGTTTTTTGGGTAAAAAAGTGAACGCGAAAACTTTACCATTTATTCATAAATAAGTTGTTTATATTTGCGCTTTCACACCTGAAGCACTGATCCGATTAAGATGAATTTTGGTTAAGTCATAGATGGGAATTGGAGATAGTTATAACATTTTTTAATTTTTCCTCTGCTGCCCAAAAATAGTAAAATTTTATGTAAGTAATTATTTATATTCATAAGTTTATTCAGCCACAACTCCTGAACTAGATGAGTTTTGTAACGTTTAGAATCCTTGGGTTAATTTAAAGCTTGTGTTATAATTAGGATTATAGACTGTTCATAATTCAGGATGATTTACTTTCGTATAACATTGCTAGTTTCGTGCGTAGATAAGAAAGTTGACCTTGGAATTTGAACTACGAGTAATACTGCCTTTTCTTAATTTTACGAAGTTACAGCTCGTTAATAAAATGTTATTGAGCATGAGTTATTTGCCAAGGTTGCTCATAAGTCGAGCTTCCCGGAGTCGGTTTGTGACCAGCCAGCTAGACGGCTGAACGATCCGAATGTCCTCCGAAAATCTCGTCCTCCGGAAATGTCTGATTCGGAAACCGTTAAGTCAGGTTCAAAGTCACATGAGCCATCAGTCCCTCTATCACCCAGTCCTATTGTGGTCAGATAGACAATCGCTCCATACAAAGTACTGGTATTTAACTGCGTTTGATTAAGTATATACTGGAAGCCGACCTCCTCATAATTGGAAAAAGGCAACAAACCCTGCTGACAAAGTATCCCTGTAGACCAGATCAGAGCTTCAGTGTACCCCATGCGTCTTTGTTCAACGCACAGAGTGGAGGTAGCCCGGTTTATGAACACGATGGCAATGGCGGCCATCAGCACCACGGCCACCACACAAGCTACCAGACGTACGCTGAACGGAGCCAGGAATATGTCGCGCACAGTCGACGTCTCTTGTTGACGAATGTAGATATTGCACCTGAAAAATATTTATCTGAATAAAACAGGCAATTTAAATGTTTCCAAATGTTGTTTTATTATTAGCGAAGAAACTGTCACTAAACTAACGAACCAGACAAAGCAAATTGTCGTCTTACAGCTTCCCTTAGGGTATTTATACACCCTTTGTTTAAAGTTTTGTCAAAGAACAAAATGGCTTCTATTACCTATTCGATCATAAAATAGTTTCATTGTTCATTGACATTTTAATATTCAAATTTTAATGGTTTCTTGTATACAGTGTGTCCGGGCACGAGTTAGCGATATTTGAATAGGATATTCTAGGCTCATTTTCATCGATAAAAATGCTTTAAAAAAAATCTTACTCCAAAACTTCGCAAATGTACAATAAAATGCAAATATCTTTGGATACAAGAGACCTACATACATGCAAATGACTTTACATCTCTCATGTTCGGTAAGTAGGTCCATATTACCCCCAAATGGGGCTTGTAAGTAACCGATTACCGCTCTAGATTAATAATGTAGCTAGCAAAAGCCCTAGGGCGGTAAGTAATTATTTAAAAAAAAACTCTCCACTCTTTCAAAAAGTACGCGTACATCTAACCATCACACTGGCAATAGACATCATGCATTCAGCCTAATGACAAAAGTGGTCGCTTCGCTATTCAGCCTTGTCTTCGGGTATAATAGTCATCAATTTTAAATATCGAACGGCGCGGCGGCGAAGCTCAATGTCCGTTCTTGAAAAAAAAAAAGATGAAAAAAGGCGGAATAGAAAACTTTTACTTTTGTTTGTTTTTGAGGAAAATAAAAACGTGAGTTCTGCAAGTGATGAAGATTTAATTAAGCTGCACTCCCGATTCAATGAAAATGGAAGCTGAAGCAGCAATTATCTAATACAATTTTTTATTCTTGCAATTCCGGTTTTTTTCTACTTACCTCACAATCGAGATGTAAAGCAGAATAGTTAGCTCGGGTGTAAGCATCAATTGCACCCTCGAACTATAGGCGGGCGCCCTCCGTGCGCCTAAATATCTCGGGCTGCAATTGATACCTTACAGCCCTTGGCTACTAATCTACTATTATTGCAAAGTTAAACGTTGAGTCTTATCAAAAACTTACGAAAGTTTTCTAAATAATATGTAAAAATAACCAAAAAACATAGACAAACAAACAAACAAAGAATAATTACACATTTTTTGTTCTAGCTCGATAAGTATCCCTGAATTTTGCAAGGCTTTAAATTAAAAGTATTTGAGTCAGGCTATAAAATGATATCAAAATTATCAGTCTACATTAAGTATCTTAGGAGTTATTCTCACTTGAACATACCACTTACGTCACTTAACAGTAACCTATTTGTTCGGTAATTACCTACCACCTTTAAATTAAAAGTATTTGAGTCAGGCTATAAAATGATATCAAAATTATCATCTTAGGATCAAGGCTTTGAAAATACCACTTGCATCAGTCTAAGTTATTCTACCACATGCATAAATACATGCATAAAACAATCGATTTCTATTGAAATAATAATAAAATGAAAATAGTAACAGGTTTGCGTCAAACAAAAGAATGTCACTAAAATAGGTGTACATTTAGTTTTAAATAGAATTTTTAATCTACATAATTGTATTTTTTTATATGACTTCATAGAATAACGACTTTAAAAATGAGGTTCTCAATTCGGACGATTCTATTTCCGTCGTTTACCCACCGATTCGAACAATTCTTTTTATTTTTGTTGGAAAGTGCCTCCTGGATGGTCCCAGGAAAATTTTTGTTGAAAACAAAATAATGGTTTTTTTCTAAAAACACAAAAAAAATAGTACACTTTTTACATTGATTACCTACTCTGAGATTCTGGCCCAATTTGTGGAATTCTTTTTTTGTTCGAGAATACGTGCATTTAGTCGCATTTAAATTTCAATTAGTTTGAAATAACCCTCTTTAGCTTTTTGTGTAGGTATATGGGCTATGACATTACTTATGGATTACAAAATTCTAGTGCACATGTAAGAAAATTAAGTATTTGACAAGAATTTTGGTTGAATATTTGAACTAAAATGGGTAAAATAAAAACTTTTTCAAAAAATATAACTGACTTCAAAAACGACCACAAAAAGAGTAGAATAACCTACAAATAAGTTTCTTTTTGGAAATCTGTGGCAAAAGTCAATGAAATTAAAAACAAAGGCATCAACTTCCTAAAGAAAAGTCGGCTTTATTACAAAACTTAGACCAAGCTTTAAATCAAAAATGATTTTTTGAATTTTGAACTTTATTTCTACTGTCGTAAAGTTATTAATACAAAAACCGAGTCAAGAGAAAAGAGAAAGAAATAGAGAGAGAGAAATCGAGAAAGACAACTTAGACCGGGATCTATTCCCGGTCTAAGTTGTCAATGTGCATTTTAGAATTTTATAGCAGTTGGAATAAGGTTCGAAATACAAAAATGGATTTTTGATTTAAAGCTTGGTCTAAGTTAAACCACGTTTTGTAATAAAGCCGCTAATGTTTTTTAAGTCGTTTACTATTAATCTGACAGGACCACATCGGTTTCTAAGAACTTCTCACTGGAACATTCGGTAAGTGGATTCATTTTTAGGGTTCCGTAGTCAACAAGGAACCCTTATAGTTTCGCCATGTCCGTCCGTCCGTCTGTCCGCAGTTTAGCTCAGAGACGAACAGTACTAGAGACCTGTAATTTGATGTAAATATACGGATTTGTTGTGCCGAAAAAGTGGTAAAATAAAATCTCGTAAAATATTTTTTTTTAGGGTACCTCCAGTACTTACACGTAAAGTGAGGACCTTTTTTTTAGGGTACCTCCTGTACTTACACGTAAACTTTTTTTTTCTCGCATACCCCTTAGTGTGGGGTATCATTAAATAGGCCTTTAAAAAATAATGATAGTTTTCATTAACAATTTTTTTATAAAAAAATTCGTTTGTGAAATATTAAGCTTTAAAGTGCTAAATTTTGCTCGATTCGAGTGTCCCCCCCCCTTTACCAGCTAAACGGTTATGTTTGGGGGCATGAAAAAAATCACAATAGTAGTATATATAACGAAGTTTAAAAGAAAATTGTCAGGACTAAGTAGGCTTTACAACTTTACGAGTAATAGTCGACCAACTTATAAAATGTACTTAGATATCATATTTTCTTAAACAAAATGTATCGGAGACAACTGCAAATGTAAGTTTGTCAACTTTATTTTTACAGCTTTTATAGGTATGTTTTTTGGGGATAGGTAGGTTTTTATCGTCAACTATTTTTAACTAAATTCAAAAAAAGGAGGAGGTTCTAAATTCGTCGTAATCTTTTTTCTTATGTATTTTCCCCGATTTCTCAATGACTCCTGGACCGATTTTGAAAATTCTTCTTTTTAAAATTAAATTCAGCGAATCAGTTTAGTTAGTTCGCATAAGTATTTTGATGGGCAACTACGGAACCCTACACTGTGCGTGGCCCGACACGCACTTGGCCGGTTTTTTTAGAGTTAATTGGCAAGTGACATCCTGAGTTGTTATTGGTTCGGCTCCGCGATACCGGGGACACTCGTCCCTCCATCTTGACTGGAGCTGGTACGAAACATTTGTTAGCAGAGCGTGGTTACTTTTATTATTCTGTTGTCCAGCTACTAGCGGTTGTTGCTCTAGTTGTTGATACCAACTAATAGGAGTCTGCACCGGCAACGGCACCACAGGCTGGTATAACAGCCGATGACGGCTGAACGATCCCACAGGCGGAGAAAGTCATTATTCATAAAAAAAAAAACAAAATTTAGCTAAGTAAAGCAAATGATTCTGCCTTATACTGTAGCATAGGAATATTTACCAACATATTTAATACTAGCTGCTGCGCGCGACGTCGGCTGCGTGAATGCGTTGAAGAAATAAAGGTTACACTGCTCGTTCCCCGTAGGTGATAGCGTGATAATATGTAGCCTATATGTTGACCCGACTTCTTAGTAATATTCCTGCCAAACTTGAAAGAAATCCATGCAATACTTTTTGAGTTTATCTCAGACATTTTTTTTTTTTTTTTTTTTTTTAGCGTGGTAAAATCATCAAATGAGTCCTCCAACCCCGGGCAGGGCGGGAGGGACTGTCAGACTTCTACTGACTAAAATCCACGGTGTCCTTCATAGCCTGTTAAGTTCCGGGGTTACGGTAAGGGAATAATCCCGCGACCCCGGCAGGCTTTGGCCCTCTGAGAGGGGGGCCCCGTCATTATGCTGACGCTCTTTGAGGCGCGCGTGGGACACAACGCGCCGTCGACCCGGGCATGGTTCTTGGTCGGGCAGCGAGTTGCCCTTTACTCGCTGCCCGCATGCCCGCGCCTACGGTGGCCGGAGATCGTCGCGCGACGTCCGTCGCCGTGGGCGTCCTACACCGCGGTTGGGGCGGAGGGAGGACTCTGTCCTCTCTCGCTCGCGGCGCGCCTCCTCCTTCGCGAGCATTACTGCTTCGCAGAAGGAGGCGACCGCTTCCCACTCCGTCTCGCCCCGCAGCATGGCCGAAACCAATGCCGGGCGCGAGAGGTCTCCGCCTATCGCAGCCGTGAGGACACGTCGGTGCACTGCCCAAGCTGGGCAGTCCTGCACCGTATGCTCCACCGTGTCCTCCGGGCGATCTTCGCAGTGATGACACCCAGACGTTTCCTCCTTCCGCATTAGACACAGGTACCTCCCGAAGCAACCGTGCCCGGTGAGGACCTGCGTCAGGCGGAAGGTAAGGACGCCATGACTTCTCTCCAACCACTCCTCAAAGAGGGGTCTTACCGCCGCAATTGCGGCGTGCCCGGCCGTCGGTCGCGACAGTCGTTCCTTCCATACTGCCCTGAGATCGCGCCGGAGGTCTTCGCGCCGCGCCTCGACTTCGCGAGGCAGCGGGGTCACGCCCCGGCGCTGCGCCTCCACGCGCCACTCATAGACGCGCTAGAGGGCAGTCGCCTCCAGATCCCAAGGCAGAAGTTTATCTCAGACATAATTTTACATACAAAAACTCTAAGAACTAAATTTTTGGCTTCGGAATCGATTGTAGATCACACCACAGTATTCTTTAAAAAATATTCAATGTACCAGTTTTGACTTTCCTACCATTTTTATAGATTGTGATTATGTACTGTAAAGTGTAATTGAACTATTTCCCTGGCTCTAAGATGCTTGTAAGCCAAGTTTTTACGTAAATCAATTTACATAAAACCCGATTCTTTTATTGTTTAGGTAATTTCAATTGACACATCAATTAGCTTTAGACATGTCGTCGGCCAATCATTGAATTAGCTACATTTTGACATGCCTCTACGTCTACACATCGTTATCTGCTGGGACTTCATGTTATGCCCAGTATTTAAGTACTTTTTTGTCCTAATCGTTACCGGAGTGAATTGGAATTGCTCTAACGTTGATAAGTGCACCGAAATAAGATTGCTTTTTCATACGGTGCCCGACTAATTTCTCATATACCTATACCTAGACTTATCACTATGTGTCTAGTATTACGAATGGCCAGCGATACAAATTTAAATTGATTATTTAATCCAGACATCTAAATATTCAATACCACATGCCTCATCCACATTCATCATACTATGAATGTGTGGCGTGCTTGTATTAAATACAAGTACGCCGAAAGTGAATACTACGCACCAGTTAGTAAGTCGTATGGCATCGGGTTATTGATTACTCACATAGTCTCGGCAATGGGAAAGATGAAGTCCATGTCCTGTAGACGAGCGGCGTGCACTGTCACAGGTTCCAGCGCCACGTCTACTGTGTGGTCCATCAGAGCCCCCAGCAGCCCGGTCCACGTACCCTCGTACGTACGGAACCCCAGCTTACTGTAGTACCGGATCGATGAACTGAGTAAAAAACAATCGTTTGTGAACTTTGTCACGCACATGAAAACTGAATTCAATTCTACCTCAATAAAACCACAAAATGAAGTGGGGAAGTTTCTCTAAAACGTGTGCTTTTCCGCTCGAAAATTGATGACTTTAGAACCGTATAAATTGCACTGTACGTCACAGAGGTAAAAACTTGGAAAAGACCTCTACCATGCCCCTATTCGATTCGATCAATACTTTAAATGACACTCTATACCTATAGTATGGATTACGATTAATAAAAAAAAAATAACTAACGTAGTATTTAATCGCACTGACAAGAAATGGAGGATGTCATCCAACATTGGTTCAGCAGATGGGCCGTCGTCATCCAAGGACGGGCCCCCATCCCCAGTAGAGTTGCACCTTCCTACCACCAGCTCTTCACCCAAGAAATTACGAGACTCCACTGGGTAGGGAACTTCCACTCCTGACATTGACTGGACGCGATCCCAATTACCTGCATTTTAAAGATATAATATCTAATTAAAACTTGAGACGTAAACATTGACCGGGATCGTGGGACTGTTCCAACAGGTTACCAGGCGATTGAAGGAATAATAAGGATTTTAAGTCAATTTGAGTCTGAGAGTCCTTTCCTCTCCATCCGGGGCAGGGGGAGTACCTACATTTCATTTCATTTGATGACTACTCAAAAAAAAGACGTCAACAACCGAGCTCAAATTGAAAGCGTATTTTATGCTGTTAGTTGAGTCCGCTATTCTGCTGTGGCGATGATGATGATGAGAATAGAAATATGTCCTGGCATCCCAACAAAAAGTGGTGAAGAGGAACATTACTTTTGATTTTACTCAGTAGGAGTATGACAGACCCCGCCACCCAATTCACGGCTAACATCTCTCAAGATCTAAAAAAAGACCTCCCTCCCATGACCTATAGATTCATTAAAATAGTAACAAATTGCTGAATCGCTAATAATTTAAATTCGTGTAGCAATAAAAAACAAAAACTTACTCACCTAAAAAATAGGCATACAGCGTAGAATTAGTGCGTACTTTAAAATACTGCAAAACACTTATTGTTCGCTGTGTTGGCTCAAGACGGTGCACTAGACTCCACTTTTTAAACTGCTGACTCAAAGAAAATCTGCTGACATTCAGCATACTGAATAATCTTGAATAGTTGTAGTTGGTGACTCCTGACTGAAACAGGGGTAGCACACTACCGTCCCTTTTATACGAGTTATTTTTCGTTAGATTTCTGAATCTTTCTGAAGTACGATAGTAGTTCCTTTCGTATTCCGTTTTCATAATCTGGATTTCATGAACATCCCGCAATTCATGATACCGTTTCTCTACTCGACGACTGGGATGTTTATTTCCAACTTTGTAAATGAAATTTCCTTTGCAAAGTCCGAGGTTGTTAATTTTCGAAACATATTTACTTTGCGTGTAACTAACGACAAGGTTTTGGTCGAAGCGAACTGAAGTAGCATTCAGTATTTCGTTAATAAAACCAAAATCTTTATTGGATCGTGCTGTAAAGAGCCAGTCGTATGATGAAGTGTCCATTTGTAGGTCGTGTAACTAGAAACAAGTTATTAAATTATTAATAATAATTAATTTATTATATAAACTGCTGGACGGTACTCAAGGAAAGCCCAACTAACACCTCATTAAAACAAAACTGCAACTAGATCAGGAACTGTCTAATATGTGAAATTAAATCTCCCTGGAAGTTTCTTCACCCCGCAACTTTTTGAGCGCAAAATCAGTATAGAGTTGGTGAAATAATTTGAGACCAACCTATATGACAAAAGTGATACTTCTAGTATATATTTTTATAAAAGCAGTGCTTAAAATATTCTCAAAGATTTTCTATTTACCTTGTTGACGAGTTTCGTGAGATTAGCAGTTGAATTTCGTGTTAGACGTGGTGATAAGATGATGATTCCTAGATTGGCACGTAGGCGATTGTTCTGCAATGATTCTGAAGCAGTAGCGACTCCGTTGACACTCAGACATTTCATCAATCGAATTATAGCCCACTGGCAACCTGTGAGGAAAATATTTTAAAAGCTATACGAATTGAATAGGCTTTGCCAGAAATCTGAAAAGGAAAGCTCATTTCAGACTACTCTAAACTAGCAAGGAAGGACCTAATGCTAGTCAGCCAATAATTTGTACAGTACAATGTGAACGTGTCCCTAACAATGTATGGAGCGCGATATTGTTGTGCTATGAGCTATATAATATATACTATATGCTATTATATTATAGCGTAGTCTGAAATCAGCTTTATCCTTGTGTAGTTTTATAAACTGTAGATTTTCTTGCAACTGTACATCAGCAAATCACAATTATCTTCAGACAAAAGAACAAAAGTGTAGTAGTAATAAGTATTTTGACAGTATTAATAATTTGAAAATCTAATTAGCCTAGCCTAGCGTTTGTTAGAGTATTCAAGAATAATAGATACTTTTTTATTTATAAATGCATTGAAATTCGAGAGGGTCGCGGAGCGTCATTAAAGCAAGTAAAAACTATACTTGCGTGACGACGAATTTTGATTAATATTACAAAAGAAAAATAAAGTGTCCATTTTTTAGATACACGTAACAAAGTTAATTTGTTTTATATTTCCTATAAACAATCTTAAATATTTACCAATAATGCAATACGTTTATTAAAACAGATTAATTTACATTTTCCGATAGGGATTTATTCTGCTATCGGCAATTTGATTTACCGAGAAACACTCGTCACATGATGCTATTTGCTGTAAGCCACTGGAAAATAGCGATTGCTTCACGGAAAATATTTTTCTATACATATATTAAAATTGTAGAAAAGTGGTGTCTGTTCAATGGAATATATAATAAAAAGTTTGGCATCGATATAATAACTACCCCTGCTGGGTTGTTATTATATCGATGCCAAACCCGAATTTGTGATTAACTTTTTCTTGTCTGTTTGTATGTGTGTTTGTGCACGATAATCTTCGGAACTACTGGACGGGTTTGATTGTTTTTTTTTGTTGTATAGCTATTAAGTCCGGGCAACATATACTCGACTGGCCTGTTGGTCTAGTGGTTAGTGACCCTGACTGCTATGCCGGAGGTAGTGGGTTCGATTCCCACCCAGAACAAATGTTTGTGTGATGAGCACGATCATTTGTTCTGTGTCTGGGTGTAATTTATCTATAATATGTATGTATTTAAAAAATATAAAAGTATGTTTATCAGTTGTCTAGTACCCATAACACAAGCTCTGCTTAGCTTGGGACTAGATGGCGTTGTGTGATAGTTGTGGAATATTATATTATTATATAGGCTATAATATATATTGGAAACTTGAACACCTGATACAGAACTGCAATAGACCAGCTAAACTATAGGAGATACAAAAATAGCGCGATAGCAAAAATTGTTTCATGTGATGAGCATTTTCTGCTGCGAGAATAAATTTGAAGATATGGAGCACCTGATGTGGAACTCTAAGAGCCCAGCTACACGATTAACATATATACACATACAGTAATGAAGTCTTAGTAACAGTTGTTCATCCTGACGAGCACTCTCTGTTTACGTATAAAAATTGATGATCTGGAACACCTGATGTGGAACTGGCAAGAGCCTAGCTACACTATAACATTATACAGTAATGACGCCTTAGCAAAAGTTGTTAAGCCTGATGAGCACACTCTGATGTCATATAAAAATTTAAGATCTGAAACACCTGATGTGGAACTGCAAGAGCCTAGCTACACTATAACATAATTATACAGTAAAGGCGCCTTTTTTTTAGCGTGGTAAAAGCATCGAATGAGCCCTCCCACCCCTTCTACTGACTAAAATCCACGGTGTCCTTCAATAGCCCTTTCTGTTCCGGGGTCACGGTAAGGAAATAATCCCGCGACCCCGGCAGTCTTTGGCCCTCTGAGAGGGGGGCCCCGTCATTATGCTGACGCTCTTTGAGGCGCGCGTGGGACACAACGCGCCGTCGACCCGGGCATGGTCCATGGTCGGGCAGCGAGTTGCCCTTTACTCGCTGCCCGCATGCCCGCGCCTACGGTGGCCGGAGATAATCTGCTGACGTCTGACGTCCGACGCCGCGGGCGCCTACCACTGCGGTTGGGGCGGAGGGAGGACGCTGTCCTCTCTCTCAAGCGGCCCGCCTCCTCCTTCACGAGCATTACTGCCTCGCAGAAGGAGGAGACCGCTTCCCACTCCGTCTCGCCCCGCAGCATGGCCACAACCAACGCCGGGTGCGAGAGGTCTCCGCCTATCGCCGCCGTGAGGACACGTCGGTGCTCTGACCAAGCTGGGCAGTCTTGCACCGTATGCTCTACTGTGTCCTCCGGGCAATCTTCGCAGTTGGGAGTAGAGGATTCACTCAAAAGTTTTCGAGCCGTGTTCGTATTTTAGTTGACGGGATGCTAATGTCATGCAATGATATTTCGTTTTGAATTGAAATGAGCAAGACCAATACTTTTACATATCTAATCAATATCACACGCCTAAAAAAAAATAATATAAGCAAAACAATACCGCATTTTGTTAATATACAATGAGAAATAATAAATAAATAAATGTTAATTTTATTCAGCTCAATGTTTCCTCCGAATTCAAACGAATGCATATTAGCAGCAACTCTATTGATGAAATATTAGAATTCAGCACAAGGATCAATGATTTACGTGCTGAAGTTTTGTTTAAAATAACGCATAATTTAGGCATACATTAACTCTCGCCTTTTTCCATGGGGTAGGCAGAAACTACGTACATACTAACTACCTGTACGCGTAGCGTAGCACCGCAAAAACTACAGAACACCATCTGTGCGCGAAGCGTGGCATCGTAGAAACCACAGAACAAAACACCACCTGTACGCGTAGCATGGTACTATAGAAACTAGAATAACACCTGTATCCATATCACGAGTTTTCACTAAGCGTCTTTCCAGTATTCACAGCGTTTCTTGTAGGGAAAAATGGAACAGCGCCTCTTTTATGAACGACGTTCCTTATTTATCGTGCGCTGTGAAAGGGGGCTAGAGCTCAAAGAGTGGAGTGGAGTGGAGCGGAGCGGAGTGGAGAGGAGCTGAGCGGAGCGGAGTGGAGGGGAGTGGAGCGGAGCGGAGTGGAGTGGATTGGAGCTGAGCGGAGCGGAGCGAAGTGGAACGGAGCAGAGCGGAGCGGAGCGGAGTGAAGTGGAGTCACGACGATTATTTTTGTTGAGTGTATACAGTAACTTCGTTCCATCCGGGTGTCCCTTGACACCTCTCAAGTTTTTTTCTTTTTATTCTTTCCTCTCAGAAATAAAATCTTAATTTTAAATCAAAATGTTTATATTCTTAAATTATGTACTTAGTGTGTCATACTTTTGCAAAAGAACAGTCGATATACTCGCTTAAAGAAATAATGATGAAACTTTTTCTATTCTTGGTAAAGTAGAGATATAATAGGGTAATGTTACGCGAGCTGCTATGATTCTTTCATACTCCTTTCGCCTCATCCACGTTCATATATTTGGTCATGCATAGCACGCTACTTCTGAGACTTTTTTGAAGATCTTCACCAATGAGACCGGTATAATGTCCTTCTAAGTTTCCCCTCCCTATGTTGCCACTTACATTATGCCTTTTTTTAGTCGGCTTTTACTCATCCAAACAAACTCTTTTCCATTATTTTTAATACATTTTCTGTAAATCCGTGTTCTGCAATTCCATTTTCATGTTCAATACCTTCTAACAGAAGATTTTAAATATTTACCATGCCATGAATTGTATCTCTCGCACCCAGCATTGGTTGCGGCCATGCTGCGGGGCGAGACGGAGTGGGAAGCGGTCGCCTCCTTCTGCGAAGCAGTAATGCTCGCGAAGGAGGAGGAGCGCCGCGAGCGAGAGAGAACAGAGTCCTCCCTCCGCCCCAACCGCGGTGTAGGACGCCCACGGCGACGGACGTCGCGAGACGATCTCCGGCCACCGTAGGCGCGGGCATGCGGGCAGCGAGTAAAGGGCAACTCGCTGCCCGACTAAGGACCATGCCCGGGTCGCCGGCGCGTTGTGTCCCACGCGAGCCTCAAAGAGCGTCAGCATAATGACGGGTCCCCCCTTCTCAGAGGGCCAAAGCCTGCCGGGGTCGCGGGATTATTCCCTTACCGTGACCCCGGAACATAACAGGCTATGAAGGACACCGTGGATTTTAGTCAGTAGAAGTCTGACAGTCCCTCCCGCCCTGCCCGGGGTTGGAGGACTCATTTGACGATTTTACCATGCTAAAAAAAAAAGAAAAAAAAAAATGCCATGAATTGTATAACGTCAAAGTTACATGTAAGGGGCAGATTAATTTGTCGATAAACTCCTAATGTCGTCCCATATTCGTAGCAGATTGGCTTCGTTTGAATCTTGAAAACTAGTGACCGACCGAAATTTTGGTTTCGGTTTCGGCCGGTTTCGGCCAAAAAATCTAGTTTCGGCCTTAGTTTCGGTTTCGGCCAGGATATAGCCGAAACCGAAAACTGACGAAGTGTTCGTTCATTTTCGTGGGTCGTTCGGTAACATTCGTAGCCAACACGTGCTTGCCCGACGGCGGGGCCCGGCGCTGTTCGCCACCGTTCATTTAATCTTGAGTTGAGGTTATAAATGTTTTCGAGTTTACTGCCAAGAGTAAGTCTTGTTTAATCATGTAATCATAAAATATATTTAAACTTATCATTCGTCAAGGCAGAAAATATAGATTATGGCTCAGTAGAATTTAAATAACATAGAAAAATAGCAATTTCTTTAAAACCTATTTTTCCCAATCCCATAAGTTTGCCGTATACTCGTAACATTAATTTCCAGAATTTGATCCTTATTAGCAACACTATCGAATGGTGTAATATTGTGTTTTTTTTTTTTTCAAAATTGCGGTTTCGATTCCTGACCAGGACTATTGATTTTTCTAAAATCCAATGATGCAGTTTTCGTTTTCGTCAAAATCGGTCTTCAGTCATCCTGTAATTCCGGTATAATTATACACTTTTTCTTAAGTGTAAAAAAAAAAACATAAAATTTTAGAGAATAATCGAAATTTTAAATGTTTAATAAGTTTCGGTTTCGGTTTCGGCCGAAACTGAGAGCTAGGCCGAAAGTTCGGTTTCGGTTTCGGCTGAAAAATCAGTTTCGGTCGGACACTATTGAAAACTGAACGGTTCGTACGGGATTTGTAGAATAGGAGGAATGAAATGCGTAGCAAAGAGATTCCACGATGGCATTGTTTTTTTCAGATCTATTGAGGATACCCCATTAAAACAGCGCTCACTAATGCAGTCTTGCTGACAAATATTTTTACCATCATGACTCAAACTGTTAAATTGATAGATGTAATAATGTCCAATCTTTTTAATGATTCTTATGATAGTTATTAAAGTAATCGATGGCACATCGTTGTTCCGAGTGAAAGTACGTGACAAGGTTTGTGCTGAGCAGATTTTGTACATTGCTTGAGACACGTAGAGGGAACAAACGTGAGCGGCGCAGGCGCAGGCTGCCGCACGCAATCCATCTTGTGCATTGTACAGATGTTAGTACGACCGGAGCACACGTGGTGCAATTGTGGTGACTGGATTTTATTTTTATTGTGAATTGCAGTGTAATATTTAAGCCGGAAAACAATTTTTGGTGAGTTTTCATAGTTTTTATTTTATGGTTGTTTTTTATTATATTGGTGTTTTCGTTAATTTACCCGTTAATTTATAAATAAAAATTTACTCATCTTAACTAATCAATAAATAAATTATATGATTATTAAACTTAATTTTTAAATTCGTTACTCAATAAACTCAAAAACTTCACATATTGTACGTAGGTAATATTGTACTCAAACATGTTTGGTGATTTACTAAAAGAGTGTAGTTTATTATAATATTCATAAATTAGGTGCTGGTGAATTAAAACTGTATATTACAAAATAAAAAGGATAAGGCTTCAAATAAATAAAGTGACTAACTAAACAAAACAAACAACAAAGACCCTTGTTTATTTTATCTGGATTCGAATATTATTTTTTTGCTATTACCAATATATTTCAAAAGGTACATAATCTGCTATAAAATAACGATGTATTTTTTTTTTAAAAAGAAAACTTTTTGCACATGATTTTAAAACCAATATTATAAAAGAATCTACCAATTAAATAGCCTCTGAAACTAAACTATGAAACTAGACAATCTTTATTTACTACAATATCAACACGTATAAGAAAAATAAATACCTACCTACGTGTCTAAATCACGCACAAGTTTGTCATATCTAGGTAAAAAACTTGCTTAATAATCTCCCTAAAATAAAACTCAATTATAAATTGCGAAAATTGGTAAGGTTTTATTACTCAGCCCTTTTGGTATTCATGTGACTACCGCAATTCAAAAAGAGATTCGTACACAGGCGCACGTTAATGGACACCAAAGTCGTAAGATATCTGAGACTTGCATCGCGTTGTGTAGGACGGGGTTTGGACACCAAAACTACTGCATGGAGTTAGATGGTTAAGGCCGCATATTCTGAAAGTCGGCAACGTCGCAAAAAGCTGTCAAATATTTACAAGTTTTAATTAATTTAGCAAATTTTCTGTGTGAAAACAAGAAATATCGCTCTGTAATGCACTAAAAAATGATGTAGGAACGCAATTAAAACACTAAATTAGATGTTGTAACCGTTTCAGGTGTATAAAAGGCATTTGGAAAGCTTCCAAATGCTTTTTTTTACATCTATAACTAAATCAGTGTTCCGATATTAATTATTGCATTCCCTTATAAATTTTTTGATGCACTACAGAGCCATATTTCTTATTTTCATACAGTAACAATGCTAAATTAAATTAAAACTTGTTAATATTTGACAACCATTTGCAACTTTGCCAACTTTCGGAATATACACTCTTAACACAGATCAGAGACTATTGCGTATCTCGGTGTCCCTGTGGTGATCATCAAATAGCTGTCAAAAGGTAAATTTCGTAGTGGCTTTTGCATTTGCAATGAAACTGATAAATGTAAATGTACCCTAAAATCAACTATTCTAACGCTCTTGAGGCACTCCACTCCTCAACTTAGCCTCATAACAGGTATCAAACCATCCAAGTTCAGTGGATAACCGCTGGTCAGTGACTATCAAGAGTATCAAGTTAGCCAATAGCCCTGCAGGTGCGGATGTATCACAGTCTATATTGAGGAGTAAATTAGACTTCACTGCACATTATAAACATTTAACACTCCTTAGCGTAAAAATGATCTCCCTGATGTCATCCTGTCACCAACTAATGACTTAAAAATATAAATATATTTGGAGAAACTAGGTGATGCACCTATGATTGACATATTTTTTATAGGTTTTTCAATATAACGCATATTATATGATTTTGTGGGGGTCAATGGGGTTATGTTCCCTGTGACCCCCCTAAGAACCTCGCCTGACAGTTTATTACCTGCATTAACACATAAGATATTTTTTACCTTGGTAGGACGTTCTTGCGGTCAAAGATTTTTCTATTGGAAAGAAAAATTCTAACTGCGTAAAGGATTCGAACCTGGGACCTTCGGATTCAGTACATCCGACGCTCATTTCTAACCGAACTACCGATTTTCGATTAAACCTTTTTAATTAATCAGAATCTGTATAAAACAAAAGAGCGACACTGCAAATATTAACAGCTTTATCAGCAGCACACAAGCGTATAATATCAAAGATTCGTACGTGTCATATCTAGTTGATGTCAAGAAAACATACATTCACATTCCAGCATTTTTGTTAACGAACTCATCATTTAATCAATGGATCGATTTGCTGAAATATCGTAACAATTCGACTAATATTATTAACGCGAACATTTAGATGGATGATTGGATGGATGGATGTTTGATCATGATAGAACGGCTTAACGGATCTTGTGGTACAGATGGGTAATAGTCTAGCTCTAGCAAACACAACACATAACATTTATCACTGCGGTGAAGCTGTCAACAGCCTCGTACCCCACAATCTGTCTTTCAAATGAAGTTCAGGATGTTTTTCTCTTGAGCTCTTGTTACCGTCGGCTTTTTAGAAACCAACTGCTTGGCACGCGACGATGGCTATGTTTCCTTGGACAATGGGTAGGCCTCTAGTGTGCGACGCAACCTGTGTCGATACTCTTGCGAAATCCCATCTTCCAAGTTCATCGTGAGCATCATTGACATTTATATTTTTTACTTACAATTAATGTTATCTGAGGTTTCAAAAACATACGGCACCTAATAATAAAACTAATTTGGGAAGAATTTGATTTGTTTTTTAAGACATCACAAGCCCAGACTAGTCTATCTGTGAGCTTAAATTACACAGATTTCTGTGTTATTTCATTCAGCACACTGAATCACCCCAAAAAGGTAAACAATAAAACTTTAAGGTATATTAATAAATACATATCATGGACCGGGAAATAAGTACCCACTTCCGTTCAATATAGTAATAATATAACTTAATTTGAACGAGAGTTTATAATAATAAAAGCCAGTGAACTTGACTTTCAGAATAAACTCACTTATATGATTTATGTAATGAACGAAGCCTTGATTTGCATGAACTTACCGATTCCGAATGACTCGCACTGACCTACATAAGGGATATTTTTTATCTACAAATTGCAAGGGTCATGTTTCATTATATTGTGCATTTCATTACCAATCCGGTTATGATCTTCGAAATTTGTAGCTACGAGCTGCCTGGAATTGTGACGTGAAAGTTTTACAAATTCAATGTTGATCGAAACCTCATTGTGCAAATGTGGTGGTAATTACATAAACAAAAATAATTATGTACAATAATACATGTCTAATATAATTTATAATAATATTGTTTTGAATACTATTCAGCCCTCTTCCTATCTCTCCGTCCGGTCCGTATTGTATCTTTAACTTGTTTACCATCTCTGTAACATATGGATTTCAACAAATAATTTAGTATTGAGTACATTACTATATTCTTGCCACTTATGCATGCCCATAAAATTCAAACAATGTGATTTAAGGTCGGGTCAAGTCAAGGTTGGGTCAAACCCTGTGCTCAAACAAGATTGACTGATACATTAGGTATGTCCTGAAGTATCTGTCAGTGCCTGGAGACTGCAACCTGCGTCCGTTTGTCCATACCAGCTTGAGTTTGTGTTAAAATACACAAACCCCTCGCTGTCTAAGAAAAAATATCTTACTTCACCACATACCTCGCTCAAGATCTGGAGTGTAGATAACAGCCTGGTGCCATCCGCGCCACACGGCATACTCCAAAACAAATGGAAGCGGCGCCAGCGCAGCTTCTGGACAATAAGCCTTTACAGGCAGCGCCTGCACCATCAGTGCACAGAAAATCACTTTATACTTGTACAGCTTCATCTTGGCCTCAAATGTAGGTTTAATGCTTCCTAAATCATAAAATGA